>OZ017740.1:200264332-200315160 GCA_963969285.1 Odontomyia ornata
TTCGGTGTTATAAATCTAATCCTGATATTTTTAAAAAGCGAATCGTTACCTATACAAAATATGTATTAAAGTCCAAGGGTTGAATTTTTCTATATTTTAGGGTTATATGTCAGGAGGCGCTGGCTATGTTTTAAGTCGGGAAGCTGTGCAACGATTCGTGGAATCTGGTACTAAGAATAAAGGTTTATGCAGGTCAGATAATGGGGGCGCAGAAGATGTGGAAATTGGTAGATGTCTAGAGAAGCTAAATGTTACTGCTGGTGATTCTCGGGATCTGAACGGACGTGGTAGATTTTTCCCTTTTGTGCCCGAGCATCACTTAATACCCGGGCATACAGACAAAAACTTTTGGTACTGGAAATATATTTTTTACGAAACGGATGAGGTGAAATATATTACTTATGTAAATTAATATTTTATTATATATTTTACATTTTCGTAGGGACTGGACTGCTGCTCAGATTATGCTGTTTCATTTCATTATGTGTCACCAAATCAAATGTACGTTTTGGACTATCTTATCTATCATCTACGGCCCTACGGAATTATTTTCACTCCAAGTGCTTTACCAAGCAAAAGAAAAGTTACCAAAGATGATGTACCTACTAATACGATAGAAAGTAATGAGGAACATTCAATACGAAGCTAACATTTGTTAATGCTTTAACTGCTTATATTCTTGTCTCGATTAGTTTTGGGTTTATTTTTTCCCAGCGTAGATCAGACCAGATGGCAGCCAAAATTTTTTAAGATCGGAAAATTTAACTTTTATATTATTAGCTTAAAAACATAATTTTCTTTTATGATTTTTTTCTGTAAATGTGTATTGTATCATATTAAAGGTGCAAAAACAAAACAAATACTTTAAATTCCTTTTTATTATAATTTTTGTAACTGTTATCCATGTTGAGTTTAATGTAATTAGATTATAGAATAAAAATATGAGAATACCAAAAATGGGGTAATTTCGCTGTACTACTCCTTATGTTTTGCGTTTGTCTCATTCCGTCACTATTATCGACTTTTTTTGTATTCCATTAAATGATTATATGTATATGCCAAATGATGCTTTGCATAGAACAAATTTTTGTCAAAATTTTAACTATTCTAGAAAATATATTTAAAAAAGCTCTAAAATAAGCATTTAATTTACTTACTGACTACGGTTAGCATTTAAGTGACAAACACTGATATGTTGTACGAGTGTAATTTTTATAGTTGTGACAATAAACTCGTTAATATCAACGCTATCTTGATCATAGAGGTATAATAGTATAGAGAGGCTATAGTCACGTATATGATTCTACGCGAGCGTTCGAACTTTGTTTTGGCTTCCAACATGAAAATTTGATGATTCTGACTAGACTACTTGCACAATACAAACTTTGGCTCGAGTTTACATTCCCGTTACATTGCTTATTTTGATTAAGAGTACCACATGCATACCTTAGCAATTTATTGATTCAGTGAAAAAAAATTTTAAAATTCAGAAAAAATTTGATTCAATATTCACTTTGATATGTAGCACGTACATGTGGAAAGCAACTTGGTTAATTTCAATCTCGAGAAAATAGTAGCATACATCACTTAATTAAATAAACTTTGCACTTTCCGAATTTCACTGATAAGTTAGAGAGTACCTTACATTTTTATCATTTCTCCTTATTCAAATTGCAGGATGATCGTTGTATGCCGATTGTACTCGAACTAAGCTCAAATTGCGATGATAGAAATATTGCGGGATTTACCAAATTAATTATAGAAAGTGGCGCTAATTATTAATGAAGTCACACGTTAAGAGCGTATAATTTGTTAGAGTTGAGTTGAAATCTAAAAACACTGTGACAATTTCATAAAAATCCATAAAACTGCACAAACAATACTTTGTAACCGGAAAGAATTTGATTTACGCAGTTGAGCGTGTAGTTTAGCAGAAAAATTATGATAAATAGATTAACTATAATCGCCCGAATCTTTTTGAATGCCATTATTAAGGTTTTATTCAAAGAAAAGTAAAGCTCGCGCGGGTTCCTGCAGGACCACGCAAGGTCTACGCCGCGAAAATTTGAACAACATCTAATTTTTTAATTTGACAATCCGCTGTTTCTCACTTTTCTGTTGGTACAGCCTTTCGCCGCCATTCAACCTTGTTCAAATTTCATATGAAGTAAATTTCAAGCTTGAAACTAAGTATCTTCTGCGTGTTTTCTCGTCAATTTTCGGGGCAAATAAATTACTAAGAAATAATACGAACAGGTTTGCACACAGAGTCTGCGCCTCCGATGCGTAGGGCCTATGCCAGGCAAGTGCCTTCTACCCCAGAAAATTTGTTTATTGTCCTCTCCAGAGCGTATGAACTATCATGTGAGTTCACATAGAACAAACTCCCAACTTAACGGTATTCAGCATTCAAAGATCAATTAGAGTATGTAGAAGCGTTTGCAAACGCAAATGGGGAAATGTTACAAAGAGTTTGAAGCTTCAAATAAGGCCCTGCGTAGGCGCTTGAATGAAATGCAAAACGATGAGGTTTCATTTCCCCTTTCATTTGATGTACGTACATGTAAACATAACAGCAAATTGATTTTGTGCTTGAAAACTTTGTCCCAAGTGGATTCCGTTTTCACGTTTTATCTGAAGTGGAAACAAATTATTATAAAGGCGCTCTCTACCTTGTGCAAGTTTATTGCTTGTTTCATTCGAACATTTTCCGTCTCTTTTAATTTAGCTGATAAGCGAGTGAAAATGCTTGTTAGTATACATGCTCTGGTCCTCTCTATAATAATCGTATACCTCAATGATCTTGATACTAAGAAAACCAGATTATCAGCTGTTTACATATGTCAAAATAAGACCAGAAGCAGTCAGGTTACAAGTGACAGTTATTAAGTCGCGGTCTGGAAAATATAAATTTTAACTTGGAAGAAAGTAATTTTAAATAGTGAAACTCTGCTGATATTGTGTTAGTAATTGCAATGATTTGTTGCAATTTTGTTCAGTAGAACGTGCGTTTTGTGATCGCAAAAGCTACAAACACCGTTCCTATGCCTCGCATCAGTGTTGAAAAATTAAATTTTGAATCACTAGAAATGCTTTTCATACTTTCAAGTACATATAAAAAATAACCTGAAAGTAATGTGGAGTGTATGAAGCCAGAAAATCCGCGACCCGCTATGTTTTCGTGAACATCTTAGTACTTGAATGGTAGAAGTATCAGTGAACCTCTGCCTTTCAAGTCTCCATATGCTTTCTAGTGTCATACACTCCAAATTACTTTCAGGTATGTTTCCTCAGTGCTTCTAACCACAAAAGCATTTCTAAATTTAAGTTTCCATTACTGGCTTGGGGCATCGGAACGATTTTTGTAATTTTCGTGATCACAATACTCACGTCCCGCTGAAAGAAATTTCACCAAATCAATTGCAATTACTAACGAAATTTTTCGTGCCACGCTCAACGGAATTTAACAGTTGAAAGCACTTCCTTCCACGTTAAAATTTCCCAACCGCAGTCTAGTATATCCCAATTGGAACTTGATTGCTAATCATTGATGATCAAGAAATCGAGGGGCTAGTCCCATACAAAGTATATATGTATAGATTTTGTTTCCAAGGCACGGTTTTAACTTATGCACTGGCCAACGTTCCGCGAGTGGGCTATCGAAATTATGTATGGGTGTGCTTGCCCTTATGAAAAGTGCAGTCGCTTGATAGCCATTGAATTTGACTAATTTACTTGTTGGTAGATACAAAGAATATGTGAAGAGATGAGAGCCACATTACTAGCGTGTTGTCAAACTGGTAGGAGTTGGCGCTTTTGTCTTCTCTCTTGCATTGTAACGTCAAAATTAACAGATAACATTCCAAGTGAAACTTTCAAATTACTTAATTAAGTATTATAAGCTCACATACATAAATATGCTAAACCTTGGGGGCCAAATAACTTATAACATTTGACCATTCTCACAACGTCTTTGTACATTGTTTAAAATATTGTTTAATTTTTCCGGCAGTCATCTTAAGCTCTTACCTATGAACTGTGCTCTCTCCGTCGGAGGGGGTGTTGTTAAGAAGTTATTTTGCGTATAGCCACTCCATTTCTTGATCCTTAATACTGCTGCGATGCCTGCTTCTTGATAATATGGTAAAATTACTTTTTCGTATAATGAATTACTCTCGGTAGGACAATTAAAGGGTTAACAAAAAAAATTCCTCTTGAATTAAACCAAATGCACCCTTTTATACACTAGCAACGAGCACAAATATTTGGAATTATATTCATATCTTTAAGTGTGTTATGTGTATTTTTTATGAATAAAAAGTCCATCAAAACTCTTTCAAATAGTGGTTTTGGTCTTATTTCCGTAACAAAATAATTTAAACCAATTAATGATTAATAAACTTGATGAAAATTATCCTTCATATTTTAGGACTGTTTTTTCTTCTCGTTTACGTAAATTAGTCCGGATAAGTAACCTTTTTACTCGTATATAGACCGTTTGGTACTTGTTTGATTACTTGAAATTTTGAAATGAGTTTACCTATTGTTGCGAAGTTCACCTATTGTTGAATTCGTTCATCATAACGTCGTAATCGTCATCGTTGTCAATTCTTTCGATATCCGTAAGGAGTAGCCAGCACGAATTTTTTTAAATCTACAATATTCGCAGTTTCGTCGAGATGACCAGCACTCTTCAGGAGCTGCCACAGCCAATCACCTCGGTGCAGCTCGATTGTACTCCCTAAACAAAATACGTCTTCTAGTTGATTTCTTTCGCTGTCTTCATTTATCAAATTTTCTCTAATTTTAATGGTCTAATTTTCATTCTTTTTTTCCAGCATTCAATTTGGCTACTTCGCCAATCATGTGTTCATGTCTAAAATTACATTTCCTAACTCGTGATCAATTTCTTCGTTGCATTAATTCGCAAATTAATTTCATAGCATTAATTGTCATTGCCATAATAATTGATTTTTACCGCGTTTCATTTAAGCAATCTTGTAGTAACGTAATTATTAATATTTTTTATTTGCTTTCATTCATTTTCAGCCCTTAAAGGTTACATTATTTATTTTTACTTGAAAAAAAAACAAAAAAATCAAAGCTGAGATCAATTTACTTATTCGAGAATGTGAACTCTGGCACTTTACTTTACACTTTACAATATCCATCTTAAATATAACGAGATAACGAAGATGACGATGATGATGGAGGGACTGTTTTGTATGAACGAATATGAGTATTTGAACTGTAATCGAAGATGTTCGCATGTCGACGTAACATCTTTGTAAGAAGGTCTTATTTATTCCTTGTAGTTTAAATGAATTTTTCTTTTTTGTTTCGTCATTATTAAAGTTACAATGTAAAAATTGTTGATTCGAGATTCTTCTCTCCACTTAAAAACTATTTAAGAAACAAAATATAATTTGTTTTCTGTATCGTTTTGTTAATTGTTTGCATTTGTATTTGAATGTTTCATCAAGCTTCTATGAATATTATATGTCATATAGTGATTTGTTATCGTTACGTCTTAATTCGCTCCTGTCAAGTTTTCAAAAAATTAAATTAATTTTTTTAAAAGTCGATTCAAAGCAAATTTTGATTTTTATTGGGAAGAAGCTTTTATCGTCGAAGGAATTAATCCACGGAATCATACCGAATATTACTTTGCCTCGATAAATCAAGAAAAGCAAATAATCTAAATACTAACTCGGGACTGTTGGTATGGAGGAGCCCGACGGCTTCCCACCATTTCCCGCGAGGAGACAAGCAATATAAAATTGGCGGCAATTGTCAATAGAAGTAGACATAACCAGGAAAGCTCCGCAGATGGCAGACGTAAAACTCAAATAGTTGAAAACCAAAAAGAAGTGATTCGGCTTCGACATGAAAATCAAGAATTGAGACTACGACTACAATTCCTCGAAGATCTGTTCAAGAGAGGGATGAAGACTCAAGATGCAGAACCGCTAAATAAAATGAATAAGGAAACTAAGGCGAAGAAAGCTGTAAAATAAGCTACCCCAGAAGAAATCTTAACCGTTGGAGGCGATAACGACAGCCAAATCTATTATGCAGCGCTCGACGGACTGCAACAAGAAATGCACGTTGAAGAATGTATTTAAGGAAATTATAATCAAGGTAACGATGTTAATTTTATTCAGTACGTGTTCGGTCAAAGCGGATAAGATATGGTTCGGCTATTGGCAGCCGAAAATAAATTAATCAGTTTCGAGATCAAAAGAGTTAATGCTAAAAAATTAACAATTAGAAAAAACCCTGGTTGATTTCAAGTCAGCTAAAAATGCATTGAATGCTGGGGAGGCTCCACACTTCACCTATACCCCAAAAAGTGAAAAGAATCAGACCTTTTTATTGAAGGGCTTGGACTGCGGAGAGGATACCGTCTCTTCTTCAGGTACTCAAGGAAGTTGCAACTGAAATTGAATTTATTTCCGTTAAAACCTTCGCGACAAGAAGATCTACGGTAGAAAAGAAAAAATTTTCCTCTTTCATTGGTACAGATTTCAAATAAGAGCAGTTCAAGTGCTCTTCAACAAATTAGGTACTCGGAACTTGAGAGTGGCGAGGTGGGAACGCCTCCAGAAAAGGGAAGTGAACCAGTGTTATCGGTGTCAAAAATTTGGACATTGGGCTGCCAACTGCGCCATGAATTATAGGTGCGTCAAAAGCAAAGATGTTCATGCTCCCGGCGAATGCAAATTGGCTCAGACGGAGCCAAAGAAAACTTATACTGTGTTAACTGCGGTGTTTTTGGCCATCTGGCATCGAGGATGCTCCCGATATCAAGATGCAAGAGTAAAACTTGGCCCAAAGCAAACACAACTAATCCGCAGCATCTTAGCTCTAAACTTCATCAAGCCCGGAGTATCATTTGTACTCGCCGCTAGAAGACCAGCAGAAAATGCTGTAACTAAAGTAAATAATGTAAGTGGCAATAATGAGCTGCTTCTCAAAATTTACCAGCGACTAAATTCTTTATCGAAGAGAATCGATAAACAAGATACAAAAATTAACTTTGTTTTTCAGCATTTAGGCCTTTCAAATGCCTCAAAACTTTTCATCCAGTCACATTCCCATGGATAGGATTCGTCTCATTTCGATTAACGTGAACTCCAGTGTTACTATACAGTACATCGACTAGATTATCTCTTTGAATTCATTGTGAAGCAAAAGCCTGACATCATGCTTCTCACTGAAACCCACCTCAATTCATGGCACTCCATGACATTCAAAGATTTTGAATTCGTAAGAAACGATAGGGTAAACGGTGATGGGGGAGGTGGCACTGGGATATTGGTTAGAAGGCCCTATTGTTTCCAAAATATTAACAGAGTTGAATTCAAATGCTTTGAATCTCTTGAAGTGTCCGTTATCAAAATCTCACTGCCAGGTGGGGATAACCTCTTCATTACATCTGCCAATGCAACTGGACTGTTCTCCAAGTTCAAGGAGGAGCTCAGTTCCTTGTTTGAAATCCTCGAATTGAACAGGCTGCATAATTATTGTATTCTTGCTCGAAACCTAAACGCCATGCATACATCATGGCTGAACGCCACCAATAATCCTAGAAGTGTATTCTAGAAGTCGTGGATAACAGAGAACCAAATTGAATACAGGTGCAATCTATATGGGTCGGAGTTCACAACATATCCTAAGACAAAACCATATTTGGACCTCTGCATTGCTGAAGGAAGACTTGGAACTCAGCTTTAATAGTCCTCAACGGATGCTGCAGGTGCTTTCTTACGGTAGCGACCATAACGCAATCGTAATGAAAATCAATCATCATCCTCATTCCAGTTCAACATGAAAATTATCGGTTGGATTTCAAAACAAGTTGGGTAGACAGACCTACGCTCATGTCAGAAGGGTGTTGGACTCAATTTCTGAGAAATGCAGTCACCAGCAACGAATAAAGTCAAGAAATATGTCAAAGAGATGTGCACGTTCAAAAGAAAATCCATTGTTTTTCTATTTTCAACGGTCGCCATTTTGTTGCGAACCAACACAAATCACTCAAATTATGAATTCCCAAAAATATTAATGTTATTGACCTTATTTGAAATTTTCAAGAAGTTCAAATCAAAACTGCCGTTACTGATTCGATGGAAGTCCATAAAATACTAAAATCGTGTGTTGTTGTTGTTGTAATTCGATAAATTTCAAATGGCTATAACTTCCTTGCATATCATTCGATTTTCATCAAACTTACACAGTTTAAGGACCTTTAGTAGGACTACTTTAATATCGAATTTGGTTTAGTTTAATTAATTATTGGGGAAAATGTGAAATTCGAATATCATAATATTAACAAGGTTGAGCGAATTTTGACTTCTAAGGTTAACATTTACCACCATAATTTTTTCAGATTTTTCGGCTCACAGGTTTCCAATCGCGAGGGGGGGGGGGACGCATTTTTCGTGTATTTCCCCTCCCTGTGCGCCCCTCGAAGCAAAAAGTGTCAAATTAAGACCTGTTTTGAAAAGACCTTTCATATGATACCCATATCAGTTTAATGAAATTTTTATTTCAGAGGCCACTCTTCTATATGAGGAGACCCCCTTAAATGCCGTATAAAATTTTTTTAAAGTTGAACTTTGAGGAGAGCTCCACTTTACACCTGTCTACAAAATTTGATGTTTCTAGCTTAAGTAGTTTGCGAGAAAAAGTGCTGTGACACACCGACGGACGGACGAACAGACAGGACGCGATTTTAGTAGGGTTTTGTAAAATTATTTTATAAAACTCTAAAAACAGACTCGGGAAAGTTTTGAAAGAAGTTTAATCGAGATTACCAGAAGCAATGTCCTCCTTTTGATGGATGGCAACTCTTGCTCAATGGTTCCTAATGACAGAAATCTAACTAACGATGAAATAGATCTCTATTAGTCGAAGTTAGAGAAGCTGACATTGGAAACGATTGAGGAAGTAGTTCCAAAGATTAAGCATCGAAACAATATGGAAGGATATGAAACACCAAACATCGTAAGGTTGAAAAGATTCAAAAACCTTCTTCTCACACGCGTCAACAATATTTATCGATGATTTTTGGACTACAACCATCCCTCGTTGGCTTTGTTGAAATTACACCTGAAGAATGTCCGGAACTTAATCCATTCATACTTCAGGCGAGAGGTCAGCAATCAATAGGCGGAAAATGAGGGGTATTAGCCCACAGGACCCAGATGGCGTTTCTCGCGAAAATGTATAGCATGTTCCGTAAGAAGTCTCGAGTGAAGGTATTGAATCTTGAAGTCGCCAGTGATGAGATATATCTTCTCGATAGGGCTGGTATCGAAATTGATAGTTCGACGCCGAATAGAAGTGGAAACAGGATTGTGATGGATTGCAGAAATTTGCCCTGATTGGAATTCATTTTGAATTGGGTCATCTACCAAACCCTGCGGGAATGAAATAATTTCAGAGGTCGTTGAAGTAAGTGTCTGGCTTCAAATCAAGCCTGAACGGCCAATCAATTCTTCATTTCAATGATAAATTAACATCTGACCAGTTGAGCTATTCATATTTCCTAAATAAGTGGAAAAAGGCTAAGGTATTTTCGATCTTGAAGAATATAAAAGAACCTTCGAGTCCTAAAAGCTATCGCCCAATCAAATAATCAGCAAGGTGTTTGAAATGATACTAAACAAAGCATTAAACGCCCACATTGAGAAATATGAGTTGATACTGAATTGCCAATTTGGTTTTCGTGCCAGGCATTCGACCATATATACGATAACGAAAGTAACCTCTGACATCTGCTGAAAACTAAACAACACAGAATATGTTGGAGCGTGTCTCATTGATATGGAAAAAGCCTTCGATACGGTGTTGTTAGATGGACTGATTTTTAACCTCCTTCAGGACAAGTTCCCCAGACACCTTGTCGCCATGATGTGCAATATGTTATACGGGAAATCATTTGCTGTTACTGATGGAAATCTGACGACTATGCGCCAATTCAAAGTCTGGAATGGCCTACAGCAGGGAACAGTTACTGCGCCTCTGCTTTTCTCAATAGTCATTCGCAAGCTATTGAACAGCTTTGATTTTAACGTCTCGCCAACGGATCATTGGTAGCGTTTGCTGATGATCTCATCATCTATACGGCAGACCGAAAAGCTACAATAGTTCAGAGCAATCTTCAAAAAATGTTCAATGATGTGCAGCTGTACACTAACAATTGCCGAATGAAAATCAATGTGCAGAAGTGCGAAACAATTTTGTTCCGGACAACACTGCCGGGGGTCAGTCAAGACCATAAACGTAAATGGAAGGATTTCCACATCATGGCTGGTGAGGGTAGTTCAGAACGGGCTCCACATAAATTCTGTGTTCGATACCTCGGTCTTCATCTCGATCAGTATCTGTACTATACTGAATATGTCAAAATCATGCTCAGTTGAGCACAAAAAGTAGTCATGGCTCTTCGAAGACTCTTTCATTCCAGATAAATTGATCAAAAGGTCAAAGTTGTCTGTTACAAGATGCTGGTTAGACTAGTTTTGACATATGAATGTCAGATCTAGTACAACCAGAGTGCTAGTAGTATGGAAAAGTTAAGAGTTTTCGTAAGGGAATGTCTTCGTGAAGCATTATGTATCGAATAGAAGAATTTATCAAGCTGCTAAAGTAAAAAGAGCCGATATCTTCATATTGAGACTTCTTCGGAATCATTTCGCAAGATCTGTAACTGTAAGTGAAAATCCTTTGATTTCCCAGCCGTTCCACCTTTCAGACGCGTATATTGAAATTTCTCTCGCTACTGGCTTCGTTCCTCCAGATGCATTTGCGTATTTGGCTATGAATAGATATGTTTGTGATTCTGACGGCGTCCCAATCATATATCACATATATAGACGGGCCACCGATAAGAAGATAAAATATTCACCGAATTTGAGTTCCAATTCCAATGAAGATACTCATTTGCTAGATTCATTGCAGCTGGTCGAGCTGAGACAGAGCAATCTAGGTATTGGTGGCTGAATAACAATGTCTAAATTATTCGCGTTTATTTTCAGTTTTAGTCCTTTTTGTTACTTAGTTTTTGAGTTTCAGCTCATTATTGCTACATATAATGTTGTTATTTATTTGTGTTAAAAATTAGGGGTAAATTAGGTATATGTTATGTTTATTATATTATGTTTCGAGATAAGGTAAAACGGTTAGGCTAGGAATATTGTGTTAGCATTTTTTAGTATAAGATAAGGTTTTTGATTGATTTTATTAGAATTAGGTTATAACATATTAGGTATAGGATAAAAGTTCACTTTTGTGTTAAAATTATAAATAATTTTTAATAAGTGTAGGTTGGTTTTTTCTCCTTTTTCCAATTGCATCATAGACTATGTAATAATTTTAATTAATTTGAAATTGATATTGTTTTTTGATTTGATGGTTTTAATTGATAACGTATAAATTTAGAGAGCCATTTGGGCCATTAAGTTTTTGTATTATTATTGTTTGGAATTTGCTTTATATTCTTTTAAAATTTATAACGATAAGTATCGACTTTGACTTTAGAGTGTGTTGTTTTTGGTTCAAAAAAATTTAAAAGAATATGCTATGGTTACCGTACAGTTTTGGCTATTTATGAAAAAAAAACAACTGCTAAAGTTATCAATAAATATTCCAAATAAATTATGTTTTCGTTTGATTTCCTAATAGTTATTAAATAAATGTACCGTTATTGTTTAAGAGGTGTGATAATTATAATAAGTTTAATAATTATTTTCATTCCTTGATATTGTTTTGTGTTTTCTCAATTTGTTTCTAATTTAATTTTATTTTATTAAATATTTTTTTTCATTGTTTATAATATTGAATATATTGTTTGTTTAAGCAATGAGTAATAAGAAAAAGGGTACACCATTCAGGAGTGTTTTTGTTTGTATTTCAAGAACCGAATAGAATATTTAGATTTAAGAAAATAATTTTTCGTGTAAATATGCATAGAAAACTAAAAATATATAAATGTTTTACATACCAATGTTGAAAAAAAATACCTAAGTAGGTATAGAATGCGGGTTCTAGGCCACTTTTTTCATACAAATTTCAAATGTTGTCGAGGGTGTGTGTCTTGGGTGTATGGGTGTGTATATTAGGGTGGAATAGGTAGGTGCCTGAGATAAGAAGGTATGAGTCTGGAATAGGTGTGGATGTCATGGATGGTTGCCGCGAGGGTGTGTGCCTAGGGTATGTGGATATGTGTATCAGATTAGTGTAGGTGTGGGCCTTAGGTATGTAGGTATGTGTACAAGATTGATATAGGTGGGTACCAGGGGTGAGAAGGTATGGGTCTAAGGTAAATATACATCTGTATCTTGGTTAGGTAGGCAAGTGTTCTGGGTCTTAGTAGGCTCCAGCGGTTAATAGTGAAACTAGGCATATTGACTATATTCTGGGGTAGTCCTAAGTATTTCAATTAATACGTGTAGATTAAAGACCTAGATTTCCCAGCATGTTTATATAGGGTCAATATATATGTTTAAGCCTTTGACGCTTTTAGCGATAGATAATTATACTATTCATGGTTGTTATTCATCTATAGTGGAAGGATTTTTCATATATTCATTGCTTCTAGTCTTCGAGTAGTTTTGTTATTCATCTTTAGTGGAAGTGCTTCTCGAGTCTTTAACGCTTCTAGCGGTAGATAGTTTTTAGCCATGACTAATTAAATGTATATGTTAGGAGGTCCATGTCTAGAGTTGATAGCTTGTAGTATTAGGGTTGTTGATCAATTAGGGAAGCTCTATGGATAGGTGGCGCTCTGGGCGATATGTTTACTGCTTATAGGGCGTATCTCACTACTGAGAGGCTTCCGGGTCGAACGATTTACTTTTTCACAATATGCGTACTGAACGTTTTTTATGGTGCGATTGGCTGCGTGGTGAAGCCGGGCGTTTGTATAGACGGATGACTGCGATACTGATGGATGATGGACGTGTCCGTCAGCGCATATTCTAAGCCGTGGGAATTTACTTCATGGGCGCTAGGATAAGGAACGCGTTGCAGCAATTGGTGTCTTTGGCTAAGGATAGACGGCCGCGTGTGGAAATGGCCGATTCGCTTGATCATGCTAGCCGTGCCGGAAGTTTTTAAAACACGAGTAGTTGTGCGGGATGGAGGGCGCTGCTATAGCCGTGTGGCTTTGCATTGTGGATGGGCGACGGGCTTGCCTTTCGACGGGTGTTCTAAGGCGTGAGAATTTAATCTGTGAGTGCTTGCTTAAGGTGCGCGTTGCTCATCGATTGATGTATGTGGACGGTATTGTAGATGTGATGCGCGTCGCTTGTTTCCACCGAGGCGGATGTTATGAGCCGTAGAAACTTGTCTCGTGGTTAAGTTCCCGCGTTTCTCATCAAAGTTTGCCTGTCTTTAAGTATGGACGGCCTTGTCGGCGATTTGGAATGATTTCCGTCGCTTTTTGGAGCATCGTGATTGGGGTGTAGATTTATTCGGCGGTGAATGCTGTAAGGCATGGAAATTGTCCTCGGGAATGCGTGGCATGTGTAAGTGAGTTTGCTTGCTAAGTGTAGTGTTTCGTTCGCATAGACTTCTCTGTTGGCGGGAGTTTTAGGGCATCGGAATCTACAGCGTGGAAGAGAAGTGGCGTGGCATACACTGCATTGCAATATGGTTTTGCCTGATGGAGGCAGATTTTTTGTTGTATTGGTCGTGGGCAGCGGGTAACGTGATGCGTGGCATTGAGACGTGTTTTCATAAATATCCATTCAAAGATGCGCCTGTTCTAGTTTGCTGCTTATTATTTACATTGATCGTTTTTAGGTTCTTTTTGCTCGGATACGTCGTTTCGTTGTTTTGTGACTCATTGCTATTGTATATTATTGCTTTTATCGGTTTCATGTCAATAGTACTTTAAGAATCGTCTACAATGTATTTTGTTCGGTTAGACTACTATGTTGATTGCTCAAATCTATGGATGCAGTGAAAGAGATAATGCGTTCTTGATATTTAGTATAGTTTTAAATTTTAGTTTGCTTGTAGCAGCATTTTGTTTGTCTGCATCATCATGACTTTCTATACTTCATTCTCTGATTGTACTATTATGTAGAAGTATGGCACTATATTCATTCATTTTTTTTTCTTTACTATAGGATGCTCATTGGTATTGTTCAAAAATTCTAATAATTTCTTCCAAGACGAGTTATTTTTACAAATAAATGATCTTGTAGTGCATGAGATGGTGATAATTTTGTTCGTACATCATATGATTTGTCCTTTTTGATAAGTGCTTGGGTCTATTTTTTAGATCACTATGTTGAGATGTATGTTTTGGGTATCTATTCTAAATTTGAGATTATTTATGGATGTTGTATAGGAAAGATATTACGGTTTATGGCTTCTGGAATGCTACTTTTTTATGATGGATGTAGAAATCATCGTGGTGGTCCTAATGAGTAGGAATATAGACGCATTTTCATTGATTAATTTTGGGCACGTACTGAAAGGAAGAACCTAATATAGGAAAAAGTGAATGCGCTAGGTCATTGACATTAGGGGTTTGTTGGTATTATGGTATTATTCTTTGTTTATGCTCATAATGCATGGGAAAATAATTTGGTCCTATACTCGTATGATGGCATTATAGGCATGCACTAGATTCAATAAATTTTTATATTTACTCTGAATTAGGTGCTGTTAGTATGGATCTGTATTATTTAGTTTAAGTAGTTTCATGAGTGTCAGTATGATATAGAGTAAAACTGTTATTTTATGCTTGTCTCATATTCTACACAGTATGTATGATTTTTTGACATTTCCGAATTTCTCTAGGTATATTTTCATTTAGAAATTGTTGATGTTTTTTTGAGTATGATAATTTTTAATTTGTTATCTCCTTAGGAAAATGATGCTTGAATTTTGCCGTTAAGTTGATACTTTTCGGATGCATATTATCGCTTTTAATGCCTATATGATTGCATGAGAATTTACAAACCTCATACTTTGTGTGCTTGTATTAAGCGTAAAGCCACTTCTGCTATATTCATATACATTTTCAATATTTGTGCATTAAGTAAAATACGTATTTACTACATTTTAAATATGCTAGATTTATCATCATAGAGATTGTCGGGTATGCTCACTGACATATTCAAGTATTATTTTCACATAAGTAAAATATATTCTTGTTGAGTTTTTTCTTATCAGAATTTTTTTCTGCTGGATGCTTGGTTGATTTTTTTTAGGTTTGAAGAAGATCTAATTAGTTTTCAACATAAAGGGTTTGTTTTGGGTTGGCGCACTGCTACTATAGATCACTTAGGCTAATGTTTATGTAAGATTGTTCGGTATAGATAACGATGTGTGGAAGCATATGAGTTTATGGTAGGCTATTTTTAGATCGATCTCATCGTATCTTGTATAGACAAGTAGCATATGTTATAAAGTGTTCTTGATAAGGATGGTCACGAGTCATTGTAGGATGTTAAGATATGATCATTACTTTCAGGAGGTGTTTGTCTGCTGGTAATTTGATGAACAGATGTATACTTGTATAATGAGGGGTTTTTTTTGTCTCTCATTAGATATTTTTGAATGGTAGAATTGAGTGTTTGATATTTGGGAGTTTCGGATATGCTAGGAATGTTTAGGTTTTTTTTTGGTTTATTGTTTGTGGTATTTGTTTACTTGAGCAGTGTTAGATTAGTTGTTAAAAAAAAAGATTGTGTTTCTTTCTAATAGAAATAATTTATTGAGTAATGCTATTTTTTGTTATATATATATATATAAATAAATTTTCATACATTTTACAGGACATCTTATATATGGGTTGATATATTTATGAATTCTAAAGCATATTGAAGGTTTCTGCTTTAGGGTCATACAAATGTATAGTAAGTCCTCTCACGTCTTTTTTAATGTTTATTATACAATTTATATAGCAATTCAATATCCTCAGCATATAATTGTAGCTTATGTCCCCTTCACTCTAGTGCAAACTATTGATGTTTCAATTCGAATTTCGTTTTGATTGCATTTTATGAGAATAGTATGTTCCTTGATGAATTACTGGTGAGGATTTCCCGATAAATTCTAATAGCGCTGGCCACCAGTTGGCTCTAATTTTGTTTGGACTATTTATACTACCCGATGCTATGAATTATTACTTTGTCGTATGTATGCGAGACTGCAGGAGTATGTACTGTTTTATTAGTTTAAAAATATTTCTTGTCTCTTGATCGTATGAATGACAAATGCATGTATCAGTGCCTGACGTCGTATTAGAGTTGGACCATTCACATATTTGGTAGTGTATTCCATGATTATTAGATACTTTCTCGCCCATATTACCATATTTAAGCATATAATTCTCGATTCGTATTCGGTGTTCAGGAAAAATATCACGGTACACTTCCATGAAGTATAGGATAACCATTGTAATAGATCTTATCGCGGTGAAAGTGTATTGACCTCTGTTTTCCTAGTTTTCTTGACGTCGTTTACGTTGGTTTGCTGAATTTTAAAAACCTCATAATAATCCGTAGAATTATATGTAGTCTAGTGATAGAAAAAACGACGTGCTGCCTTTAAGTTAACATTCATTCATGTCCTAGTTTGTACAGTGCAGCTAAGATGAGGGTCTGTTTCTCAATATTAAATTTCAGTATTTTATAGACTCAAGAGATTATACTTGATTTCAAAGCCTTTCACAATAGTTTGTAGATTACCAAGTCTCAATTTCCAATTTCCTTATGAATAATTCCTTTAAGTGAAGTAAAACATTGTTTATAGGGTTTTTAGTATTTTATTTCATCACATGGAAAATTAGATCGTTACATAGTACTGGTATTTCATAAAAACGCCTAGAGTAGTTTATATTTACAAATGATGTTTGAGTTGTAGTGAAGAAGTCGTTGATATCCAGTTTAAGTACGCTTTTTTCTCTGCATCTTGCACAATATTGGTCATAGTATTCCTTCACACAATCGGTAAGCAAATTGTTGTATTGCATGACAATGTTGAAAAAATCCATCAAGATGAAAAGCGTGAAGAGCTCGGGATGTTTAAGTATTAGTCTCTCTCCTCCAATAGGTATGTAGAAGAGTTCAAGAAGTCCAAGCTGATTTGCAGGGAACTCATCTACTCTATCCTTGAGATCAATGAGGTATAGGCGAAGTGAAGTCCATTGACTGTTATCTAACTCCAACTGATTTTGTCCACTGCATCGGAAGATTATTTTCGCTTGAAATGTCAGCGGGTCAAATCCAAGTATTACTTTGCTTTTGTGGAAGCCTTCATCAAGATAGTATGTATAGTTCAGCAAGAGGTTTTTCTCATAGATTCGCTGTTTCTCTCGATTCTTTTTTAGTTTCTTCTCTTTCTTGTTCACTTTTCTGGCTGAAGTAGCCTTATCAGTCTGGCTGGCCTTTTCATGCTTCTGACTGACTGACGAAGTTACTGGATCTGCTCCGTTCATTTTAAATGACTAGTAGTAAAACTAAAGATGTATATTTGTTACACCAGCATATATATTCACTTCTCTGCATTTACGGATGGAGTGGGGGGGGGGGGGCAAGTTCAATATGTGTTGATAGTTCTATTGCATAAGTAAACATGTTTAGCCCTTGAATGCTGTAATGTTGCTTACGCTCATGATTTGAATTCAAAGATAAGAAAGTGCTATGGAGTTAAGATTTGAACCACCAAGCTAACAGGAGTAGGAGTCAGTAACAGGAAATGACACTTTGCTCCGTATTTCCTTTAGAATTTTTAGGAGTACTGCTGGGCTACAATAGATTGCTTCTAGGCTAATTAGCTGTCTTTTTATCTGTTAAACTATCTACTTAGCTGTCACTTTTGCTGATGAGCTGTCTATCTTATGTGTAATGCTGTCTTTTAAGCCGATTCCCTGTCTGTTTAGCTGATATGCTATCCTCTTGAGCTGTCTATTTACCTGTCACTTTTGCTGATGAGCTGTCTATTATATGTATAATGCTGTCTATGCAGCTGTCTATTTAGCTGATGCCCTGTCTGTTTAGTTATTATGCTGTCTGCTGAGCTAACCGTTTAGCTGATAAACCCGTCTATTTAGCTGGTAAGTGGTCTATGTAGCTTTCTTTTTAGCTGATGCCCTGTCTGCTTAGTTGATATGCTATCTCTTTAGCTGTCTGTATAGCTATCTTTAGTTAATAAGTTGAGCGTTTGACCTTACGTGCTATCTGCCATTCGGTAAATTCATTTGATTGTTGGTAATTATCTACCCATAAAAAAATTCTTACTTTCCATACAGTTGCAGTCAGCTTTTTTTACATTTACGTTGAATGTCATATGCTCATCACGATTTACGTTAGGCCTATTGGTTACCAAGATTGCATGTTGATCATCTCCCAAGTTATTCGTAGGCATACATGGGTCAGACAAGAATATTCACGTCTAGGTTGCTGTTCTGCTAAACAAATCTTGATTAGGAGGTTGCCATTGTTAGCTGCTCGAGAGTTAATTGATCGTATTTCATGCTGATATATTCTTCATAAAATTGAGTCAATATATCCTTCTTTTTTCATGTGCATAGGGTTTTCTCTTGACTCCTGTCCATCTAATCTATAGGATCCTCTTTCTACAATAATTCGAGCTCATTTTTCCATGTTTTCATGTCTTCATAGGATTTGCGACCTATGGTACTCTTATTGCCTACTTTAATGTCCAATTGCATTGAAATTATGCTGCTACACTTATGAACTCATCCAATATGCTCAAAAACCATATGATTCCATGGATCAGCCATTTGAATCATTTTTTAAAGCACAAATTTGTTGAATAGATCTCTACTTCATGCAAACCATCGCTAGGGCCTTAACATGAATTAATTCAGCCTGTTTTTTAGTCGACATATTAAGGGCTTATAGTGGAACTTATTAAGTATATTGAATCATCTTGGTGTTCTCATGTATGATCAACCCTTTTGGATTATCCGGGATATGCTATGACCGGAACGATTTCTCCCCTATCAATTGAATAATTGAGTAAAATTTTGGTACCTCTAACTGACTCAAAATCTGTCACTGTTCCATTTTCAGAAGGGGTTTGAATGGTTTTGATGACTTGAGGCTGCATCATTACTCACAACCTGTGAAATGATTAAATATCATGGACAAATGTGTCTACATATGTACATTATAATAGCTATCAAATGTCTATGTATTAGTATCATATGATCGACTGGTCTCTTTATCATGCAAAGAGGGTTATCCACAATCACCGATCAGTTGAGCCGTCTGATACGATCACGAGTTGCCTGTTCAGCAGTTGAACTTTGGTCAACTTCACACCAATATGTTTTCTCTTTCGCACCTGCTAACCCAATTGCCTGACGAACTCAAGGTAGCCTTCTCTTTCACACCTACAACTCGAGTTGATTGGTGAGCAGAAGGTGGTGAAGGGCCTTACAGGGCTTCTACCCAGCCTGCCCCGTGGCATGCATGCATGATGATCCTCGCAGAGATGCAGAATAACCTTCTACCCAGCCTACCTCATTGCCACGCAGGCATCAATGACCGGTAATCATGCGTTATGACGCGTCATAATGCATGATGATGGGTCATCATGCCTGCATGGCAATGGGGTAGGCTGGGTAGAAGGTTATTCTGCATCTCTGCGTGGATCATCATGCATGCATGCCACGGGGCAGGCTGGGTAGAAGCCCTGTAAGGCCCTTCACCACCTTCTGCTCACCAATCAACTCGAGTTGTAGGTGTGAAAGAGAAGGCTACCTTGAGTTCGTCAGGCAATTGGGTTAGCAGGTGCGAAAGAGAAAACATATTGGTGTGAAGTTGACCAAAGTTCAACTGCTGAACAGGCAACTCGTGATCGTATCAGACGGCTCAACTGATCGGTGATTGTGGATAACCCTCTTTGCATGATAAAGAGACCAGTCGATCATATGATACTAATACATAGACATTTGATAGCTATTATAATGTACATATGTAGACACATTTGTCCATGATATTTAATCATTTCACAGGTTGTGAGTAATGATGCAGCCTCAAGTCATCAAAACCATTCAAACCTCTTCTGAAAATGGAACAGTGACAGATTTTGAGTCAGTTAGAGGTACCAAAATTTTACTCAATTATTCAATTGATAGGGGGGAAATCGTTCCGGTCATAGCATATCCCGGATAATCCAAAAGGGTTGATCATACATGAGAACACCAAGATGATTCAATATACTTAATAAGTTCCACTATAAGCCCTTAATATGTCGACTAAAAAACAGGCTGAATTAATTCATGTTAAGGCCCTAGCGATGGTTTGCATGAAGTAGAGATCTATTCAACAAATTTGTGCTTTAAAAAATGATTCAAATGGCTGATCCATGGAATCATATGGTTTTTGAGCATATTGGATGAGTTCATAAGTGTAGCAGCATAATTTCAATGCAATTGGACATTAAAGTAGGCAATAAGAGTACCATAGGTCGCAAATCCTATGAAGACATGAAAACATGAAAAAATGAGCTCGAATTATTGTAGAAAGAGGATCCTATAGATTAGATGGACAGGAGTCAAGAGAAAACCCTATGCACATGAAAAAAGAAGGATATATTGACTCAATTTTATGAAGAATATATCAGCATGAAATACGATCAATTAACTCTCGAGCAGCTAACAATGGCAACCTCCTAATCAAGATTTGTTTAGCAGAACAGCAACCTAGACGTGAATATTCTTGTCTGACCCATGTATGCCTACGAATAACTTGGGAGATGATCAACATGCAATCTTGGTAACCAATAGGCCTAACGTAAATCGTGATGAGCATATGACATTCAACGTAAATGTAAAAAAAGCTGACTGCAACTGTATGGAAAGTAAGAATTTTTTTATGGGTAGATAATTACCAACAATCAAATGAATTTACCGAATGGCAGATAGCACGTAAGGTCAAACGCTCAACTTATTAACTAAAGATAGCTATACAGACAGCTAAAGAGATAGCATATCAACTAAGCAGACAGGGCATCAGCTAAAAAGAAAGCTACATAGACCACTTACCAGCTAAATAGACGGGTTTATCAGCTAAACGGTTAGCTCAGCAGACAGCATAATAACTAAACAGACAGGGCATCAGCTAAATAGACAGCTGCATAGACAGCATTATACATATAATAGACAGCTCATCAGCAAAAGTGACAGGTAAATAGACAGCTCAAGAGGATAGCATATCAGCTAAACAGACAGGAAATCGGCTTAAAAGACAGCATTACACATAAGATAGACAGCTCATCAGCAAAAGTGACAGCTAAGTAGATAGTTTAACAGATAAAAAGACAGCTAATTAGCCTAGAAGCAATCTATTGTAGCCCAGCAGTACTCCTAAAAATTCTAAAGGAAATACGGAGCAAAGTGTCATTTCCTGTTACTGACTCCTACTCCTGTTAGCTTGGTGGTTCAAATCTTAACTCCATAGCACTTTCTTATCTTTGAATTCAAATCATGAGCGTAAGCAACATTACAGCATTCAAGGGCTAAACATGTTTACTTATGCAATAGAACTATCAACACATATTGAACTTGCCCCCCCCCCCACTCCATCCGTAAATGCAGAGAAGTGAATATATATGCTGGTGTAACAAATATACATCTTTAGTTTTACTACTAGTCATTTAAAATGAACGGAGCAGATCCAGTAACTTCGTCAGTCAGTCAGAAGCATGAAAAGGCCAGCCAGACTGATAAGGCTACTTCAGCCAGAAAAGTGAACAAGAAAGAGAAGAAACTAAAAAAGAATCGAGAGAAACAGCGAATCTATGAGAAAAACCTCTTGCTGAACTATACATACTATCTTGATGAAGGCTTCCACAAAAGCAAAGTAATACTTGGATTTGACCCGCTGACATTTCAAGCGAAAATAATCTTCCGATGCAGTGGACAAAATCAGTTGGAGTTAGATAACAGTCAATGGACTTCACTTCGCCTATACCTCATTGATCTCAAGGATAGAGTAGATGAGTTCCCTGCAAATCAGCTTGGACTTCTTGAACTCTTCTACATACCTATTGGAGGAGAGAGACTAATACTTAAACATCCCGAGCTCTTCACGCTTTTCATCTTGATGGATTTTTTCAACATTGTCATGCAATACAACAATTTGCTTACCGATTGTGTGAAGGAATACTATGACCAATATTGTGCAAGATGCAGAGAAAAAAGCGTACTTAAACTGGATATCAACGACTTCTTCACTACAACTCAAACATCATTTGTAAATATAAACTACTCTAGGCGTTTTTATGAAATACCAGTACTATGTAACGATCTAATTTTCCATGTGATGAAATAAAATACTAAAAACCCTATAAACAATGTTTTACTTCACTTAAAGGAATTATTCATAAGGAAATTGGAAATTGAGACTTGGTAATCTACAAACTATTGTGAAAGGCTTTGAAATCAAGTATAATCTCTTGAGTCTATAAAATACTGAAATTTAATATTGAGAAACAGACCCTCATCTTAGCTGCACTGTACAAACTAGGACATGAATGAATGTTAACTTAAAGGCAGCACGTCGTTTTTTCTATCACTAGACTACATATAATTCTACGGATTATTATGAGGTTTTTAAAATTCAGCAAACCAACGTAAACGACGTCAAGAAAACTAGGAAAACAGAGGTCAATACACTTTCACCGCGATAAGATCTATTACAATGGTTATCCTATACTTCATGGAAGTGTACCGTGATATTTTTCCTGAACACCGAATACGAATCGAGAATTATATGCTTAAATATGGTAATATGGGCGAGAAAGTATCTAATAATCATGGAATACACTACCAAATATGTGAATGGTCCAACTCTAATACGACGTCAGGCACTGATACATGCATTTGTCATTCATACGATCAAGAGACAAGAAATATTTTTAAACTAATAAAACAGTACATACTCCTGCAGTCTCGCATACATACGACAAAGTAATAATTCATAGCATCGGGTAGTATAAATAGTCCAAACAAAATTAGAGCCAACTGGTGGCCAGCGCTATTAGAATTTATCGGGAAATCCTCACCAGTAATTCATCAAGGAACATACTATTCTCATAAAATGCAATCAAAACGAAATTCGAATTGAAACATCAATAGTTTGCACTAGAGTGAAGGGGACATAAGCTACAATTATATGCTGAGGATATTGAATTGCTATATAAATTGTATAATAAACATTAAAAAAGACGTGAGAGGACTTACTATACATTTGTATGACCCTAAAGCAGAAACCTTCAATATGCTTTAGAATTCATAAATATATCAACCCATATATAAGATGTCCTGTAAAATGTATGAAAATTTATTTATATATATATATAACAAAAAATAGCATTACTCAATAAATTATTTCTATTAGAAAGAAACACAATCTTTTTTTTTAACAACTAATCTAACACTGCTCAAGTAAACAAATACCACAAACAATAAACCAAAAAAAAACCTAAACATTCCTAGCATATCCGAAACTCCCAAATATCAAACACTCAATTCTACCATTCAAAAATATCTAATGAGAGACAAAAAAAACCCCTCATTATACAAGTATACATCTGTTCATCAAATTACCAGCAGACAAACACCTCCTGAAAGTAATGATCATATCTTAACATCCTACAATGACTCGTGACCATCCTTATCAAGAACACTTTATAACATATGCTACTTGTCTATACAAGATACGATGAGATCGATCTAAAAATAGCCTACCATAAACTCATATGCTTCCACACATCGTTATCTATACCGAACAATCTTACATAAACATTAGCCTAAGTGATCTATAGTAGCAGTGCGCCAACCCAAAACAAACCCTTTATGTTGAAAACTAATTAGATCTTCTTCAAACCTAAAAAAAATCAACCAAGCATCCAGCAGAAAAAAATTCTGATAAGAAAAAACTCAACAAGAATATATTTTACTTATGTGAAAATAATACTTGAATATGTCAGTGAGCATACCCGACAATCTCTATGATGATAAATCTAGCATATTTAAAATGTAGTAAATACGTATTTTACTTAATGCACAAATATTGAAAATGTATATGAATATAGCAGAAGTGGCTTTACGCTTAATACAAGCACACAAAGTATGAGGTTTGTAAATTCTCATGCAATCATATAGGCATTAAAAGCGATAATATGCATCCGAAAAGTATCAACTTAACGGCAAAATTCAAGCATCATTTTCCTAAGGAGATAACAAATTAAAAATTATCATACTCAAAAAAACATCAACAATTTCTAAATGAAAATATACCTAGAGAAATTCGGAAATGTCAAAAAATCATACATACTGTGTAGAATATGAGACAAGCATAAAATAACAGTTTTACTCTATATCATACTGACACTCATGAAACTACTTAAACTAAATAATACAGATCCATACTAACAGCACCTAATTCAGAGTAAATATAAAAATTTATTGAATCTAGTGCATGCCTATAATGCCATCATACGAGTATAGGACCAAATTATTTTCCCATGCATTATGAGCATAAACAAAGAATAATACCATAATACCAACAAACCCCTAATGTCAATGACCTAGCGCATTCACTTTTTCCTATATTAGGTTCTTCCTTTCAGTACGTGCCCAAAATTAATCAATGAAAATGCGTCTATATTCCTACTCATTAGGACCACCACGATGATTTCTACATCCATCATAAAAAAGTAGCATTCCAGAAGCCATAAACCGTAATATCTTTCCTATACAACATCCATAAATAATCTCAAATTTAGAATAGATACCCAAAACATACATCTCAACATAGTGATCTAAAAAATAGACCCAAGCACTTATCAAAAAGGACAAATCATATGATGTACGAACAAAATTATCACCATCTCATGCACTACAAGATCATTTATTTGTAAAAATAACTCGTCTTGGAAGAAATTATTAGAATTTTTGAACAATACCAATGAGCATCCTATAGTAAAGAAAAAAAAATGAATGAATATAGTGCCATACTTCTACATAATAGTACAATCAGAGAATGAAGTATAGAAAGTCATGATGATGCAGACAAACAAAATGCTGCTACAAGCAAACTAAAATTTAAAACTATACTAAATATCAAGAACGCATTATCTCTTTCACTGCATCCATAGATTTGAGCAATCAACATAGTAGTCTAACCGAACAAAATACATTGTAGACGATTCTTAAAGTACTATTGACATGAAACCGATAAAAGCAATAATATACAATAGCAATGAGTCACAAAACAACGAAACGACGTATCCGAGCAAAAAGAACCTAAAAACGATCAATGTAAATAATAAGCAGCAAACTAGAACAGGCGCATCTTTGAATGGATATTTATGAAAACACGTCTCAATGCCACGCATCACGTTACCCGCTGCCCACGACCAATACAACAAAAAATCTGCCTCCATCAGGCAAAACCATATTGCAATGCAGTGTATGCCACGCCACTTCTCTTCCACGCTGTAGATTCCGATGCCCTAAAACTCCCGCCAACAGAGAAGTCTATGCGAACGAAACACTACACTTAGCAAGCAAACTCACTTACACATGCCACGCATTCCCGAGGACAATTTCCATGCCTTACAGCATTCACCGCCGAATAAATCTACACCCCAATCACGATGCTCCAAAAAGCGACGGAAATCATTCCAAATCGCCGACAAGGCCGTCCATACTTAAAGACAGGCAAACTTTGATGAGAAACGCGGAAACTTAACCACGAGACAAGTTTCTACGGCTCATAACATCCGCCTCGGTGGAAACAAGCGACGCGCATCACATCTACAATACCGTCCACATACATCAATCGATGAGCAACGCGCACCTTAAGCAAGCACTCACAGATTAAATTCTCACGCCTTAGAACACCCGTCGAAAGGCAAGCCCGTCGCCCATCCACAATGCAAAGCCACACGGCTATAGCAGCGCCCTCCATCCCGCACAACTACTCGTGTTTTAAAAACTTCCGGCACGGCTAGCATGATCAAGCGAATCGGCCATTTCCACACGCGGCCGTCTATCCTTAGCCAAAGACACCAATTGCTGCAACGCGTTCCTTATCCTAGCGCCCATGAAGTAAATTCCCACGGCTTAGAATATGCGCTGACGGACACGTCCATCATCCATCAGTATCGCAGTCATCCGTCTATACAAACGCCCGGCTTCACCACGCAGCCAATCGCACCATAAAAAACGTTCAGTACGCATATTGTGAAAAAGTAAATCGTTCGACCCGGAAGCCTCTCAGTAGTGAGATACGCCCTATAAGCAGTAAACATATCGCCCAGAGCGCCACCTATCCATAGAGCTTCCCTAATTGATCAAAAACCCTAATACTACAAGCTATCAACTCTAGACATGGACCTCCTAACATATACATTTAATTAGTCATGGCTAAAAACTATCTACCGCTAGAAGCGTTAAAGACTCGAGAAGCACTTCCACTAAAGATGAATAACAAAACTACTCGAAGACTAGAAGCAATGAATATATGAAAAATCCTTCCACTATAGATGAATAACAACCATGAATAGTATAATTATCTATCGCTAAAAGCGTCAAAGGCTTAAACATATATATTGACCCTATATAAACATGCTGGGAAATCTAGGTCTTTAATCTACACGTATTAATTGAAATACTTAGGACTACCCCAGAATATAGTCAATATGCCTAGTTTCACTATTAACCGCTGGAGCCTACTAAGACCCAGAACACTTGCCTACCTAACCAAGATACAGATGTATATTTACCTTAGACCCATACCTTCTCACCCCTGGTACCCACCTATATCAATCTTGTACACATACCTACATACCTAAGGCCCACACCTACACTAATCTGATACACATATCCACATACCCTAGGCACACACCCTCGCGGCAACCATCCATGACATCCACACCTATTCCAGACTCATACCTTCTTATCTCAGGCACCTACCTATTCCACCCTAATATACACACCCATACACCCAAGACACACACCCTCGACAACATTTGAAATTTGTATGAAAAAAGTGGCCTAGAACCCGCATTCTATACCTACTTACCTAATTTCGTTTTTCGTTTTCTTTCTATTAAAAATTATAATTGAAAGCAAATCGTTCGTTTCTCAGTATTTTTCTTTCTTTTTTAATAGCGTTTGTTATGTTATTCTATCACCATGACTAGCAACTGACTGACAATATGTTTTTATGGTGTATTATGTTTTTGATCAAGTTTCAATCAGTTTATTGATATTTTGGGAATTTCTGCTGGATTGGTCATTGTTTTATACTGTTTTAGGAACGGTTCGTACAGAGGAGAAATGAAAATAGCAATGACAAGGATCATGCAAAGAATTATTTTCAATTGATATAATTTTTAAAAAATTCTTTTACTGTTTTACTCGCTAATCCGCTGTATTTAAAATGTAAGTAAAAAGTAGAAATTTAGATAAGCGTATCAGTTATCAAATTATATGGAGGAGAAAGTTCATCAGTTGAGATTTAGTTAATTTGAAAAAGTTTATCATTTCAAAATTTCCAATCATATCCATACAAAAAATAGCAACTTCGCTTGAACGGAATCAATTTCAATCGTTGTTTTTAATGTACCGCCAACATTTCACGTTATTTATCTATTTCTTCAAAATTTGAGAAGAACAATGGGTCACAAGAATTAACTTCCAGTGGTTTTCTATTCAATTTTTACGAGGGGGTTGAGGATTTTTGAATATCAAACATAATCTAATATAAGCAATTAGGGGCTTAGTTGCAGCTATTATTCTTATCCTTTATAAGATTGAGTTAAATAATGTCCTATTACTATTGAAGTTTGACGAGCCTACTGGAAGAAAAACTCATATCTTGGATGCTTATATCCATATTAAATATAACGGAATTTCTATTTAACTTTTCGTTTGGTTCATTTCCCATTTAGGGTACTCCCAGCTGGCACAATGAACCTTTTAATGAATCAATCCATTTTTGGAAAATGAGCAGCTAATTTTTTACAAACTTTTTTCATGACGGATATTCATTGAAAATAGAACTAATAATTAAATCGCTAGTTTTCCTAGGTCTTACGAAATTATTTTTCAATATTTTATGTATTCCAAATTGATTTCTACGCGTGGTTCCTATTTGGTTGCTCTAAAAAAGTTTATTTTTCGATCGATTCTATAAAATGCTGTTCGGTATTTAATTATCTTTTCTACAATCTCCAATCATTTTGTCTCTTTTCGGGCTCTTATATAATAACTTGGTTTTTTGCTTTAGCAATACAACTTCTTTCGGGCCTTCGCTTAGAGATAGAGTATCTCATAGTCAAAGTCAAAGTTAAAAGCGCTTTATTTAATATTAATCTTTATAAATTTTAAAAGAATATAAAGCAAATTCTAAACATTCAAAATGCGAAAACTTAATGGCCTAAATGGTTCTCTAAATTTATACGTTGTCAAATTAAAAACATTAAATAAAAAAAAAGTCATATTCAAATTAATTAAAATTATTACATATTTTTTGATTCAATTGGACAAAGGAGAAAAAACCAATCAACACTACTTACAAATTATTTATAATTATGAGACAACAGTGATCTTTTATCTTATACCTAATATGTTATAACCTAAAATTTTATCTTATACTAAAAAATGCTAACATAATATTCCTAACCTAAGTGTTAAACCTTATCTCTAAAGCTAATATGATAAAAATAACATATACCTTTCCTAAATATTTAAATCTATTCCTAATTTTTAACGCAAACAACAACACTATATGTATCAATATTGAGCTGAAACTCCAAACTATGCAACGGAAAACACAAAACAAAAAAATAAACACGAATAATTTATATACTGTCATTCAGCCACCAATACCTTGATTGGTCCATCTCAGCTCGACCAGCTTCAACGAATCCAGCAAATGAGTATCTTCATTGGAGTTGTTGGTCTTGTGAACTCAAATCCGGAGGATATTTTATCTTCTTATTGGTGGCCCGTCTATGTATGTTATATATGATTCGGACGCCGTCTGAATCAAATACATATCGATTCATAATGCTTCAAATCCGTCTCACGCTTTCTATACAAACCAGTACATGAACGAAGAGATTTCCTTTCGAAAACTCTTAATTTTTCCATAGTTCTAGCACTGTGGTTGTACCAGATCTGACGTCCATATGTCAAAACTGGCCTAACCAGGGTCTTGTAACAGGCAACTTTGACCTTTTGATCAATTTATCTAGAATGAAAGAGCCTTCGAAGGACCATGACTACTTTTTGTGCTTAACTGAGCATGATTTTGACATGTTCGGTATAGTACAGATACTGATCGAGATGAAGACCGAGGTATCGAACACAGGATTTATGTGGAATCCGTTCTGAACTACCCTCACCAGCCATGATGTGGAAATCCTTCCATTTACGTTTCAGGTCTTGACTGACCCCTGCAGCATTGTATAGAACAAAATTGTTTCGCACTTCTGCGCATGGATTTTTATTCATTCAGCTGTAATGATTTTACACATTTTAGGTTCGAACGCGGAACCGACCTCTCATCGGTTCTAGACGTTAAGTCTGAGTAGTGCCAACGGATGGTACCAACAGGTCAACCAATCCGTGCACCGTAACCCATTTACGCGGTGGCTGCTTGTCGGCCAGCTAGTTCGGAGAGGATTTCGGTCGCGGGTCTCCGAATGGGTTACGCTCAATTACAATATTTCAGCCACCTGAACATGCCCGTTTTTCAAAACGCGTTATCAAAACAAACCATACGGAGAAGAAACCTACTTTACGTTACTCCGTATTTCTTCTTATAACCAGTCAAGAATACCAAAATCTAATTTCTATTTCGCGTTCCCGAAGTTTCGACGCGGTACCGAAAAATATGCTACTCGAAGTTAACACCACGAAGACTACTCTAACAAAATGTCAAAACTACAAAGGTACCGCGTACCGCGCGCGACGCGAAACCGACCTCAGCGGATTTGGCGAAACCCTACCCTCGCGACGGCATACCTATCCTGCACTCTCTCTTCCCACTGAAAAAGAAGAACCGCTGAAAAGGAAAGTCGTGGTTATATTTAGCAATTCATGTTGTTATTCATAACAATTCACAATCGTGGTCTTCTACAGTAAATAATTGATTTTTCCAATTAGGCTATCTCCTAAATACAGTCTACCGCCCTCCGTCAATGGAAGACCTAATTACGTAACTAATCTGTGCATAAGCTCAGCTCACTCTCTGAGATTCATTCAACGATCTCGATCAAATTCATATGAAAAGTATTCTGATCAGTATACTGTTCTCTTCCCGGTTTCAAAATTTAATACTATGTTAGTGCGTAAAAGAAACCAAAACATTCCTTGAAATGATTGTAATGATGGCGATTCCAAAAGGAATTTGTGACTGGTGAGAGGTGAGTTGAGGTAATTATTTACTTCTATGACTTGGCAATTCAAACGTAATTGAATTAAATAGATTTGTTCAATTGGATTTGGGTAAACTAAATTATATAACTATTCCTTTGGATATTTACCCTTACGTTAGTACAAATATCATATCTAGATTTGATTAAAAATTTGATTAAGTAGTAAATTTGAACAAACGCTTTCAACAATTATCTAAATGTGATGAAGATCTGATTCATATACGCGTTGAACAATCTCGTTCCGCTTCTCGTCTTAATATTTTGTACAAGGCACGCTCTTTTGGACTTGTCGAGTTTCGAAATTTCGAGGCCAAATTAGACCAATCTTCTTCTGTGAAGCAAATCACTTGCCAAACTGTACTTTTACCGCCGGTTTTCGGTCTACGAATGAGTATCGCCTCGAATCTTGGATCTCTGGCAATAAGACTTCTGTTTATAAGACTTAAATCAAAAGGAGCTTGTTGCTTTTTATTTTCGACTTCTTCCATCAAAGATTTGCCAGAAGTTCTTTTACCAGATTTCGAGTCATATTCGAAGTCAGCAAAAGCGGCTTGGGTGGTTGATTCTGTGAGCCCCTTTGGGTGAGCCTCTAAACTTAGTCGCTTAGGAGAAATTTTGTGATTTGCAGAGAACAAAGGTTTAAGTGCCAACGAATCGCTATCGTATTGCAACATTGTAATACTGACTAAATTAATCACATACTCTTCGTCGACGTCTTGGTTACGATAGTGGTCAATACTCTCACCGCTGTTACAAGAATATCCACGCGAATTGCTGCCCTCGTCTTCGTTTAAAATCGGAGTCACCACAATCGGCAACAATTGATTGTCCTTAACGGTATCACTACTATTGTTAATGTTATTAGTTATATTACTAAGATAAGCGAATGATTCGATAAGTTCTGTATCAGTAGCATTGGGCTCACGAATATGGTCATCAGTCTTATTAACTAGTTCACAGTTGTGACGATAGCTTTCGTTCTGACCAGGCTCTTTGAATTCTCTTCGGGATTGTTCTGTTGAAGCTATTTGATAGTTGATGTGATGAACAGTTACATCTAAAGTCGAGTTACTTAAGTTTACCATTGGATCAACGCTACTGCTTTCCAATCTATCTTCATATGATGGGGGCAGTAATTCGATTGGTGGCTGTGAAGTTTCAGCAATATGTGTATTCTCTGCATCACAATATCGGTTTGTGTCATCATTTTTTAACGAAAACACTCCACCTTCAATATCCGCATCACAATTAATAGAATTCGATATTATATCTTCAGTTGGATCTTCAACAGCCTCATACCACGGTAAACTAGGTGCATTTGCTTCCACAGTCGTCGAGTTTTCCAGCAATTCTCCACTTGATACAGTCATCGGCTTGGAAGTGGATACAGGGGGTAACTTTCCCGTTGAAAGCTTGGATTCGTCAGCCACGACCTACAGGAGTAATAGACAATTGTTTATGATCACAACTCAATCTTTGGAGATTGATACTGCGTCAATCTTATTCAAACGCAAGGCACTTTCGTCGCGGAAATTTCTTCAAAAAGTTTGAAAGTATTGTTATTAAATTTAAATTGATTTGTCATTTTAAAAAAAATGAATTATAAGAGAAAAAAAAGTTATAATAATTTCAACTTCACTTAGAAACAAGTTAACACGTAATAATATAATGTATTGCCACGTATTTTCTTTACTTTTAATTTAGTCTTAAAACTTTTCACGTAAACTCATTTTGTTGGTGTTTTCATTTTACCTTCTTCTTCCAATTGAAATGTTAAAAAGTTGTATAGGTTTCGTTAAGCAAAATTTAAACGAAAATAAGATAGAGAAGAACAATAAAGAGGTTGAGAGTGTGTAAAGTATGTTGGTAGTGTAATCGATAAATGGACATGCATTGTTTGACTCAATATCTTGTATAAAAATTAAGAGCAATCAATAATAAAAAAAAATAAACAAGTGAAACTACCAGTAGCACTAAAATCTAATCAGACGAGTAGCTTTACATTGAAATTTATGTTATTCCATTTTCTCTCTATTACTCTAGATGCGAAAAACTATTTTTTATTTATAATGTAAAAACCACAGCTTTGTTTCATTCTAAATTTAAATTTAATTTCTTCTCCACTTTAGTCGGTAATAATTCTATAGTTGAAATTGTTGTACAGTTAACTTTTTCGAATTTTTCATTTTGTTTCATTTTTCTAAATTTCATTACAAGTAAGCCTGCTCTTTATTTATGATATTTGTTTTCCTAACCCGAAAATTACGCTAAGGAAAACAAAAAAACTTAAAAGGAAAAAGGATTTGTCGCCGTTTCGTTACGAAAGAATCGAAATTGTTACACACGTAGCAAACATCCACGTAAAATTTCATTTTTAATATAAAAACCGCGAAGGCGAACTTTGTTTGCTATCGTTTCAAACAAAAAGAAGAAAATTACTACAAAAACTTGATGTTTAAATTACCGTACGATAAAAGCTACTAACCATTGTAGGTTCACTATCCTTACTCGACTTGCCGTTCTACTTTCACTTAAATCTGCTTTTTTCATCTTCGACATTTTAACTTTCAATATTTTAATTTAATAAAATTAGGATTTCTATTACCAATATTATTATTTTTCATTTAAAAACGAGAAACTTCTATAATTTAAAAATCGGTAACGTAAAAAAAATCGTGCAAATATTTATCTTAGATACTTTTCCTTATTGAAAAATCACGGAATAATCCCATTTCAGGTTCGGAACAGTGCTAACGAAAAATATTCATGTTTAATGGTTGTTTTACCTTATAAAATTCACGCAAGTAGGGAATTTGTAAAATCGGAATACACTAACTAAACGAACTGATTCATTCACGTATATTTACCGTTGTGCCTTTTCTGCCGGTGAAGTGTATCTTCCTCGGGTTGAAACAGATGCGCCAGAACATTGAGCAATCTCCTCGTGTGTCTGGCTTCGCAATTATCACAATTATCTCTATAAACTCAACATGCACACCCGGTTCGCCTTGTCGCCATCTTTTCTTTTTCTTTTTCCTCCTTGTGTCGGACTGTCACTCCGACAACCGCCGACAAAACAGATGTGCGGAATGGAACGCCACATGGCGGCAATGGGCATTTCCATTTGTCGCCAGTGGCATAGTGTTTCGATGGCCACGGTGGAGGGGGCATTCCCAGATGAATATGCCTCGAAATGTGTTGGGGTTTTGATTAATATCATGTTTCAAATATTTAAATCCACAGATCTAAATATTTGGAGAGAAAGAAAATAAAAATATTTTCTGCGCAACGATATCCGCACGAAAGATGAAGTCCGCTTGCATTTCGAGGTCATACCCATCTGGCCGGGTGCAAGGGTTCGGGATCGGAATCACTTCGATTCCCGGGCGTAGGCGTCACATTACACAGCGTCACATCATTGAACATTTTTTGAAGATTATTCTGAGCTATTGTAGCTTTTCGGTCTGCCGTATAGATGATGAGATCATCAGCAAACGCTACCAATGATCGCGTTGGCGAGACGTTAAAGTCAAAGCTGTTCAATAGCTTGCGAATGAATATTGAGAAGAGCAGAGGCGCAGTAACTGTTCCCTGCTGTAGACCATTCAAGACCTTGAAACTGGCGCATTGTTTCAGATTTCCATCAGTTACAACAATTGATTTCCCGTATAACATATTGCATATCATGGCGACAAGGTGTCTGGGGAACTTGTCCTGAAGGAGTTTAAAAATTAGTCCATCTAACCATACCGTATCGAAGGCTTTCTCCATATTAATGAGACATGCTTCAACACATTGTCTATCATTTAGTTTCCAACAGATGTCTGAAGTTACTTTCGTTATTGCATGTGTGGTTGAATGCCTGGCACAAAAACCAAATTGGCAATTCGGCATCAACTCATATTTGTCAATGTGGGCATTTAATGCTTTGTTGAGTATCACTTCAAACACCTTGCTGATGTTAGGCAGCAAGCCGATTGGGCGATAGCCTTTAGGGCATGAAGATTCTTTTCCTTTCTTCAAGATCGGAAATACCTTAGCTTTTTTCCACTCATTTGGGAAATATGAATTGCTCAACATGTTGTTGAACAATATGCAATAATTCTTAATAGCAACAGGCAAATGTCGGAGAACTACATTTGGAATACCATCAGTACCACATGATTTCTTGTTGTTTATCCTGCGAAATATGAAACACAAGTCTTCATAGCTGACAAAATAATCAATAAGATTCAAGCTCGGTATGAGGTCAGATGTTAATGTTTCACTGAAATGAAGAATTGATTGGCCATTCAGGCTTGATTTGAAGTCGGAAACTTTTGCTTCAACGACCTCTGAAAATATTTCATTCCCTCTCTCAGGGTTCGGTAGATGAACCAATTCAAAATGTGTTCCAATCAGGGCAAGTTTATGCAGTCCGTTACATATAATCCTGTTTTTATTTCTATCCGGAGTCGTACTATCAATTTCGATACCAGCCCTATCGAGAAGATTTATCTCATCACTAGTGACTTCAAGATTCAATACCTTCACTCGAGACTTCTTACAGAATATGCTATTCACTTTCGCGAAAACGCCATCTGGGTCCTGTGGGCTAATACCCCTCAATTTTTCCGCCCATTGATTGCTGACCTCATTCCTGAAGTATGACTGGATTAAGTTCCGGACATTCTTCAGGTGTAATTTCAACAAAGCCAACGAGGGATGGTTGTAGTCCAAAAATCGTCGATAAATATTGTTGACGCGTGTGAGAAGAAGGTTTTTGAATCTTTTCAACCTTACGATGTTTGGTGTTTCATATCCTTCCATATTGTTTCGATGTTTAATCTTGGGAACTACTTTTTCAAGCGTTTGGACAAATAGAGATCTATTTCATCGTTAGTTCGATTCCTGTAATTAGGAACCATTGAACAAGAGTTGCCATCATCAGAAGGAGGACATTGCTTCTGATAGTCTCGATTAAACTTCTTTTGAAACTTTACCCTGTCTGTTTTTTGAAATTCAAGCGATAATTTTCATGTTGAACTAGAATGAGTAAGAGATCACCCTTTTGATGATTGATTTCCATCACGATTGCGCTATGGTCGCTATCATAAGGAAGCACCCGCAGTTTCCGTTGGGGACTATTAAAGCTGAATTCCAAGTCTTGCATCAGCAATGCAGTGGTCCAAATATGAATTTATTCTAGGGTATGTTGGGAACTCCGACCATTATAGATCGCACCTGTATTCAATTTGGTTCTCTGTTATCGACGATTTCAGGAATACAACTCTGGGATTCTTGGTGGCGTTCAGCCATGATGTATGCTTGGCGTTCAGGTCAGGTGGGTTTCGGTGAGAAGGATGATGGCAGGCTTTTCCTTGGCAAAGAATTCCAAGGGACAGTCACGTTGATTTAGACTCACAATGGAGTTGCGTTGATCGAGATGAAACGGATCCTATTCATGGGAATGTGACTGGATGAAAAGTTATTTTGAGGCATCTGAAAGCCCTAAGTGCTGAAAAAGAAAATTAATTTTTGTATCTTGTTTATCGTTTCTCTCCGATAAAGAATTTAGTTGCTGATAAATTTTAAGAAGCAGCTGATTATTGCCACCTACATTATTTATTTTATTTACATTGTCTGCTGGTCCTCTAGCAGCAAGTGAAAATGACACCCTTGGCTGGACAAAGTTGGTAGGTATCACAGTGCAGTATACTTGACTTTGCTTTGGAGTAAATTTTTCTTACGCATCTTGATATCGGGAGCATCCTCGATATGATGCTGGATGATCAAAGACACTGCAGTTAGCACAATATAGATTTTCTTTTTGCTCCGCCTGAGCCAATTTGCACTCGCCGGGAGCATGAACTTCTTTACGCTTTACACATCTATATTTCCTATATATCATCGCACAATTGGCAGCCGAATGACCGAATTTTTGGAATTTATAGCATTAGTTGGCCTCACTCTTCTGGAGGTGTTCGTATCTCACCACTCGGAAGCACTTGGGCTGCTTTTGCGCGAAATCTGGACTAAGTGATATGGCAAATTTTAACGTTCGACAATTGATCACCTTGTTGTGAAGTCTTTGAATATAAATTCTATATCTGGCGCAACTTCTTGAAGCACCTGAAGGAGATTGACTGTGTGCAGAACCTCTCCAGAATTCAACGCACTTTTAGCTGCCTGAAAGTCAACCAATAACTTTGTTCTAATCGTCAGTTTGTCGGCATTAACTCATTTGATCTCAAAATCATTTATTTTCGGCTGCCAAAAGCTGAACCATATCTTTTCCTGTTTGTCCAAATACATTGATTGGTAGGACTTTTTCCTTCTTTTGATCAATATTTACAGATGGACCAGCAGACAAAACTGTGTGTTTTTTCTCCCTATTTTTTATTTTTAAATATTCGATAGATTCATTATCAGGCTTAGTAAAACAATGCTCAGAATTTTTGTTATCCTTATACTCTTCAATGTTCATGGAATCGTCCAGCCTGGCTAGCGCTCCATAAAAGTTCGTACCGACGTTTGCTCCGCTTGCGCTGAGGACATCTTCTTGATCAGGTTCCTGTTGCGGTTTCTTCGATTTCTTGTCTTCGGTCGCTTTTGACTTTACGGCTTTTTTTTTCTTGATGGTTTCTTTTCCTTTATTGAATGTTAATTTTCCAACTAGTTCTTCTAGCGACTGGACCCTAAATCTGAGTTCCTCGTTTTCTCTCCCTTTTTTTCAACTTTGTCGTTAGCGTTGACTAGTTGCTTGATTTCTGTTACCGATAAAATTTTCGGTTTTTCTTCATTGCTTTGCTTTAGCTTTTTCTCGCCCGTCATCGTTGACAATGGACACGATCATTCTAGTTCCTCTCTACCTCCTCCATCTCGTTGCTTTGCAGCGAGATTAGAGGGAATGTTCATAAACCGGGACTTCCCTTGAATAGTTTTCCGCTTTTTGATGCTTCTTCAGGAAAGAAACTTCAGGTATTCGATTGGATGGCCGAAAATTTTCATGACCACATAACACCGAACCTATGGCCACCTAGCTCCCCAGACCTTAATCCTTTGGATTATTACGTATGGGGCGTAGTTGAGCGTGAAACCAATAAGCGTTCTCTTAATACCACTTCTTCCGTGAAGACTGTTATTAATGCCGTTATGGTCAATATGAACAACGAGCATTCGTTTCGGGCATGTAATCGTTTCCGGACCCGGATCGAAGAGGTTATTGCTGCAAATGGCGATTTTATTGAATAGCTTTATAGCCATATATTAATTTAACGTTGTGTAAAATATTCCTGAAATTTCATTTAGTTTTGTTAAAAATACAAGCTAATTAATTTTACTCTCAAGTTGTCCTCAAATACCGGACGTCAAGTTGTCCTTTTTTAGCTTCTTCCTCGTACGGTTGATAATGTTGTCCACCACGGTTTCATTATACCCATTCTTGCTCGCTGTGTCCTAAAGTAACTGTAGTTCCCCGTTGAATCTCACCTTATTCATCGGAATGGTAAGTAATCGGTGTGCCATGCTGTGATTCGCTGCTGATTTTTATTGGTGGCAATGATTCGATGTTGCTGGAATAGTCCTCTGCGTCGATGAACGTTTCTTTTAATACTAAATTCGAGCTGTTTTTCCGATCGGTATATCACTAAGTCTGAAAATGGGAGCTGATTAGTTTCTTCTATCTCCATCGTACACAATAACCCTTTTGAGTTTATTGATTGTTGTTTGTAGCTCGTCCTGCTTGCCCATTGCGAACACATCGCCTACGTATCTTACCCAGATGCACGGAGTAATTTTCGAATCGTCTAATTTATTTTCAAACGCATCCATGAAAATTTCGTTTAATAACGGTGACAATGGATTCCCCATTGTTGCCCCAGAAGTCATTTTATAAAAATTCCCTCTGTAAGTGAAGTTATTCTCGGTTTTATAGATAGCTGTGAATTTTACATATTGTTTCACTTTCCTTTTCCGTGTTGATGCGTTATCTATCTTCAATCGCTTTTCCTCCAAGTGCCGTATAGCCTCTTTGACCGGTAAACTGGGAAAGAGAGCTCGAACGTCTAATTCCTCGTTTTTTATTTGAATGTCCCTTTTTTGTGGTAGGGAGGTAAATGCTAGTTATGCGCAGAGTGTGGGACTCCTATGCGCGACTGGACTACCCATTAAACACCTCCCCTGTCAACCTGAGATCCCAGCCTGGAATCGTTTGACACATTACTTCGGGCCAGATCTCATTTTGTTACGCCATGGGGCACCTTCAAGCTGGGGAGTCCCTTTCCTAGCGGGAGGGGAGAGGGGAAATGCCAGATGAGCGATCCCCCAGCCCCAGCGCCCCGGCTGCTGTGTATCCCTTTTATATTTTAGGACTGCCCGAACATAATGTGCCACCTGGTTCCATTTGTCAACCGATTCGAGCATCACCGCAACTATATTATCCGGCAAACATCTCCCTCGCATCCTCGTTTCGGCGCAGGTAAATAGCGTGGTGCTCTCTAACAAGGAGGGCGACAGGTATCACGCCTTCAATAACTCTCACCGCCGAGTCAGAGACTGTTGGATACGAAGATGCAATTCTCAGTGCTCCTCTTCTCTGTACCTGTGCCAAACGTTTTCGATATGCCCCCTTGCTGAGAACGTCGCCCCATACCTCTGCTCCGTACAGTAGCACTGACCCTACAGGACTCATCAAGAGGCGTCTTCTTGATGGGCTGGGTCTCCCTACGTTGGCCATAAGTCGACTCAGGGCCGATATTCCCGAAGAAGCCTTCTCAGCCGTTGCCCTGATTTGCTCAGAGAAACTCATCTTCAAGTCGATCAGTAGCCCCAGGTACTTCACCGCTGGCTTCGATTCGATTCGTAAGTCGCCAATACTGATCATCCTTACTCTAGGGATTCTCTTTTTTGTCAAGATGACCACTTCGGTTTTCTCCAGTGCTAAACTGAGCCCACGAGCAGTCATCCAGTCCCTCACTCAGCGCATTAGCATACCTAGCTTAAGTTGCACTTGTTCAACGGTGCATCCAGCGACCAGAGCCGCAACACCATCCGCATAGCCGAGCAAGCGCGACTCATCTGGCATCTCAAGTCTCAGTAGCCCGTCGTAAGACATGTTCCACAGGTCCGGACCAAGGATAGATCCCTGGGCAACACCCGATGTAATTTCCATCTTTCGTTGGCCCTGTGTCGTGTCGTAGAGCAGGCTTCGGTCCTTTAGGTAGTTCCTCAAAAGCCGCATTAGATATTCTGGAACTTGAAAAGAGTTTTCCAGTGTATCCAGAATATCCACCCATCTAGCGGAGTTGAAGGCATTCCTGACGTCGAGTGTCACCAACAGGACGATCCGTCGCTTGGTGCGACTATATGCCTCTGCCTTTGGACCGCGTTCACCACCTCTGCAATCGGAGCAATGGTAGAACGTCCTGCTCTAAAGCCGTACTGCCGAGGAGATAGGTCCCCAGCAGCACGAATCGCGTCAGTGAGTCTTCTCTTGATGAGTTTCTCCAGCACTTTCCCAGCCGTGTCTAGCATGCATAACGGGTGGTATGCAGACGGCGATTCGGGATTTCCCTTCCCCTTGCTGATCAGCACGAGCCTCGCCACCTTTCATCGTACCGGGAAAACCCCATCCCGTAGGCAAGCGTTGAATGTGCTGAGCAGCAAGTCAGGACAATGGTGATAGACGAGCCGCAACACCTCAGCTGGAACACCATCTGGACCTGGAGCCTTCCTCGCTTTCAATGAGAGGACTGCCTCCTCCAGTTCCAGCTGTGTGAAGAGTGGACACTGAACTGCTGTTTCACCATGGACAGCGTCAACACGGACGGGATGGGCGGGGAAGAGTCCCCGCATTATCGCGTCCATCTTTTCCGCGTCATGTGTACAAGTCTTCCGTAGGGCACCAAGTTTCCTCATGACCAGCTTGTAGCCAAGGCCCCACGGATCCTTGTTCACATTATCCACAAGGTCTTGCCAGCAGCGAGCCTCGCTACTGTTGTTCAGTTTGGCATTTCCTGGCCGACTTATATGCTGCCACCCAGTTGAACGCCTTGTCACCGTTCCGCGCCCGTTGAGCCTTGAAGCTTGTGACACTCCCTTCGCTTTTCAGCGATTTCAGTTGACCACCAGTACACTGGGGGCTTGCCGTGCCGGGGTCTTCGACGGGGCATAGAAGCGCAGCAAGCAGTCGTAATGATGCTCATAGTAGAGTTCACCACGTCTTGAGCTGCCAGTTCTTCCGTCCCCTCCGAAGCTCCTTGCAGCGGCTCGCTTGGAAAGCTGATGTCGATTCGTTAGGTGTTCGGTACACACTAAAGAAGGTGGACCCTGAGCACCGAACCCATACGAAACCATCTCCCTGTCCACAACTCTCCACTTGAAAGTCACTGTTTCGAACCCAGATGGCGGCAGTACCAGTATCATCAGAATACCATAATGCAGGACTTTTATTATGGTGTTGCTCACTCAGCAGCAACAAGTCGGCTTTCATGTTCCTCGCAAACTGCTCAAGCAGATTTTGGGCGGTTGAACTACGGTGTAGGTTTAGCTGCAGGATGCGGTTCATCGGAGCTCTGATTTTGCCTTGGCTAGCGCTTCCTGGAACACCCGGCATTGTCCTGATGCGAAGACGTGTCCAAAATCAGGTTTTGGATCAGCATCCTTGCAAAAAATACAGTGTGTTTCCTTCGTACACTCTTTTCTTGTATGTCCCATTTCACCGCACTTGTAACATAGGGAACTCCTATCGGATCCTTTGCATACTTGTGTGGTATGACCATAACCAAGGCATTTGAAACATTGAAGAGGCGTTGCTCTTCGCCGTATCCTACAGACAACCCACCCTATTCGTACTTTGCCCTTGTTCAGGAATTGTCGGCGTCCTTTTCGGTCAAGTCAACTATGGCCATCCGTTGTTCCCTGTTGTTTTCTGGTGTCAGTCTCGCTTTGATCCTTCCCACGCTAGGGAACTCCCTTTTGATGGCCTCTTCTACCTCGGCCAGATCCGTCACGCAGTCAATGTCTCGTATTTCGATCGTTGCCATCGGCTCGAGCGGGGCTATAGTTGCGCTTTTGGCGAGGACTTTCTTTACCGCGTCACAAAATGCTTCTTTATTGCCGGCCTCTGCTCCGAATTCGACCAGTATCTGGCCCGACCGCGTTGGTCGTACTACTTTAATGGTAGTATTGGTGTCTTTGGGCTTTACGTTTCCCCTGATGTTCGCAGTACCTCCGTGTAGGATCGGCCATCTTGGGACTTTACGAGCAGTGCCTGCTGCCGGGGTCTTCGTCGGGGCTTCTGCCTCTCCTGTTTTGCATCAGGTCCTTTTTCTGATTGGGCGTCCGTGCGAACTTTACTTTCTGGCACTTTTTGAAGGAGTTCCTTTTCGGCTTTCTTCGCTCCTTTTGTAAGCACTGTCTGGAACCCGTGATCTGGAGCTCCACGCCCATCAAGTGCCTCTTCTTTCCTTCTTTTATCCCGATCTCCTTCGATTCTTTTATTGACTTTTAATGATGGGGCTATCTGCATGTCGCCTTTAGATTTCACCGCAAGAGGCTCTTAGCCTTCTGTTCGTCTTCGGCCCTTGATTAGCTCCTCCGATAGTACCCTATACGATTTAGGGGCTCCTCTAGTTCAAGGAGCCCCACCTTTGCTGCTTTGCTGATTTTGGGAGAGTCGCATACAGATTGTATTCTTTTCAGAACAACTCTCGCTTTTCGGATTAGCCTTTCATCTTCGTATCTCTGAGCTGCAATTGTACCTTGCAACCATCCTTGGGAGAGGTTATCGATTTCCGTTTCCGAGTGCAGTACTTCCGCCAAATTTTCGACGTTGGCGGTGCAATCACGCAGTGTCTTGTCACTCGTTGCTTTTCGAGCCGTAATCTCCTCGTTGGCTTCTGGCCTTTTCGTGGCAATGTCGGGATTTGCGACCCTTGCATCGGTCGCTTCAGTACCGATCGCAGCAGTCACAATCAAATTTTTGGTGCTCTGTATATTATCTTCCACCTCTCAAACACCTGAAATGTCCTACAGAGTTTCCCCGCTTCTCCTTAATAGGACGCTCTGGCGTTTGCATCATATTTTTGCTGCGCCCGAATGCCACAGGAACCTCAGTTTGGACCAGACTGTCTGCTATTCTCCGTTTTTCGTCTGCCTTCACTGTCATTGTGTTGTTCGTCGTTTTTGTCGTGGTTAGTACCGCTTTTGGTGTACTGTTGACATCGTGGCTGCAACTGCTGGTTACGTCGTCGTTATTTTTTTTTGTTTCTTTTTTTTGGATGTTTTTGGTCTTTTGATTTTGGTTGCTTCAGTTTTTTTGGGTCCCCCCTCGGAGTCGCTATCTCCATTTGTGTGTGTAGTCGCCTTTTTGTTCCCATGATTATCTTTGCAGAGCAGGGAGGCCATGCGGGACAAGTGCTCAGAGCCAGACCAGCGCTAATCAGGAGTCCGTCTCAACCGAACCTACACCACCAACCCAATGGTGCGAACTTCGAACGTACTTCGAGGCCTGCCAAGGTTTTACCGGGACGGAGACGGTATGAGAGTTGAATTGGAGCCGTTCACACAAGAGTTTCACCTTGGCGTTACTGTGCAAAGCAACTAGGTCCAAACCATCACATCCGCCAGCCCAAAGCGTCAATTCCAGTTCGTTGTCCAAAGCGTAGTCCAGATCCAATCAGAGTCGTTACCTGTCATCCCCTCGGGTCCATGGGAGTGGCGCTCCCCAAAGAATGCTAGCCTCCAAGAGTGCTCTTGTCGACCGACATTCCCCCTGCGGGAATTTCCTCGGGTATGTAGGGGCGGAACACCCCAAAGAATGCTAGCCTCCAAGAGTGCTCTTGTCGACCGGCATTCCCCCTGCGTGCAATGTCCCTTAGCTTCTTGGTGAATTCCAGGGTACTCTGGACTGAGTTGCCTTCCGTTTTTAAGTATTCCAGTTCGTCGTTAACCAACTATTTTGCGATGTTAAAAGTTGGTGAGTTCAAGTCCACTATTATTGCGCGAATTTCGTTGCCTTGTTTATGCTACTTTGGCAAACCTCTGATTCATGATAGTGGTGGTAGATATTTAGCTCAAAACTAAATACATATAAGACCATGACGAAGAAACTTGACAAATTGATGAAGAACAAACCAAAATGACCACACCAGCGAACAGAGCCTTATATCCCCGGGCTGTAAACCTATCAGATACGCCTTTTACGACACAACAAATGGATCTGTTGGATAAGGAATTGAAACACAAAGTTTATAACGCAAACCGCCACAAAGACCTAAAACAACTAGTGATCGACATTGAACTAGTCATTAAGAAACTGCCGCAGACACATGCAAGACATACTGCTGATGTCATGCACCTTGACGACAAATACGCATCAAAGAACAGCCGCGAGCTAGCAAACTCTACCACTTCTCTAAAATTGACTAAAACTTGTCGACTTTTATCACTAGACATCACCAACCTTCCTACGTCTATACCCGTCGATGAAACACTGGTCATACTAAAAGAAAAACGGTCATTCAACAACAGCCGACGATTCACAGATCAACTGTTCAATCTCTTAAAGACCACAGCCAAGCAGAACTATTTTAAGTTGAATAACAACACATACATTGCCAAGGACGGTCTGGGTATGGGACATCCAATGTCCTCAATAATGTCAGAAATATTCTTACAATCTTTGAAAGAAGTCTTTATACCCAAAGTTGTCAAAAGATTCAATGTAATATTTTACAGACGAAATGTGGATGACTGTTTCATCGTTATTGACTCACAAGAAAATAAACAAGACGAACTACTTACCTATATGAATGAAATTCACCCGAATATAAATTTTTCCATAGAAAAAGAAACAAACGGACGATTCAACTTTATGGACCTAACCATGGCATGCGAACAAACAAGATTAGACTACAAAATACACAGAATACCAACCACAACTGATCATACCACTCACGAAACATCTAACCACCCCGCACAACATAAGCTAGCAGCGTATAGATCAATGGTGCAGAAGCTTCACTCCATCCCCATGACTCCTACTAACTACTCCAACGAACTGAACAACATTTACAGAATAGCTAATAATAACGGATACAAACAATGCGACATTGACAAACTTGTCACACAGTACAAACTAAAACCAGGAATACCAACCGACGGAAACTCATAAGAACGACCAACGGTGGATTTCGTTAACATATGAAGGCAAAGAGACATACAAACGATCAAACTTCCTTAGGGAATACAAATTGCAAACTGCATTCAAAACGAACAACAACATTGGAAACAAACTGAAACCAAAACTGAATGACACATCAATATTCGAAAACAGTGGCATATACAAACTGACATGCAAGAACTGCGACATGTTATATATAGGAAGGATAACACGAAAACTAATGACAAGACACAAAGAGCACTTACGATCTTGCTTACACAACAAGGCAGACTCCAATTATGCGATACACCTACAAAACCACGCACATGAGCCTGACGCTAGGACAAACTCTATGAAATTGCTACACAAACAAAGCAAAGGACCGAGGCTTGACATCCTAGAAAGGCTTGAAGTATATTAACATAGAAAAACAGACGGTAAAATTATCAACGAACGACTTGCTGTAAACTCCGACACAATTTTTCAGTACTAGACCACACTCTTAGACGAAAACGGAAACGAGATAAAACAGGACAAACGGACATCCAACAAGCAAAAAAACAAAAACTTAATATCCCTCTACCTGGCCTTATTAGTACTTGACTTAATTTACTACCTGACCTAATTACCCATCCGCTCAACCCAGCCTACTACTGTATAAAGTCATTCCCTTCAATGCATTCTTTAGATACTGGAGATGACTCTAAGTAGTGGAAACGCGTCTGGTCACACAACAAAGCAAGGCCCGATGGCTTTTAAAGAAAAAAATAATAAGATTATCTTGAATAGCCATGATTTACAATTGCCCTCATCCTGATTCATAAGTGTGTTCTTTTCTCGGTATATGGCCAGGCTCTTTGATCGGTATCTCATGTCCTTGTACCACGATGCGCTCTGCTACTGTTGATTTGAAGTTTGAGTTCTAACCTTTCTTTTTTGTTGCAGTTGCTTCTTGATGTGCTCTTTAATCGTGTACTTATGCGTCTCCTCGTTTGCGCTATGCATACTTCTTTGCATTTTGAACATTCGATACGGTAAATGCCTGATTTCTCCTGTTTTTGGCACGAGAATATTCTCAAGTTCATTCCTGCCACTTGATTCTTTCAGTCTTACAGATTCAAATTTATTCATCCTCCTTTTTATTTGGTTTGTGATACATTCATGGTATGTAATTGCTTTCCAGAATACCTTCCCCGTATTGAGATTTGTCAGTGCTGAACGCTGCTGTCTTTGTCTTGTTTTTCCGATCTTTTGGCGATTGTTACTATCGTTGAGCGCTTAAATCCGTTTAATTTTGCTGTTTCTAAGATTTGCTTCATTTCTTTTTCTTTAGCTTCAGGACTCAGTGGTAAGTCAAGCATGCGGTGGATAATTGCTCTATATGGTGACATTTTTATTTGATGGGCATGGTTTGATGAGCTCGGGATCGTTCGCTGCGTGTGAGTTGGTTTTCGGTATATTTCGGAATTTAACTTTTTTCCTGTTCTCATAAATAAAGTGTCCAAGAAAGATATCTGCCCGTTTTCCTCTTCCTCTGTTGTAAATATTATGTTTTTATATACTTTGTTTCACTCCGCTAATACTTCTTCCATTGCGCCCTTATTTACGTACGCAAAGACATCATCTACGTATCTTATCCAGCATTTTGGTAAATTTTGTCACGAATCGGCCCTATGCTACTGCCGACTATTATTCTGTCGTTGACGTTGGATGAAAAGACAGATGGCAGCAGACGTCACTACCACCCACATGACCATCAGTAGGCGACTAATACATACGCAATGCGCCAACGTATAACTTCCCATCCTACGTCAGTTTTGTCGAAGAGTGCCACGTCATTCTTTTTGCGATGGAGAACAGTTCGCGCATTCCCGAAATCTGTTGAAATTTTAGTATCGGAAACGCGTTGAATATATTAGGCGGTGTTACAGTTACGCGATTTTCATCTGTATCGCTCATGGTGTTGCAAGTAAGGGTTAGAGAAGTTATTCTCGAGTTTCCCATCTTTAATTTAGCTTTTTTTGTAGTGCCTCTGCCCTGGTTTTGAATGCGCCCCCGCTTTCCCTCCCATGGGACGAAAGGTACCAACTTCAGTATCGTTCGTGCTTTCGATAAATTGGTTCGGTGAATCTACTCTAGGCCGGTTCCCTGTGGCCAAGACTCTGTGTGTCTCATATTTTTTCCCGGTTTAGTCGCGTGTACAGTAAGTGCAACCCTGTGTCATTATATTTTTAAATAACTATATTTCCGTACAGCGATTGCGGGGAAAATGTGCAAGGAAGGAACAAACCATTTTTCGCTTTTGTATTGTGGCGCTACTTCTTGCTCAATGCAAACAAAAGTTTGCAGTCGGACGAATGCAGCGACAACTGTTTGGAAGTTAGCTACTAAGTCCTACGGCGAAGAACCGGCAGTGCCCACGTCATTAATTTAAGGGAATAAGTATCAGAGCAAGATATGATTTGCATACCATCTCGCCATTAATTTCATGCAACGTCAATTGTTTATCTTCTATTTATATTTACGGACAAATCGCCCTGGTAGGTGATACTATCCAGTCTAGGAGCTCAACTTTTTCATTTATTGATAATGAAGAATTTTTCCATTTGTGGAATTTTTATCGATACCTTTGTTAGGGACAGTGATGCTATTGGCAAATCACCTTTTTGCGTTTCAATATTTCATATACAACTATCATCCATTTACGGCGGTTCTCGCCTTCTTTACACTTTGCATTTGAATTGTCCCATTTGCGCTGTTTGAGTCATTGAGTGCCAATGCTAACGTACTCTCGACAGTTTCAGAGCAGAGTCCCTTGCTAGATAACCGGGATGTTGTAGCGAACTATTTCTCTCGTAAAGGAAAAAAGCAAGGATTGCTTTCTCCTTTTAATTATGCTAAAGAAAGTTTGTTGCCTGAGCAAAGTATGTTAAGAAATCATATTAATCAACCCAGTAATATACAGAAAGTGCAGTTAATATTGATTTACTACTAGCATACAATAACTAATCATACCATGAGAGCAAATTAGGATCATTCGAAATGATACTACATAGATATAATTGTGAAAATGTTCACGTTTTATTATGTTAGGTGATTTTGTTTATCACAGCCTTGCTTTATTTTGAAAGTATAAATAAGTTTTTAGAGTACTTTATTTACAAAATTGGCTGTAATGTACTTTTGTTGCCTCATTTCATCATATACTGTTTGATAAATCAGTGTTAGATAAGGAAGTACATGATGTGTTAGATTTATCAAGTAAAAAGTGATTTGAAAGACTTCTTAAAATAAATAAACAAAAAAGTGAGCTAAAGCATGTTTCAGGTCTTAATAAGAGTAAATATACAAGAGCAACAAAATGAATCATAACTATTGAATTCGGAAAATACGCTCCCAAAGAAATTGTTATTAGTTTTTCATTTTTAAACCTATACGTGTTTACATTTTACCCAATCGAAAGTGTCATTAGTAAGGAACAAATTCAAATAATCAGAAAATGTTTAAATATCTTTTCAATAACACTCAACTAAAATTGTAAACAATTAAAATCTATATTTAAATACCTGTGAAAAATGATTGCAATAACAAATTTCTCAAATAGAACACGAACAAATATATCGAATTTACTAATGAAGAAAAGAAATTTAAAATTAAAATACATTGCTAAATAACAACGACTTTCTTTCCGTTATGCCCTCCTCCTCCAGCAGGAATCGTAGCGAACGGTAAGTATGCCGTGACGGGGGTAGGGTTGTAGAAATCCGCGGATGGCCGGTTTCGCGTCGCGTGCGGTACGCGGTACCATAATTTGTTTTACGTTTTGCGTTTTTCATTAGAGTAGGTTGTGTCGAAGTTCGCGTTAGAGTAGGATGTTTTGCGGTACCGCGTCGGTGATATTCGGGAACGCGAAATTAAATCTAGGTTTTGTTGTTGTCTGAAAGCTTGGAAGAAATACGGAATAAAGTAGAGATAGGTTTCATTATCGTATGGTTGTGTTTTCGACGCGTTTAAAATAGGCATGTGAACCGGTGGCTGAGTTGTTGTATTTCGGACTTAGTCTGCTCGCGTAAGACTTGCGACCGATCTCCTTTCCGAACTAGCTAGCTAGCCAGTAGCCACCGCAGAGTAGACTAAGTTGTGTCCGGACTTTTTCACCTGTAGGGTATAGTCCATTATCACGTCCAAAGACTTCACGCCTAGAACCGATGAGAGGTCGGTTTCGATATAGTGCGAGTGATGTGATCAGAAAATCATTACATTTTCCTTTATTCCGTAGTTCTTCTTCCAGCTAGGTCATGAACATTTCGCTAAAAAATGGGGAGAGCGGTTACCCATAGCCTCGTGTCGTTTTGTAAAATTTACCTCTAAAAGTGAAGTAATTTTCAGTCATGCATAATTTCGCAAGCTGGGTGTAATATCTCGTTTTGCTCTTCCATAATCGAGAGCTTTCCTGTTGTGATAGCCACTCTTCTGTGTATCCAAGTGTTTCCGTTAATGGGATACTGGGGAAGAGAGCTTTCACGTTTAACAATACCATTATTTCATCTTCTGTTGGTGGGCCAAACTGGAGGAGCTTTTCAGAGAATAGCTTGCTGTCATTGACCGAATTACTTGCTGGCTGCTTCATACTCTTAAATTCATTCACGAGCCATCTTGCACTAACGGCAGAGATTGTCTCTCTCATTCCATTCCCCTCTTTCTGATTTTTTGGTAGGCGTTTTATTCTCGGTAGAGTGGGGCAGCTAATTCGAACCTTCGATAACTCTCTAATTGTTTCTTCTCAGCTTTTGATTGTCTTATGGAGCCTTTTGATGGATTCTTTCAAGAGGGTCAGGCGAAGTTCGGAGAAATTTCCGCTGTTTAATTTTTTCGCGAACACTCCCTCATATTTTTCCTTATCTATTATCACTATAAAGTTTCCCTTGTCCGCCTTCACATAAGAAACTGGTTTCTGCTTCAATCCAAACACAATGCTGACGTCCTTGCTGTTTGTGGTTTCATTAACTTTCCTTATTGTTCTTCCTGTTTCTTTTCGCGCTCAGCTCTTCTGGGATTCATTTAGTCTACTTATCGCTGCCTCCACCTACACAATGATATTTTCTTTTGGTATTTTGGACGGTTTAATGGCGTAGTTTAGCCCCATGTTCAACAATTGCATTTCTTCCTCATTGAATTCCACCGTTGATTTGTTTACCACCAGTCTGGGGATTACTTTCTCTTCCAAACTTATTTTTGTGCTTGGGGTCATGTCCTCTAAGTTTTGCAATTTCTTATTGTGCGTCGTTTCATATTTTAATAAGTGTGATATCATTTAGTTTTGAGTAGAGTTGCTTGATGCTAATTTTTATTAAATTCCTTTCCACGGTTTTCTTTTGATTCATGTCGTGTTTTAATCCACTGTATATTTTTATACATGGCTCTTCGGGGTTATTTGTTTTTCGAGACAGGCTTTAAAAAATGTATGTCTTCCCTTACTCTAGCTTGCGATTTCTTATATTTAACAAACTTGAATAACGTGAGTTGGTGCCTGGTAGCCATATCAATATTTGTAACTGGTTTCATTTTCGCAAAATTTTTTTGAATAAGTAAAAGGTCTTCCTTTGAATTTTGCGTGTTTTTTATTTTATCAGAATTGTAGGGAATCGTATGTATACAAGTCCGTGAAGGACTGCAGCGATGGTCTGCTGCCTCGGTGAAGAAAGATGTTGATATCCGCCAAGAATGCCCTTGTCTGGGGATGCGGGAATGCGCTGCAGGCTAGCATTGCGGTGTCGTGGGGCGGGTTCATTCCCCCAGCACAAGGACCCACTACAAAAGAATTTCGCATTTACGAATTCTTGGGTATCAACAGAAAAAGCAACCGAAGTCGAAAAATTGTAGGTAACTACAGAGAGGCAGGAATTGCTTGTTTAAAGAACAAGTTGAAACAAACCAAAACAGACGGACTTAGGGTAACCTCGTCGTTACCCGACGATTCTCATGGCCCACAAATAAGAGTGGGACAACCGGATGGTGGTGGCACCCCCTCGCACTCGCCCAACCGGATCATGATCCATAAACGTTGCAGTGGCCATATATTTCGCTTCTGAGTGGAAAACTCAAACAACATAAATTGTATGAGCCTTCCCATCAGAGGAGAAATACACCGTTAAAATTAGCTCTAGATAAATATTGTAGACTTGCAGTTCAATTGGTATCTATAGGAAGCAATTGTTCAATAATTTAG
>OZ017740.1:200315360-200695360 GCA_963969285.1 Odontomyia ornata
TTAGCATAAATAACTTTCATTCGCATTAAATATTTCACTGTTCAAAACATATCCTATCACAATTTATAAATCAATGAACTGCGTACGTTCCAAATATTTTCTATACTCATCTCGTTCCGTCTGCAAGCACATTCCTACCGCATGTATGTGTCTAGGTTTTGTTGTGATCTTGCGTGATCTGTTTTTATTGCCGTCCCCGCTTCGGTCTTCGTGCTAACATTCGTACACCAAGTACACACTCACTTACTTAAATGGAACTCGTTTGACGAGAAACTTGGCAACAGCGCTTGACTGCCGGTAATTGATTATACAACCGCAGTACGAATCGAAAACCACCGCTGTTCCGTCTCGCTCCTATAAGCTCGTCATGGACGTCTTCAGACTTTTCAAGTTTTTCAGGGAACGTGGTCAACAAATATCTCCACAAAATATCACTTTGGGGACGCAGACTGGATTCAATCTTCACACACAACACGCCTTTACCAACTTCATGGCTTTTCTTTTAAACCCAAATAAAATCTTCCGATGGCACCTATTTCATCGATGTGTGCACATTCTTTTCCCCCCGAAACAAACCTCGCCAACTTTCCGACGAAAGCTCCGTCGCGAATCCGTCATTCTCGGGGTGATATTTGCCAATCGTCCGCACTCTGCTGGGAAATCGTACGAAAATAATTCGAATTGGAGCACAAGCGTGTGTAAACACCTCGCGATAAAATTGGCACTTCTGATTTTCTTCAGCGTGAATTTATTCACATATCCACGAACTCTTATGTGAATCAAGAGAACTTCGCGCACTCGTAGTCAGTATGCGCTTAAACAGTGACTCAAAACACTCAACCAGAAAAAAAAGATATTGTTGAAGAACAATCCGCCACTCTTATGTGAATCAAAGGAAGTTCGCATACGCGTAGTCAGGGTTACACACGTATCTCGTACAGAATGCGCTTACGACGCCACCTGTTTCTTTCACGGTCTTTTTGACTCCGTTGCGTATTTCTGGTATTTATAAACCACACTCCTTTGTACCGATAATTATCCCTCTATCTCTCGCGGCGTCCGCACTGCTTGGCGATCTCGAACCGACTCCTCTTTACATCAGAATCTTTCAAATTTGAGACAATTGCCAGCACACACACAGTCGACATAAATTAGTTTCCGCAACGAACCCCATTCCCTGTGCCGAAGCACAATTGTGTATCATAATGCAAATCTCGTCATTTGTAGACAACAGTTCTAGATTGTGGTTCCGGTACAAGCTCGGCATTTGTTGTGTACTATTCATGAACGGCAAAATTTTACTGCTGTTACTTTGAGGTCGTGGCACACCGAAACCGTTCATATGATTAAAATCTGGTGGTGGCATACGTGTTCGTTGACAGCTTTCTAAAAGATGCTTATTATGATTATTTTGCGATTATTCGTTTCCATTAGTTCGCCCAATGTTTTTTGAGTCTCGAAGAACGGATTGAAATCTAAATCATCATCGTTAGGTGCATTTTGCGTATATTGATTGTGAATACGGTTCTGTTGTTGTGGATTATTATTCGGATTCATTAGCATATTGCTATTATCATGCGACCCAATTTGATCAAATTTATTAAATAATCTCTGTTTTTGTAATTGTTGTCCGATAAGGCCATTGGTGTGGTCCATGTGTTGCGAATTAAGCCTATTATTCTCTAGTAATGTTGCCATGGTTAAGTTGTCACGATGATCATTCATCATATTGTTGCCATATTCATTTACAAGGAAATGTTGATGCTGCATTTGCTGTTGCTGTTGATTTTTATGAAAATCAAAGAATATCGACATGTTTGTATTGCGCATCATTAAATACTTTAAGGCTTGCTCCCATTCTTCCGTCGTATTCAATGACGGCAGTAGATATTTGTCCGGGTTCTCGAAATAGCTATTATTTGATGGTGTTTTTAGCGTCACCCAAACTGTCTAAGCCACCATTACTATCAGTTAGTCCATTGAGAATTGATGATGATGTGCTTTGGGTTGGATAGCCGTCGATGCCATCAAGTAGATCGGGCAGATGGGAGTTGATGGCATTATTTAATTGCTTATTTATTGATTTGCGATTATCGTTGTCTAATCTGTCTTTGAACAATTGTTCGAATGGTGGCGTGAAGAAACTATTACTATCGTCGAATAAGCTTAATTTTGATAGGCCTGCTGAAGTATCTATTAAATTTGTAACATCACTCGATTGAGTTGCCGTAGTTGTTAACGTATTTATATCACCCTTAATGCTAATTGTCGTAAGAGGAGAGTTGGTATCTGCTGGATTGCTGGATATCTGCTCTTGTGATAGAGGTGTAAAATTGGCTGGATTTTCTGGATACGCCTTACAGCACGCGGGACATAATTCATTTTCATTTGAGACTTCCAGTTTTTCTAGTAGGAATTTCAATTTTCTTGATCACAATGCTGTAAGGATGAAGGAGATAGGAAAAATTTAGAGCAGTTTGATAGGGTAACTGCTCGAATACTACAGAATCGATTTTTGACCGTGATCGTTCGGTCTTCATCAGCGACTAAATAGTTTCATTTGTATATTCTACTTATACAATAACTATATTAAGGGTAAGGGTGTTTATTTAACAGGTAATTAACAGGTATTGGAGAAATAAGATAATTAGAAAATTTCTTTATTAATCGGTATTGGAAAGTTACGAGGAATCAGAATCTTTCAAATTTGAGACAATTGCCAGCACACACACAGTCGACATAAATTAGTTTCCGCAACGAACCCCATTCCCTGTGCCGAAGCACAATTGTGTATCATAATGCAAATCTCGTCATTTGTAGACAACAGTTCTAGATTGTGGTTCCGGTACAAGCTCGGCATTTGTTGTGTACTATTCATGAACGGCAAAATTTTACTGCTGTTACTTTGAGGTCGTGGCACACCGAAACCGTTCATATGATTAAAATCTGGTGGTGGCATACGTGTTCGTTGACAGCTTTCTAAAAGATGCTTATTATGATTATTTTGCGATTATTCGTTTCCATTAGTTCGCCCAATGTTTTTTGAGTCTCGAAGAACGGATTGAAATCTAAATCATCATCGTTAGGTGCATTTTGCGTATATTGATTGTGAATACGGTTCTGTTGTTGTGGATTATTATTCGGATTCATTAGCATATTGCTATTATCATGCGACCCAATTTGATCAAATTTATTAAATAATCTCTGTTTTTGTAATTGTTGTCCGATAAGGCCATTGGTGTGGTCCATGTGTTGCGAATTAAGCCTATTATTCTCTAGTAATGTTGCCATGGTTAAGTTGTCACGATGATCATTCATCATATTGTTGCCATATTCATTTACAAGGAAATGTTGATGCTGCATTTGCTGTTGCTGTTGATTTTTATGAAAATCAAAGAATATCGACATGTTTGTATTGCGCATCATTAAATACTTTAAGGCTTGCTCCCATTCTTCCGTCGTATTCAATGACGGCAGTAGATATTTGTCCGGGTTCTCGAAATAGCTATTATTTGATGGTGTTTTTAGCGTCACCCAAACTGTCTAAGCCACCATTACTATCAGTTAGTCCATTGAGAATTGATGATGATGTGCTTTGGGTTGGATAGCCGTCGATGCCATCAAGTAGATCGGGCAGATGGGAGTTGATGGCATTATTTAATTGCTTATTTATTGATTTGCGATTATCGTTGTCTAATCTGTCTTTGAACAATTGTTCGAATGGTGGCGTGAAGAAACTATTACTATCGTCGAATAAGCTTAATTTTGATAGGCCTGCTGAAGTATCTATTAAATTTGTAACATCACTCAATTGAGTTGCCGTAGTTGTTAACGTATTTATATCACCCTTAATGCTAATTGTCGTAAGAGGAGAGTTGGTATCTGCTGGATTGCTGGATATCTGCTCTTGTGATAGAGGTGTAAAATTGGCTGGATTTTCTGGATACGCCTTACAGCACGCGGGACATAATTCATTTTCATTTGAGACTTCCAGTTTTTCTAGTAGGAATTTCAATTTTCTTGATCACAATGCTGTAAGGATGAAGGAGATAGGAAAAATTTAGAGCAGTTTGATAGGGTAACTGCTCGAATACTACAGAATCAATTTTTGACCGTGATCGTTCGGTCTTCATCAGCGACTAAATAGTTTCATTTGTATATTCTACTTATACAATAACTATATTAAGGGTAAGGGTGTTTATTTAACAGGTAATTAACAGGTATTGGAGAAATAAGATAATTAGAAAATTTCTTTATTAATCGGTATTGGAAAGTTACGAGGTACAAAGTGTAATTACTTAATGATTTTGCTATTTACAATATTTCAATACTCTTGTGAAGCAATTAGATTATATTGAATAGCCATGATTTACAATTGCGCGCATCCTGATTCATAAGTGTGTTCCTGCCTCGGTATGCAATTCTCTGAAAAGCTCCTACAGTTTGGCCCATCAACAGAAGATGAAATAATGGTATTGTTTGACATGAAGGCTCTCTTCCCCAGCATTCAATTATTGGAAGCACTTGGATACATAGAAGAGTGGCTATCACAACAGGAAAGCTCTCGATCGTGGAAGATCAAAAAGACATTACACCCAGCTCGCGAAATTATGCATGACTGAAAATTACTTCACTATTAGAGGGCCAGCTGGAAGGAGAACTACGGGGAAAAAGGAAAATTACCAAAATGCTGTATAAGATACGTAAATGATGTCTTTGCTTACGCAAAAAGGGCACAATGGAAGAAGTATTAGCGGAGTTAAACAAAGCGCATAAAAACATAATATTTACAACAGAGGAAGAGGAAAACGGGCAGCTATCTTTCTCGGACACTGTAATGAATCGGCCCTACGCCACTGGTGACCAATACACACGCACATTGCTACCATATGGTTTCTCACCTCACGTCAGTTGTGACGACTTCCCATCCCACGTCAGTTTTTGCCGTGGGATGTGAAAAAGTTGATTTGACAGCCAGTGGAAAGTAGAAAGAAGGAAAATAAAGAGGGAATGAAGCCATGACGCCTCGATTAACTGCCAAAGAATTTTCATCAAGTGCTGATGACTTGTGTAAAGCGTCTGGTTTCTTGTTTTGTGTATTTATCATGATTTGTAAGGGTTGTTCGATGTAAATTTATTTGCTGGTGGAAGTGTTCCATTTTGTTGAATGTCTTACAGAAATATACCAGGCGGTTCAGAAGGGTGAAAATTTAATCATCGTGGCGTGGCCATCGCAATGATGGGGCTGATGGCCGAGGCGGGATTTTTTTGGTGCGGAAATGAACGTGAAGCTGATACGGCTGCATGTTTTATTTGCGGCAAAACTCTGGATGGATGGGAAGCGAATGACGATCCGTGAATGGAACATCAGAAACACGCTCCACAATGTGCGTTTGTTAAATTGGGGCGCCCTGGGAAGGATATCACTTTGGAAGAATTCCTCGGACTCGTGAATAAATTAGTGGAAAATATTCACATGAAGCGTCACGCCAAAATCGAGTAGAAAGTCACACAGTTGTGCATGAAGAAGCATTTCTCGAAACCGCCCCTAGAATCTACCAGGTAACCAATTCCCGAAGTACGTATATTTCGACAAACAAAATCAACATATGACACAAATTCGTCAATTGATGAAAGGGACACATTTAATCGTGTCATCTTAGGTATTTTATCGACGGATGCATCTAGTTATTGTTTAAGGAATTATAACTTAAGAAAGTAGTCAATAAGATAAGACAATTACAAATTAATTAAATGGAAATCACCTCTTTTCCGTTTTGAGGTTAAGAAAGAAAATCGTACTTTTCACTGTGTAATCCGTTTTTGGTTAGATTAAACTAGTATTACCCTTCAAGCATAGAATCTCTTTAAATATGGCACATCCTACATAGACTCCAAATAGGTATGCTAACACTATAAGAAAATCAAAGATCACGTACATTACGCGGTATCAAGCTAAAGGCGATTAATTACGTAAACTATGAGTGAAATTTCACTAAAGTTCACTAATATATAAAAAACAAAATAATTGACTGCTTCACTAATTTAATTTTACGACGTGGAAAACAAATTCAAAATAGCAAAAACTAAACAAAATTATTGGAATCCGTGGCTCACTTTGACTTCCAGCAACGAAAAAAAAAACTTCCAAATATTTTAAAGATTAAAAACGACTTTTAATATAATTACAACCACTTTGAATATTACAACCAGTTTGAATATTCACGTATCATCGATAGGGTTCATATAATGAACATTCCTTCTACAGTATGTAATATAATAAACCACTATAATATGAAGAGGCCCTGTGCCATATATTTGTTATAAATTTCGTAATATAATATAAAGAAAAGTTGGGAAATGTATTCACAAACACAAGAAACTGAAACATATATATAATAGCTAAACTTCAATCGATCATTTCACCCCTTTTACATCAATTTAATGCAAATCTTTCATTACGTCGTGCGGATATTGATTTCGTCCTTCGGATGGCTCCAATAGCTTTTTAAATTACTTAGGGAATTTTTGGAGCTACATGAATGAGTTGCATATTTTTATAATAATTTTTTCTGAAAAATTAGTGGAGAAGAAAAATGTTAGAAGCGGGTGGGGTCGACGTGTATACTAATTCTCATCAGGCTATCGCTCATAGATACACACCGGTGATAGCGACCACCATTATTAGAGGTGAGAGAGTTATTTTTAAGTTTCCTACTTATGGTAGTAGTCTTGTACCTTATGCCTATTTTCATGACTTCTTTGGAGGGTGGTTTTTTATAGGAAAATAAAAATGAATTATCTTGAATATTTAGAGTGTTTTTATTTACATATTGAAAATATAAAAAAAAATTTATTTGAAAAAATTTAATAGTTTATTACTATAATTATTGTCACTCGAAGTTGGAACCTCAAAAAAAAAAATGCACGTGGGTGGTCCGAGTGATTTTGGCTCTTGATGTTATCTGAAATCAAATATTCGTGATTATTCTTAATCTATAGACATGTCATTCTGGTCGGAACTACTGAAAATAAATTTCAAGGGTAAATAACAAAATGGCGGACTTTGAAAAAAAAAGTCCTTTTATTTTAGCAAAGAAAGGGTTGTAAAATAGAAAGTTAGGGGTGAAAAAAATTCTTACCGACGAGAACTATAAGTGTGTAAAACAGCCTGTTAAAATTTGAAAGCAATCGGTTCAGTAGAAAAAAATTTAGGACCCAGGCCGATCAGAAAAACAATGTTTTGAGAAAAACGCGTTTAAAGTTCAACAACAAATTTTCATAAGTAAACTTATAATTACGTTAACGTACGATCAAATACTAACAGAGTACTGTGAATTTTAACTTAAATATACTTTAAAATAAATATATATTATAGATACATAAATATATATAAATATATATAAAAGAATAAAAGAGTCAACCCAGGTATAAAAAAAGCGCGCAAACAATAGAAGGGTCTGTAACGGTTTCCTACTTCGTCTCGTTCGATCGCAATCAGAACCGATCTCTCATCGGTTCGAGACGTGCAGTCTTGGAAATGACAACGGACTGTACCCTTCAGGTCAACAAGTCCGGTCACACTTAGTCTACTCCGTGGTGGCTGCTTGTAGGCTAGCTAGTTCGGAGAGGAGTTTCGGTCGCGGGTCTTACGCGAGCAGACTAAGTCCGAGTTACTTAACTCAGCCACCGGTTCACATGCCCGATTTCCAAACGCGTCAACAAATACTCATCCAGAACGGGAAACCTACGTTACGTTAATTCTGGATGTGATCTCTCCACAGATCTCAAATCAAAAACGCTACAAAATTCCATAGGCGCGTTACCGAATCACCGACACGGTACCAGAAAATAAGCTAACCTACCTCAAGTCCAAAATAACCTACTCTAAGAAAAAAACGAGCGCAAACAAGGGTACCGCGGACCGTAACCGAATAGAAATCAATCATCCGCAGATTATTAAAACCTAACCCTCTTCAGGACATACTTACCCTCGGTCATCACTTCCGCTGCAAAAGAAAGAGCATGCGGAACGGAAAGGCTTATGGCTTCCTTAGTAATTCATGTTTAATATTCAGATAATTCATTTAGAGGGTGTAAACATTTTCACATCTAATAATTACCGATAGATTACAGTCTTGTTCATATGTTACAATTAGACTTATTAAAGATAAAACGAGTTTATCGCAGTTAACAATGCTTGTTTTTGTAAGATATATTTTATGTAAAGAATTATTCTTGAAAACTCCTCATATGCATCCTAAATTATATCAAATCCTACAAGCTAGTTTCTTGTACTCAAATAATCCTTGATTGTTAGTAAGGGTTATGTTAGTTATTGGTTATTTCCAAGCAAACATTAGATATTTGAAAAAAAAAAAATTTAGACCGAATAATTTTTAACGTACACTATCGCAATATGCGTTTAATTGAACCGGCTTCCACTCTTTCCCATTATGAATTTTATTTATTATCACCACGATACACTGTATTTACAATACCCTCAGTTATTTTCCAATCCGAAATCAAGTATTTCTATTATAATTTATCGTTTTTAAACAAATTTCATTATTATATGCTTAAAGTCTCTCTACCGCTCCATAACCAAAAACAAACAAACAGAATGAACAATCATTAAACTCATGGTAGATTGGTAATAGCGAAAAAATATTATACAATTGGAGTAATATTTCAAAATATAAGAAGAGATAAGTTAAGTGTATAGAAACAAATATCACGACCACTGAATTGATTTGATGGCAAATTATTTGATTTTATCTGGTCCTAATTCTAGACACATAGGGTATCTTCTTACCCCAGTCGATTTTATTGAAAATTGGCGCGACAGGGACGGCGCTTACGTGCTTGCAAATACATTGGCTTTGGTGGCGAATTTCAAATGACATGTTCTTGCACTTCAATCACTCCCGAAGACAATTCGGTGGCGTATAGACAACTATTTTGACACTATTCAATGTTTCTAAAGCACGTTCAAATACTGTACCGAATAGCGAGCTGAGTTCTATGAGATCGGCATCTTAAAAGAATGTTTGTTGGGAGTTTCTATATTTATCTTCACGTTCCGAGTATTAATTTGATTCAAATTTTGAAGTCTAGTCTAACTTTGCTGTCATTCTCTCGTCATCTTCTTTGAAACGGTATTTACCCACCACCCGCGATTTGTGATGTTCCATCTCTTGGAATAGCTATCATCTACTCTAACTTTTGGAAACAGCTTCCAAAACTAGATTTAATTTGTTGCAAGAAATTAATGGCGAGATGGTATGCAAATCATATCTTGCTCTGGCGCTTATTCCGTTAAATTAATGACGTGGGCACTGCCGATCCTTCACCGTAAAACTTACTTGCTAACCTCCAAACAGTGGTCACGGCATTCGTCCGACTGCAAACTTTTGTTTGCATTAAACAAGAAGTAGCGCCACAACGCAAAAACAAAAAAAATGGTCCATTCCTTCCTTAATTACACTCCTACCTCTTTGTCAATTGTACGAATCTCGCGTGTTGTCTCGCTGCTGCTGCTGGAATTTCTCTTGTTGCGCTGATCGTTGACTGCAAGCGCTGGGCGACGCGGCTCGTTCTTGGAGTCCAGTTCGGAAGATTGAGCAAAACGAATTCGCCTATTTTGCAAGCCACAGCGCCAAAGAAAATCGTAAAGGCAGCAAACAACTGGGAGTGCCCGCAAGGTACGATGAAAATGGAATTCCAAATAGTTGCGAGTTCTAACTTTAGTGTTTAATTGCGCGCGTATCTCCGTGTTGACGCTGAATGCGCTTTATGTATGTCACTAGAATGGGAGGACTGTGGAAGTTAATCAAGTGAGAGTAGCAGTGTCACACTTACCGACTTTAGTTTACTACGAGCATTAGCTAATATTTGCAAAAATCTTTTAATGAGCCACTTAAGTATCTTAGAAGTTTGGACACACACTCCCGTAGCTAGCAAAAGAATTTACCGACACACTTCGCCATGTGGCTGTCAAATTCCACCGGTTTTCTCCTCGGACAAAACAGATGTGTGTGGAATGGAACGCCACATGGCGGCAATGTGCATCTCCATTTGTTGCCAGTGGCATAGTTTTTCGATGGCCACGGTGGAGGGGCAATCCCAAATGGATATGTCTCGAAATGCGTCGGGGTTTTGTTTAATATTCTGTTTCAAATATTTAAATCCACAGATCTAAATATTTGGAGATAAAAAATATTTTTCTGCGCAACGATATCCGCACGAAAGATGAAGTCCGCTTGCATTTCGAGATCATACCCATCTGGCCGAGTGCAAGGGTTCGGGATCGGAATCACTTCGATTCCCGTGCGTAGGCGTCACATCACACATTCCCCCCCCCAAAATCGAAGTAATTACGATCCCGCCCCCTACGTCAAAGGTCTTGGTTAGGGCCGTGGCGTGTCGCAGGTCGATTTCGAGGAATAGGCTACAACCATGTTCGTGAAGACTCGACGGTGACTATACCGTAGGGAGTCAGGTGTTACTCGGAGGTCTTCGTCCAGGCAGAGATTTAGGTAAGCCAAGGTTTTTCGTGGGAAATAGTTGCACTTCATCGTCTAAGGTCTTTTGCGTGGTAAATTCCCAGGGTTTTGCCAGCCATGTCCGCGATGAGGTATCGGGTGGGGCTTATTACTTGTAGGACTCGACATTTCACGAATTTTTTGTCTAGTTTGGCATTATAATGTCGGGTGGCATCGCTCTGCCGGAAGTTTCGACGATATATTTCGTCGCCTGCCTTAAAGCCAGAAGGATGAGATCGCAAGTTGTACCGCTCCTCTCCCATCCGTCTACTTTCTTCAATCTTCTCTCGCAGTTGATCTCGCAGAAGTTGGAGCTTTTCGTGCGGTTCCAGAACCACGATTGGGTCCTCTAGCGATTTTAGCTGCCGCAATAGCCGGTAAGCGCTCCCATGACAGATCATGTACTGGCCGAACAATGCGAAATACGGCAAAATGCCGGTAGTGGCGTGGTACGACGAGCGCAGCGAACTAGTGATAGCGGGCAATTTGCGATCCCAGTCCTTCTGAGTCGGGTGGACATATGCGCGAATGGCCGCTATGAGCGTACGGTTCAGTCGTTCGGATGCGTTGGCTTGTGGTGAATAGACGGCGGTTCGTTGGTGGATGATGACGTATTTGGACATTAGGTCTCGGAACTTGCTGGAGGTGAACTGGACCCCATTGTCGGAGACAAGTTTCTCCGGAACTCCAAACATGTGAAAGACTCGGTTCTCCAAGAAGCTGATTATAGGTCCAGTGTGCATGTTACGTAGTGGTTCTATGATAGGGAATTTAGAGAGCTGGTCCAGGACCACGACAGCTCCCGTGTGACCAGAAGTAGATCGAGGGTAAGGACCGATAAGATCAATGTACAAGCGCTGGAACACACGTTTGGGGACCTCAACCTTACCCATGGGTGGCCGAAGAATGGTGTTGGGCGCTTTAGTACACTTGCATAGCTCACAAGAGGCTACGTACGCTTTTATCTGTTGTGCCATCTTAGGCCAAAAGAAACAGGTTTTCAACCGCCTAAGGGTACGACCGTATCCGCCGTGCGCACTAGATGGGTGGTCATGGGCCCGTCTGATAAGATCAGTGGTTAATTCTTCGGGCACCCACAACTTCCACTGTTCTTCTTCTTGTATGGGGTCTCCGGATGCGTGTCCCATCCGCTTATAAATAAATCCATCCGTCAACCGCAGTTCAGGAAGCTGGGACAGTTGATTCTGGATAGTGTGAATCAGTTGGGTGTAGCTGGCTGACTTGAAGGCAGGATGGTCCAGATCGATCAATTGGGGACTGTCGTCCTCCTGGACCAACTCGGCTCCTTCAGGGGCGAACATTCTGGATAGGGTGTCGGGGACTACATGCTGGCTTCCCTTTCGGTGGCGAATTGTGAAGTCAAATGCCTGTAGTTTCAGTGCCCACCTGGCCAATCTGCCGTTGAGATCAGTCTGGCTCATTAGCCATTTCAGAGAGGCGTGGTCTGTAACGATTTCAAAGGTGTGTCCCTTCACATAGGCTCGGAAGCGTTTCACTGCCAACACCGCAGCTAGACATTCCTGCTCGGAGACCGTGTAATTTCGCTGGGCTGGGTTCAACTTGTGAGACATGAAGGCTATAGGTCTCTCCTCGCCGTCTTGTGCAACCTGGACTAAGACGGCTCCCACCCCATGTTGACTCGCGTCACAATGGATTGAGAACGGTTTGTCAAAGTCCGGGCTGTGCAGTACGGGGGCTGTAGTCAGACTCTTCTTTAGCTCTTCAAAGGCTCGCAAGCTGGGCTCTTCCCAGACGAATTTACGTCCCTTACGCAGCATGTCGGTCAAAGGAGTGGTTATGGTGGCATAGTCACGTACAAAACGCTGGTACCATCCGCATAAACCTAAGAATCGCCGTAACTGTTTGGTGGTCTTGGGTAGTGGAAAAACGTCAATCGCTTGAGTCTTTTCCGGATCGGTCTTGATATGGCCATGCCCAATGATGTGACCTAAATACTTCACCTCCGTCATCACGAACTGACTCTTCCGTATGTTGATGGTTAATCTTGCCCTCCGAATGTGTAGAGCCACCTCCTGAAGCAGGTCGATGTGTTCGTCAAAGGTCTCGGTTATAAGCAACAGATCGTCCAAGTAAACGAAAACTTGGTGCCGCAAATGAGGTGGTATCACCTTATCCATAAGGCGAGTCATTGTTTGGGGAGCATTGCACAATCCGAATGGCATTGTCACGAATTGATATAGGGGCCGACCTGGGACTGTGAAGGCTGTTTTCTCCTTTGAACCAGGGTCTAAAGGAATTTGCCAGAAGGCGTCCTTGAGGTCTAAGCTCGTGATGAAGTGGGCTTTAGGCAACCGACTCAAAATGCCTTCAATCAACGGTAGAGGGTATGCGTCCTTGACTGTGACGGCGTTCAAGCGTCTGGCATCTAAGCATAACCGGACCTTGTTCGGCTTGACAACTAAGGTGACCGGGGAAGCCCACGCGCTCTGTGATTCTTCGATCACGCCTAATGCTAGCATTCGATCCACTTCGGCATATAACGATTTTTCCTTCGCCGGAGATATGGCAAAATGTCTCTGTTTTATGGGTTTAGCATCCCCCACATCTATAGTGTGGAACACCAGAGCAGTCCTACCGAGACCTTCCTTCTCGTGCGATGGAAAAGCCGATATAGCCGAGTCAAGACGCAGTTGCTGATTTACATCCAGTGTATGTCGTAGTAAGTGAGAGGGTTGAGATTGGTCAGGAACGGGGGTGACGGACTCCAGGGTCGTACCGGAAAATAGTGCCGGGGCCAAGTTAAATTTTCGAACGAAATCCACTCCTAGATAAAGATTCTGGGTTAACTGAGGTATGATGAAAAATTCCATAGGTTTAGTTACTCCTTTAAAGGTGACATCCGTCGTAATTTTTCCCACTACAGAGTGACGAGTTCCGTCCGCCGTGCTTAACCAGGAGGTGAAATGACGGATTTGGTCCGCGTGCATTGCCAGTACCTCCCCTGCAAAATCGGCGGATATGCAATTCACACTGGCTCCCGTATCGACTAAGCCTGACACTCGTTTTTGCAGGAGGTGTACTGACGCATATGGCCGAACATCATCCCTCAATAATTCGTCTAATTGTATGTCCTTCAGCACCTTCCTCGACTGCCTGACTTTTCTCCAGAAGCTCCGCATCCGACGCGTGGCTCGCTTGCTTCGCGGTGGGACATTTGTAGCCAACTCCTCATGGAAGATGCGCTGTCGAGTAGCCAAGTAATTCCGCAGCCTGACATGAAAAGGTTTTACATGCCAAGGAACTTTCGCCTCGCTATCATTTCCCTGCGCGTTGGCCTCGGCGAAGGATGGCGTCGGTTGTGGAACTTCGGGAGAACTGTGTTTAGCGGTGCGAGTCAGCAGAATTGGAGTCATGTCGGGGGCTTGGTCATAGCTAGTGATGGGGTCAAGATTGGTTCGTCCGGGGTTTAGGAGTGCCGACGGGTGGTCGCGGCACTCGGTGGCAAGTTTTTTCGCCCTTTGCAATTTGCACAGTCAGGTGCGTAGGTGTCGGCCTTCCCGCAGCGGTAGCAGAAAAGCGTCGGCTCCGCTGGACATGCATAGAACCGATGTCTCGGTTGTCGGCAGTTCCAACAGACCGTCGGGCTTGTAATTGCTTCCAGGGAGGGTCGGTTAATCAATGCTGGGTCCTCAAGCTCCTGTGGTGCTCCGCTCCTCGGTACTGGTACTGGATCAGCAAGCAGGTGGTCCGCTGCCATCAACTCCACGGTGTGATGATTTCGGGGATTTGGTCCCATTATGCGAGGTTGTGGACGGAAGGTACCTCGCCGCTCATCCAAGTGTTCTTGCCTACGGGCATGGAGGCGCAATCCCTGTATGGTGTTGATGGGAAAATGCAGAAGGCTGTTCTGAAGATCCCAGCGCATATTTTCCCGGATAATTTCTACCAGTTCGTCCTCGGGCATGGTATTTCGCAAGCGAGTGCTCAATCTCACTATACTTGTGTAGTACTGGTCGAACGGTTCGTGAGCGCCTTGTTTCCGTTTCTTTATCAGTTCCCTTAGTTCTCTCTCAGTGAAGCCATCCTCAAATCGATTGCGGAAGGCTGCACTGAAAGAGTGCCAAGTGGGACGTGGCGTTGATTCTTTAAAGCTCCAGTACCAGTCGGCAGCGTCGCCGCTGAACAAAAGATGTGCATGCCGGAGGAAGGCCGAGGAATCACCTCCCAGGGTGCTGGATACCAACGCCTGAATCCGGAAAAGGAACCGGTCCGCCGATATCATATCGTTGAACCCTGTAAAGTTCAGGCGCCAACTCTCCATGATACGAGGCGTCGGGTCACGAAAAGGTGTCAATGCGTTCCCGGCGGAATCACATCCTCGATTGACCTGTTGTATTGAACTGCCTCGGGGGCTAGAGGTACCAACGGAGGTGCGGTGCTGTGTCGTGGTCTATATTCGGGAGCTCTGGGATCCATTCCCGAGTTCCTTGGAGGTGGGGCCCGTTGCTCGGATGGTCGCGAGTGGGGCATAGCCACACTGGGATTGGGCTCCCAGCCAAGCGGAGTTCTCACGCGGCTGGGTGGTTGGCTCAACGGGAGATTCTGGAGCTTTCCCTCCAGGTTGCCAATCCTCTCCGACATATCCCTCATCAACGCCACGAGGGTGTCAATGGAGTGGGCGGAAGGCATGGGTGTCACCTCGGACACGACACTTGCGGCCGGAACTTCACCGCCTACGGCTCCTTGCAGGTCTAAAAGTGGTTGTGACGGTTCGGCCTCTGGAACTCCTTTCGCCACTGCTCCACGCGTTGGTAGGGGCGTTCCGAGGGGGACGTCTAGGGCGGTCCGCTCGATGGGTCGCCGGCATAAGGGACACAGCTCGGACGTGAGGAGGAGCTGTTGTACACAGGCACGATGGAATAGATGTCCACAATCCAATCGCACGCTGTGTACGCCCTCCACTACGTCTTCGAAGCAGATCCTGCAGTTCGCGGGTTGGACCGTTTTGGACCGGGTCCACCGCTTATCGGGAGTCCGCTTCGTTGCCATTTCGTGTGGGTTTATTATGGGTGTTGGGGCTGTATCTTACTGAAAGAAGAAAAAAAAAAAAGAATTTAACTTAATCCTACCTCTACTTCTAATTTGTATACATATGCAAAAACTTAATGCTGGATAAGTGGCCGATAGTGGCGAGCTCAAATTTTCCTCACCAAAAAAGTTTTAAGACAGCCTTTCAGTTCCGCAACTCCAACTCCTTCGTGCAGAAATGATGACTGATGGTGGTCTGTCAAGAGAAGGGTGCTTCAGATTGATTTACTACTTTATTTTCCCCATTTCCCGGACGTTACAAACCGTTTATAATCTACGTTAAATGATTCGACGAGACAAGTGGTAGAGCTGCCGTAACGATTTTGTACGCGGTCAAAATTCCCGACGCGTGGAAGCATTCCGGGCCTCGCAATTCCAGCATACGCCACCGAACGTTGAACCGATACCACTCGTCTATCACGTATACAAAATAATTAGAATCCTTCCGCGACATGAAGGCAAGGTAGCCTTCTATTTTCTTGAGAGTCCATGCTGATAGGTAAACCCATCAGGCTGGCTGTTCCATCAAGAAAATAGAAGGTCCTTACAGGGTTTAACCTGGGACAACACATCGGAAGGATTCTGTCGCGAAAAAAAAGCAAACAAAGGAGAGCGGAAGATACAACTCACGTGAAGTGACTGCTAGTGTGTATCACACAACTCCACTGCTCCTGATAGTGGGACTCGAGTACCAGAGTACCTTACATCCTCCGTAAAGGACCAACTCGTCAGAAGACGCGAAGTTCTTTCCCCCTTAGGATGTTTTATGCCCGACGTTGGGCGCCATTTGTAACGGTTTCCTACTTCGTCTCGTTCGATCGCAATCAGAACCGACCTCTCATCGGTTCGAGACGTGCAGTCTTGGAAATGACAACGGACTGTACCCTTCAGGTCAACAAGTCCGGTCACACTTAGTCTACTCCGTGGTGGCTGCTTGTAGGCTAGCTAGTTCGGAGAGGAGTTTCGGTCGCGGGTCTTACGCGAGCAGACTAAGTCCGAGTTACTTATCTCAGCCACCGGTTCACATGCCCGATTTCCAAACGCGTCAACAAATACTCATCCAGAACGGGAAACCTACGTTACGTTAATTCTGGATGTGATCTCTCCACAGATCTCAAATCAAAAACGCTACAAAATTCCATAGGCGCGTTACCGAATCACCGACGCGGTACCAGAAAATAAGCTAACCTACCTCAAGTCCAAAATAACCTACTCTAAGAAAAAAAACGAGCGCAAACAAGGGTACCGCGGACCGTAACCGAATAGAAATCAATCATCCGCAGATTACTTAAACCTAACCCTCTTCATCACTTCCGCTGCAAAAGAAAGAGCATGCGGAACGGAAAGGCTTATGGCTTCCTTAGTAATTCATGTTTAATATTCAGATAATTCATTTAGAGGGTGTAAATATTTTCACATCTAATAATTACCGATAGATTACAGTCTTGTTCATATGTTACAATTAGACTTATTAAAGATAAAACGAGTTTATCGCAGTTAACAATGCTTGTTTTTGTAAGATACATTTTATGTAAAGAATTATTCTTGAAAACTCCTCATATGCATCCTAAATTATATCAAATCCTACAAGCTAGTTTCTTGTACTCAAATAATCCTTGATTGTTAGTAAGGGTTATGTTAGTTATTGGTTATTTCCAAGCAAACATTAGATATTTGAAAAAAAAAAAATTTAGACCGAATAATTTTTAACGTACACTATCGCAATATGCGTTTAATTGAACCGGCTTCCACTCTTTCCCATTATGAATTTTATTTATTATCACCACGATACACTGTATTTACAATACCCTCAGTTATTTTCCAATCCGAAATCAAGTATTTCTATTATAATTTATCGTTTTTAAACAAATTTCATTATTATATGCTTAAAGTCTCTCTACCGCTCCATAACCAAAAACAAACAAACAGAATGAACAATCATTAAACTCATGGTAGATTGGTAATAGCGAAAAAATATTATACAATTGGAGTAATATTTCAAAATATAAGAAGAGACAAGTTAAGTGTATAGAAATAAATATCACGACCACTGAATTGATTTGATGGCAAATTATTTGATTTTATCTGGTCCTAATTCTAGACACATAGGGTATCTTCTTACCCCAGTCGATTTTATTGAAAATTGGCGCGACAGGGACGGCGCTTACGTGGTTGCAAATACATTGGCTTTGGTGGCGAATTTCAAACGATCAACATATACAATAGCTTATGTAAGTAAATAGTTTGTAACCATGGTTGACATGTTCTTGCACTTCAATCACTCCCGAAGACAATTCGGTGGCGTATAGACAACTATTTTGACACTATTCAATGTTTCTAAAGCACGTTCAAATACTGTACCGAATAGCGAGCTGAGTTCTATGAGATCGGCATCTTAAAAGAATGTTTGTTGGGAGTTTCTATATTTATCTTCACGTTCCGAGTATTAATTTGATTCAAATTTTGAAGTCTAGTCTAACTTTGCTGTCATTCTCTCGTCATCTTCTTTCAAACGGTATTTACCCACCACACGCGATTTGTGATGTTCCATCTCTTGGAATAGCTATCATCTACTCTAACTTTTGGAAACAGCTTCCAAAACTAGATTTAATTTGTTGCAAGAAATTAATGGCGAGATGGTATGCAAATCATATCTTGCTCTGGCGCTTATTCCGTTAAATTAATGACGTGGGCACTGCCGATCCTTCACCGTAAAACTTACTTGCTAACCTCCAAACAGTGGTCACGGCATTCGTCCGACTGCAAAATTTTGTTTGCATTAAACAAGAAGTAGCGCCACAACGCAAAAACAAAAAAAATGGTCCATTCCTTCCTTAATTACACTCCTACCTCTTTGTCAATTGTACGAATCTCGCGTGTTGTCTCGCTGCTGCTGCTGGAATTTCTCTTGTTGCGCTGATCGTTGACTGCAAGCGCTGGGCGACGCGGCTCGTTCTTGGAGTCCAGTTCGGAAGATTGAGCAAAACGAATTCGCCTATTTTGCAAGCCACAGCGCCAAAGAAAATCGTAAAGGCAGCAAACAACTGGGAGTGCCCGCAAGGTACGATGAAAATGGAATTCCAAATAGTTGCGAGTTCTAACTTTAGTGTTTAATTGCGCGCGTATCTCCGTGTTGACGCTGAATGCGCTTTATGTATGTCACTAGAATGGGAGGACTGTGGAAGTTAATCAAGTGAGAGTAGCAGTGTCACACTTACCGACTTTAGTTTACTACGAGCATTAGCTAATATTTGCAAAAATCTTTTAATGAGCCACTTAAGTATCTTAGAAGTTTGGACACACACTCCCGTAGCTAGCAAAAGAATTTACCGACACACTTCGCCATGTGGCTGTCAAATTCCACCGGTTTTCTCCTCGGACAAAACAGATGTGTGTGGAATGGAACGCCACATGGCGGCAATGTGCATCTCCATTTGTTGCCAGTGGCATAGTTTTTCGATGGCCACGGTGGAGGGGCAATCCCAAATGGATATGTCTCGAAATGCGTCGGGGTTTTGTTTAATATTCTGTTTCAAATATTTAAATCCACAGATCTAAATATTTGGAGATAAAAAATATTTTTCTGCGCAACGATATCCGCACGAAAGATGAAGTCCGCTTGCATTTCGAGATCATACCCATCTGGCCGAGTGCAAGGGTTCGGGATCGGAATCACTTCGATTCCCGGGCGTAGGCGTCACATTACAGGTCCAAGCGGTTGCAGCTGCCGGTCGACCTTAAAGGTTGGACTCCGAGGCGCTCTAGGAAACTCGTTATAACTCCTGAAATATTTTGAATTTTTGTCTGAAATTTTCGCAGTATATTCTCAAGACATTGTTCTTTCAAATTAAGCAAAAAAAAAATTTCAATTTTTTGAACCCAAGTTACCAGACTACTACCTTATGCGAACTCAATATATTTTTGTAACTACAAATCATGTTCAAGTTAAATTTCCTCTTGTAAGTACTTGTCTTAGCTAAACTTTAAATGGATCATTCCACCCTTTCACATCAATTGAAGGTAAACCCATACGATCGTTTTAATCTACATTGAAGCTTTCATTACGTCGTGCGGATATGGATCTCGTCTTTCGGATGGCTCCGACAGCTTTTTAAATTACTTATGGAATTTTTTGTAGTTACATGAATGAGTTGCATATTTTTCCAATGTAGTTACAAAAACATGTTGAGTTCGAATAAGTAGGAAAATTAAAAATAACTCTCTCACTTCTAAGCATGGTGGTCGCCATCACCGGTGTGTATCTATGAGCGATGGCCTGATGAGAGTTAGTACACACGTTGAAACCACCTTCTTCTAACATTTTTCTTCTCTAATAATTTTTCAGAAAAAAATTATTTAAAAAATATGCAACTCATTCATGTAGCTACAAAAAATTCCATAAGTAATTAAAAAAGCTATCGGAGCCATCCGGAAGACGAAATCCATATCCACACGACGTAATGAAAGCTTCAATGTAGAACAAAAATTGTCGTGTAGATTTACATTAAATTGATGTGAAAAGGGTGAAATTATCAATTCAAAGCTTAGCTAAGACAAGTACTTACAAGAGGAAATTTAACTTGAACATAATTCGTAGTTACAAAAACATATTGAGTTCGCATAAGTAGGAAAATTAAAAATAACTCTCTCACCTCTAAGCATGGTGGTCGCCATCACCGGTGTGTATCTATGAGTGGCCTGATGAGAATTAGTACACATATCGAAACCAGCTTCTTCTAACATTTTTCTTCTCTAATAATTTTTCAGAAAAAATTATTATAAAAATATGCAACTCATTCATGTAGCTACAAAAAATTCCATAAGTAATATCTATAATAGTTTAAGCAGTTACAATATAAGCGCGAAAGTTCTTTCTAAATAATTCAAAACAGGGAGATTGAAGGAGAGAACATATATTTTGCATTGTACTGCTTTTCTAAGATCTAATAATATTCATGCGATGACATTATGAAGTTTTCCAGATTTAAGATAGACCTAACGATACTTTATAATACATTAACTCAGATTTTATAGAAATTAATCCGAATTGACCGTATATTATCTTGGAGTATTTTCTGAATTGTAGGTCTTTTTCCTTGAAGGAAATAAAATAACAAAATGAATTGCTAGATAACCCACGACTTTCCCTTCCAGCCTGACCTTCTCTGTCAGCAGTAGTGACAGTGCAGGGTAAGTATGCCATGTAGAGGGTAGGGTTGTATAAATCCGCGGATGGCCGGTTTCGTGACGTGTGTGGTACGCGGTACCTTCAGTTGCTTTGCGTTTTTGTTAGACTAGAGTTCGTCGGAGTTAAATTAACGTAGTACATTTTTCGGTACCGCGTAGGTAAAATTCGGGAAGGCGAAATGGAATTTAGTTTCTTTTTGATTGACTGGAAGAATGAAGAGAATACGGAATAAAGTAAAGTAGGTTTCTTTCCCGTATGTTTTAATTTTTGACGCGTTTGAAACGGGCACTTAATGGTGGCTGAAACAAAGTAATTTGGCGTAATCCATTTTAAAGACCTGCGACCAAAATCCTCTCCGAACTAGTTGGCCTACAAGCCGCAGCGAACGATCCCGAGCTCATCAAACCATGCCCATCAAATAAAAATGTCACCATATAGAGCAATTATCCACCGCATGCTTGACTCACCACTGAGTCCTGAAGCTAAAGAAAAAGAAATGAAGCAAATCTTAGAAACAGCAAAATTAAACGGATTTAAGCGCTCAACGATAGTAACAATCGCAAAAAAGATCGGAAAAACAAGACAAAGACAGCAGCGTTCAACACTGACAAATCTCAATACGGGGAAGGTATTCTGGAAAGCAGTTATGAAGGTATCACAAACCAAATAAAAAGGAGGATGAATAAATTTGGATCTGTAAGACTGATAGAATCAAGTGGCAGGAATGAACTTAGAAATATTCACGAGTCAACAAAGGACAAACGCCTACAACAGGAGAAATCAGGCATTTACCGTATCGAATGTTCAAATCCAAAGAAATATACATAGGGCAAACGAGGAGACGCATAAGTACACGAATGAAACAGCACATCAAGAAGCAACTGCAACAAAAAAGAAAGGTAAGAACTCAAACCTCAAATCAACAGTAGTGGAGCACATCGTGGTAGAAGGACATGAGATAACGATCGAAAACGTAAACACAATCAAAGAACCAAGAAACATGCGAGAGTTGGATCCTATGGAGAGCCTGGTCATATACCGAGAAAAGAATACACTTATGAATCAGGATGAGGGCGATTGTAAATCATGGCTACTCAAGATAATCTAATGACTTCGCAAGAGAATTGAAATATTGTAAATGGCAAAATCATTAACTAATTACACTTTGTACCTCGTAACTTTCCAATACCGGTTAGTGAATAAATTTTCAAATTATCTTTTTTCTCCAATATCTGTTAATTACCTGTTAAATAAACACCCTTACCCTCAATAAAGTTATTATATAAGTACAATATACAAATGAAATTATTTAGTCGCTGAAGAAGACCGAACGATCACGGTCGAAAATCGATTCTGATAAAATAAAAAATACGCAGAATTCAAAAGAAGACCTTTAAAATTCTGCTGTCGATCAAAATATACGAAGGGTAGATAAAGCCCGAAAAGAAGCATGTGTTGAATTCCCTGATATCAACAAATTAAAAATGTTAAGCCCATCACTAGCATGGATCAGATGTTTACCAAAGGTACATAAACAAGGCAACAAAATGCGCGAAATAATAGTGGACTTGAACTCACCAACTTTTAATATCGCAAAATAGTTGGTTAACGAACTTGAATACTTAAAAACGGTAGGCAACTCAGTCCAGAGTACCCAGGAGTTCACCAAGAAGCTAAGGGAATTTCAAATACAAAACGACGAATTAATATTCTCGTTTAACGTTCGAGCTCTCTTTCCCAGTTTACCGGTCAAAGAGGCTATACGCACTGCCTCCTTAAACCTGGCCGTCTTGCTCTGCAACATAATACAATAACTTATGGTCATGTCACAGAAATTGCAGAGCAAGACGGCCAGGTTTAGGGAGGCAGTGGTTTAAGGAGGCAGTGCTATACGGCACTTGGAGGAAAAGCTATTGAAGATAGGTAGCGCATCATCACGGAAAAGGAAAGTGAAACAATATGTAAAATTCACAGCTGTCTATAAAAATAAGAATAACTTCACTTACAGAGGGAATTTTTATAAAATGACTTTTGGGGCAACAATGGGGAATCCATTGTCACCGTTATTAAACGAAATTTTCATGGATGCGCTTGAAAATAAATTAGACGATTCGAAAATTACTCCGCGCATCTGGGTAAGATACGTAGGCGATGTGTTCGGAATGGGCAAGCAGGACGAGCTACAAACAACAATCAATAAATTCAAAAGGGCTATTGTGGACGATGGAGGTAGATAAAATTAATCAGCTCCCATTTTCAGATTTAGTGATACCTTATATTGATCAGATAACCAGCTCGAATTTAGTATTACAAGAAACGTTCATCGACGCAGAGGACTATTCCAGCAACATCGAATCATTGCCACCAACAAAAATCAGCAGCGTATCACAGCATGGCACACCGATTACTTACCATTCCGATGAATAAGGTGAGATTCAACGAGAAACTACAGCTAGTTTAGGACACAGCGAGCAAGAATGGGTATAGTGAAACCGTGGTGGACAACATTATCAACCGTACGAGGAAGAAGCTAAAAAAGGACAACTTGACAGCCCTTTTTAAACAGAAAAAAACGTTCATCGGATATTTATATATGTATAGCAACCAAAATAAGTTCAGTGATGAAAGAAGCGGATTTCGACGTAATAACATCCAACAGGCGTATTAGGCTTAAGAATGTCCTGTCATCAGTCAAGGATAGAATCACGACTATACTGATCAGAGAAGTCACATCGATTCACATACGGGCAGAAAAGTATACGTATGCGAAACACGTCCAAAGGCTTCACCAAACGCAATCATTTGCGGAAGCATGGTGATAGGCTCACACGTTGCCTTCTCACTCAGGCCTGAAAGTGGAAAGACTACGTCACGCCGCGAACTAGCCTTTGCGAGTAGCCTCATCAGTGCCATCTAGTGCTGATCAAATCAAACAAGTTTTCTAAAGTTTTTTGACAGTACATATGACTGTAAATTTGAAATTTTATCAGTAGTATGTCAACGAGTTATTTTAGATATGAGGCGTCGAAGATGTTAGCGCGCAATCATATGTATTTTCTTCTCATTTGTATCATATCGGCTAAATTTAATCTGAGGAATGTCATATTTAACAATCTCAAAAGCCTACTTTCATCTTACTGAGATGCTGCTTTCAAGTTTTCTGGAAAGCTTTTTTGGAAATTTAGGGCTACTGAGCAGCTTTTTCCAGTACGCGAAGTGACGTCAGGTACTTTAATTGATTTCCTTAAGGGCCTGAGTAAGAAGGTAACGGTTGTAACCGAAACCTCCAAAGCCATTGAAAATTCTAACGGTCAAACTGGAGAGCTATGAATTGTTTATTTAAATTAATTTCAATTATGGATAGCTCAATATTAGTTGAAAAAGACTATTCTTCCTCTACAAAAAAATGCGAAAACCTATTTAGAGAAAATGCCATTGTCATAACTCAGTGATATTAGATATCCTTAAAAACATTTGAATCCTCATTGATTAACTAGCTTTTATTTAAAAAATTATATTAAATATACATTGAGACGAAAAAGTACCCGGAATTTGCAAATAAATAGCAAAATAGTTAATTATTCATCAATATTTATTTTGTCGCCTTCAAAGTAATCCCCATCAGATGCACTACACTTACTCCAACGGTTTTTCCAGTCCTCGAAACACTTTTCACAAGCGCTTTTTGGGATGCCCTTCAGCGAGTTTTGTTTTACATTGTGAAAAAAAGTACCCGAAAACTGCAAATAATACGCAAAATATTTAATTATTTATCATAATCACACGGAGCCAAATCTGGTGAATACGGTGGTTGATCGCTGGTATTTGTTGCATTTTTGGCTTTAAATTCGGTCACAATAAAAAAAAATCACAAAAATTTCCACGCACTACTGAGGTGTACCGACTTAAGCAGCTGCTGTAAACAGACTGGTTCACAGATCACGCTTATATTTGTCATATTAATGAAGGACAGCCCTACGCTGTTAGAATGTACATAATTGTGAACTCGGTCCCAAGCCCGTTTGAGAAAGGAGGAGGGAAACCCTCATCCCAAACCCCCCAATTAAGTGGTAGTAAATGCTCTCATGGTCCCACATTGGGTTTACTTGTTCCCCAACAGTGGGACATTAAATGCCGAGAAATGCTAATACATGTAAATATATATACAGCTCTGCTACTAAACCCTACTTACACCTCCTTTGTGGGGACGTAAGAGGGTGAAGGCGAATCTTCCGCGCCTGATAACGGAATCTACATAATAACCATGCCACCGGAATGGAGGTGGAAAGACTACGTCACGCCGCGAACTAGCCTTTGCGAGTAGCCTCATCAGTGCCATCTAGTGCTGATCAAATCAAACAAGTTTTCTAAAGTTTTTTGACAGTACATATGACTGTAAATTTGAAATTTTATCAGTAGTATGTCAACGAGTTATTTTAGATATGAGGCGTCGAAGATGTTAGCGCGCAATCATATGTATTTTCTTCTCATTTGTATCATATCGGCTAAATTTAATCTGAGGAATGTCATATTTAACAATCTCAAAAGCCTACTTTCATCTTACTGAGATGCTGCTTTCAAGTTTTCTGGAAAGCTTTTTTGGAAATTTAGGGCTACTGAGCAGCTTTTTCCAGTACGCGAAGTGACGTCAGGTACTTTAATTGATTTCCTTAAGGGCCTGAGTAAGAAGGTAACGGTTGTAACCGAAACCTCCAAAGCCATTGAAAATTCTAACGGTCAAACTGGAGAGCTATGAATTGTTTATTTAAATTAATTTCAATTGTGGATAGCTCAATATTAGTTGAAAAAGACTATTCTTCCTCTACAAAAAAATGCGAAAACCTATTTAGAGAAAATGCCATTGTCATAACTCAGTGATATTAGATATCCTTAAAAACATTTGAATCCTCATTGATTAACTAGCTTTTATTTAAAAAATTATATTAAATATACATTGAGACGAAAAAGTACCCGGAATTTGCAAATAAAAAGCAAAATAGTTAATTATTCATCAATATTTATTTTGTCGCCTTCAAAGTAATCCCCATCAGATGCACTACACTTACTCCAACGGTTTTTCCAGTCCTCGAAACACTTTTCACAAGCGCTTTTTGGGATGCCCTTCAGCGAGTTTTGTTTTACATTGTGAAAAAAAGTACCCGAAAACTGCAAATAATACGCAAAATATTTAATTATTTATCATAATCACACGGAGCCAAATCTGGTGAATACGGTGGTTGATCGCTGGTATTTGTTGCATTTTTGGCTTTAAATTCGGTCACAATAAAAAAAAATCACAAAAATTTCCACGCACTACTGAGGTGTACCGACTTAAGCAGCTGCTGTAAACAGACTGGTTCACAGATCACGCTTATATTTGTCATATTAATGAAGGACAGCCCTACGCTGTTAGAATGTACATAATTGTGAACTCGGTCCCAAGCCCGTTTGAGAAAGGAGGAGGGAAACCCTCATCCCAAACCCCCCAATTAAGTGGTAGTAAATGCTCTCATGGTCCCACATTGGGTTTACTTGTTCCCCAACAGTGGGACATTAAATGCCGAGAAATGCTAATACATATAAATATATATACAGCTCTGCTACTAAACCCTACTTACACCTCCTTTGTGGGGACGTAAGAGGGTGAAGGCGAATCTTCCGCGCCTGATAACGGAATCTACATAATAACCATGCCACCGGAATGGAGGTTGGATTTTTCCCGTCCCTGGAAAACCTTAAAATCTTTCGACACTGCGGTTGGGCCTTGGAATAGATTGAACTCACGGCAAACACCCTCGCAAATAGAAAAAGGACTGTGGTATTGGATCCTGGAATGTCGTATCACTAGCTACCCTGGCGCTGTTAAAGACCTTTTGCAACAGACCAGTCAATATAAATTAAAAATACTGGCAATCCAGGAAACGAACTGGACTGAAAATGATATTCAAGACATGTGATGGAAGACGAGATTTCGAACAGGCCTTCATTGTGGATAGGGAGTTCAAATAGCATGTTATTAATTTTAAGGCAGTCAATGAACGGTTGTGTATGATCCGTATAAAAGCGAAATTCTTCAAAATCTGGCTGATTAATGTTCACGCCCCGACCGAAGAAAAGGACGAAGAAACGAAGGAAACGTTCTGCGATCACCTGGAAAGACTAGTCGACTCATTGCCTACAAATGACACAAAATCATCGGGGACTGGAGGATATAGCCTCTACAATGAAACAAATGACAACGGCCAGTGGCTGATGTGGCAGAAATCTAGTCATACGTTCGACTTGCTTCCCACATCGACGCATTCATAAAATGCCCTGGGTATCATCGGATTGCAACACACAAAACCAGATCGAACATGTTCAGATCCAACAACATTGGGCCTCGAGCATACTTGACGTCCGAACATACCGAGGAGCCAATTGTAACTCAGATCATTACTTGATCAAATTTACCTATCGATGTCGTATGTCAAAAGCGTATTCGGCGAAGACTAGCCCACTAATAAGATTTGACATCGAAAGGCTCCAAACGACGTCTGTGGCCAAAAATTCCACGGAGACCCTCGACAACCAGCTGGCTCTTATCTTATAAAATGCCTCGCTGAAAACAAGCAACGAGCTCTGGATGGAAGTGAAAGCAGCTATTAAGACCGTGACAGAACAGTCGATCGGATATCAACCCTAGGGCAAGAGACATTATATGTTCGATAATGAGTGCCAGATACATAGTTAGGAAAACCAGGACGAATAGAGAACACTATGAAAATCTCAGAAGAGAACAAATAACAACACAAGACAAGCATACAAAGTAATAAAAAGCCTAAAACGTGGTTATGAGCCCAAAACTCGCTCTGTCGTGACGACATCGGCAATATCATCACTGATGAAACCAAGATTAAGAAAATATGGGCATCACATTTTAAGAACCTCCTTAATCCTCCGCACAGCTCCAGTACATCGGAGCCTATAAATGTTTGCGGAGTGCTTCCATAGGCCCCACCACCTCTGGATGAAGTTTGTTCCATCATTAAAACCCAAAAGCATAATAAAGCAACGAACATCGATGAGATTCCAGTGGAGCTCATCAAATATGGTGGCAGTAGTGTTCCAGCACATTTGGCAGCAAGAACATATTCTGAAAGAGAGAACCCAATCAATTATACTCCCAATCCACACCATAGCGCGAAAACTATTGAAGCATATCACTACTTTGTACGGCGTACAAAATATTTTCGAAGATCTTAGAAAATAAGATCGGATTATACGCCAACAGTATTGTTACAAGTACAAATAATTACATGTACAAATAGTTCTGCGAGCTACTGTTGCAATTGTTTTCACAATCATTAAGAACGTCAACAAATGAATTTACTCGAACCCACGAGAACCCAACAAACATCTGAAAGTGAGTCACTGCCCATTCATGCTGGAATGTTCCCGCTTATTCACCAATGTACGAGAACTGAATTGAATGATTTGAGACCCTATATAAAGGCGAGCTGAATGAATGGTGGCATTCATTCGACTGCGATAAAAACTTGCGATAGTGTGTGGAAAGCGAATTGAAAAGCGATCAAGTATAGTGAGGTGATTTTGAGAGGACAATTGCGATAAGAAATTTATGGACAAGTGTTAGAATTTTAATAGTGAAAATTAAAATTAGTGAAAGTGTTAAATTGATCATTGTACACTTTTGTAATTAAATAAACTCTTTTAACTTAAATTAAAAGACATTGCGTTTTCACTTTCCCGGAACATTAAAATTATTATTGGCCGCGAACCAAAACACGCGACAGTATTATTGGGGAGTATCAAGATAGTTTTAGAGCAGGTAAATTGACAATAAGCCGATTTTTCACAGTCAAGCAAGTACTTGAAAAATGCTGGGAGTTCAACATAGAAGTACACCAAATTTTCATTGACTTTAAGCAAGCATACGATAGTATTGATAGTAACATACTGTACCAAATAATGCTTTGCGTTGACATCCTAGCCTAACAAGTCCGTCTTACCAAATGACAAACTCGCATTTGTAGTAATTGAGAAGGGAGTACTCATCCCGAAAATAATGCGTGAACGTGCGAAAGCTGAAAAATGTGTTGATGAAGTAAAAGCGTTCGAGTCCTGCTGCATATGACGAAATATAAGCATTTGCTAGTGCCGCAGTTGGGTGACAGCTACCGGAAGCTTGTCCATAGTAGGCCGACTAATACATATGCAAATTGCTACCATATGCCTTGTATCTATCGTCAGTTTTGGCAAGAACCCTGTTCTGAACGCTATAGAATCTACTGCTTCTCAAACCATGCATCAAGCACTTCCCATAAGACCAAGCTTCCAGTGCCACCTTTCTATTACCAAAAATCATTAAAAATGAAAGAAGTTGCCATAACCTTATCTGTGCTCATAAATATTTATTTCTTCTTTGAGTGCCTATCAATCAGTTGTCTGATACACTTGGAATCGCTAAACCAATAATTTACATGTGTATAAATTGTGTGATGTTCGTATATTCGTTGGCAGTGTACATCTATGTTTTAATAGAATGACTAAAGTAGGAGCAATTTTTAAATTTTTTATCTTATTCAAAATATACAGTAACTAAATTTTGGTATTAACATCGCTAAATTTAAAAAGAACTACTAAAAATCGCAATTTTAATTCATTTCCACACATAGATGTCACGATTGAACGAAACTTTTCGCCAATTCTCCACTACTGTTTCGTTGCTTGATTGGTCGTCTCCGCCATTTTCATCTTATCAGTAAACCGCATGAAAATCGCGCAGTTCAAGTGGCTAAAATTTGGTAAAATTTCGCGATTTCCACGGTTTAATTTTACGACGGCAAACTACTGAGTTGTGTGGCGGTGATTTTGTGGCCATTAGTGCCCACCACACCGCGTAATTACTTCGTTCTGTGCGTGAAGTTTTTCTGTCATTGAGCGGCTCGACCGCAGTTTTTCTCGCCGTGTTTGCGATGTTTCGGCAATCGACGACTTAACACATTTTTAAGGGGCGGCCTCCGACACTTCGGGTGCCACATCTGGATTTCTGTATCCACCCGATTTTATAGCAACGTTGAAGCAAAAATACAACATTGGCGGACTAGTTTTAATTCATTTAGAAGCCGCCTCAACTTTTGTATCGGCGGACGTCTTTTGAGTAATCCGTCATCCGTGGTAGTGGTGATCATTCCAGTCAAATTTGGAGTCGACTTGGAGATCAGCGAGAAGGTAGTTTTAGAGAAATTGCAAATCGGCTGAGGACACATAAGCTTGAATATTTTCAGACGGACGGAAAAAATAAATTTCTACGGTCAAAATGATGTTCACGCTTAAGGCAAAAAGTGTTCGCAGCAACCAGCAAGGAGGGAAATGCTAACGTGATTATGGGCAGCTACGACGACGCGTTGCGACAACCTCGGCATTTCGTGGAGTTAGGAGTGGTGTTTAGTTGTTTATCAGTTGGAAGTAACTTGTGGAAAAATTAGAATTCTTCCTTGTTTTCGGCTTAAATTTTTTTTTTTAAAAACCGGGTGTTTGAAAGTAAGAGGTGTCGTTTGTTGTTCTGGTTTAATCTCTATAGTTGACTTAATATTGGGCTCATAAGCATCATGAAACTTCTTGGATGATTGCGTTGATTCGTGATAATCGCTCAAATTCATCCGTCGGATTGGAAAAAAAAAAATTTGTTTTTGTCGGACTAAAATTATTTGAGCTTCTTGCCAAGAGTGTTTGGCATCAGATATTTTGCATGCATGCTGAAATCAATACCGATTCCTAAAGTCACAACAAACAGCGTAAGGGTAGCTGAGATGCGGTCAGGCATAAACTTATCTTAGGCACTTGGAAGTTTCGTTTGGTTTATAGTTGAAAAACTAGTGTAGCGTGGAGGTTTCGCGGATTCGTGATACGAAACAAGTTACCTGAAAAGGTATTCTAGTTGAAGAGACATTGTGAATAGTAAATCGGACTTTCGAACGTGTGTTCTTACGACAGAAGAGGAGGATTGATGTGAAAATCGGTAGTGACTTTGACATTTATAGTGAAACTTCTTAAATTCGATTCACTGCTGAACTTTTTCCAAGTGTTCAAAACCTTTATTGAAGCGCTTGCAAATTTTCATTCCTCCAAATGGAAAATTAGTAAAGTTAATGCTAATTTGAGGTTATGTATTCATCGAGCGGAGACGCTTTGAAGAAAAGTCGATATTTCGCTATTGAAATTAAAACTCATAAAAGAGTATGTCTGATAAAGTGTTCGATTCATCGTTGGTCAATGGTGTAGCTATTCTCCTATCATTCTACGTTGGCTACAAATATGGTCTTTCTGTATTGCAAAAGAAATTAGATGACGCCGGAGTCGCACACTTCAAATAAGTTTACATTTTCAGATAATGGAGACTATAAAATGATATTGGTGGAAGAAGACACCTGCACCCATCGAGCGCTCGACGGAACATGCGGTGAGTCCCTTTTTGGTTGCCTAATTTTTCTATTTATAATATATACAAGAAATATTTATTGAAAATGTTTAATTTAGACGCGAATGCATCCTTCCTACCTACATATTTCTATTAACCCTCTTGATAATATATAGTTGTAACATTTAGAGAAAGACCCATACAAAGAAGTTTAAAATTAATAATGAAAAGACTGTTAATTGGAAAACCATTTATTAAAATATCCGAATAATGTAAAAGAACGTTTCAACCTATATCCAATCTGTTTTCCTGTTTTCTACTTTGATTAAGAAATGATTTTTAAGTTTAACATTTGCACACTTGCCTAGCTGAAAAGAACTGAATTTGTCAACAAAAGTGGCTATGAATTGTCCTGTTCGGTAGTTGAGCATTCGCGACGCATGAATATTTGTATTTAGCCTAGTGTTTGGACAATTTTTTTTTCAATTTTTTTTTGCATCCTCAACTGTTATTTTTTTTTTGTAACTTGTATCATCCACAAAATAATGCAATCTCTAATTCAACTTCATCTAGTGAAAGGGGACTCCTTTCCTCTTTGCGGTTTGGTTGGTTTGTTTATTTTTTTTAACGTGAGACCGTTCTTACGGGAACTTTCCATTTTTCTTCACCTTTATTTTTTCCCCTTCACCTTGAGTTTACTATTAATCCTTTCGCTCAATGTTTTGTTTAAATGAAATTTCTTAAATTATTAAAAAGTCATAGTATAAAAGTGAACAGCACCTTCCCGTAATTGTAATTAATATATGTAATTCTGACTAAGGTAAAATTTAAATAATTGTATACAGTCCTCCTGGTAAGCGCATCTAATGTAAAACGTATTTATTAATGAAAGAACTGGATGGAAATAACAAAGAGTAAAATAGAAAATAGTTGTTCAAAATAATGTAATGTTAAAAATAATTACAAGAAAAGAGTGTATTCGATTTTTGCTGATAATTTTTACATACGATCTACTAAAATAATAATAAAAATGCAGGAGTCAATTTGAAAATCGGTCTTTCCCTTCCGTTCTATCTAACCGGGTATAGGACCCGGTACGGTGGCAGGCTTCAACCCCAAAACATGAGCCAGCCACCGGGTAACTAATAATCCTTTCTGTTTCAGGTGACATCATGGGTTGAGTGGCCCAAGCAGAGTGCCTTTTTATGGCATAGATTTATGCAATTCAATTGTATAATTCTATGACATAAATTGGTCACCGGGGTACTCCCCTTCTGATGGGAAGGTTCATACAATTCAAGTTGTATGAGTTTTCCACTCAGAAGAGGAATACCTGGCCACTTCAACAAGATATCAATGGATTTATTCCAGTTGGGTGGGTATGAAGGGGCTCCACCCCCACCCGGTTGCCCCTCTTTCATTTGTTGGCCATGAACTTCGTTGGGTAACGACGAGGTCACCCCAAATTCACCTTTCTTCTCAGGTTTCACTTGTTCTTGTAACAAGTATATCTCCTTCGGTGAGGTTATCTACAACTTTGCGACTTTGGTCGCCTTTTTTGACCTAAAAGCAATTCGTGAATGCGAAATTGTAGTGGGTCCTCGTGCCGGGGAAACGAACCCGCCCCACGACACCGCAATGCTAGCCTGCCAGCGCATTCACGCGTCTCCGGACGAGGGCATTCTCGGCAGAAACCGACACCTTCCTCTGCCGAGGCAGCAGAACATCGCTGCAGTCCTTTACGGACATTATGAACATCCCAATTCACTACACATTAATAAACAACTCTCCGATGCCTTTGACACAAATATCGGACTAAAACAGGGAGATGGGCTGGCCCCATTGCTATTCAATTTGGCTCTGGAGTGCGTCATATGGAAGCTACCTGTCGATGCGCGAGGTACATTACTATACAAGTCGAGCCAAGTGGTAGCCTATGCGGACGACATCAACATTTTGTCACGGTCATTAACAACCGCCAAAGAACTCTTCCTGAAACTCGACAGCCAAGCAAAACTAGTATGGCTATAAATCAATGAAAATAAAACAAAGCTCATGACGCAGTCGAGGAAAAATACCTCAAATACACAGAATATCACACTTGGCGAATACATTATCGAAACTGTAGGCGAATTTGTGTATTTAGGCGACAAAATAACGACCTCCCGTAATGAAAGAGACAAAATACGCCGAAGAATACAGCTCGCAAATAAAATATTTTTTTTAGTTTTGTGGATCTTGAAGACCAGCTGCATACATAGTAAAACAAAGCTCCAGGTATACAAATCTGTGATAAGACCTATGTTATGCTATTGTTGCATATCAGCATACCCTATGCATACTGGCATTAACTGGGAGCTTGATAGGGTGTGTGTTCCATATACACATCAAAGCTCCCGGGGAGGGCGGGAACTCACTGTATAATACTTACATGCTACTTCATGCTTGTCATATACATAGGTCAGTGAAAAGGATTTCGTTTTTCTAATTATTTAATTTTTATTTCGTTATTTGTTATGTTATGCAGTTTATTTGACTATATAATATTAATACGATATTTTACTACTGAATTCTTCTAATGATTAATTTATTACAGTGACAATTAATGAGTTTTATGTTTGCATACGTATAAAGTTCTCGATTTTCTTGCGTCTATAATTTTCTTTTATAGCATAATTATGCTGACTTAATTGCTTAGCAACTAAAATAGTTAAGACAATTACAAATAGTCAATGATCAAAGTTCAAAATGCAGTGTGTTTTAATGTCATCTCTCTGTTACTGATGTAACCACAAAGCTCAAGCTTTCGCTCGATTTGCTAAATTGCATATTTGTGTAACCAATTTGTTCCACTGAGGTGGTACGTTCGATTGCGAAGCCTTGTGTGCTTAATACTTAATGCGAGTATTGATACACACCCACTTATGCTAATGCATGATACGATGCCGCGCCCACAGATTCCTTGATTACAATTCGCAGTTTTTCATATATGCATGTTTTCATTCACAGTCCACAGAGAGGAACGACGGAACACGGACTGAGTAATATTTTGACTGCGGCTCCTGTAACATTCACCGACGGAGTTGGTCACGTAGTACTCGGAGTTTCTTGTGCAGCTCAATATCGAGGACTGCATGTCCCAAGCAATTTAATTGCCGAAGCAGTCGATATGATTTACCGTGGCAAATCATATACTGACCGAACACGGCAAGGTAAGGTGAAATCCCAGTAGCGCTATGGTAGAAAGATCGCAGGGTACACGTGATAGCGGGTATTCTACCGTTCAAATCCTTATGATTCGCGTCCAAGGTCGTTCGATTTAGTCGTCTAAAGGCATTGGCATAAGGTGAATAAATGGCTGTTTGCTGGTGTGTGATGCCTTACCTGCCTATCAGTTGACGAAACTTGGTGGTTTTAAATTGGATTCCAATTTCGGATACCACGTACTCCGATACTCCTAGTATATGAAAGAGAAGTTTCTCTGAGAAGCTCAGAATCGGGCTGTATATAAGTTTCAGATCGGTTCTATGATCGGAAATTTTGAGAATTGGTCCAGGACTACAATAGCACCAATGTATTCAGATCTCGATCTAGGGTGAAGACCGATGAGATCGATGTACAAGCGTTGAAACATGCGTTCTGATGTTCTGAATCTGTCCATTAGACATCTTCACTTGCTGAGCCTTTTTTGGCCAAAATAAATAAGCCAGAGCCCATGTGATTAGATCGGCAGTCTTTTCCTCAGGTACCCGTAATTCCCAGTGTTCTTCTTCCTGTAGGGGTTCTCGGGCTGAGTGCCCCTTGCACTTGTACACAAACAATCGATTTCTTCAAGTCCGATACTTCGGGTAGTTGACTCTGGGTGGTACCTATCAGTTTAATGTATTTTTCTGACATAAAGTTGGGATATTCGAGGTCTCCCATAAGAGAGCTGCTCCATTCCTGTGGGAAATCTGTTCCTTCTGGGGGGTAAACATCCTTGATGAGGTGTCGGGTACCACATGTTGACTTCCCTTCCCATGTCAGATCGCAAAGTTAAAAGCCTGCAGTTTCAACGCCCATCTTGTCAGACGACCCTGCAGATTGGATTGACTCATAAGCCACTTCAGAGATGCATGATCCATAACAATTTTAAATGAGTGTTCTTTGACATATGCACGGAAATGCTTCACTGCTAACACTACTCCCAGACGTTGCTGCACAGAAACAGTGCTGTTTCCCTGGGCCGGGTTTAGCTTGCGGGACATGAAGGCTACATATTCTTCGTCGCCGTCCTCCGTAAACTGGACTAAGACTGCTTTTACTCCTTGTTGACTCGCATCACAATGGATTGAGAATAGTTTCTTGGAGTCTTGGCAAAGTAGTACAGGAACTGTTGTCAGGCTATTCTTTTGCTGAAGGCTCAACAGTTAGGCTCATCCCAGAGGAACCTCAGTTCTTTACGCAGCATGTCTGTCAAAGGGGTGGTGATGGCCGCATAGTTATGTACGCATCGTTGATGCCAACTGCATAAGCCCAGAAACCGGCGTAATTGCTTGGCGATCTTTAGCAGGGACGTCTATGGCTTTGTCTTATTTGAGCCCATTTTGATATTGCCATGACCAATTATGTGACCCAAGAACTTAACCTCCATCATGATGAACTAACTCTTCTGGCTGTTGATGTTTAATTCTTCCTTCCGTATGCAAAGCCACTTCCTGAAGCAGGACAATACCTTAAGGATCTCTGTTATTAGTAGTAAGTCATCCAGATATACGAAGACTTGGTGTCATAGATGTGGTGTATGACTTTATTTTAAGGCGTGTGATAGTCTTTGGTGCATTGCATAAGCGAAAAGGCATTGTCAGAAACTGGTACAATGACCGACCTGGAATCGTGCAGTTCATCTTCTCCTTTGAACTAGGATCCAATGGGATCTAACAGAACGCGTCTTTTAGGTCTAAGCTGGTGATAAAAAGTGCTATGTGTATTCGGCTTAAGAAATCCTGTATCAACGGAAGAGGGAAGGCGTCTTTAACCGTGACAGCATTTAGGCGCCTGGCATCTAAGCATAGTTGGACCTTATTCGATTTGACCACTAAGGTGACACACCCAGTACCAACATTCAATCGAATTTCCCTTCGCTGGAGATATGGCAAAATGTCTCTGCTTGATGGGTTTTGCACATTAATAGTATGAGACACCACGGATGTCCTGCCGAGGCTTTTTTTGTCATGCGAAGGAGAAACCACTACAGACGCGTTTAGTCATCGCTGTTAATTGGCATCTAGAGTGTGTTGAAGCGGTTGAGAACTCAGTGTCGTGTCGTTGACTGCGGCAACGGTGTCGAGTGTAGTGCTGGTGAACAATTCAGGCACTAAGTTAAATCGTCGGACAAAGTCTACATCTAGAAAGAGATTTTGTGGCAGCTGTAGTATAATATAAAAATCCAGAGACTTGGTTGCATCATCAGTCTCTTGCAAATTGGCTTTTATGCAGCTAACGTGTTTCCACTCTGCACTAAGCCTACCACCTAATTCTGCAAGATCTGTACTGACGCATACGGGTGAATGTCATCTTTTAATGGTTTCCTCGTCTGTTTAACTTTCCTCCAGAAAACTTGCAGCCGACGATTAGCGCGCTTAACTCTAGGAGACTAATCTGAACTAAAAAATTCGTTGACGACCTACAAGATACTCTCTCAGTCTGGCATAGCAGCATTTCAGGTGTCATGAGATGATCTTATCATCTGGCGCTCCTAGCACCTCCGATTCTGTAGCGTTAGTTATCGGATGGAGGACTTCAAAAGAAATGTGGTCAGTTGGAGGGTTGCTTAAAAGTGGTGCTAAGCTGGGGGGTTATTTGAGTATGAGAATTTCATTCCGCTGCCCTCATGGAGCAATATTTGAGTGCTGACTGATGTTAGGAGCACTTTTGGGCGTTTTTTCATTTCCGATAATCCGGATAGTCAGCAAATTAGGAACCGTCTTACCACGGCGATAACAGAATAGCGCTGATTCCATGGGAGAGGCAGAAAGACGATGACCCTACATTCTGTGATAATCGAGGAGTCCACCTAGGCAAACTGCTTGTGGAAACTTCAAAAAAAAGATAATAGTAGTAAAGGAGAAAAGAAAAGAGGCGAAAATGTGATGATTGTGAAATCGTCTTTTATTCTGTGTAGCTTACAGCTTCGTGTTCTAGTATTTGAATTGCTTAGATTTAGAAAAAATGACTATTGTGGCGGACTGAAGCCATCAGAAAACTCTACAAATAATTTATCAGAAGATAAAATTCCATTTGATACGATTACTCGTAGTATTATCACTTTGCGAGCTAAGAATGGAGCAACAATAGAGGATATTCGTAATCATTATTACAAATATACCGGTGAAAAATTTCATTATATCGAAGACGCATGCGATACATTGCTGAAAATTCCCGGTGTTGGAGGTTACAAAAAACCAAAATGGCACATTTATATTTAACTTGCTTTACACTAACTCTAAATCCCAGCATATCCTCAATAAAGAACGTAATCAAAAACCTAGCCAAAATGGAGAACAACAAAGAAACATGATTTCATATTCCAAAAAAATGTTATCTTTTTTTTCTTGAATAGCCATCGGGCCTTGCTTTGTTGTATGAGCAGACGCGTTTCGACTCCTTTGAATCATCTTTCGTGTCTCAAAGGAGTTGAAACGTGTCTGCTCACGCAACAAAGTAAGTCCCGGCGAGCTTTCAAGAAAAAAGAGAATTGGCCGGCGGATATCAAATAAACAAAATAATTGACCATAATTATCGTTATTTGAATTAAAAGCAATAAAATAATAGAGAATCGTGATGAATTGAAATGAACAAAGTTAAAATGATATTATTGTATGAAAGGTTTTTTTCTTTTATTATTATTAAAGAAAAGAAAAAAAGTATTTCAAATACATTGCATGAGAACAAAAATGATAAGAAAAATTTGAACGATGGAAAACAAAAATTGAATAGAAATTAAATGTACTATATAATATAAATGCAACGAGAAGATTCAATGCAAAACAACATCAAATAATTGAAAAACTGGGAGGGTGCGCGAAGCAGAGACAAACAAACTTCAAAAGCAAATGTAGTCAAAAAATTGACAAATGTATGCTGGTAAACGTAAACGATAGATAATGAGGATTTTTTAAAGGATTTCGAAACATTAAATAGGTGTGTCAAGAAACGCTAAATCATAATTACTATTTTTGCTCTGGCGTTTAATCTCAATTAAAAATAAAGAAAATCTTCGAAAGGTATCAAACAATGTATTTGAAAAATTGCAGCATACAGCGTTTGTCCGGAAAGTAATAGGACTGAGCCTTTTTTTGGCGAGGAGACGCCGTCGTGTGCCACTTGGAAGATTGCCTCTTTGCCTCGGGATCATACTCAAAGATCCATGACTCGTCATCTGTGATTACGTTTTTGAAAAATTCGGGGTCACTTTCACACATGTTCAAATTTTCTTGGTACACTTCCACTCGCCGCAATTTCTGGTCGTTAGTGACCACTTTGGTCACAGTGTCATGAACCACATATTTCGGTAAATTTGACATCTGGGCAATTAAGCGAATACTTAGTCGACAGTCTGAGCTCAAAACTTCGCGTACATGAGTCACATTGTCGGTGTTTGTCGAAGTTGAAGGTCTTCAAGCACGGTCTTCATCGGCGGACTTTTCCCGGCCCTCCAAAAAGGCCGTGTGCCATCGAAATATACCACTTCTTGCTAAAGCATCATCTGGGTACGCATGTTTCATCATATGAAACGTCTCTGCTGCAGATTTACCGAGTTTCACACGGAATTTAATTGCGTACCGCTGCTCTAACGAACGCTGTATTTTCAGCTTGCACCACTGACGGAAGCACGTCGCACGAAAAAGCCTGTCCTGTCTCTCCAGGCGCTCGTTCGTTAGCTAGGAACCCCCTCTACCGAATCCAGTCGGTGCGCGCGTGCTCCGAAGTACAGTCGCGGCGGAAGAAAATCAGTCCTATTACTTTCCGGACAAACCCTGTATGCAGTTCATTCACATTATTGTATATTCATATAATAATTTCAGCAATATCCAAAAATTACAAAAAAAAATGATTTAAAAATGTATTGAAGAAATAGAGAGAAAACTAGTTACAATACGTATGTATACACTGCCGAAATAACTCTATTTCAAAATTTCGTTGCATAAGACAACTAAACAAGAAGGAAGAAGACGAAAAGGCAATGCCATTTTCTGAAATTTTGATTCTCTTTAAAACAGAAAAAAGAAACACATTTGAAAAAATCTCTACGAACAAAAAAGAAAAGTTTATTTTTGAATACTTTCCACACTAAAAACAATTTTCGAAAATAGATGCAAGTTTTGTTTTTGCAATTGATTTGACTTTTATCTGTATCTAAATTGTATATTGGCTATAATATCGTAAGATTTTTCCTTTTTAAACATTCATGAAAAAGAAAGAAAAGTTAAAATGACACAACAACAGCAAGCTCCTCCATTTGAGAAGCAACACCAAAACTTCTCCCGTTTTTCCTCAAACTCGGAAAAACAACAATCGCAACATCAACAACATGTTCTTATGTAGAATCCACAACACCACGACAATAGACCCAGCTATAGTCACAACCAATAACACAAGCAAATCAACAAAGTTCAAGCCCATATATGCAGCCAGGAGAGAGTCAACCTGCGATTCAACCTACACCAACCGCAGTTTTCCCCTCGAATATCTTCCTACTGTGTATGATACGCATTGCACAGCAGTGTTCTGAAATGGAAAATTTTATTGATTGCAGTTGTATGAGGCAGCTGGGCAAGAAGACCTAATGGATTTCAAGGGACATATGTGTTTGTCAGATGCTTTTGAATAGACAACGCGGGTGGAAGAGGGCTGTTGCTCACCCGTGTCGAACCGGGGAAAATGCCAAGTGACGACGAATGACTTAGTGGTTGACGACAACGAGGAGTTGTTTGTTTGTCGCGAACGGCGATGGTTAATGGAACAATTGAAAAGAAATTTGCTTTGACGAGGACTTAACATACGTTGTACAGGGTTTTCCAATCAGAGGTGTTATTTTGATATTAAAGGAAAAATGCCATTTTTTAATATAAATGAACGAATGTTTATTTCATTATAAAGAGGAAGGTATACCATTAAAAGTGAAAAATAACATCAAGCAATTAACCACCACGACCACGCTTACAGGACCATATCCTTTTCATGGAATTTTCCATAACCAAATCGCAAAGTGGCTGCTCTATGTCCTCGATAGCCTCACGAATTCCATCTTTGAGATCTTGAATCGATGCTGGGCTGTTGGCGTGGACCTTCTCTTTCACGTGACTCAAAGGAAGAAGTCGCAAGGTGTTAAATCACAAGATCTCGGTGGCCAATTGTGATCACCTCTTCGAGAGATAACACGGTCCGAAAACTTTTCCCGTAAAAGATCAATGGTTTAGTTGCTGGTGTGGCAGATAGCGCCGTCTTGTTGAAAATAAACGTTCTCCAGATCAATACCATCCAATACTGGCCATAAAAAATCATTAATCATCTCTCGATAGCGCCATCCATTCACCGTTACTGTTGCTCCAGCCTCATTTTCGAAAAAGTAAGGCCCAATGACTCCACCGGATCATAAACCGCACCAAACAGTCACACGTTGAGGATAGAGAGGCTTTTCAACAATAACTCTTGAGTTTTCCGAGAACCAGATGCGACAATTTTGCTTGTTGACGAAGCCACCGAGGTGGAAATGGGCATCATCACTCAAGATGATTTTTCGATGGAATTCCGGATAATTTTCATGCATTTCAAGGACCCAATCAGCAAAGACACGACGTTTTTGATGACTGACCGGCTTAAGTTCTTGTGTTAACTGAACTTTATACGCCTTAAGATCCAAACCTTTATGCAAAATACGGTGTAATGACGTTTGTGGAATGCTAATTCCAAAGAACGACGAGGAATGGACAATCCTGGGTTTTCTTCAACACTTTCGGCTACAGCAGCAATGTTCTCGACTTTTCTTGAGTGAAGTGCACGGGTTACATTCTTCACACAATTTTTCCAGTTTTACGAACCGTCTCTGCCACATTTTCACCATTTTTATAGTTAATTTTAATAGATCCAATGCATTATTGAAGCATGTATCGTTCCAGTTTCATTAATGGCGAAGTTTTTACTTGTCAGATGTCAAAAAATGACAGCTTTAAACGTGACATCTATTGATATAGCGGACTATTGAAAATAACACCCCTTATTGGAAAACCCTTTAGTTTCGCGGTGGTTGTCGCAAGGAAATAGAGCCGCGCTGAGAAAACCGCAACTTTTACATCATTTGCTAATTAATGATTATTGTTTTGGCACCGACAAACGTAAGAAAGATCGTGTTTTACATTTGTTCAAATGGATCTTTGCGAATTTGTGCAGTTCGCGCACTATCAGTGAACGAATTTTCAGGATAGAATTACATTACATATCATACTTATTTATTCACTGTGTATTGTAGTGATATAGATAGATTTCAAAGTCCGTGAAGGACTGCAGCGATGGTTTGCTGCCGCGGCAGAGGAAGGTGTGGATATCCGCCGAGAATGCTCTTGTCTGGAGACGCGTGAATGCGCTGGCAGGCTAGCATTGTGGTGTCGTGGGGCGAGTTCATTCCCCCAGCACAAGGACCCACTACAAAAGAATTTCGCGTTCATGAATTTCTGGGGTCTCAAAAAGAAAGGCGACCGAAGTCGCAAAAATTGTAGCCAACCACAAAGAGGGGAAATGACTTGTTCAGAGAACAAGTGGAACGAAAATAAAATGGGTGGACTTAGGGTAACTTCGTCGTTACCCGACGAGGCTCATGGCCCACAAATAAGAGAGGGACAACCGGGTGGTGATGATGCCCCCTCGCACCCGCCCAACTGGATCAAAATCCATAAATGTTGCAGTGGCCAGGTATTCCTCTTCTGAGTGGAAAACTCATACAACATAACTTGCATGAGCCTTCCCATCAGAGGAGAAGTACCCCGGTGACCAATTTATGTCATAGAGTTATGCAATTCGATCACATAACCCTATGCCATAAAGAGGCACCTTGCTCGGGCCACTCAAACCGCTAAGTCACGTGAAAAAAAAGGAGGTTAGTCGGTGCCCGATGGCTGGCTCATGTCTGGTGGTGAGAGCCTGTCACCGTACCGGGTCCTATACCCGGCCAGAACCGAGAGAAAGGAAAGACCGATTTCATTGGAAGTTTAACCATTCATTGTATTTTTCTTCATTGCAAAGGAAAAGAAAAAGGAGATTTACAATTTGTTGGTCGACGTAATATTATAATGATCTACTTCTAATTACATTCAAGTATTGAACGCTTCTCCTGTTCGGTGATAACAAAAAAATAAATCCATTGTTATTCTTACATGTATCGGTCTTGGGAAGAATCTTCTGTATTTTCTTCTATACGGGTGGCTCCGTATAATATTGAAGGCCAATTTTATACCTCAAACAAAAAAAAAAATAGAAGATGCTCCTTTACAAACACATAAGTTCATAATAATGCGCTTTTTGGTTTTACATAGTAAAGTTCTATCCTCGTTACGAAAACCACAAAAATCATTAAAAAAAGGAAATATTCTATGAGTGCCTGTTTTTTGTTTATATTGCTATGACTTTGCGGTATGGTAAATAACGCACGTCTATCTTTCAAATGAATTTATTCCGTTTTATGTGATACAAAAAATATGACTCGGACGCGTAGCCTTCAATTTCTTCGCACAAATTGTTTACAACGGGCCACCGTAAATTGTTTTTTAATTCCCAATTATCACCATGCTGTGATTGCATGCAACGCTCATTACAAACATATATATATATATATATATATATATATATATATATATATATATATATATATACATAGATATATACTGTGCATTTGCATTTGCCTATTTCATAAACTTTGATAATCAATCACCCTACAATCCCTTTCATAATTTATCATTCGAATCGCATAAGTATTAAAAATAAAATTTTTCATTCACGCAGTTTCATTCACAATTTGTTTATTCATATAATACTATAAGTCCAAACGACAAAAGTCTATCCGTTCACGGAGAATTTTATATAATTTGAAGAGCAATGTTAAGTATATGCCGTTGTAAAATATATATATATATATATATATATATATATATATATATATATATATATATATATACATATATATATATATATATATATATATATATATATATATATATATATATATATATAAATATATATATATATATATATATATATATATATATGTATATATATATATATATATATATAGATATATATATATATATATATATATATATATATATATATATATATATATGTAAATATATATTTATAAGTACATAAATAGAACAAAAACAAAAAGTTTCCAGAGAATTATGTTAATATTTTTTATTATAATATAAGGATATCGCCCAAATGCTCGCCACAGCTACGGTCGCATACCTCTATCCAATGGTCCATGTTTTCAATATCTCTGGGATATAATTGAGGTTCAATGTTGTTAATGTGCTGAATTATCTCATCTTTTAGCTCTTGAATTGTTCTTGGCTTATTGAGGTACACTTTTGCTTTTGAATATACTCAGAGAAAGAGGTCCAACGGTGTCAAATCACATGGTCGTGGCGGCCAATTAACATCGCCACAACGTGAGATAACACGGCCATTGAATTTCTTGTCCATAAGAGCCGTTGTTTCGTTGGCTATGCTGCAAGTGACACCATCTTGTTGAAACCAAATATCATCCAGATCCGCAACCTCAATTTCTGACCACAAGAAGTTCGTTGTCATCTCGCCATCGCGAACACCATTCACGGTAATTGCTTGGCCGTCCTCATTTTCGCAGAAGTACGGCCCGATGACGCCACCAGCCCATAAACCACACCAAACAGTCACTCTTTGTGGATGCATTGGCTTTTCAATAGTCACTCGTGGGTTCGTATTTGCCGAAATGCGGCAATTCCGCTTGTTAACGAATCCACTGAGGTGAAAGTGTGCCTCGTCACTGAAGATGATTTTCTTTGTAAAGTCACCATCCCCTTCTGTCTCTTCAACCAACCATTCGGTGTATTGCCGACGCTTGAAATGGTTAGGTTCAATTGAACCTCGTAAGCGTTTAAATTCAAATCTTTGTTCAATTGTTGGGCACGTCGAGGAGTAGAGGTGGACGGCTCTTTTTGCTACATTATCGCGAACAACAGCAACGTTTTACGTAGAACGAACTGGGCGAGCATGCACAGGTGATTTCACATTTCCCACAAACCCGTTTTGCTGAAATTGGTGCATTGTGGACACATATGGTCGATTATGCTTACCAAAAAATTACGAAGTGCTGCTCAATTGTGTACATCACCATGGTTGAGTTTGTCAGACACTGAAACGAAGAAATGTCAAATTAAGTTGGGCAAAAAACTTGACGTTAAGGCGTGACTCACAATTAACATCGTGCATTCGAGTCGGACCATAATATATGTATATATGTACGTATATGTTTATATATATATATATATATAAATATTCATATATATATATATATATATATATATATATATATATATATATATATATAAATATTTATATATATATATATATATATATATATATAGATATATATATATATATATATATATATATATATATATATATATATATATATATATATATATATAAATATATTCATATATACATATATATATGATATGGTTCGCGGCTAACATTTTTAATGTTCCGGGAAAGTGAAAACGCACTGTCTTTTAAATTAAGTTTAAGGAGTTTATTTATTAAGGTGTGACTCACAATTAACATCGTGCATTCGAGTCGGATCATAATATATGTATATATGTACGTATATGTTTATATATATAGATATTCATATATATATATATATATATATATATATATATATATATATATATATATATATATATATATATATATATATATATATATGAATTAATGTGTAGAAAGATACACACACATATATATATATATATATATATATATATATATATATATATATATATATATATATCTATTTATATATATATATATATATATATATATATATATATATATATATATATATATATATATATATAAATATTCATATGTATATATATATATATATATATATATATATATATATATATACATATATATATATATATATATATATATATTTTCATACATATATATATATATATATATATATATATATATATATATATATATATATATATATTCATATATACATATATATATGATATGGTTCGCGGCTAACATTTTTAATGTTCCGGGAAAGTGAAAACGCACTGTCTTCTAAATAAAGTTTAAGGAGTTTATTTATTAAGAATGCACAATAATTGATTTCACTATTTTGTGAATAGTTAAAATGTTATTCACTTGTCTATAAATTTGATTTCCAACTGTCTATAGCTAAAGTCACTTCACAATAAATCAATATCGGCTTTAATTCGCGTTCCACACTTATCGCAGTTTTATTATTGTGGTTTTACTATCTCCCCCATTCATTCAGCTCAGCTTTATACAGGGTCTGTAGTTATTCAATCCATTTCTCGTACATTGGCGAACTACCTGGACTATTCGATCAATTCTGAATGGCCGCAGTGACGTCACTTTCAGATGTTGACATGCTTGGTCGATTCTTGTGCTTTCGAATACATTCGTTTATTGTTCATGGTGTCAATGATAGTTTTGACAGTAGCTCGCAGAAATGTTTGGACATGTAACAATATATATATGTATATATATATATATATATATATATATATATATATATATATATATATATATATATATAAATATAAATAAATATATATATATATATATATATATATATATATATATATATATATATATATATATATATATATATATATATGAACATATATATACTTATCTATATTTATATAAATATATGAACACATTGATATATATATATATATATATATATATATATATATATATATATATATATATATATATATATATATATATATATATATATATATATATATATGATAGTTTTGACAGTAGCTCGCAGAAATGTTTGGACATGTAACAATATATATATGTATATATATATATATATATATATATATATATATATAAATATAAATAATATATATATATATATATATATATATATATATATATATATATATATATATATATATATATATATGAACATATATATACTTATCTATATTTATATAAATATATGAACACATTGATATATATATATATATATATATATATATATATATATATATATTATATCTAAATATATATTTATATATAGATATAAATATAAATATGTATATATATATATATATATAATATATATATATATATATATATATATATATATATATATATATATATATGTATGTATGTATATATACATATATATATATATATATGTATATATATATATATATATATATATATATATATATATATATATATATATATATATATATATATATATATATATATATGTATATATATATCTATTTATATATATTGTCGCGTGTTATGGTTCGCAGCCAATAATTTTAATGTTCCGGGAAAGTGAAAACGCAATGTCTTTTAAATTAAGTTAAAAGAGTTTATTTACTAAGTAAAATGCACAATCATTAAGGTAATTTTCACTAATTTTACATATCGCATTTAAATTTAATGCCTTACTTGTCTCTCAACGTTCTATGTCAACTGTCGTAACTAAAAATCACTACACAATCAAACAATCAATATCGCCTTTACTTCGCGCTCCACTATATCGCAGTTTGCTATCGCGGTTGTAAATGAATCCCTCCATTCATTCAGCTCGCCTTTATATAGGGTCTCTAGTCATTCAATCCATTTCTCGTACATCGGCGAACTAACTGGAATATTCGAGCAGCTTAATGAGTGGAGCAGTGACGTCATTTTTAATGTTGATCATGCTTAGTGGGTTTTCAAGTACGTTCGTTTTGTTGATCATAATGTTCTTAATGGTTGTGAAAACAATTGCGACAGTAGCTCGCGGAATTCTTTGTACATGTAACACTGCCCCCACCTCAGTTCTTTTTGCCCCGAAAAGATGTGTCGCCAGTTGTAGCCAAGTTTCTCTGGGTGTAATATGGGGCAAGTCGGTCCAGGTGCACGATTTTCATTTTGGCTCTCGGCTTACGGTGTTCCTGTATGCGATATACGACGTCGTTGATTCGCTTTGTAACTCGGTATGGTCCCTCCGAATTATGCTGTAACTTTGGAGACCTACCCTTCCGCCGTTGTGGGTTATATACCCGCACCAAGTCATCTTGCTGGAAGCCCGTAGAATTTGCCTTGAGATCATACCTGGTCTACATGCGGTCAGTAGCCGATTCGAGGTGTTTTCGCACAGTCCGATGTATCTGGTTCAACCGTTGCCTACGCTCACTTGCGTACTCTAAGATCGTTTGGGGTTTCTCAGGGGGTGTTCCGAACTTCATATCAGCTGGCAGACGCATAGTCTTTCCAAAAATGACTTTGGCTGGGGCTTGGCCCGTCGATGCATGTTCGGCAGCTCTGTACGCCATCAAAAATAGTGGGATATGTTGGTCCCAGTCCCTTTGGCTCTCGTCAACCATCTTTGCCAGGTGTTTATTGAGCCCACCGTTGAAACGTTCGACCATTCCATCCGATTGGGGATGCAGCGGTGTTGTCCTCGTTTTCCGTATTCCCACCAGCTCGCACATTTCTCCAAAACCTAGTGTCTCAAAGTTTCGGCCTTGATCCGAATGTAGTTCGCAAGGTACGCCGTACGTACTGACCCAATTTAACACTAGCTGTTCGGCTACAGTAGTTGCTTCCTGGTTGGGAATGGGGTAGACCTCGGGCCACTTGCTGAAATAATCGGCCACAACCAGCGTGTATCGATTTCACCAATCAAATTCAGGAAAAGGTCCTGCGATGTCAATAGCAATCCTTTCGAATGGCACGCCTACGTTATAGGTTTGCATTTGTCCTCTCAGTCGTCGTTTTGGACCTCTGACGGAAGCGCAAATTGTGCATCGACGACACCAGTCCTCTACGTCTTCTCGAGCGTGGAGCCAGTAGAACCGTTCCCGCAATTTCGCTAAGGTCTTGTTAACACCAAGGTGGCCTCCCGAGGATCCTTCATGCATTTCCTTAACCACATCGTGGATTCGGCTTTTGGGAAGTATGGTTTGCATCCTATAGGAGCTGCCATCCGCCATCTCCCATTTCCGCTTGAGTACGCCACTCTCCACCTGAAGGGAGTTCCATTGTGCCCAATAACTTTTCAGGATGGTGCCATGCATCGAAACGACCTTCCACTCAGGTCACCCAGTTGTCTCCTTCCATACGAGCAATGATCCGATGTCTTCATCGGCTAACTGGGCATTTTGAACCTCCTCCGATGACCAACCTTCATTGAATTCGTTCGTTACCACTTGCAGATTAACGGTTGGCTCCTTTTTCTCAATCCGTCGACAATGCTTGCAGTTAGCTGGACATAGACAACGGGATAGGGCGTCAGCATTTCCATGAGCTCCGCCCTTCCAATGAACAATTTTGTAGTCGTATGACTGCAATCTTTCGATCCATCTCGCAACTTGTCCCTAGGGGTTTTTGAAGTTAAGCAGCCATCTCAGCGGTGTATGATCCGTTCGAAGAACAAATTTCTGGCCATATAGGTACTTGTGGAACTGCTTGGTGGCCTCTATTATAGCCAATACCTCCTTCCTGGTCACGCAGTAGTTCCTCTCACTTTTTGATAGAACTCGACTGTAATACGAGAGGACTCTTTCTTCGCCATCGATCTGCTGGGAGAGTACAGCTCCAATCCCGCCGTTGCTCGCATCAACTACAAACATTTTTCCGGGTTTCGGATATGCCAGCACGGCTGATTGACACAGCTTCTCCTTCTAGGTCTCAAAGGCTACCTTGCATTGTTAATTCCGGACATTCTCGGTTATCTGATAGAGACAGTTAGCTATTTTGCCAAAGTCTTTGACGAATCTTCGATAGTAGGTCGCCAGACCCAGAAAACTTCGTAGTTGGCGCTTGTTGTTTGGTGTTGGCCAGCTTTTCACGGCTTCAATTTTCTCAGGGTCTGTTTTGACCCCTTCTGCTGAAACGACGTGTCCCAGGTATTTCATTTCAGCTGCAAAAATAGTACACTTGTCGGGACTAAGATTCAAATTCACCAGTCACCATCAGGACACCTCTTCTAAGTTCCGCACATGCTCTTCGAACGTTCTCCCGATGACGATGATGTCGTCTAGGTACACCTAGCAGGTTTTGCAGGTTAGGCCTCGTAGCACGTATTCCATCAGGCGTTCGAAGGTGGCTGGAGCATTACAAACCCCAAATGGCATCACCACAAATTGCCACAATCCGGTCCCAACTGAAAATGCGGTCTTCTCTCGGCCCTTCTTGTCGATTTCTACCTGCCAGTAGCCACTCTTGAGATCGAGTGTAGAAAACCATTTTGTGTCGGCTAAAGTGTCCATGATGTCATCGATGCGTGGGAGCGGGTAACTATCTTTCTTAGTGACGTCGTTAAGCTGCCTATAATCGACACGAAAATGAGTGCTACCATCCTTTTTCTTTAGTAGAACTACTTGCGCGGCCCATGGACTGAAAGAAGGCTCGATAACACCTTGTACTTCCATGTCCGAAATCAACGCGCTCACTTCTCCTTGTTTGGCTATAGGAAGACGTCTTGGTGCTTGTCGAATCGGCTTGGCACCCTGTGTATCTATGATGTGAGTTACCAGACTCGTTCGCTCTTGGTCGTCCGGGCTTGTTGAGAAGATGTCACTCTACTTGGTGACCAGATCAGAGGCTTGCTTGAATAGCTGCGCTGGCAATTTGACCTGCTTCAATATTGCAGACGTGGATTCCCAGGCTTTGTCTGCGTCTTGCCTCTTTTTCCAATGATGGTCGTGAGTGGCTTTCAAAGAGGTGATGGTGGAAATAGGCTGGCAGCTGCCGATGACTTCTCCCGCTTTGATTTTCGTGGTTGAGTGTGCGGTGTTAAGGACTCTAACCAGCACGTATCCGTTCCTTATAGATCTTACAAGGCTTCATCCTGCAATCAAACTGCGCAATGCGGACGTCTTCGTTGGCTCTATCAGATAAGATCGCTGGTCTCCAGAATCACCATCAAGCTTGGCCCATACAATGCTTTCGGAAGAATTCGGTACATCAGTGTCAGTACATACCACTACATTTATCTTGGGAATTTGGACGCTGGGATCCCAATCAATACTTCGACATTCTGTTATTTCAATACCCGTTTGCCCAAGTCCAACGTGATTCCATGTGGTCGCAGAAAATCCATTCCGGGAATGCAGTCATCCATAATGTTCGCGACCAAAAAATTATGTCGGAACGCAAGGTCTCCCAACTGTATCTGGAGGTTGACCTCTCCATGGACAGGTGCAGTTTCTCCCGTAGCTGTCCGCAGTGAGAAAATCATGCCCTTTTGAAGTAGTTGTTGCCTCATTGGGTCTGGTCGGATAATCGATCGGGTTGCACCAGTGTTGATTGTTATGGTGCAATGTTCTCCGTCAACTTGACCCGGAAGGCATAAGTCCGCTTCTCCACGATGTAGTCTTGACACGGTGATGGTTGTGCCGGGGACGTCGATCCTCCTCGCCAACCTTTGCCCCACGAAGTTGGCCGTTACATGTTTCCCGACCCCTCAGTTCGAAGAGCTTCCGTTCTGGGCTCCTGACTCGGTCTAGATCTTCTCCTCCTGGGTAAGCCAAAAGTGCCAGTCGCTCAATGTCTTGGGCTAGGTCCACTTTTATTTCGGTTGACTGTTTTTGCAAATCCGCCTTGATTTCGATTGCTTGTTGGTCCAGCTTTGCTTATTGTTCATTTAGCTTCGCTGATTGCTCTTCCAGCTTCTGAGTGATGTCTGCCTTGAGTTCAAATGCTTGTTGGTCCAGCTTCTGGTCTAGCTTCGCAGTTAAACTGGATGACTGCTCATTTAGCTTCGCAGTTAAACTAGATGACTGTTCATTTAGCTTCGCAGGTAAATTGGATGACTGCTGTCGCTGCTCTTTCTGCATCAGCTTCAACATTTGCATCAGCGCAATTTCTGGTTCCTTTGATTTTGGTTTTTCTCCTTCTCTGCCTTCTGCGCCTTTTTCTGCATCTGAGGGCTCACCCGAATCCATATACCCACCTTCTGAATCGATCGCGTCACGCCAGCGCGCAATCAATATGGGCTTTTATATCTTGTGTAGCCAGATTTCGCTGTTCTAACTCCTCCATGAGCTCCGATATGGTCAATTTATCAATTTTTGGATGTAATTTTCTTGGCAATTTTACTTCTCCGGCTATTTTCCAACAAATTCCACGTTAAATTACACTATTGTTCACTTTACAAATGTTTAAAAGTTTTCACTTTCGAAGTTTTTTGTTCTCACTTGCCGACACCAATGTCGCGTGTTATGGTTCGCGGCCAGTAATTTTAATGTTCCGGGAAAGTCTTTTCCGTCTTTTAAATTTAGTTAAAAGAGTTTATTTACTAAGAAAAATGCACAATCATTAAGGTAACTTTCACCAATTTTACATATCGCATTTAAATCTAATGCCTTACTTGTCTCTAACCGTTCTATGTCACCTGTCGTAGCTAAAAATCACTTCACAATTAAACAATCAATATCGCCTTTACTTCGCGCTCCACTATATCGCAGGTTACTATCGCGGTTGTAAATGAATCCCCCCATTCTTCAGCTCGCCTTTATATAGGGTCTCTAGTCATTCAATCTATTTCTCGTACATCGGCGAACTAACTGGAATATTCGAGCAGCTTGGTGAATGGGGCAGTGACGTCGACGTTCTATTCTCCATGTACACTAAATCCTATTTTCAACTGCCGGAGGAAATTTTGCGAGCGAACAAATACCACCTATATACTCACATACAAGCAAGCACATACGACCATTGTAATCAAAGCATATACTTGTCGTCCAATGGGCATACGCTAGATAAATCCGTAATTCACTTCATACGTACATGGCAATTCACTTCATATGTATATGGTAAGCTTCACCACGATCAAGCACATAAGCTTTGGGGTGTGCTTCCAGCGAAATGAAGCGGAAGAGAGAGAGAGAGCTTAAAAAATGAAACAAAAGCTTTCCCTCGCTCAATTTCCCACATTTTGTCGTAAAAGTCTATAAACGAGACGGAGAGTAAGAGCTTCCGTAGAATAAGAGCTCATATGTTGCATATTCTGCAAATTTCGGCGAAATATGGAACAAAAGCTCGTTTTGCGACCATATATAAACATTTGGTGGAGTACTGGTGAGCAGTCAGTCTGTATTCAAGTCCAGTAAGGGAGCGTGCTGCTAGCCATTTTTCGATAACAACGTTCGAGAAATAGAAGTGCTGTTTGGTGATCAACAGATGGTAAAGGGTGAGGTGTTGGCTTGAGCCGCGGACCTCAATCGGAATTTTAGCGTTCCACGCCATTTGGCCACCCAGAACCATGAGCACGTCAATTTGATTCTCTACACACTCAATATTGATATAAGTCTTCAATAATTTAATATGTAAAATGTAATGTTAAAAAAATATGAACAGAGAAAATAAAATAATTAATAATATAAACGTTTGCCTTGGTTGATTTAGTGAAGATGGATAGAGTAGCAGGTAAGTGGTGTTACAGCGAGTTCTGTCCCCGAGAGTCTTGACGATGTATATAGGATACACATCAAATGAGCTCCCAGTTCATACCAGTGTACATAGGGTATACTGGTTTGTAACAAATTTGGCGCAGCCGGTAGGATATCGGTTTTGCAGAGACCACAGTGTAGTGCGCTGTGTAGCAAATTTAAATGGGTTGAAAAATCTATTCTCCCAGTTAATATCTGAAACCATTCAACTCCTGTCAGATGCTATTGCAGCTCATATTGTCCATCAAACTAAATCAGCCTTCCTTAAAAAAATCTAATGATAATTTTAATCATTTAAATAACAAAAACATAAAATTAATATCTAGATATAATATTCATGTTACTTCTACTAACCACCCTAGATCAGTCCTCTTAAAAACGCTAAATAAAGTAACATTAACCGTTTAAATAATAAAAATACAATATCAATATTTAAATACAAAATTAAGGCTATTCATACTGTTCATCAAACTAGATCAACCTTCTTAGAAAAAAATCAAATAATAATTTTTATTATTGAAATAAAAAAAAATTATATTAATATCGAAATATAATACTCATGCTTCATATACTGTGCCTGAAATAAGATCAACTTAATCAACAAAACAATAATAAAATGGTCATATTAATCGTTAAGTTAACAAATAAAAACGCTACTCATACTCATCATCTTCCCAGATTAGCTTCTAAAAGAAACAGATAATTATATTGATAATATCAAAAACCAAAATTTAACATCAATATTCAAATATAATATTAATCCTGCTCATAGTGTCTATCAAGTAAGATCAGTCCTAAAATCAAATAGTCATATTGAACATTTAATTGACCAAAATATAATATTAATATAACTACAGAAACCTTCAATCCATATACTTCATTCATATATCTTAAACCTGAAGGTCATTCAAACCAACTCATCCTAACACAACGTACAGGGTGCGGCAGCATAACTTCCTTTTTTCAAAATTCAACAAAACAAATTTTCAGCGGTACTTGTTTTTTATTTTTTTTTTCACTGTTCCAACGCATGATAGCGACTAACCAAGGGATGAGCAAAACTTTAAAATCACCTCTCTCGAATGAGACTACTAGCGCCGCGCTATAACAGTTAGCACTTTAAGGGCGGGCATTTCAAAAAAGGAAGTTATGCTGCCGCACCCTGTACAATTTACAAAAGATATAAAGTTTCAATCAACTAACATGCAAAATATTAAACATTACAAGTAAATATTGAACACAAACAAGCAAAATGAAAACCTAATAGCGAGCAAACAAACGCGTGCCCATTGTTATGGAAATATGATACCTTACATCACTCCAACTACTTAAACAATAATAATAGCAATAACACGTACCCACATGCATATTATGGTAAAATCTTATCTTTCGAATTGAATGAGGATTCGATGCTTGAGATGCAATTAAAAGAGCAAACAAAAACAAACATTTAACTAATAATTGAATGGATAGACATCTGGGCAATAATTTTTTAATGCAATAACATTGAAGAGCAAACAAAATAAATTAACTGCGCTAATCATATATAAAAAATAATTTACATGAGAACTGCAATTTCCCAACACAAATAAACATGAAACTAAGTTAATTTCAAGTCACACTGAAACCATTTAAGTATATGAACTATGAAATAACAGAATTTTAGTTATCAGAACGATACAACAATGGAAACGATATTACCCCAAAACCAATTATCTCTTTCAAGTTCTAGCACAAAATGTGTGATTTCACAATGTTAGCAGTATGGAAACGGAAAAAGTGGCAGTTAAGTAAACCCTGGCAAAACTCCAAACCAAAACCATCAGCAGACACGCTTTTTCTGTGTGTAATTTGCACAATCACTGGAATGAAAACCAGTAGATTTAACAACACCCTCTGAACCGTTGACATAAGCTGTCAACGGACACGCTATTTTTAGTTATAAGTCCCTAAAGAAACTAATAATAGCTGTAATGATTTTCTTGTCTGAATTCGTGCGAAAGAAATCGGAACTAGTTCTCATCGGTTCTAGACGTGAAGTCTGAGTCGTGACAACAAATGGTACCAATCGGTCATCCAGTCCGTGCACCCGTAATCCATTTCGCGGTGGCTGCTTGTCGGCCAGCTAGATCGGAGAGGATTTCGGTCACAGGTCTTTAAAATGAATTACGCTCAATAACATATTTCAGCCACCATTAAATGCCCGTTCAAACGCGTCGAAAGTACAAACATACGGAAAAGTTACCTACTTTACTGTTTTCCGTATTCATTCATCATTTCGGTCAATTACAAAAATCTAATTTCAATTTCGCCTTCCCAAATTTTACTGACGCGGTACCGAAAAATACACTACGTTAACTCAATCCCGAAGAACTCTACGCTAAGAAAAAGGCAAGGCAAACTAAGGTACCGCGTACCGCACGCGACGCGAAACTGGCCATCTGCGGATTTTTAAAACCCTACCCTTTTGACGGCATACTTACCATGCACTCCCACTACCGCTGAAAGAGAAGGTCAGGCTGGAAAGGAAAGTCGATGTTAGATTAGCAATTCATGTTGTTATAAATTTCAAATTTCATTCTCTTCGCTACGTAAATGTAATTTAATCTACTTAACAATGTGGTGCTGGTTCTTTATTAAGATCTTTTTTTGTCCTATTTGTTTTCCTTTTTTGCTTGAAAGGAACTAATAAAGTCTAATTTAAAAGTGCAACTAAGAATTGGAAATCAATAAATCCATGTCTGGTTGAAATGTTCGGATTATCGGAGACCAGGACAATTTACTACCTAGTATATGAAGCTAATTGTCTTTTTCTTTTAATTTTAAGTATAAAATTTGGATATGTATGGCTTACGTGAGATTCCGTGTTCTTAGCGTTTAACAAAAATCAAATTTTATGTATTGCCTATGGTTCATATGTTCGTAAACACGTCTATTAAGTAGAGTTTTATGCAGAGTTGGTTTTCATGTATCTCTCTGCGTTACTGACTATCCTTTCGTCAAGGTAGTAGAAAAAGTTAAAACGAACGCTAACTTAAAAGCTGATATGATTCTGTAACATCATAAAATTGGCAAGCGGATACCGAAATGAAGTTAACACACATCGCCTTCTCGAATTTTTCTAATTCACCATTAAATTTCCTATTCATATAAAACTGGCCAATTCACTCGCACACGCAAGAATATTTTTAGCACATTTCGTTCATAAATTGATGCGAGCATTGAGTTCGCGCCTGATTACCTCCAATCCGTAACATTACAATACTTTCATAGGCGTTGAATTTGAAATGCTTAAGCAATACTATCTTACATATTAACATTATTAAGATAAACTGATAATTACTGTGGCGGTCGGTTAAAGAATATTGATACAGATTCATCTGAAGTATGCTTCCGGCTTGTTACAAATCGACTATAGTTTCTCTAAAATTCAACGTCTATAGCCTATCGCTAAACACAATAATACTATCAATAATAATTGTATAATGAAACAAAGGGAGAATGTTTCAAGTTCTAAATCAATGGAAACATCATAAAATTACGAAATTAGAAGTAGCATGGAATGCGGATATACGTATGATGAGTGTTACTATTTGTCTAAAATCTAATGAGTAAAATTCTAGTAAAAACGAAAAGTTTACAAAAATTGTTTTGTGAACTCATGTACAAACATGCTTCTGGCTCTCAAGCGCGTCGACACCTGCTGACGGATACGAATCGTGAATTTCAAGGCCACAGACTCGAGCACCGGAAGACACCTTGCGTATTTTTTTTAAGTTTTATACGCAGTTAAGTCATTTAAAAAACTAATTAATTCTGCATCTTTGATAAAATAATATATAGTATTATACTTATGTGGACGGTTCAACTTTTAATGTTTGCTATATCAATTTATAGTCAGTCTGATGGCTTCTTTTTATATAAATACCAGAAATCAGATAAGACCTCGTGTTCTTCCATTCCCAATAACAACAAATCGCATCATAATCGGTGGTTTCATATGTTTATCAATCCTGCTTGATACACTCGCATGCTTCGTCGTTTCGTCCGCTTCCAGATTCGAGAGTGCGATTGAGATTAGAGGAGAGTGAGATTCTACTGTGGAACTATATGCAGAACTTAAACGTACATTCCCACAACAATCGATTCATTCTCACGTACCATAACACTCCCCAACGATACGTTGAGGTCATCAATGCGCTTCCTGAACTGAAGAGAATCAGATGCAGGTTGTCAGAAATCAATAGCCCGTTGTTCTGACGGATGTGGCTGGCTAGTTTTTGTGTGATTTGTTCAAGGGGCTTACTGTTCCTTAGTGGAGGGGTACATTTGAGGGCTTTGACATTATATGAACTTCAGTCAATGAGCGACCTTGATCATCAGCAAAAATGACTTTCCTTTTGATGCAGTTTTGACTTTTAGTTGTATCCTCAGGACAAGCATCTTCATGTGATCGGATGATTAAGCAAGATTTTGGTGCAATTTGTAATTTGGATGGGCCTGTAGTTAGTGTTGGGGGCTGTGGTGGTGACGATGCTCAAACTGAGTTTGAAGTTAAATCAGCAAAATTAAAGCCAACTGGGAAAACAGCGTTACCTAATATCTCCCGTAAAGCTCCTACTGCTGCTGCTTCCCTGCTTTATTCCCACTCCGATTGTGTGGGGGCAGTAAGAATATGTCTAATTTCCTTCGCTCATATGAGAAGAGCCGCGGAAGCCACACAGTCAAACACACCCTCGTCGCGCCTCTGCACAATTTAAATTTGCGAACCACGCGCTGTGTACGGTTATCTGCCACCTGCACCCGCTTGACATTACCGACTCCAACTACCGTCAGCTTTGGGTGACATTCCTTGACTCAAACTGGCGTAGGATGGGAATGTCATCCAAAGCTGACGTTCGCTAGGAACCCATATGGTAGCGATGGGCATGTGTGCAAGTCAGTAGTGGCGTAGGCCGACTCATTACATAGCCTCTAAGCTGCCCGACTTCAACTTTCGGCAGACACGCTGCATTTAGGATTGTCATATGCAAAACAGACATCGATTTACCATCCGGTCATAGCCTCTGAGCTGTTGATCCAAAATGGTTTGAAAATACGCTATTAACCAAGTATCCCTTAAACAAGCCACTACGTTTCCTTGCACAATAAATACATTATAACAGCCAACTACTAAAAAAGTCACCAATAAAACTCCTGTGGAAAGCGCAAGACAATTCAAAACCCACCCATTTTCCACCCTTTTACTTTACATATGGCAACGATATCAAATTATCTTAGAATGCTATAATATATACTTTAATATTCTTTAAACGATCATTTTCTCAAGATCAAGAATCAAAATTTTTATAAACGGCTAATGTAGTGACCTCACACGGTCTTCCAGCAAGGTCTAGGACACCATTATGCCAAACTAAGCAGACACGCACTAGAGAAAAATTAGACGGAACACATAAAGGGTCTTGAAGGAAGGCTGAAACTATATGTTCCCAAGCCCATCATATAGTGATAGTGTCGTTTCGACCATCTTTTACAATGATTGTACGCAAGACATTTTCACCGAAGTATTTCTATTTAACAATTCACCAAAATCAATAAAGAATATACCAAAACTTTTAAGCTTTCAGCTCCATCTTATTTCAATTTCTGAAAAAGATCAACTTAATTTACATTAACTCATTAAACATTTCTAAACTTAATAAAAACCTTCATAATGAATAGTAGATTCCGATTTATTAATAATCCACAACTATCTACAAATACTGCTAAATATATTTCTAATCATCCCTTCCTTTTTACCACCACAAATGGATAAAAAAGTACGTAAAAGACAATTTAAACCAATTAAACGATAATTAAATGTATATACCTTAAAAGCTCTTCCTCCTACACAATCTCACAGCATAGATGGATTACAAGCCCTGCCCACTACGAAGTGCATTAAACCGACATAATCAGAAACAAATGCTCTTCAAGCCAATTACCAGCCTCATATGCTTCCTAGCAATTAGCGCATGTGAAAGCTACAATGTATCGCTTCATTCAATTTTCTCATGCGCCATTGCAGAAGCAATGCTAATTATATCTTCAATCATATAAACTTTCAATCCTTGACTCCCATTCTCATTAACAACATTAACCATACATACACTCATTATCTCGTACCCTATAAAGTCAAGATAGCTTATACTAAAGTCTTGGGAATACAACAACGCTGATTCCCAAGCTACATGGAAAGCTATTCGCTCCGCAAAACTTCTTCCGAAGCGAATCAATTCCCGAATGTAACGATCGGTTCAAACATTTATTCCCCATGTGCATATTCTCGTTCCCAATAAGTAACCACTAAAGCTTTAACAATATTTACTATTGAAGCTTCCCTACTCACCTATTCGCACAATAATTTAAGAAAATGGTACCATAATTTAATCGAGTATTAATAAACCATGAATGGTATAAACAAACAAATTTCTTTGCACATTTAAACTATTTCGAACATCGTTCACATTAAATCCTCACTAACACTAACTCTAACTAACTTTTTGCGCCATTTAAAAAATTCTCCAAATCAATGTTCCTCCAACTTCTCCAGAAAAACGCAAATATTCTAAATTTAATGCTAAACAAATATATATTTCGGAGGTAAGAGTTCCTCCTTCTTCAGTGTTTTTTGTTATGGTTTAATTCCAAATAGTATCCACTTTTTATATCCCTTTCATTAATTACAGTTTACCTATTTTTGTCTTTGAGACCTTGTTATGTGATGGTGTTCCGCAGGAAAAATAAAAATAAAATATACTCTGCATTATCAAGAAAAACGGGATGCATGTAGTAATCGCAACTGAGGAGTTGCTCTCGCAGCAAAAAAAAAAGTATTCAGCAAAGGTTGCTGACTAAGCAAAAACAGTTTCCCTATGAAACCACATAATGTCACATGATGGTGACTGAAGAGGAGATCTTTTTGGTTCCACGGCTAGCTCACCGCGTATGGGAGTGGGTTGAGGGGCAGAAAGAATTTTTTTGTTTTTAAAGAACTCCATAATGTCGAACACGCGCATACACTCACACTAAAATATTCACCAGTGCATCATGGATTCTGGTAACTTCCTGAAATTAAATTGAATTGAATCAAACAAAATGAAAGCTGGGCTTAATCCAGCACATTGAACTTATTTCATTATTTCAATTTTTCTAGGCTGTTTTGATTGTAAAATGAACATTTATTTTTGGAATGTTTTATCAGTGCTCTAACAATATTCAAGTGAGTCTTAAAGTATTTTCAAATTGAGATAATTACATACAAACTAAAACGGCACTATATTTTTAAACAGATTCCACCTATTATTTGCTTATCGACAGATTCACTCATCAGCCTCTTTATCGAAAAATGTATGCTTTGTCAAACGCATTAAACTTAATTTTAAAATGTAGCTTAAAACTGGAATCCGAATTACAGTGAATTCAATTAAATATACCATTAACTAGAATAAATGATTTAATCAACCCATTAAATAATTTAGAATCATTTTTATACAATGAATCTCCGCTATTTTCGGTCTCAAAAGGTTTAATATTGGGTTTCATCTTAAAAACGATTTTTGTCTTATCTATAAAAAGTCTCTATGCCAGATTGTGTTTTCACTTTTGTTTCAGATTTCAATTATTATGAACATATTCGAATTTGAAATGTTACCTAGCATCTGCAAGCCATGTTGTCAAGTGGTTGAATGTTTCTCTATAGGTTATATCAGACACAAGCAGAGCTCCTGCTGCACCCCGATACTAGGAATGGATAATTGACCTGAATGCCTCCTGGCCTGCCGTATCACAAATTCGCAACTTTATTTGTTTTCCATCAATTATTATCATGCGAGCACCTAATTCCGATCGTTAAATCATGGACGGGTTGAAATCGCTTGTCCGTGAACTGTACCAAGAGACACGACTTCCTGACTCCTTTTGAGAAAAAGTAAATAAGCAAAATATTGATTACGGCAGTACATATTGCCGATAAAGGAAGCGCAGCAAATTTTCCGTGGTAACATACATTACCGAATTTCCTCATATGCGATTAGTCTATGTCGGAGGACTTCGATGGCTTTCCTCGAACACTGTTAACAGCGAACAGACATGTCAATGTTTGTGCACTTGCTGATACTTCGAAAATCACTCCACCAACAAGACGCCAGCGACGCCCAGACAAACGACACTTACGAATACAGATCAGCTATTTCAGGGAGCCAAACGAAAGTCCAAGGCTGTACATTGCAAATGCGTTAGGAAATTTCTATTCCGCCCGAGGCAACACCCGCGTCACCGATGATGAAGTATTTGAATAAATATGCATACGCCATTTTGAACAACTATGTCTCGAACAATTAATACACAATTTGACTATGATTTACACAATCTCACAATCCTTGGAAATACTAAATATAAATTCCACAAAATCCTTTGTTGCACACACGAAAAGAGGCTATCTTTCTACGAACTTTCTGAATTGAGATTCACAGGGCTTTTTCTTTCTACAAAGGGGATAGGCCATTAAAATTATACGTCCGTTCGCCACGACTCTTTCCGATCAACTCCCAAACTCAACTGAACTCCTCCGCGTCATTTCATCAACGCGTCTCCAAGTTATTTCAACTTCAGCCGCTGAATTACATCAGCCGCGTCATTTCATCAACGCGTCTCCAAGTTATTTCAACTTCAGCCGCTGGATTACATCAGCCGCGTCATTTCATCGACGTGCGCTGGATTGCGTCTCCGCGTTGAGATGATGTTGGTTTTTGCATCGGATAAGCGAAGTTCAGTGTCGGGGTATTTAAAGGTTTGAAAATAGAGGGGCCATTAATTGTGCCAACGTGGCACGTGGTGACGTCCCATACCCTGGAGAAGGGTCTCATTTCCCAAAGCCGGGCAATACCAACTACTAACCAATAAGCCAAGGTCAAACTGTAATACACTATATACAAGCGATAACCTAACGCTAAGATGCGGCTATACGGTAATGCTATTCTAAACGATACGCTAATACTAAAAGATACGATAATACTAAGCGATACGGTATGGCTAAACGCTACGATAATGTTATACGATACGATAATCCTATACGATATGATAATGCGATACGATAATGCTATACGATACGATAATACCATACGATACGATAATATAATCCCTTAATATGGGCGATAAACGATAACGATATGATAGTCCCTCAATTTAATTCTGAAAGGTTATAACTATGCCGTCAACAACAAAAAAAAATAATTGCGCTGAATCGAGCCGTACTGGTAGGCTTCGAAAAAAAACTATATCGGGGCATTGATTTGGTCAGCGAACATCTGCGCTGCCTTCCTCGCACCACACCATATCTCCACCTCCAGTCCTCGATCACGGCAAAGAAAACTCACAAACGAACTACTATTTACACCTATCACTAACTGTACAGAACCTATAACCTAAGGCTAAAACTAACTCTATATGTTCTATTTACACTATTAACAACAATAAAAAGAATGTGAGAGTGGGGAGAAAGGAAAATACAGAGTATGAAGACAGGGCGAAAAGGAAACAGAAACATGCCTGACCCACAATACAGCCGACTAGTTGGTAATCTTTCCAGCCGGATATCCTGACCGTGATAGGTCCCCAAAGGCTTTCTATCAAGTGACTCGAGATCATAGGCCACCTGACCCACCTGTCTAACCACTCTGGCAGGTACAAATATGGGTGCGAATTTAGCCGTGAATTTATCAGCTGCACTACTAAGGACATGATTCCGGACGTAAACCATTTGTCCTGGAGTAAAGGTACGAACTCTTGCTCGTAAATTGTATCGCTGCTGGCCCTTAGCATAGGCTGCAGCTAGCTTTTCCTGGACACGCTCGCGAACACGTCGCAGGCGCTCGTGCGGGGTGCTGAGCGCAACCTCGCCATCTTCAAACGCGGAAAGGCGTCGGAGGAGCTCATAATCCGAGCCGTGGCTCATGGACTGAAATCCGAACATTAAATAGTGTGGGGAACAACCCGTGGACTCGTGAACAGTACTTCGAAACGCGGCGCCCGCCTCGCACAGGTATTTATCCCACGTGCAGCGGTCTTCACCTATGTAAGCGCGGATGGCGGCTAGGATCGATTGGTTCACACGTTCGGAGGCATTCGATTGGGGTGAATATTTGGGGGTTAAGATATGAGAGACACCATGTTCTTGCAGAAATTGAGTGAACTGTTTTGAAGTGAACTGTGCACCGTTATCAGAGTGTATTAGTTCTGGTACTCCGAAAGTACAAAAGAGATCCAGCAAACATTTAAGGACTGCCTCAGTGGTTGCTTTTGCTAGGGGCTTGAGCCACACAAATTTCGTGTAGTGGTCGAGCACTACAAATAAGTAAGTATTTCCACTTTTGGAGCGGGGATAGGGTCCTAGAAAATCGATAAATAAGCGCTGTACAGGTCGTTCAGACAAGCGCTCACGGCCCATGGGAGGTCTCAAAACCTGGTTACAGGGTTTAACCTGTTTGCATGTACTGCAACGTGAAATGTAAGAAGCAACGTCCTTACGAAGAGTTGGCCAGTAATAATATCGTTGCAGTAGTTCGGTGGTTTTACGTACACCACAATGAGACGATGCCGGCCTATCGTGAGCTTCGGAAATCAGCCTAGCTTGCTGGCTCACGGGAACCCATAATTTGGTACGAGGAATGTCCAAATCGGTATCGGATATTTGTCCTACATTAATGTAGGTCCGGCCATCTCGGACCCATACATTTGGAAACCGTTCAGGTTCCTTAGCGATGATTAACATCTGCTCTACATAGTCGGGGTGGCTGAAGGCTGAGTCCGGTAATATAGACTCGAGGCGTAGGTGTTGGGGAAGAACGGGAAGGTAAACACTTGAAAGCTCATTAATGCTCTCATAAGCACGGGAAAGGGCATCGGGGACGATGTTAGCTGAGCCCTTGACATGTTCGATATTGAAGTTGAAACCTTGCAACTTCAGACTCCAGCGAGCTAATCTACCGGAAAGGTCTTGTTGGCTCATAAGCCACTTCAGACTAGCGTGATCCGTGATGATGGTAAAGGGCAGACCTTCAATATAAGCACGGAATTTCTTCACGCTCTGTACGGCGGCGAGACACTGCGACTCCGTGATAGTATAATTTCGCTGCGCCGACGTTAGTTTGGCTGACATGAAGGCAATAGGATGCTCTTCCTCCTTTTCGTTCTTTTGAAAGAGAACGCTACCAATGCCAGTGGTGCTAGCATCACACTGGATGAAGAAGGGTTTAGTGAAATCAGGGTTGACTAATGCAGGGGCTGTAATAAGGGCTTGTTTTAAATGGTCGAAAGCGTTCTGAGCAGCGTCAGTCCATCGGAAGGACGATTTGCCTTTCAGCAAATCAGTCAAGGGAGTGGTAATTGCGGCAAAACGATGAATAAATCGGCGGTACCATCCAGCCATTCCCATGAAACGACGAATGTCCTTTGCAGATCTGGGAATTGGGAAATCCATGATGCTGGAGACTTTGGAAGGATCAGTCTTTAGGATATCATCACTAACGATGTATCCCAGGTACCTAATCTCACGCTGGATAAACTTGCTCTTCTCCACGTTTATCGTGAGCCCAGCTGACTTCAGTAGCTTAGCTACTGTAGACAAAAGTTGCAAATGTTCTTCGAATGAAGAGCTGGTTACGAGCAAATCGTCCAGGTAGACGAAGATTTTGTCTTGAAGCTCATGCGGGATGACTTTGTGCATTAGGCGACACATAGTCTGGGGTGCATTGCACAACCCGAAAGGCATGACCTTAAATTCATACAAAGGCCGACCCGGCACCGTGAAAGCTGTCTTCTCTTGAGATTCGGGATCGAGGGGTATCTGCCAAAAGGCGTCCTTTAAATCCAGACTGGTAATAAACTTGGTGGATCTTAGGCGTGAGAGTAGCCCGTCTATCAAGGGCAACGGATATGCGTCCTTGACGGTCACTTCGTTCACGCGCCTGGCATCAAGGCATAACCGGACTTTCCCAGGTTTACGAACAAATGTTACAGGGGAACTCCAAGAACTGTGACTCTCGCCGATCACACCAAGGGCGAGCATACGGTCCAGTTCCTTGTACAGCAGATCCTGTACGACAGGGGAAACAGCATAATGCCGTTGTTTGACTGGCTTAGCAGTCCCGGTGTCAATGTGGTGTGTAACCAGTGACGTTCTTCCCAAACCAAGTTTATTGAACGAAGGGAATAGAGCAATTACGTTCTGTAATTGCTGCTGTTGGTTTGAGGTCAGCTGGTGACGATCAGTCTCACTGACTGGAATTGAAGAGGGGTCTTCCTGGAGCACACTGACGTGTTTCAGAGACACCGGAGCGATCTGAAAAGCATTCCAAAAATCAATGCCTAAATATAGCTTGCCGGCTAGGGACGGGAATACCAGGAACCGTAAAGGCTTAGTCTCCTTCTCATACGTAACAGGGACATTCACGTATCCTACCGCGGCTACGCGTTGACCAGACGCCGTTTGGATATTGGTCTTGATATTATGAAGTCGGAGATCTAGGTCTCTTATCAAAGCAAGGGAGCCATGTCCCAGAACACTGACGCTGGCTCCACTGTCCATCAAACCAGTGAGCATACGGTCTTTGACGATAATGTTGCAGTGAGGACGAGGATCGTTCAGATCCATATCAGATAAAACTGCTACCGCTGCCAATTTACGGAATGTGCGCCTAGCGCGGAAATATTTAACAGTTCTACGGTATCTCCGGTAAGCACGTTTCAGGGGAGAGTTGGTTTGACATGAAACAGACACACAAAATCTGCTAGGCAGGCGTGCTTGGTACGGGTCACATGGGAATTCGTACTGTTGATGGGATCGGGAATCAGAAATTAGTGATTGTGTCGCAGTTCGGGATCCACATTGGTGGCTGCGTCTACTGTTGAAGAGCAATTCTGCGGTTTGCGTAGTTGAGGTGGGACTCGAGAATTGGGAGCGCGATGATCCCTCACAACCGGGGCGCTCCTGCTGTAGTTTCCCACTTCCCTACATTTAGGGCAGTTCGTCTTGCGAATGCCGGGGCTACCACAACCAAAACAGAAGACACCTTTGACGGGGGCCTGACATTGGGCGAACGAGTGCCCGATATCACTGCAATTCCAGCACAGGCGATATTCTGGACTATTGATGGGGTCGGTTGACTGGATAGCTTCCACATGTCTATCAGACGAGAAACGGGCATGGCCAGGGTAAGGGTCTTTTATCTCGTGCACGGTACGGCTAGGGATGTGGTGCCGTTCAGGCTTGCTGAGGTTCCAGACAGTCTCCACTGAGGTGCAACAATTCACCAACTCACGTGCAGACTCGAAGTGCCGACCGGCTAAATGATCGCGCAGACGTTTAGTCATGTTGCGGAACAACAGGTGCTGCATGTCCAAATCCGACATGCTCTGTCTGAGTTGGAGCGACATAGTCTCCAGAGCATCAAAGAAGTCGACGAAAGGTTCGTTCAAGCCTTGCATGCGAGCGTCCATCTGGCGTCGAACATCAATGTCAACACCAACAGGGGCGAAACGGTGCCTGAACGCCTGGGTTAGGGATTCCCAGTTAATTGCATGCGCACTCATGGCATGGTACTTCCAGTACCAACCAAGAGCAGGATTCCTCAAGAACAAATGAAAACTCTGTGCGATTAGATCCAAGGGAACGCCCTGAGTGTCCGCCATAGCTTGAATTCTGTATAAGAATTCATCCACTCGGAGACTGGATTTACCTCCATCGAAAATAATACCCCATTTGGAAAAAGGTATAGAAAGATGAGACTGAAGAGTAGAGCGTTGTGGATATCGTGCGGAATTCGATGCTTGAGGCTCAGACGTAGTTTGAGCGGTAATGTAAGGTGGATTTAAATCTGACTGTGGATCCATTCTGCCCATTTGCCTCGAGGGACTGACGACACTCAACTCGAGTGCCTGCGTCAATCTTCGGATATCAGCAGCAAGATCCATCAACTGGACATCATTTCTATTGTCTTCAGTATAAGGGCCAACCGGAGACGGTGTATTCCACAATTCAGCTGTGTCGATATACGATTTGATTCCTTCGAATTTGACTGGTAGTTGAGTTAGGTTAATATTTCCTCCTTTGTCTATAGAAAATGGATTGGCATCATTAAATAGATCGGCTGGGACATTAGAGTCCGTCTGTCGACTGGACGCCACGCCGGAATCAAGGGAAGTCTTGTCTCGACTTAGGCGAGTATTCAAGGGGACACCCTGTGGTGTAGAATGCCTCGAGGGCACAAATTCCTGACTAAAAGGAGAAGTCATTATCGATCCCTAGTTATTGGAACGATGCGATTGGCAATATTGGCTTGGCTTGAGTCGTAGGAAGATGTACAAATTTACATCGAAATATATCTCCCCAAGACTCGCTTAATCATATGATTTTACAAAAAAAAATCTTTTTTTTTTTCTCTTCTTATTTCTAGAATTTTCTTAATATTACTAAATTTTCGTTTTCGTTTATTAACTTTGTATATTTTCTTTTTCTCTTTACTCTACTTTACGACAATTGATTTTTCATTAGAAGGAGTGTGTGCGCGCGTTGGCATCAGGAAAGGAGACTGCGTACTGAAAATAAGAGAGGTCGATAGAAAAATTGCTGAGCTAAATATGTATACTAGAAGTCCTGAGGTCTATCCGATCGCTTGGCTACGATTTCAAAACGCAATTGCGTCACAACTTTTCGTTGGCCAGCGGCAAGAGGTCCTCTGGAGATATAGATGAAGAAGGATAGAATGCAAAAAGTACAGAAGTGGATTCCACGAAACAATTGCTTCAGCTTGATATATATTCAAAACGTACAAACGTCGATAGTTCTAGACCAGCGTCCGCTCAAGGATCGGGAATGTGGTTGTGCACAGTATCAGTCGGATCAACGTCATGTGCCATAATCAAACCTACAAGGCGGACACACTGACACGATGCCGATCCTTCGCACTCCACCTCGAAACCAACAAAAAGGTCGAAAATCTGGAGTGGCTGCCGAAACTACACACGGGAATTGAAGGAGAGAAAGAGAAGAGAGATAGCGAGAAAACAAACGGTAGTTGGTGGGGCGCCAGCTGCGAGTGCAAGCCCTCAGGCGAACGGTACTGTTCCAAAAAGGTGACACAGGCGATGAGTCAGTCTGTGAGAAGAGGAGCAAAATGAATAATGAATGTCTCAAAGAAGCCAATAACCGAAATCCTCCTCTGCTAGACCAAGCATCACCGAGGCCTGAATAATCATCAGTGATGATAGGCACAAAATGAGATGATGAAGGTTAAATTGCCAAACAAGAAAGCCTGAGTACAACAATTTGGGCGCCATGTTATGTGATGGTGTTCCGTTTTTAAAGAACTCCATAATGTCGAACACGCGCACACACTCACACTAAAATATTCACCAGTGCATCATGGATTCTGGTAACTTCCTGAAATTAAATTGAATTGAATCAAACAAAATGAAAGCTGGGCTTAATCCAGCACATTGAACTTATTTCATTATTTCAATTTTTCTAGGCTGTTTTGATTGTAAAATGAACATTTATTTTTGGAATGTTTTATCAGTGCTCTAACAATATTCAAGTGAGTCTTAAAGTATTTTCAAATTGAGATAATTACATACAAACTAAAACGGCACTATATTTTTAAACAGATTCCACCTATTATTTGCTTATCGACAGATTCACTCATCAGCCTCTTTATCGAAAAATGTATGCTTTGTCAAACGCATTAAACTTAATTTTAAAATGTAGCTTAAAACTGGAATCCGAATTACAGTGAATTCAATTAAATATACCATTAACTAGAATAAATGATTTAATCAACCCATTAAATAATTTAGAATCATTTTTATACAATGAATCTCCGCTATTTTCGGTCTCAAAAGGTTTAATATTGGGTTTCATCTTAAAAACGATTTTTGTCTTATCTATAAAAAGTCTCTATGCCAGATTGTGTTTTCACTTTTGTTTCAGATTTCAATTATTATGAACATATTCGAATTTGAAATGTTACCTAGCATCTGCAAGCCATGTTGTCAAGTGTTGAATGTTTCTCTATAGGTTATATCAGACACAAGCAGAGCTCCTGCTGCACCCCGATACTAGGAATGGATAATTGACCTGAATGCCTCCTGGCCTGCCGTATCACAAATTCGCAACTTTATTTGTTTTCCATCAATTATTATCATGCGAGCACCAAATTCCGATCGTTAAATCATGGACGGGTTGAAATCGCTTGTCCGTGAACTGTACCAAGAGACACGACTTCCTGACTCCTTTTGAGAAAAAGTAAATAAGCAAAATATTGATTACGGCAGTACATATTGCCGATAAAGGAAGCGCAGCAAATTTTCCGTGGTAACATACATTACCGAATTTCCTCATATGCGATTAGTCTATGTCGGAGGACTTCGATGGCTTTCCTCGAACACTGTTAACAGCGAACAGACATGTCAATGTTTGTGCACTTGCTGATACTTCGAAAATCACTCCACCAACAAGACGCCAGCGACGCCCAGACAAACGACACTTACGAATACAGATCAGCTATTTCAGGGAGCCAAACGAAAGTCCAAGGCTGTACATTGCAAATGCGTTAGGAAATTTCTATTCCGCCCGAGGCAACACCCGCGTCACCGATGATGAAGTATTTGAATAAATATGCATATGCCATTTTGAACAACTATGTCTCGAACAATTAATACACAATTTGACTATGATTTACACAATCTCACAATCCTTGGAAATACTAAATATAAATTCCACAAAATCCTTTGTTGCACACACGAAAAGAGGCTATCTTTCTACGAACTTTCTGAATTGAGATTCACAGGGCTTTTTCTTTCTACAAAGGGGATACGCCATAAAATTATACGTCCGTTCACCACGACTCTTTCCGATCAACTCCCAAACTCAACTGAACTCCTCCGCGTCATTTCATCAACGCGTCTCCAAGTTATTTCAACTTCAGCCGCTGGATTACATCAGTCGCGTCATTTCATCAACGCGCGCTGGATTGCGTCTCCGCGTTGAGATGATGTTGGTTTTTGCATCGGATAAGCAAAGTTCAGCGTCGGGGTATTTAAAGGTTTGAAAAAAGAGGGGCCATTAATTGTGCCAACGTGACAACCTATCAATTAACCTTAATCCTTAATTACATTTTATTATCCCTGCTTAAGAGGTATCATTTATTGCTTTTCCCTCATTTATTGCTTTTCCCTCATTGAGTTTTTGTTTTTATTCCTGCTATTATAATTCATTTATTATATTTTAAATATTATTTAGATATAATTTTAATTAGATCTAGTATCCTTGAGTAACCGTTGCCCAAATCTTCATTTAGCCGTGCGTTTTCCGGTTGTCGAATAATCCAAAGGCTCTCAATAACGTCCAATTTCCGGTTGTTGATCACGTCTTGTATTACCTCTAGATCATCCCAATTGATTGCGTGATTAGTTTCTACAATATGCTTGGCGACGGTGGACTTAGCTGTTCCACCAGGTGCTTTCCTTGACTTAAGCTTCTCTGCTTCCTTGATATGTTCGCTAAACCTTGTTTTGACTGATCGCTTAGTTTGTCCGATGTACGATATCTGGCATGGCTGGCAGGAAATTTTATATATGCCACATTTTTCATCCTTTTGCTTCCTATCCTTCGGTGTGCCTAGTCTGGATCCTGTTTTGATCTTCCCAAAGATCTTTGAATACGTTATTGCTGCTCTTTGATTTTGTTCTAGGTTCCGGTTTTGTTCATGGAGAGTGGTTAGCGATGCCACTTTTAGTCTTGTTTCCATTTTCCTTTGTATTGACAAGATTTCGCTTTCCTTGTCCGTTCATCTTCGCTGTACTCAAAATAAACTCTTCTCTCGCTCATATCGCTGTTTGTTAACGGAGTCGTCAGCATTCGGTATATCCAGCTGTTGAACGTTGCCATCCTTGTTTGATACAAGTGGTGTGATTTGGGTGGTATCGTCCTCTGTGTATTCGTGGGTTTCCTGAAAATATCAAACTCTAAAACATTGTTACTTCTTATTATTTTAATGTCTAGAAAAGGTATTTCGTTGTTCTCCACTTCTATTGTCAAGGTGATATTTTTATGTATTCATTTTCTTTAATGTCTCTTCAATTTATCCCTCTTCACTATCGCGAGAACGTCGTCAACATAACGGATCCACTCCCTTGGGAAGACGCCCTCTTCAGCTATTCTTTGTTCTACCCATCCCATAAAAATTTCACTCAAGAGGGGGGACAATGGGTTCCCCATTGCCACGCCGGATTTTTGCTTGAAATATCTTCCTCTGAAGGTAAAATAGGTCTCTGACACGCAAAGAGTTGCCAAGCACGTCAATTTGATTCTCTACAGACTAAATATTGATATAAGTCTTCAATAATTTAATATGTAAAATGTAATGTAAAACAAAATATGAACAGAGAAAATAAAACGATTAATAAAATAAAAGTTTGCCTTGGTAGATTTAGTGAAGATGGATCGAGTAGCAGATAAATGGTGTTACAACAAGTTATCTTTCTTGGAACCTTGATGATGTATAAAGCATACACATCAAATGAGCTCCCAGTTCATACCAGTATACATAGGGTATACTGGTTACGTAACAGCATCAGTCATCTTGGAGTTGTATTTAGATTGGTCACCTTCGTGATCAGTTAAATAAAGTCATATACAGTGACAACGCTTGTATTTTATTATGTGTTACCCACATAGCTTTGTAATGCAAAGGCAATAGTTTTTGTAATAACGTTTAGTTGCATTACATAAGAACACACAATAAATATATACACAGGAAAATCTTTACTTCACAGTTGTGATGGTTTGATGCTTCGCGTGTGTCTCTGTTATCTCAACTGCTATCTTAACTCCGATACCTGGCGGTGAACACAATAACTATCTGTCGTATGGTAAACTCTACACTGCTCCCTCTTGAGTGACATTCCCACAGTCACGATGGCGCAGTGCAGGCGGATATGTTCTGGCAGCCGTATGAGGTCGTGGTATGATCGGTTCCCATGTAATTATTTTTCTTTTTTCAGGTGTAGACTCTATTCGCTTCGTTACGGCGTCTGACGAAGCTTCGGCGTGCTGAGTAGTGGTGACGGTAATGAAGACTGGCTTCAGTCGTTCGGTGGAGACGTTGATTTGTCTACCTTCAATGTCAATCGTAAACAGTACATCTGAAATTCGTTTGATCACTTTGTGTAGTCTTGAATACGGTTGACATAGCGATTTCCTTACGGCGTCAACTCTTAAGAAGACGTGTGTACATGAACTTAATTGGTGATGTACGAAGGTCGTTCGATCATTGTGGTGGTTAATTGGAACAGGTCGCAATTCTTGCGATTTCCTTACGGCGTATTACCGCGTTAACTTGGGGTGCTCCGGTCAGGCTCTTCTCGGCCCCGAATAGCTCCGTCGGAGACGGTGCAGGCGCCACTCGTTCGCCCTTTGAGCCCGATTGGAGCCGCCGAACAAGATTGCGGCTCCCCGGAAAACAATGAATAAAAATTCCACCTATTCCAAAACCTTTTCTACCAATATCAATCCCTACAACACCTGAGAAACAGAAAACGCTGGATACGCCCGGAAATAACTTATATCGCGAGCTGACCACGACGGGTGCTTGGCAATCCCGTGACTCCAAGACGATGCTAGTCAATTCCCTTCTTGGGAAACAAAAATATCTTCCCGCTGACGAGCAGAAAGTTTACAAGTTGACAAAAAATTTACTATTCAAATTAAATGAAACAACCGAACTGAGTTTACTATTATAATTCGTTTATATGATGAAATGACACCGAAGAATCTATTAACACTGCGTACGCAAATATAACTTTAAAAATCCAACACAAAATATATCTATTATAAAAGAAAACGAGAAAAGAAAGAATGGTTGGCCAACACTTACGATGATTATTCCGCTGATGTGGGGATCCCCAGATGATTGATTTCTTATCCAATTTCTACTGTAGAACCGCCAGATACTGCCAATCTACCTGATGAATCTTTCTCCGCTCGCTCGTAGCACCGTGTATCCACTAGCCACCCTTTACCGTGAAAACGTTTCGCCAACAAGAAGAGCGGGACACCCTTCCAGCCCCCTTTTATTAGCTTGTCAGCCAACGGCGTATTCGGGGAGGTTGAAGACCTTAAAAATCCCCCGGCGTGTGGTCGGTAAGGTAGTTTCCCACCACTTGAATCGACGCTTTTGCGTGTTCATGGAATCTCACTCCTGATCAGATGTACGGAGTTGTTTAGTATTGTTTCAATTCCACCATTGACCATTCGCACTCGATTTTCAATACTCTATGATATTCGGTACTTTATTAATGTTGATTATTCTTTTTAATTCATTGTATTCGAATTCACTCTAATCATGTTCGCTTGAAACAATTCGCCGATCTATTAATTTCATTAGCAACAGAATCCGGGAATTGTTAATCTTTTGTTTCATTTTCTCCTTTTTTTGTGGTATAAAGCCTTTATTGTAACGTTCGTGTACTATTTTCTTAGCTAATTATATTCCAGTTGTAATTCATTCGCTTTCTGGATGTTTTATGCGATTTTAAACAATTCGAACATAAAATTGTGCGATCGTTTTAGTACATAATTGCAAGTATTCGTTTTAGTGCATAATTGCGAGTATTCATTTATATGCATTACCAAACGAAGCCATTTTTTTAAAAGATGAATGAATGATTGTTTGGGTTTGTAAGACTATCTACATGCGAGTCAAGTTGAAACTTTCAGAGTCGGCTTATTATTCCATTGTCGAGTCTAATTGCTGTGGTCAAATATGATATTCCGTTTGCACTCAGGAAATTAAATGTCGGTTGACTACCTCCGGGGGATCGTTTCGCTAGGACAGCTACATTGCCAATGACTAACTTCGGATTTCCATGTGCGTGGCCTCCATTTGATAATGAATCGATGAATATATTCCCGCGATTACCGTCGCTCACCAGTTTCAGAATTTGATGTTGATTCGTTAAATCATTGCCTGTTAAATTTATCACATTTGCGCTGCCCGCAGCATCTGAATTGGAGCTAAAGGTTGTATGCTCCAAAAAAATCCTCAGTAACGATTACTTGTCCAGGTTGTGCCGCTTACAAAATTGTTGTGGTTGTAGATTGATGATAAAGAGATGATTGGGTTTGGTGCCGTGCTTGTTGTTGAACTTGATGCATTTGTTGAGTTAAACTAGTACCAATTTATAATACCAAAGACATTTTTGGAGTACGTTACTTTACACTTTCTGCTCGTGGGGTTTGCGTTTATTCGCGGCTGATTACGTAAACTCATGCCAAGATCCCTTCGTGGTCGTCGCAAATGTAACCTACATGGCGTTATCCCGTAACATTCTCCCCCTACTTGAAGTGTGTTTCCCCGAAATACACTACATTATCCTCGTTCTATACCAAAGCTAAAAATTCTAGCTAGTAGCTAATGATACGAGTAATTTTAATCGTAACTTCTCAAATAACATTGCCTCGATACTTATTTTAATTCTACAAACCGTCCGCCGCAATAATAGATGAGATTTCGGAGTATTGTTGGCGTGGATTTCGCGAATTTTTCCGATTTTTAAAAGGGGAAATTCGCAAGCCTAAGAATAACGCAGGTAAATTAGGAAAGAGAAGAAACTATAGGCATTTACCATTTATGTATATATTTTCTTCTATCTCCTCTTCCGAACAACAATCCTATCCACCTTAAAAATAATCCCTCATAAACTGAAGCCTGTTTTTAACACCGAATTCTACTATCCTAACCATTCCAAAAAGATGTCTCTACTATTTCCAGACCATGCCGCTTGAATGAAACCCTAAGCACTAATTTGGATTTGGAACCAATTCGACCACTAATTCCTCTCGCTACGCTTTTTTTTTCTTTTGCTCGGGAAACCAATTCCCTACGTCAGGAGCAAAAGGAAAACTTCAAAACGAAGGAAATAAAAAGGAATGAAAAACCATTAAGAGGAAATGCGCACCTAATGAAGCTGAATGAATGAACAAGTGAATAAAACACGGTACACGAAGTGAAGATAAGGAAGCAAAATATAAGAAAAGAACAAGAAGGAAAGGAAGAATGCCAGCAACATGAAGTAAAAACCTTACGCACGGTACTCACGCGGTCATCCCGTCGATTCGGCGTATGAGAAGAAACCGAAAAAAATAAACAAAAAAAAAGATAACGATTTGCATTTTGTTCGCATAATTAGTTGTCGCGACGTCCTCTTTGATTAATAATTTCTATGCGACCGTCATTTCTCGTACGGTATTATTAATGATTAGCGACAACTGCCAACTTAAATCTAACCGCTCAAGGCAACTTCCTAAATCTGTGGCCTTAGCTTTAAACGTTAAAACTATAACTCCCACCACCAGCTTAAATGTATACTACCACCACCACTTTAGTTTAATTCGTCTTATCTTCTAGTGACCGCCACCATTCAAAACTACCCTTCACCATTCCTTATTGCTAGAAAAACGTGCAACGTAACAACTATCTTACTCGCTAACTATTAAACAAGGGAAGTTATTATCCGATTTATTTTGGTGCACTCCCCACTGAAAGTGGGTCTCCTTCTTGTAGCTCCCTAGGACTGGTAGGACTTCAAGTCTTTCACATGCCAGGTACCCGCATCTTTGCCCTTGGCATCTTTGAGCCGGTAAGTCCACCCAGACATTTTCTCCTCTACCCAGATCGGTCCTAAGTATTCCGGGGCTAGCTTCGCGGAGTAAAATTTCGATGCATCCAACAGCGGGAAGTTCCTCCTCCAAACACCGTCTCCCCGTACGTAGCTTATATCTCGCTTGCGTAGATTATACCGAGCTGTGGTTTGTTTTGAGGCCTCTAGCATCCGCTTCCGGATCTTCGCTCGGAATTGTTCCATCTTGTCCGCCCTGACATCTGGTTCTGGAACCCCTTGGTTATCCTGGGGAGGCTCCAACCTCTCGTGAAAAGTATTCATCTCCCTCCCAAAGTTATAAAAATAGGGCGAAACTTTCATCACCTCATGACGATAGGTCCGTAACGCGCAGGCTATTTTAGCTAGATTTTGGTCCCAATCACGGTGACTTTCCACTGTGTATGAGCGCAACATACGTTTGATCTCCTGATTCACGCGCTCTGCCGGATTCGCTTGGGGATGATAGAGTGCCGTGAATTTTATTTGAGTCCCGTAGTTTTCCACCAACTCTCGCAGCTCCTTGCTGCGAAATTGTACCCCGTTGTCACATACTAGCCATCGGGGGACTCCAAAAAGAAGGAACACTCGCTCCTCCAATAAGCGACATATCTCCGTTGCGGATGCCTTCCTGAGTGGGAACAGTAAGGGAAACTTGCTCACGTAGTCCACTATTGTCATTATATAGGTGTACCCCCGTTTTGATCGTGGTAATGGTCCAACCAAGTCCACGCAGACCATTTCCCATGGTTGTGTGGCCTCTCCCGTTCGTGAAATCATTAGTCCTGCAGTCGGCCGCCTCTCCACTTTCATTGATTGGCAAATCCGACATTTGCGGACATAATTTCGGACATCAGCCGCTAGTTTGGGCCAATAATACAATCGGGCCACCCGGTCGATTGTTCGGTCAACACCCATGTGGCCCGCCGTTGGGTCGTCGTGGCAGCGTTTTAAAGCCTCTTTTCGCTCTGGCTTGGATAACACCCGTTTCCACGTGTTAGTTTCCTCCAGGTTAGAATGCCGTCCTGTTACTTGTTTCCACAATTGACCATTTTTAACCTGCCAGCTTGGAAACTTATCTGGATCGTTTTCTACTCGGGTTTTCATTTTTTCTAGCCATTTCTCCTCCTGACTTTCAATGGCATTTATTTCTGGAACGGCTCTCGAAAGCGCATCAGGGACAAGATGATCTCTACCTTTTCGATGCACTACATCGAAATCAAATTGTTGTAGCCTTACAGCCCATCAAACAAGCCGACCAGTAGGATCCTTCAGATTGTTGAGCCAGATTAAGGAGTGATGATCTGTTATGACTTTGAAATGAGTTCCCTCGATGTATGGCCGAAGCTTTTCCACTGCCCACAACACCGCTAGGCACTCCTTTTCGGTGGTGGAGTACTTCCTTTCAGCCCTGCTCAACGATCGACTCAAATAACAGATCACCTTCTCCCCCTCCGGGAAAGTCTGACTCAACACAGCTCCCAAGCCGACATCCGAAGCATCTGTTTGCACATTGAACGGCAAGTTGAAATCTGGGCACGTCAAAATTGGTGCCGACGACAATTTCAATTTGCAGCGGTCAAATGCCAACTCGCATTCTGGAGACCAAACAAATCGACGGTTTTTTTTTAAAAGTTCAGTAAGAGGTGCTACTAGGGAGGCATGGTCAGGTATAAACCGCCTATACCATGAGACCATGCCTAAAAACTGGCGCACTTGCTTGACCGTGTGTGGCCGAGGAATATCGACTACACTAGCGACTTTTTCGGGATCTACACTGAGCCCATTATCGTCCACAATATATCCCAAATATTTCAGTTGAGCGCGGCAAAAATAACACTCTTCTCTGGACAACTTTAGACCTGCCTCTCGAAGACGCCGAAACACCTCCCGCAAAATTTCTATATGCCTCTCAAAAGTCGGTGTAACGATGATAATGTCGTCAAGATATGTAAATACAAAGGGTTCTAACTCAGGCCCGATGACACGATCAATTAGCCTCTGCCAGGTAGCCGGGGCATTCGACAGACCAAAAGGCATCCTTTTAAATTGAAAGAGGCCTCTCCCGGGAATAGTGAAGGCCGTATACTGTCTGGGATCTTCTGCCACCGGTACCTGCCAGTAGGCTGACTTGATATCTAACGTTGAGAGGTATTTCGCGTCCCGTAGCTTGTCTAAAGTTGCCGAAATGTATGGAAGAGGGTACGCGTCCTTCTCGGTCACTTGGTTGACTTTGCGGAAGTCCACGCAAAATCTGTATGTACTGTCTTTCTTTTTTACTAGGAGAATCGGCGATGACCAGGCACTGGCGGATGGCTCCACAACTCCTAATTGTAACATGTCATCCAACTCAGAGTTGATATGTTTTTGGAGTGTTGGAGAGACAGGGTAGTACCTCTGCTTAATGGCCACTGAATCCGTCTTAATGACGTGCTCCACTAGCGAAGTACACCCCAAACCATCACCCATTTCTTCAAATTCGTGCTCTAACATGCTGCCTAGTTGTTTCTCCTCTAATTCTGTCAGAACAGACCTGCTGTGCAGATGAGTTGGAGTTGAGTGAATGGTTGCACACACAAAATCCCAGCAATCCTCTTTCACATTAAGCGTAATTCCAAAAAGACGGAGAAAGTCGACGCCCAAAATAGATCCATGCCTTAACGATGGCACGATCAGTATCTCCAACCATCTCGTCCTATCTTTTACTGTAATAGGCAGCCACGCCTCTCCTGCCACCTCACACTGCCCATCATCTGCAAGCCTTACCGTTTGAAAGTCTGCTGATCCCAATTCCACTCCAATTGACTTCAACTTATTCCAACCTTCCTTTCCCGCTATTGTGTTAGATGATCCCGAGTCAACCAGCCCTACAAACTGTTTTCCTAAAATGTTTATATCTAGATGAGGTCGTATGTCCCTTGCTTTGGTTGCAAATAAATAATCCAGAGGGTTGTGTGCGACTGTATTTGGATGAGACGAAGTGGTACCCTATTCGTCGCCTACCGGGTACCTTGCTCGTTTCCCGACGCTTTGGGAGACGGCTGGCCCACTGGTCTGAAATTATTCCCACCAGGAGAACATGTTGGGCATCTAAATCTAGTTACACCTTGACGCCCACAACCGAAACAACGCACAGGCTGCGAGCACTCACGGGCAAAGTGATTTGCACTCCCGCAGGTCCAGCACTTCCTCCTCGTTTCCGAAGCCTGAGCCCCCACTGCATCTACTCTTATCTCCACTACGTAGGCCAGATCTGGTTCCAAAAGATGTGTTGTTCTCCTACTAAGTGGTGGGACAAATAAGTCAACAGTAGCCTTAGTTGCCTTTAATTTTCGTCCAAGGGACACCAGTTCCGAAACAGAAGCAATGCTTACCAACGCAAGCTGGCCCTGGTAAAATGGGGTTATATTACGTCGGAGAATCCGAAGCTTTTCTTCCTCCGAGTATTTAACCGTTAACCTCCGAAACAGCCCATCCATTACCGCCACATACACGCCAATCGTCTCGTCTTTGCCCTGCGTACGATGGCGTATCTCGTCCCATAACAAATCATTATAATTTGGCGGTAAAAATTCATCCCTGAGCTCCTGACACAGCTCTTTCCAGCTTGCTACACGCTCCCGCACAGATCGGTACCATATTAGGGCTCTGCCCTCGAAGAATTCCGCAGCCATTAGGAAAAGTTGATCTTCCGATACTCCTTTTGCCATTTCTTCTACTCGCTCCAGGAAAGCATTTACCGACCCAGGACTGTCAATCGAAAACTTCACTCCCCATTTAGACAAGTCCGGTGGTTTCATGCTTACCGAGTTTTGGCTGGTCGTAGGTGTTGAGAAATCAGGTATTCGATGACGCTCCATTGCCACCGGGGTGCTCAGGGGCTTCTCATTCACCCGCACAGCTCTTATTCCTTCCGCCTCTTTCGTGTGTTTCACTGCCGCACCTGTTTTGCCACTTCGTGATGCTGCAACCTCCGCGGTTTTCTCTTCCATTTCATCCCCCTCACCCTCGGCTTTCGCTAATAAGTCCATCATAAGGGACATGAGCTCCCCTCTCTGTGTGGCTACCGTATCCTCTAATTCCGCATCTCCTGATGAAATGTTGTCGATTCTGCGCAAGCCAAACTCGATCTTTGACTTTATCTTGATAAATTCATTACACTCCCTATTTCCCTCGAACTTCTCTGCAAGCGCCCGGATTTCCCTTGTTTTTTCTCTCACTGCCTCAATATCTTCCTCTGCCGTAAAAGGGTAGCTCCTGGCCCAAACCATGCTCGTATTCAACGTTACCTCTGCTCGTAGGGCTGCACGAAGAGCCTTGCGCATTTCATCCACTGTCCCTCCTTCTGTCCGCGAATTGCCAGCTCGTAAATTAACTCGTCCCTAGAGAGTCTGTCCCCCAACATCTTCGACGTGTTCCCCATTGTTTGAATGAATATATGTTTCCTAATTTATAATTTATTTATGATGTTTATATAAGATAAAAAAAATAATTGTTTATTATTGAAAAATTTCCAAATTATAAGTTTTATTTGTATAGAATCACGGGAAATTTTTCACAATACACACAACATGGAAAATTTGACACATTCACACTTAAACACACTTTCATTCACTCTTCTGGAAACGCTTTTCCCAATTATTAACCGCCCTTTAAGCCAGCACACAATCTCACACTATTTGGATAACACCCACATCAGCAAGTGCACATCAAATCTACAAAATCACATCACATCCATCACCTCAACAATCACCCATCAACTCACACTTGGCATTTAAACCACACACTAGAAACATATTCCACACACCCGCTAAATAAATTCCGCACTAATTTTTACTAAATTTCACACACCCGCAAATGCAAGCTTTTCCACTAATTCCACTAAATTTCACACAACCGCTAATATAAATTTCGCGCCAATTTCACTCAATTTCACACACCCGCAAATGCAAACTTTCTCACTGATTCCACTAAATTTCACTTTCTTTTGCGCAAATTCATTACTTGTTCACAATCACTTTATTCACTTTCACTAACTTTTACTCACTTTTACTTCAACACGTTGGGCGCCAAATATTACCGCGTTAACTTGGGGTGCTCCGGTCAGGCTCTTCTCGGCCCCGGATAGCTCCGTCGGAGACGGTGCAGGCGCCACTCGTTCGCCCTTTGAGCCCGATTGGAGCCGCCGAACGAGATTGCGCTCCCCGGAGAACAATGAATAAAAATTCCACCTATTCCAAAACCTTTTCTACCAATATCAATCCCTACAACACCTGAGAAACAGAAAACGCTGGATACGCCCGGAAATAACTTATATCGCGAGCTGACCACGACGGGTGCTTGGCAATCCCGCGACTCCAAGACGATGCTAGTCAATTCCCTTCTTGGGAAACAAAAATATCTTCCCGCTGACGAGCAGAAAGTTTACAAGTTGACAAAAAATTCACTATTCAAATTAAATGAAACAACCGAACTGAGTTTACTATTATAATTCGTTTATATGATGAAATGACACCGAAGAATCTATTAACACTGCGTACGCAAATATAACTTTAAAAATCCAACACAAAATATATCTATTATAAAAGAAAACGAGAAAAGAAAGAATGGTTGGCCAACACTTACGATGATTATTCCGCTGATGTGGGGATCCCCAGATGATTGATTTCTTATCCAATTTCTACTGTAGAACCGCCAGATACTGCCAATCTACCTGATGAATCTTTCTCCGCTCGCTCGTAGCACCGTGTATCCACTAGCCAACCTTTACCGTGAAAACGTTTCGCCAACAGGAAGAGCGGGACACCCTTCCAGCCCCCTTTTATTAGCTTGTCAGCCAACGGCGTATTCGGGGAGGTTGAAGACCTTAAAAATCCCCCGGCGTGTGGTCGGCAAGGTAGTTTCCCACCACTTGAATCGACGGTTTTGCGTGTTCATGGAATCTCACTCCTGATCAGATGTACGGAGTTGTTTAGTATTGTTTCAATTCCACCATTGACCATTCGCACTCGATTTTCAATACTCTATGATATTCGGTACTTTATTAATGTTGATTATTCTTTTTAATTCATTGTATTCGAATTCACTCTAATCATGTTCGCTTGAAACAATTCGCCGATCTATTAATTTCATTAGCAACAGAATCCGGGAATTGTTAATCTTTTGTTTCATTTTCTCCTTTTTTTGTGGTATAAAGCCTTTATTGTAACGTTCGTGTACTATTTTCTTAGCTAATTATATTCCAGTTGTAATTCATTCGCTTTCTGGATGTTTTATGCGATTTTAAACAATTCGAACATAAAATTGTGCGATCGTTTTAGTACATAATTGCGAGTATTCGTTTTAGTGCATAATTGCGAGTATTCGTTTATATGCATTACCAAACGAAGCCATTTTTTTAAAAGATGAATGAATGATTGTTTGGGTTTGTAAGACTATCTACATGCGAGTCAAGTTGAAACTTTCAGAGTCGGCTTATTATTCCATTGTCGAGTCTAATTGCTGTGGTCAAATATGATATTCCGTTTGCACTCAGGAAATTAAATGTCGGTTGACTACCTCCGGGGGATCGTTTCGCTAGGACAGCTACATTGCCAATGACTAACTTCGGATTTCCATGTGCGTGGCCTCCATTCGATAATGAATCGATGAATATATTCCCGCGATTACCGTCGCTCACCAGTTTCAGAATTTGATGTTGATTCGTTAAATCATTGCCTGTTAAATTTATCACATTTGCGCTGCCCGCAGCATCTGAATTGGAGCTAAAGGTTGTATGCTCCAAAAAAAATCCTCACTAACGATTACTTGTCCAGGTTGTGCCGCTTGCAAAACGGTTGTGCATGTTGTTGAACTTGATGCATTTGTTGAGTTGAACTAGTACCAATTTATAATACCAAAGACATTTTTGGAGTACGTTACTTTACACTTTCTGCTCGTGAGGTTTGCGTTTATTCGCGGCTGATTACGTAAACTCATGCCAAGATCCCTTCGTGGTCGTCGCGAATGTAACCTACATGGCGTTACCCCGTAACAGGCGTCAACTCTTAAGAAGACATGTGTACATGAATTTAATTGATGATGTATGAAGGGCGTTCGATCATTGCGGTGGTTAATTGGAAACTGTCGCAATTCTCACATCTGCTGTTTTAACATGGATCCAAAAGTGTGCAGGTCAAACAGATTGTCATCGCTCACAAAGAATTCTCCAGGAAGTGTTAAAGTTGTTCCGTAAACGAGCTCCGCGCAACTTGCGCCTAGGTCTTCCTTGTATGAGTTTCGGAGTCCTAGGAGAACGGTCGGAAGGATGCGAGGCCAGTTGGAATTCTGCTCATGGCACATGATGGTGGCTTTCAATTTGCGATGCCATCGCTCTACTAATCCGTTGAATGTTGGGTGATACGGCGATATTCGCGTACGTTTACATTCCAAAAGTTTGGAAAGAGAAAAGAAAAGCGCGGGCTCAAATTGAGTTCCTTGACCAGTTGTGATTATGTGCGGTGCTCCAAATCTCGACATCCAGTTAGTGTCAAATACACGTGCGACAGTTTCAGCTGTTTGGTCGCAAACAGCTTGTTTCTTGTATGCCTTCCAGTCTTTGATCTTTGACATGGTATACAAGTGCGTGTGTATGCTCGAATACCTTTCTTCATGTCAGGCCAAACAAACTTTCTTTGTACGGCTCGAATCATCGTGCGGGCTCCAGGGTGCGAGCATCTGTGGAAGGTGTTTATAACTCAATTACGTAGAGTTGATGGTACGTATGGCCGAATATTGTTCGTCGACGTGTCGCAATATAAACTTCCATATTCCTCTATAGGTAGGGGATGCAGCTTAAGTGATGAATTGTTTCCAGAGAGAAATGATTGAAGTGCAGTTTCGTTACGTTGTTCATCTATCAGCTCGTGGGTGGTCAATTTAGATGGCAGGTTGATTGTTTTGATTCTTGATAGCGTATCTGATACAATATTTTCCTCTCCATTAACGTGGACGATTCGGGTACAAAATTCCGATATAAAACTTAAGTGCCTAATTTGTCTCGGCGAAGATTTTTCTGTTTTTTGACTGAACGCATATATCAACGGTTTGTGGTCCGTTTTGATGAAAAACTGGGTGCCTTTGAGCCAGTATCGAAAGTGTTTTAAACTACTGTAAATAGCCAACAGCTCTCGATGGTAAACGCTGTACTTTGATTCAGCGTGATTCAGTTTTCGTTGAAAGTAAGCTAATGGTAGCCAACTGCCATTTACTTTTTGCTCTAATATTGATCCAACTGCAACATCAGATGCGTGGGTGACAAGTTGTAATGGCATCGATGGAAAAAAATGTACTAGCAATGTCTCCTTCGCAAGGCTTTCCTTACAATCGTTAAAGGCTTTTATGGTTTCGGGTGACTATTGAATACCGCATTTGTCGCCTTTTTTTACGTTGCGGACATATTGGTGGAGCGGTGCTTGTAGGTTGGCAGCATTACGGATGAATCTCCTGTAAAAATTTAATATGCCCAGGAAACGGTGTAGTTGTTTGAATGTTGTTGGTATTTTGTGTCCCAGGTACTCAATTTCTTCGACGCCAAAGACACATTTTGCAACGTTGATTATCACTCCGTAAGTTTATAATCATTCAAATACGATACGAAGATGGTCCATATGTTCTTCGATTGAGTTAGATGATACAAGAATGTCATCTCGATAACAGACACAAAAATCCAATCCGCGCAACGATTCGTCAACAAACCGTTGAAAGGTTTGGGCGGCATTCTGGAAGCCAAAGGTCATTACCGTAAATTCAAATAGGCCAAACGGTGTTGTCGCTGCCGTCTTTGGGACATTCTCATCCGCAACTGGGATCTGGTACTATGGTCGAAGGAAGTCTATTTTAGAAAATATACATTTACCTGTGAGATCTGATGTAATGCGCTAAATGTGTCACATGGGATTGCGATCGGGTATGGTAATCGCGTTTAGTTTACGATAATCTCGGCATGGGCGCCAGGAACCTTCCTTCATGGGCACAAGATGCAAAGGACAACTCCACGGGCTGTTCAATGGACCGCAGTAGTTCTTATCCATCATGTACTGGAACTCTGTTTTAGCTATTTTCAGCTTGTCTTGTGGTAGTCGTCTCGGGCGTTCTGCTACCGGGGGGCCAGTAGTGATGATATGGTGTCGTGTGGAGTGCTGTGTAGTGTTCGCTAGAGCAGGATTCGTTACTTCTGGGAATGATTTCAGTACTTCTTGGAACTGCAATCCTTCGATCAATGTAGAGATCGATTCTGTGGGTAGAGTTGATACGGTTCCTGCTATTGTAAGTTTTGTTTTCGAGTCTACAAGACGTCTGTTTTTAATATCTACAGAGAGGCCGTGTTCCTTGAGAAAATCAGCACCTATAATTGTGCACACGTAAATCACTTTGGCTACAACGGCTGCCCGCGGATGTACAATCGATTCTCGCCATCGCGGAAACAACAGATCTCACCCGCCCCGCAGAAATGTCTGACAAAATTCTAGATGTCAACAGGCCTAACGAAATTTGTGATGTCTCAGATTGCCAAATATCAAAAGGAATTTCGACCAATACAGCAGATTTAGTTACACAGATCGCAAAATGAAAAGCATCAATCCAACAATTACGAGTATCACCTGCTCGACGCTTCACATCACCACGACACTTCAGAAGTCGAAGCCTTTCTCGCAATCGAGAAAACGAAAGAAAAATCTGCTTCTATCATCAAAAATTCGGAACAGCCGCTCGTCATTGTACCAAACCATGTAACTTTCAGGCCCCATCGATGTCGGAAAACGCCTACGAGCCCTGCGTGTTGGGACGGCTTGCAGTCGCTCCGCAACAAATCGTCTTATTGTCACTGACAAACTAACACAACTTAAGTTTCTAATGGACACAGGTGCAGACGTGTCAGTCATGCCTCGACTACCATCGCTTAAAAACAACACAAAAACAGAATTTAAGCTTTACGCGGCCAATAAATCTCCGATCAACACTTATGGTGAAAAGTTGCTTACATTAAATCTCAGCTTACGTCGGCAATTTACGTGGCCATTTATAATAGCAGACGATAATTGGCTGTGCACAATTATAGGTGCTGATTTTCTCAAAGAACACGGCCTCTCTGTAGATATTAAAAACAGACGTCTTGTAGACTCGAAAACAAAACTTACAACAGCAGGAACCGTATCAACTCTACCCACAGAATCTATCCCTACAATGATCGAAGAATGGCAGTTCCACGCAGTACTGAAATCAATAGCTAGAGAATGTATGTTCTGGCTCAAATTTTCCATGCGAATTGGGATTGATTTTGCGCGCCACCTAGTGGCGGAAATTGGAACTAATGGCACTTGAAGCGGTCTGCAATGGAACTAATGGTTTGTGTCTTGAATATGTGGGTGTGTGTCTCGGGTGTGTAGGTGCGTGTATTAGGGTGGTATAGGTAGGTGCCTGAGATGAGAAGGTATGAGTCCGAAAAAGGTGTGGATATCATGGATGGTTGCGGCGAGGGTGTCTGGCTAGGGTATGTGGGTATGTATAAGGTAAGTGTAGGTGTGGGCTAGCTGGTGCTCTGGGCGGTTGTTCGCTGGGCTTGAGAGCCTTTAGTGTGTGACTTATTGAAGGCGTTTGGGACGAGCGATTTACTTGGTCACGTTAGGCGTGCTGGACTTTTTTATGATGCAAGTGGCTGCGTGGTGACGAAGGGCGCTGCTATAGACGGGTGACTACGTTTTTGGCGGGTGATGGGCTTGCTCGTCAGCGGGTGCTCTATGGCATGGGAATTTGCTTCGTGGGTGCTTGGTTAAGGAACGCGTTGCTCATCGATTGGTGTATGTGGCTAACGATCGACGACGTTGTAGGCTAGTAAACGTCATGCGTGTCGATTGTTTGACGATGTAATTTGAGGTGTAGTTTTTATGGCGCGAATTGTTGGATGATGACGGAGGGCGCTGATGTTGATGGGTGACTTTGCATTATGGATGGGCGATGGGTTTGCCTTTCGACGGGTATTCCGTGGGTGCTTGCTTAAGGTGCACGTTGCTCTTCGATTGGCGTCGGCGGTTAAGGATGGACAGTAGCGTGTGGAAATCACCGATTTGCTTGATCACGTTAGGTGTGCTGGACGTTTTTCATGGTGCGAATGGTTGCGTGGTGACGGAGGGCGCTGATATAGACGGGTGGTTTTGCATTATAGATGGGTGATGAGAATTTGCTTCATGGGTGCTTGGTTAAGGAGTGCGTTGCTCATCGATTGGTGTCTTTGGCTAAGGATGAATGGCCGCGTGTGGAAATGACCGATTCGCTTGATCATGCTTGGCGTGCCGGAAGTTTTCATGACGCGAGTAGTTGCGTGGTGATGGAAGGCACTGCTATAGACGGGGAGCTTTGCATTATGGATGGCTGACGGGCTTGCCTTTCGATGCATGTTCTAAGGCGTTACAATTTGCTCCGTGGGTACTTGCTTAAGGTGCGCGTTGCTCCTCGTTTGATGTATGTAGTTAAGGATAGATGGTGTTGTGGGCGAGAAAACGTTGCGCGTGTTGGTTGCAGGAGGAAGTAATTCGAGGTATAGGTTTCCATGGCAGCGGATGTTATGAGCCGTAGAAATTTGTCTCGTGAGCGTTTGGTTAAATTTCCGCGTTGCTTATCAAAGGGTGCCTGTCTTTAAGTATGGATGGTCGGTGGTTCGGAATAATTTGCATCGCTTTTTGGAGGATCGTGATTGGGGTGTAGATTTGTTTGGCGGTGAATGCTGTCAGGCATGGAAATTGACGTCGGGAACGCGTGACATATGTAAGTGACATTGCTTTTTAAAAGTATTACGTTGTGCACGTAGACTTGCCTGTCGCCGGGAGTTTTAGGGCATCGGAATCTAGAGCGTGGAAGAGAAGTGACATGGCGTACATTATATTGTAAGATGGCTTTGTTTGTTGGCGGCGGGCATGTTTGCTAGAAAAAGATAGCGTATGCATTGCGCTTTGCTTGGCAATGGGAATTTTTAGAAGTACTAATGTTTTTTTAGTGTCCGTGAACTGCGGATAACGTGATGTGTGGGACTGAGACGTGCTTTCACAAACGTCCATTCACAGATACGCCTGCTCTAATCAGCCATATATTGTTTACATTGATCTTTTTTCGGTTTCTTTTTGCTAAGGTACGTCGTTTCTTTGTTTTGTGACTCATTGCTATTGTATATTATTGCTTTTATCGGTTTCATGTCAATAGTACTTTAAGAATCGTCTACAATGAATTTTATTCGGTTAGGCTAATATGTTGATTGCTCAAATCTTTTGATGCAGTGAAAGAGATCTTAATGTTTGTTGTAATGCGTTCTTGATATTTAGTATAGTGTTAAATTTTAGTTTGCTTGTAGCAGCATTTTGTTTGTCTTCATCATCATCACTTATTTCTTAAAGCGGTTTCTATACTTCATTCTCTGATTTTACTATTATGTAGAAGTATGGCACTATATTCATTCATGTTTTCTTTACTATAGGGTGCTCATTGGTTTTGTTCAAAAATTCAAATAATTTCTTCCAAGACGAGTTATTTTTTCAAGTTAATGATCTTGTAGCGCATGAGATGGTGATAATTTTGTTCGTACATCATATGATTTGTCCCTTTTGATAACGCACGGTAAAGATCTAAGATTAATAAGAACTCGATGGGCTAAGCTCATATAAAATGCATGAGAGAACATGCGACCGGTTTCTTGTCTCTTCCAAGCGAACAGTCTGTCATTTCCTCCCCGTCTGCCTCTTGCTGGTCACTTTCTTGTTCCAAAAGCTGACTAGGTGTGAACTGACAGTCAAGTTGACTGATGCAAATCGGACGCCAAATTGGCCAATTTGCAAGTTTTGTCGCGAATTTTATCCGATATTAAAACTGTGGAAAGCGTTCGCGATCTAAATTCGTTCCAAGTGTTTAAACATTCGATTGCAGTTTGTGATTCAAATAACTTTAACGTGTGCCACTGTGAAATTAATTTAGAATTTCAAAATTAAATGTGTAGTGCCTTCATGAAAAAATCATAATGGAAAAGAATCTGTAGGTGTTTCTTTTCACAAGTGACTGGTTAATATATTAATGTTTTGCATGTTTTTCATACAATGCTGAAGGTTTTTCAAATAGAAAGGAAATTTTTGGTATTGTATGAAAATTTGTTTACATTGAGCAGCAGCCATGTTTGCTTGTGCAATTTGGCTCTCTCTAAGGTTGGTCTTACCTGCACAAGATTGGTAAGTCACGGTGTCCTGACTGCATATTCTGTGCTGGAGAGGTCGATGATGCCTACCACACATTTTTTGTATGCAAGAGGTGGGAAAGGCAAGCGCGGTGACCTCATTGAAGAAATGGGAGATCTCTCTCCGGATGAACTCACTGGAGGGATGCTCACATCCGTTGACAAATGGAACTGTTTGGCACATCACGCTCGGGCAGTCCTTAAGATAAAAAGGAAAATATATGAGCGTCTGGAGGCGTCCAGGGCGGAGGGGTCTCTTTTCTAGAAATCCCTCTCCCTTCCCCTCCTTCCGTTGGAAAAGGGATCCCTGTAGCCTGGTGGCGCCTAAATACGTAGAGAAATGAGGTTTAGCCCGAAGTAATGTGTCAAATGGTTCCAGGCTAAGTTCTCAGATTGACAGAGGAGGTGTTTAGTGGGTAGTCCATGGGTATCCTCCATGGGAGTCCCACACTGCTAGACTCGGCGGGCGTAAATGCCTTCACCTCCCTACCACAAAAAAAAGGTTGTAAACAAGAGCGTAGCAGTAGGAAAAGTGGTCGCAGGGGTTGTTGCAACCATATTGTCACGTGGTTGTCCACTCCAGTATTATTTAATTACTCAATGGTAAAGATGCGTTATTTTTTTAGATTACTATGTTGACATGTATGTTTTGGGTATCTGCTCCCAATTTCAGATTATTTATGGATTTTGTCTAGGAAAGATTTTACGATTTATGGCTTCAAGGACGCTCCTTTTTTATGGATTTTGTATGATGGATGTAGAAATCATCGTGGTGGTCCTAATGAGTGGGAATATTTACGCATTTTCATTGATAAATTTTTGGTACGTACTGAAAGAAAAAAGCTAATATAGAAAAAGAGAATGCGGTAGGTCATTGTTGGTATAATGTCATCATTCGTTGGTTATGTCCATAATGCATGAAAAAATATTTTTAGTCCTATATGATGGCATTATATGCATGCACAAGATTAAATGAATTTTTATATTTACTTTGAATTACGTGTTGTTATTGTGGGTCTGTATTATTTAGTTTAAGTAGTTTCATGAGTGTCAGTATAACATAGAGTATAACTATTATTTTATGCTTGTCTCATATTCTTCACAGTATGTATGATTTTTCGACATTTCCGGATCTCTTTAGCCATATCTGCATTAGGAACTTTATGATGTTTTGAGTATGAGAATTTTTAATTTGTTATCTTCTTAGGAATGCTTGCATGCATGGATGATGCCATTTAATTGATACTTTTCGGATGCATATTATCGCTTTTAGTGCCTATATGATTGCATGAGAATTTACAAACCTCATACTTTGCGTGCTTGTATTAAGCGTAAAATCACTTCAGCTATATTCATATGCATTTTCAATATTTGAGCATTAAGTAAAATACGTATTTATTACATTTTAAATATGCTAGATTTATCATCATGGGGATTTTCGGGTATGCTCATTGACATATTCAAGTATTATTTTCACATAAGTACAATATATTCTTGTTGAGTTTTTTCTTATCAGAATTTTTTTCTGCTGGATGCTTGGTTGATTATTTATAGGTTTGAAGAAGATCTAATTAGTTTTCAACATATAGAGTATGTTTTTGGGTTGGCACACTGCTACTATAGATCACTTTGGCTAACGTTTATGTAAGATAGTTCGGTATAGATAACGATATGTGGTAGCATATGAGTTTATGGTAGGCTATTTTAAGATCGATCTCAACGTATCATGTATAGACAAGTAGTATATGTTATGGAGTGTTCTTGATTAGGATGGTCGTGAGTCATTGTGGGATGTTATGAGATGATCATTACTTTCAGGAGATGTGTGTCTGCTGGTAATTTGATGAACAGATGTCCAGTTGAGTTGAATGAACTCATGCGGTTTTTTTTTGTCCATCGCTAGATATTTTTGAATGGTAGAGTTAAGTGTTTGATATTTGAGTGTTTCGGATATGCTCGGAATGTTTAGGTCATTTTGCTGAGTTGTTTGAGGCATTAGTTTACTTGTGCAGTGTTAGATTAGTTGTTAAAATAAAAGGACTGTGTTTTTTTCTAATAGAAATAATTTATTGAGTAATGCTATTTTTTGCTATATACAAATAAATTTTGATACAATTTACAGCACATCTGATAAATGACTATGAATTCTACAGCATAGTGAACAATTTTCAACTTAACTTAGCTTAGGTTTATTCAGCTGAACTATTTCTGATGCATAATTAGTCCTCTAACGTATCATGTAATGTACTCGTATACTGTAAAATTTGTATTCAATATACTTGTCATGCAACTCTGGTTCAAATTGTTGATTTTTCAATTCTAATATAGTTTCGGTTGTATGTTTTTGAAGAGAGAGGATGTAATGATTTTTATGTCTACGTCCGAACGCGGAACCGACCTCTCATCGGTTCTAGACGTTAAGTCTGAGTAGTGCCAACGGATGGTACCAACCGGTCAACCAATCCGTGCACCGTAACCCATTCACGTGGTGGCTGCTTGTCGGCCAGCTAGATCGGAGAAGATTTCGGTCGCGGGTCTCCGAATGGGTTACGCTCATTTACAATCTTCAGCCACCTATACATGCCCGTTTTCAAACGCGTTACAAAACAAAACCATACGGAGAGGAAACCTATTCTACGTTACTCCGTATTTCTTCATCATTCAGTCAAAGAACAAAATCTAATTTTTACTTCGCGTTCCCGAATTTCCGACGCGGTGCCGAAAAGTATACTACGTTAACGTTATTCCGAAAAAAGCTACGCTAAAAAAAAATCAAAATCAACTAAGGTACCGCGTACCACGCGCAACGCGAAACCGACCTCAGCGGATTTTCTCAAACCCTACCCTCGCGACGGCATACCTACCCTGCACCTCATTTCCCACTGAAAAGAAGAACCACTGGAAAGGAAAGTCGTTATTAAGGTTAGCAATTTATTTTGTTATTTAATTTCATTATCTTTTACCACATAAAATAAATGACTTATAATAAATAAATTTTTAACTTGTCCAAAACCTAATGATGTATTTTTTTCCATTTACTAAATTGGTATAAAGTTTTTCAAATATTTCTTTTGTAATTAACAATATTCATTAACTAATTTGATTGATAAACTTAAATATTGTTTTCAAATGAATTATATTGTAAATCAAACCTTAAATCCGAGTAAAATAATATACTACAAATCATTTGAAATGATGATTTAAGATTGCAGCGTCAAAATTAATCCAGAATACTTCAAATATTTGTTAGACAAATATTAATTATGAACATACAAAATTAATTATGAAAGAATTAATGTAAAAATATTTTCAGTTAGTGTTTTTTTCTGGTTGAGGCAATTGCATTTTAAAATGAAACAATTTGCATATTACATATTTGATGAATTAAAATTTGAAAAAAACAAGTTTCATTTTATATCACAGAAAAATTGCCACTTAAAAATCTGATCTGGATTATAAATTGTATGCGGGAAAACGTATTGAAATCTCGATTAATCGTTTTTTTTCGTGGTAGGTTATTTGCATTTTTAAACTCATTATTTGAATTACAAACATATTTTATAAGTGGTACGAGAAAACAAAAGCGATCAAAGAAAAGCAAATTCGTCGTGAGAATAAATGCTATTCTTTTTATTTCAAAAGTTGGTTCATTATTCCACAAATAAACGAGCAACAGTATCCGAGAAGAGAAACAAAACAAATAAAATATTCGGAACCACAGCCAAAATCGTAAAATTCATACATGTTAGGGTGGGCAATGAAATTTTTTCTCTCAAATCCATTTAGAATAGTGAAATTATTTTGCCATATAAGGTCAATTGCAAGCCTCCAAAATATTATTCATTTATTTATATACTTTCATTTTTGTTAATTTTGCTTTGCTTATTTATATTTTGGTAATTTTTAAGATATTCTTAAGAGGCAAGAGCTCGTAGACTATCATGTACTCCCAATGAAGTGCTTGACTAATTGGGTATGTCAATGTAGTTTGGTAAAGGTTCTTTCAGTTCCAAAATTCAATAAATTTTTTTTTTTCTATATGAGGTGTGCACAACTCATAAATACCCAATAAGGCTTATTATTAAAAAAAAAACAATCACGAAAAGAAGAAGAGAAATAAAACACGGAGTACATATTACTTCATTCAAACTTATATGTGACTGACTCCCAATTCACCTGGTATGTTAGGCTTATATTTTTGACTGTTTTTAGGATTGTTAATTAACTTTAGGTAGATAGTGAATATTATTTTATTGTCTTCCGATTACGGCTAACTGAACTCTGCTATAGACGAATTTCGACTAATCAAATATCTAATGATAGCAACTTTAAACCTGCATAACCCAATAACGAGATTCCAACCGAAAGTTTTCGTGTGTCGTTTGAAGGCATTTTAAGACAATATTTTTTTGTTTTCGGCGCACTCAACAAAGTAAATAGAAATTTTCATGTAGCAAACAATTAGAAATAAAATGGAGTATGTTGAAGAGCACTAAAAAGTATAAAGCGCGCTTTTTATACAGTATTGGATTCTGGCATATGAGTATAACAAATTTTTAACACCGACAAGTCCTTCAAACCACGTCCTACCTCGTTGCAACAACCCGAACATAATTTAATTCTAGACCGCTATGTCGACGGCTTTTAATGAATATCTTTGATTAGTTTTAATATGCACGCCTATGCAGGAAATGCTTAATCGCAAAGTAAAACCATAAACGACTCAAGCTGCAATCGACTTCACCTTGTGCGCTTTGGCGAAGTTTTTTTCTTTTTTTTTTGTTAATTATGTTTCGTTATGAACTCTCTAAGACAGTTTCGACCGTCACCGTAATAATGTTAAGAAGTTTGTAAACATAATTCATACAAATTTCAAACTCTCGCCTAAAGAAATCACTCTTACAGACTAAATGTTTGATCATGCAATCAATGGGAAAGTACGAAGAAAACGATAAACAACAATTAACCGAATATGAAAACTTATTAAAATTTTATGAGATGCTCAATCACTAACGATAAAAATACTGGTTCCGAAACTCCGCACCGCTTCTGAATAGCAGACTATTTGCAGTAAAAAGATAGACTCTTTGAACCCATCCGTCTTGATACAGGATAAAAGAAATATATCCACACTAATTTTCATGATATGACCTTTGGTTACTTGTGCGAGCACAGGCCGATGACTGACGAGTGAATTAAAGAGTCATAATTTTCAATTTTGCCAAAATACTTGGAACTAAAGATAATTTGGCATTTTTGCTCAACTAAAGTTTCTGCTTCATTCTTCGATTTCTCCTAAGCATACACTGTATCATTCGTAACAGATCAGGTGCAATTATCTTTGTGTTAGCTTTAAAACTGACCTTCGCTTTGCCTCTTATTAGGACTTTTTAATAGACGACTGAATGGTGCTCCACACCTGGGGGGAGGTGTTGCAACTGAATTGCTGCCCTCGTTATTGTTGAAGGGTCGCCAGCTTGTATAATGGCAATGAGAACTGTTTGGGTCGGATCTCCAGGATTATGTTGTCGTTGTGGCTGTTGTGGAGGAGGCTGTTGTTGATGTTGCTGCTGGTGCTGCTGCTGTTGTTGTTGCTGCTGCTGCAAACTGATCAATAACCCGTTGCCCATCGGTGCCGGTGGAGTAGCGCATAATAAACGGCACCATTCGTAGCACACACAGTCCGTTCCTAAATAGCAGGAGGAATCCGTAAAAACAGACTGTTAGAGCGGTGAAACGAAAACTCCCTAATGGAGTCGTATTTAAAATACTACTTTTTATGGTTACCTTTTTTGTTTTGCACTCCAGTTTCCAACGCTGTTTCGAGAGGATTGAAACAGTTTTCGGGACGAATCGACCGTGGAGCAAGTTCTGAGTACTGAACACGAACAGCCGTTAGCGCTACAAAATCGAAATATTACCCGAATCGCCGAAAATTTAAAGAAAACTTCGTGATCATACAGAAATGCGACCGCTTCGTATTTGTGCACCGTTCGTTGCTGTTTAATCGTTCGCTGTTTGCCAAAACCCCTTGAAACTCCTTATGCGTGGCGGAAACTACCTACACAATTCACTGTCATGTGGCTGTCAATCTCTTGACATCCGACGATAAAGTTGACGTGGGATGTGCGCGCGTCGCAACCAACGTGAAATGACAAGCCACCTAGTGTGTTGGTAGTGGTCACCAGCGGCGTCGCATGATTCATTACAAGGAGAATAACAAGTTCTATGATGAATTACTGATGAGTATTTCCCGATACAAATTGAATATCAATTATAAACTTTTCCATTCTAATAGCACTGACCACTAGTTGGTTATAGTTTTGTTTGGACTGTTTATAATACCCGATGCTATGAATTATTACTTTGTCGTATGAACGTGAGACTGCAGGAATATGTACTGTTTTATTTGTGTAAAAATATTTCTTATCACTTGATCGTATGAATAACAAATGCATGTATCAGTGCCTGATGTCGTATTAGAGTTGGACCATTCACATATTTGCTAGTGTATTCCATGTTTATTGGATACTTTTTCACCCATATTACTATATTTAAGCATATAATTCTCGATTCGAATTCTGTGTTCAGGAAAAATATCATGGTACTATTCCACGAAGTATTGGATGACCATTGTAATAGATATTTTCGCGTTGAAAGTGTATTGACCTCTGTCTTCATCGTTTTCTTGACGTCGTTTACCAGAATTTTTTGTTTTTGAATGAATGTACTTAGAACCACTGTTTTGCTGAATTTTAAAAACCGCATAATAATCCGTAGAATAATATGTAGTCTAGTGACAAAAAAAAACGACGTGATGCGTTTAAGTTAACATACATTCATGTTCTAGTTGGCCCAGTGCAAATAAAAAGAGGATCTGTTTCTCAATAAACTTCAGTATTTTATAGACTAAAGAGATTATACTTGATTTCAAAGCCTTTCACAATAGTATGTAGTTTAGTAAATCTCAATGCACAATTTCCTAATGAATAATTCCTTTTAGTGAAATAAAACATTGTTTATAGCGTTTGTAGTATTTTATTTCATCACATGGAAAATTAGATCGTCAAAAACTACTGGCATTTCATAAAGAAGTCTAGAATAGTTTATGTTTACAAATGATGTTTGAGTTGGAGTGAAGAAGTCGTTGGTATCCAGTTTAAGTACGCTTTTTTCTCTGCATCTTGCACAATATTGGTCATAGTATTCCTTCATACAATCGGTAAGCAAATTGTTGTATTGCATGACAATGTTGAAAAAATCCATCAAGATGAAAAGCGTGAAGAGCTCGGGATGTTTAAGTATTAGTCTCTCGCCTTCAATAGGTATGTAGAAGAGTTCAAGAAGTCCAAGCTGATTTGCAGGGAATTCATCTACTCTATCTTTGAGATCAATGAGATATTGGCGAACTGAAGTCCATTGACTGTTATCTAACTCCAACTGATTTTGTCCACTGCATCGGAAGATTATTTTCGCTTGAAATGTTAGCGGGTCAAATCCAAGTATCACTTTGCTTTTGTGGAAACCTTCATCAAGATAGTATGTTTAGTTCAGCAAGAGGTTTTTCTCATAGATTCGCTGTTCCTCTCGATTCTTTATTAGTTTCTCCTGTTTCTTGTTCACTTTTCTCGCTGAAGTAACCTTATCAGTCTGGCTGGCTTTTTCATGCTTCTAACTAGCTGATGAAGTTACTGGATCTGCTCCAATCATTTTAAATGACTGCTTCTAGTAGTAAAACTAAAGATGTATATTTATTACGCCAGCATATATATTGACTTCTCTGAATATACGGATGAAGGGGAGAGCCAAGTTCAATAAATGTTGATCATTCTATTGCATAAGTAAACATGTTTAGCCCTTGGATGCTGTGATGTTGCTTACTCTCATGATTTAAATTGAAAGATAAGAAAGTGCTTTGGAGTTAAGACTTGAACCACCAAGCTAACAGGAGTAGGAGTCAGTAACAGGAAATGACACTTTGCTCCGTATTTTCTTTAAAATTTTTAGGAGTACTGCTGGGCTACAAAAGATTGCTTATAGGCTAATTAGCTGTCTTTTTATATGTAAAACCATCTATTTAGCTGTCGCTTTTGCTGATGAGCTGTCTATTTTATGTATAATGCTGTCTATGCAACTGTCTATTTAGCTGATGCCCTGTCTGTTTAGCTGATATGCTATCTCTTGAGCTGTCTATGTAGCTGTCTTTAGTTGATAAGTTGAGCATTTGACCCAACGTGCTATCTTTCATTCCCTAAATTTATTTGTTGTTTGGGAAGTACCTATTTATAAGAAAATTCTTATTATTTTCCATACAGTAACAGTCAGCATTTTTACACCTTATTTGAAATGTTATATGCTCGTCACAATTTACTTTAAGCCTACTGATTACTAAGACTGCATCGTCATCCTCATCCAAGTTATTTGTAGGCATACATGGGTCAGACAAGAATATTCACGTCTAGGTTGCTGTTCAGGTAAACAAATCTTGATTAGGAGGAAGCCATTATCAGTTGCTCGAGAGTTAATTGATCGTATTTCATGCTGATATATTCTTCATAAAATTGAGTCAATACACCCTTCTTTTTTCATGTGCATTAGTTTTTCTTTTGACTCCTGTCGATCTTATATAGAGGAATCCCCTTTTACAGTAATTTGAGCTCATTTATCCAGTCTTTTTATGTATTCATAAGACTTGCGGTCCGTCATTATTTTTGAAGTGAATAATGCTTGAGACTGTTACCGCCCACTATGATGTTCCGTTGCATTGAAATCATGCTGCTACACTTATGAACTCATCCAAAATGGTCAAAATCGTATGATCCCTTGGATCAGCCATTCGAATCATTTTTTAAAGCACAAACTTTTTGAATAAATCTCTACTTCATGCAAACCATTGGTAGGACCTTAACATGAATTAATTTCGCCTGTTGTTTAGTCGATGTATTAAGGGCTTATAGTGGAACTTATTAAGTATATTGAATCATCTTGGTGTTCTCATGCATGATCAACCCTTTTGGATTATCCGGGATATGCAGGAAGATCAGTATGTTATAACCGGAACGATTTTTTCCCTATCATTGAACAATTGAGTAAAATTTTGGTACCTCCAACTGACTAAAAATCTGTCATTGATCCATTTTCAGAAGAGTATGGAAGGGTTTCGATGACTTAGGCTGCATAATTACTCACAACCTGCGAAATGATGAAACATCACGGATAAATGTCTCTAGATATGAACATTATTATAGCTATCAAGTGTCGATGTATTAGTATCATATGTCGACTGGTCTCTTTATCATGCAAAGAAGGTTATCCCCAATCACCAATTAGTTGAACCGTCAGCTAGGGTCATGAATGGTCTGTTCTGTAGCTGAACAATGATCAACTTCACACCAACATGTTTTCTCTTTTGCACCTATAAACCCTATTGCCTACTGAACTCAAGGCCTTTTTCTCTTTCACACCTACTCCTCGAGTTGATTGGCGGGCGGAAGGTAGCGGAGGACCCCGCAGAGATGCAGGATAAGCTTCTACTCAGCCTACCCCATTGCCATGCAGGCATGATGAACCATCATCATGCATTATGACGCGTGATAACGCATGATGACCGGTCATGGATTCCCGCATGGCATGGGTAGGCTGGTTAGAAGGTTACCCTGCATCTCTGCGGGGTCCTCCGCTACGTTCCACCCACCAATCAACTCGGGTAGTAGGTGTGAAAGAGAAAAAGGCCTTGGGTTCAGTAGGCAATTGGGTTTATAGGTGCAAAAGAGAAAACATGTTGGTGTGAAGTTGATCATTGTTCAGCTACAGAACAGACCATTCATGACCCTAGCTGACGGTTCAACTAATTGGTGATTGGGGATAACCTTCTTTGCATGATAAAGAGACCAGTCGACATATGATACTAATACATCGACACTTGATAGCTATAATAATGTTCATATCTAGAGACATTTATCCATGATGTTTCATCATTTCACAGGTTGTGAGTAATTATGCAGCCTAAGTCATCGAAACCATTCAAAACCCTTCTGAAAATGGATCAATGACAGATTTTTAGTCAGTTGGAGGTACCAAAATTTTACTCAATTGTTCAATGATAGGAGAAAAATCGTTCCGGTTATAACATACTGATCTTCCTGCATATCCCGGATAATCCAAAAGGGTTGATCATGCATGAGAACACCAAGATGATTCAATATACTTAATAAGTTCCACTATAAGCCCTTAATACATCGACTAAACAACAGGCGAAATTAATTCATGTTAAGGTCCTACCAATGGTTTGCATGAAGTAGAGATTTATTCAAAAAGTTTGTGCTTTAAAAAATGATTCGAATGGCTGATCCAAGGGATCATACGATTTTGACCATTTTGGATGAGTTCATAAGTGTAGCAGCATGATTTCAATGCAACGGAACATCATAGTGGGCGGTAAGAGTCTCAAGCATTATTCACTTCAAAAATAATGACGGAACGCAAGTCTTATGAAGACATGAAAAGACTGGATAAATGAGCTCGAATGACTGTAGAGAGGGATTGCTATATTATATACAAGATCGGTAGGAGTCAAGAGAAAAACTAATGCACATGAAAAAAGAAGGGTGTATTGACTCAATTTTATGAAGAATATATCAGCATGAAATACGATCAATTAACTCTCGAGCAACTGATAATGGCTTCCTCCTAATCAAGATTTGTTTACCTGAACAGCAACCTAGACGTGAATATTCCTGTCTGACCCATGTATGCTCACAAATAACTTGGAGGATGATGACGATGCAGTCTTGGTAATCAGTAGGCTTAAAGTAAATTGTGACGAGCATATAACATTTCAAATAAGGTGTAAAAATGCTGACTGTTACTGTATGGAAAGTAATAAGAATTTTCTTATAAATAGGTACTTCCCAAACAACAAATAAATTTAGGGAATGAAAGATAGCACGTTGGGTCAAATGCTCAACTTATCAACTAAAGACAGCTACATAGACAGCTCAAGAGATAGCATATCAGCTAAACAGACAGGGCATTAGCTAAATAGACAGTTGCATAGACAGCATTATACATAAAATAGACAGCTCATCAGCAAAAGCGACAGCTAAATAGATGGTTTTACATATAAAAAGACAGCTAATTAGCCTATAAGCAATCTTTTGTAGCCCAGCAGTACTCCTAAAAATTTTAAAGAAAATACGGAGCAAAGTGTCATTTCCTGTTACTGACTCCTACTCCTGTTAGCTTGGTGGTTCAAGTCTTAACTCCAAAGCACTTTCTTATCTTTCAATTTAAATCATGAGAGTAAGCAACATCACAGCATCCAAGGGCTAAACATGTTTACTTATGCAATAGAATGATCAACATTTATTGAACTTGGCTCTCCCCTTCATCCGTATATTCAGAGAAGTCAATATATATGCTGGCGTAATAAATATACATCTTTAGTTTTACTACTAGAAGCAGTCATTTAAAATGATTGGAGCAGATCCAGTAACTTCATCAGCTAGTTAGAAGCATGAAAAAGCCAGCCAGACTGATAAGGTTACTTCAGCGAGAAAAGTGAACAAGAAACAGGAGAAACTAATAAAGAATCGAGAGGAACAGCGAATCTATGAGAAAAACCTCTTGCTGAACTAAACATACTATCTTGATGAAGGTTTCCACAAAAGCAAAGTGATACTTGGATTTGACCCGCTAACATTTCAAGCGAAAATAATCTTCCGATGCAGTGGACAAAATCAGTTGGAGTTAGATAACAGTCAATGGACTTCAGTTCGCCAATATCTCATTGATCTCAAAGATAGAGTAGATGAATTCCCTGCAAATCAGCTTGGACTTCTTGAACTCTTCTACATACCTATTGAAGGCGAGAGACTAATACTTAAACATCCCGAGCTCTTCACGCTTTTCATCTTGATGGATTTTTTCAACATTGTCATGCAATACAACAATTTGCTTACCGATTGTATGAAGGAATACTATGACCAATATTGTGCAAGATGCAGAGAAAAAAGCGTACTTAAACTGGATACCAACGACTTCTTCACTCCAACTCAAACATCATTTGTAAACATAAACTATTCTAGACTTCTTTATGAAATGCCAGTAGTTTTTGACGATCTAATTTTCCATGTGATGAAATAAAATACTACAAACGCTATAAACAATGTTTTATTTCACTAAAAGGAATTATTCATTAGGAAATTGTGCATTGAGATTTACTAAACTACATACTATTGTGAAAGGCTTTGAAATCAAGTATAATCTCTTTAGTCTATAAAATACTGAAGTTTATTGAGAAACAGATCCTCTTTTTATTTGCACTGGGCCAACTAGAACATGAATGTATGTTAACTTAAACGCATCACGTCGTTTTTTTTTTGTCACTAGACTACATATTATTCTACGGATTATTATGAGGTTTTTAAAATTCAGCAAAACAGTGGTTCTAAGTATATTCATTCAAAAACAAAAAATTCTGGTAAACGACGTCAAGAAAACGATGAAGACAGAGGTCAATACACTTTCAACGCGAAAATATCTATTACAATGGTCATCCAATACTTCATGGAAGAGTACGGTGATATTTTTCCTGAACACCAAATACGCATCGAGAATTACAATATACGCTTAAATATGGTAATATGGGTGAAAAAGTATCCAATAAACATGGAATACACTAGCAAATATGTGAATGGTCCAACTCTAATACGACATCAGGCACTGATACATGCATTTGTCATTCATATAATCAAGAGATAAGACATATTTTTACACTAATAAAACAGTACATACTCCTGCAGTCTCGCGTACATACGACAAAGTAATAATTCATAGCACCGGGTAGTATAAACAGTCCAAACAAAATCAGAACCAACTAGTGGTCAGTGCTATTAGAATGGAAAAGTTTATTATTGATATTCAATTTGTATCGGGAAATCTTCATCAGTAATTCATCAAGGAAAATACTCTTCTCATAACATACAACCAAAACAATATTAGAATTGAAACATCAACAGTTTGCACTAGAGTGAAGGGGACATGAGCTACAATGATATGCTGAGGATATTGAATTGCTATATAAATTGTACAATAAACATTAAAAAAGATGTGAGAGGACTTATTTTACATTTTTATGGTCCTAATGCATAAATAGTGCAGCTGAATAAACCTGGGTTAAGTTAACTTGAAAATTGTTCAATATGCTGTAGAGTACATAAAAATATATAGCTATTTATCAGATGTGCTGTTAAAGACTTTATCAACATTTTGTACTATATGTTAAAAAAGTAGTATTACTCAATAAATTATCTTTATCAGAAAAATATACAGGTTTTTTAATTTTACCAACTGTTTTACCACCGTTCAAGCATACAAATATCCCAAACAACCAAGCATAATGATCTGAACATTCCTAGAATATCCGAAACACCTAAATATCAAACACTTAACTCTACCATTCATAAATATCTAATGAGAGACAAAAACAAACCCTCCTGTGTTCATTCAACTCAAGTGTACATCTGTTCATCAAATTATCACAAGACAAACACCTCCTGAAAGTAGTGATCATCTCTTAATATCCTACAATGACTCGCGACCATCCTTTTCAATTACACTCCATAACATATGCTACTTGTCTATACATTATACGATGTGATCGATTTAAAAATAGCCTACCATAAACTCATATGCTACCACACATCGTTATCTATACCGAACTATCTTACATAAACATTAGCCTAAGTGATCTATAGTAGCAGTGTGCCAACCCAAAACATACTCTATTTGCTGAAAACTAATTAGATCTTCTTCAAACCTATAAAAAATCAACCAAGCATCCAGCAGAAAAATACAGATGGGAAACAACTCAACAAGAAGATATTTTATTTATGTAAAAATAGTACTTGAATATGTAAATGAGCATACCCGAAAATCCCTATGATGATAAATCTAGCATATTTAAAATGTAGTAAATATGTACGTATTTTACTTAATTTCAAGTATTGAAAATGTATACGAATATAGCAGCAATGACTTGACAGTTAATACAAGCAGACAAAGTATGAGGTTTGTAAATTCTCATGCAATCATGTAGGCACTAAAAGTGATAACATGCATCCGAAAGCACTAAATAGTGACATCAACCAAGCATGCATCATTTTCCTAAGGATATAATAAATTAGAGATTCTTATACTCAAATATCAACAAGTTCCTATTGAAGATATGGCTGACGAAATTCGGAAATGACTAAAATCATACTAAAGCGATCCATACATAAATAATTTTTCAATACTAAAAGCTATGATGTGATGAATATGAGACAAGCATAAAATAACAGTTTTACTCGATATTACACTGAAACTCTTGACACTACCTAAACTTAATAATATAGACCCAGAATAACAACACCTAATTTAAAGTAAATATAAAAACTCATTCAATCTAGTGCATGCATATAATGCCATCATATAGTACTAAAAAATATTTTTTCATGCATTATGGACATGACCAAAGAATAATACTATAATACCAACAAACTCCTAATGTCAATGATCTACCTCATTCACTTTTTTCTATATTAGCTTCTTCCTTACAGTAGGTACCAAAAAAATTATCAATGAAAATGCGTAAATTTTCCTACTTATTAGGATCACTCCGACGATTTCTACATCCATCATACATAAACTCCATAAAAAAGTAGCATCCCAGAAGCCATAAATCGTAACCATTCGCGCCATAAAAACTACACCTCAAATAACATCGTCAAACAATCGACACGCATGACGTTTACTCGCCTACAATGTCGTCCATCGTTAGCCACATACACCAATCGATGAGCAACGCGTTCCTTAACCAAGCACCCACGAAGCAAATTCCCATGCCATAGAGCACCCGCTGACGAGCAAGCCCATCACCCGCCAAAAACGTAGTCACCCGTCTATAGCAGCGCCCTTCGTCACCACGCAGCCACTTGCATCATAAAAAAGTCCAGCACGCCTAACGTGACCAAGTAAATCGCTCGTCCCAAACGCCTTCAATAAGTCACACACTAAAGGCTCTCAAGCCCAGCGAACAACGGCCCAGAGCACCAGCTAGCCCACACCTACACTTATCTTATACATACACACATACCCTAGCCAGACACCCTCGCCGCAACCATCCATGATATCCACACCTTTTTCGGACTCATACCTTCTCATCTCAGGCACCTACCTATACCACCCTAATACACGCACCTACACACCCGAGACACACACCCGCATATTCAAGACACAAACCATTAGTTCCATTGCAGACCGCTTCAAGTGCCATTAGTTCCAATTTCCGCCACTAGGTGGCGCGCAAAATCAATCCCAATTCGCATGGAAAATTTGAGCCAGAACATACATTCTCTAGCTATTGATTTCAGTACTGCGTGGAACTGCCATTCTTCGATCATTGTAGAGATAGATTCTGTGGGTAGAGTTGATACGGTTCCTGCTGTTGTAAGTTTTGTTTTCGAGTCTACAAGACGTCTGTTTTTAATATCTACAGAGAGGCCGTGTTCCTTGAGAAAATCAGCACCTATAATTGTGCACAGCCAATTATCGTCTGCTATTATAAATGGCCACGTAAATTGCCGACGTAAGCTGAGATTTAATGTAAGCAACTTTTCACCATAAGTGTTGATCGGAGATTTATTGGCCGCGTAAAGCTTAAATTCTGTTTTTGTGTTGTTTTTAAGCGATGGTAGTCGAGGCATGACTGACACGTCTGCACCTGTGTCCATTAGAAACTTAAGTTGTGTTAGTTTGTCAGTGACAATAAGACGATTTGTTGCGGAGCGACTGCAAGCCGTCCCAACACGCAGGGCTCGTAGGCGTTTTCCGACATCGATGGGGCCTGAAAGTTACATGGTTTGGTACAATGACGAGCGGCTGTTCCGAATTTTTGATGATAGAAGCAGATTTTTCTTTCGTTTTCTCGATTGCGAGAAAGGCTTCGACTTCTGAAGTGTCGTGGTGATGTGAAGCGTCGAGCAGGTGGTATTCGTAATTGTTGGATTGATGCTTTTCATTTTGCGATCTGTGTAACTAAATCTGCAGTATTGGTCGAAATTCCTTTTGATATTTGGCAATCTGAGACTTCACAAATTTCGTTAGGCCTGTTGACATCTAGAATTTTGTCAGACATTTCTGCGGGGCGGGTGAGATCTGTTGTTTCCGCGATGGCGAGAATCGATTGTACATCCGCGGGCAGCCGTTGTAGCCAAAGTGATTTACGTGTGCACAATTATAGGTGCTGATTTTCTCAAGGAACACGGCCTCTCTGTAGATATTAAAAACAGACGTCTTGTAGACTCGAAAACAAAACTTACAATAGCAGGAACCGTATCAACTCTACCCACAGAATCGATCTCTACATTGATCGAAGGATTGCAGTTCCACGCATTACTGAAATCATTCCCAGAAGTAACGAATCCTGCTCTAGCGAACACTACACAGCACTCCACACGACACCATATCATCACTACTGGCCCCCCGGTAGCAGAACGCCCGAGACGACTACCACAAGACAAGCTGAAAATAGCTAAAACAGAGTTCCAGTACATGATGGATAAGAACTACTGCGGTCCATTGAACAGCCCGTGGAGTTGTCCTTTGCATCTTATGCCCATGAAGGAAGGTTCCTGGCGCCCATGCCGAGATTATCGTAAACTAAACGCGATTACCATACCCGATCGCAATCCCATGTGACACATTTAGCGCATTACATCAGATCTCACAGGTAAATGTAAATTTTCTAAAATAGACTTCCTTCGACCATAGTACCAGATCCCAGTTGCGGATGAGAATGTCCCAAAGACGGCAGCGACAACACCGTTTGGCCTATTTGAATTTACGGTAATGACCTTTGGCTTCCAGAATGCCGCCCAAACCTTTCAACGGTTTGTTGACGAATCGTTGCACGGATTGGATTTTTGTGTCTGTTATCGAGATGACATTCTTGTATCATCTAACTCAATCGAAGAACATATGGACCATCTTCGTATCGTATTTGAATAATTATAAAATTACGGAGTGATAATCAACGTTGCAAAATGTGTCTTTGGCGTCGAAGAAATTGAGTACCTGGGACACAAAATACCAACAACATTCAAACAACTACACCGTTTCCTGGGCATATTAAATTTTTACAGGAGATTCATCCGTAATGCTGCCAACCTACAAGCACCGCTCCACCAATATGTCCGCAACGTAAAAAAAGGCGACAAATGCGGTATTCAATAGTCACCCGAAACCATAAAAGCCTTTAACGATTGTAAGGAAAGCCTTGCGAAGGAGACATTGCTAGTACATTTTTTTCCATCGATGCCATTACAACTTGTCACCCACGCACCTGATGTTGCAGTTGGATCAATATTAGAGCAAAAAGTAAATGGCAGTTGGCTACCATTAGCTTACTTTCAACGAAAACTGAATCACGCTGAATCAAAGTACAGCGTTTACCATCGAGAGCTGTTGGCTATTTACAGTAGTTTAAAACACTTTCGATACTGGCTCAAAGGCACCCAGTTTTTCATCAAAACGGACCACAAACCGTTGATATATGCGTTCAGTCAAAAAACAGAAAAATCTTCGCCGAGACAAATTAGGCACTTAAGTTTTATATCGAAATTTTGTACCCGAATCGTCCACGTTAATGGAGAGGAAAATATTGTAACAGATACGCTATCAAGAATCGAAACAATCAACCTGCCATCTAAATTGACCACCCACGAGCTGATAAATGAACAACGTAACGAAACTGCACTTCAATCATTTCTCTCTGGAAACAATTCATCACTTAAGCTGCATCCCCTACCTATAGAGGAATATGGAAGTTTATATTGCGACACGTCGACGAACAATATTCGGCCATACGTACCATCAACTCTGTAATTGAGTTATAAACACCTTCCACAGATGCTCGCACCCTGGAGCCCGCACGATGATTCGAGCCGTACAAAGAAAGTTTGTTTGGCCTGACATGAAGAAAGGTATTCGAGCATACACACGCACTTGTATACCATGTCAAAGATCAAAGACTGGAAGGCATACAAGAAACAAGCTGTTTGCGACCAAACAGCTGAAACTGTCGCACGTGTATTTGACACTAACTGGATGTCGAGATTTGGAGCACCGCACATAATCACAACTGGCCAAGGAACTCAATTTGAGCCCGCGCTTTTCTTTTCTCTTTCCAAACTTTTGGAATGTAAACGTACGTGAATATCGCCGTATCACCCAGCATTCAACGGATTGGTAGAGCGATGGCATCGCAAATTGAAAGCCACCATCATGTGCCATGAGCAGAATTCCAACTGGCCTCGCATCCTTCCGACCGTTCTCCTAGGACTCCGAAACTCATACAAGGAAGACATAGGCGCAAGTTGCGCGGAGCTCGTTTACGGAACATCTTTAACACTTCCTGGAGAATTCTTTGTGAGCGATGACAATCTGTTCGACCTGCACACTTTTGGATCCATGTTAAAACAGCAGATGCGAGAATTGCGACCTGTTCCAATTAACCACTGCAATGATCGAACGCCCTTCATGCATCATCAATTAAATTCATGTACACATGTCTTCTTAAGAGTTGACGCCGTAAGGAAATCGCAAGAATTGTGACCTGTTCCAATTAACCACCACAATGATCGAACGACCTTCGTACATCACCAATTAAGTTCATGTACACACGTCTTCTTAAGAGTTGACGCCGTAAGGAAATCGCCATGTCAACCGTATTCAGGACTACACAAAGTGATCAAACGAATTTCAGATGTACTGTTTACGATTGACATCGAAGGTAGACAAATCAACGTCTCCACGGAACGACTGAAGCCAGCCTTCATTACCGTCCCCACTACAAAGTTTGAAGATAAACAAACAAAATATAGGTGACAAATCAAGCCAGTGCTCATATTCCATTTGATGTTTTACGCTTTTACGATTGAGCATCTCCTCGTAAGTCAAGTCAAGTCAAGTCAAAAGCGCTTTATTTAATACCATTCGTTATAAATTTTAAAAGAATATAAAGCAGAATCCAATGGCCCAAATGGCTCTCTAAATTTGTACGTTATCATTAACCCTTTTAAAAAAAAAAAAACTATAGCAAATTCAAATCAATGGATGATTACATATTTTTAAAATTCAATTGGAAAAAGGAGAAAAAACCAACCAACACTATTCTAAAATTATTTATAATCTTAACACAACAGTAAACTTTGATCCTACACCTAATATGTTTTAACTTAATTTTAATATATGCAATCAAAAACTTTATCTTATACTAAAAAAATCTATAACAATGTTCCTAACCTAAGCGTCAAACCTTATCTCTAACCTAATATAATAAACATATTATAAACCTAACCTATACCTAATTTTTAACAAAAATAAACAACAACACTAAATGTAGCAATAATGAGCTGAAACTCAAAAACTAAATAACGAAAAACACCAAAACTGAAAATAAACACGAATAATTTAGACATTGTCTCAACTCGATCAGCTTCAACGAATCTAGCAAATGAGTATCTCCATTGGAATTGTTGGTCTCGTGAACTCAAATTAGGAGGATATTTTATCTTCTTATCGGTGGCCCGTCGATATATGTGATATATGACTGGGATGCCGTCAGAATCAAAAACGTTTCGATTCATGCCCAAATACACGAATGCTTCTGGAGGAATGAAGCCAGTAGCGAGGCAAGTCGCAATATACCCGTCTGTAGGGTGGAACGGCTGTGAAATCCAAGGGTTTTCACTCACAGTCACAGATCTTGCGATATGACTCCGAAAAAGCTGCAATATGAAGATATCGACTTTAGTTACCTCAGCAGTTTGATAAATTCTTCTATTCGATATATAATGTTTCCAATCCGTCTCAGGCTTTCTGTACAAACCAGTACATGCACGAAGACATTTCCTTTCGAAAACTCTTAATATTTCCATAGTACTAGCACTCTGGTTGTACCAGATCTGACATCCATATGTCAAAACTAGTCTAACCAGTGTCTTGTAACAGATAACTTTGACCTTTTGATCAATGTATCTGGAATGAAAGAATTTTCAAAGGGCCATGACTACTTTGAGTGCCTTACTGAGCATGATTTTGACATGTTCAGTATAGTACAGATACTGATCGAGATAAACAACGAGGTATCGAACACAGGATTTATGTGGAACCCGTTCTAGACTACTCTCACCAGCCATGATGTGGAAATCTTTCCAATTAAGTTTCAGGTCTTGACTGACCCCCTGCAGCGTTGTCCAAAACAAGATTGTTTCACACTTTTGCGCATTGATTTTCATTCGCCAATTGTCAGTGTACAGCTGTACATCATTGAACATTTTTTGGAGATTGCTCTGAACTATTGTAGCTTTTCGGTCTACCGTATAGATGATCAGATCATCAGCAAACGCTACCAATGATCGCGTTGGCGAGACGTTAAAGTCAAAGCTGTTCAATAGCTTGCGAATGAATATTGAGAAGAGCAGAGGCGCAGTAACTGTTCCCTGCTGTAGACCATTCAAGACCTTGAACTCGCGCATTTTTGTCAGATTTCCATCAGAAACGATTTCACGTATAACATATTACACATCATGGCGACAAGGTGTCTGGGGAACTTGTCCTGAAGGAGTTTAAAAATTAGTCCATCTAACCATACCGTATCAAAGGCTTTCTCCATATCAATGAGACATGCTCCAACACATTCTCTATCATTTAGTTTCCAACAGATATCTGAGGTTACTTTCGTTATTGCATGTGTGGTCGAATGCCTGGCACGAAAACCAAATTGGCAATTCGGCATCAACTCATATTTGTCAATGTGGGCATTTAATGCTCTGTTGAGTATCACTTCAAACACCTTGCTGATGTTAGGCAGCAAGCTGATTAGGCGATAGCTTTTGGGGCATGAAGATTCTTTTCCTTTCTTCAAGAAGGAGTTTAAAAATTAGTCCATCTAACCACACCGTATCAAAGGCTTTCTCCATATCAATGAGACATGCTCCAACACATTGTCTATCATTTAGTTTCCAACAGATGTCTGAGGTTACTTTCGTTATTGCATGTGTGGTCGAATGCCTGGCACGAAAACCAAATTGGCAATTCGGCATCAACTCATTTTCCTCAATGTGGGCGTTTAATGCTCTGTTGAGTATCACTTCAAACACCTTGCTCATGTTAGGCAGCAAGCTGATTGGGCGATAGCTTTTGGGGCACGAAGATTCTTTTCCTTTCTTCAAGATCGGAAATACCTTAGCCTTTTTCCACTCATTTGGGAAATATGAATTGCTCAACATGTTGTTGAACAATATGCAATAGTTCCTAATAGCAACCTCAGGCAAATGTCGGAGAACTACTTTTGGAATACCATCAGTACCACACGATTTCTTGTTGTTTATCTTGCGAAATATGAAACACAAGTCCTCATAGCTGACAAAATAATCAATAAGATTCAAGCTCGGCATGAGGTCAGATGTTAATGTTTCATTGAAATGAAGAATTGATTGGCCGTTCAGGCTTGATTTGAAGTCGGAAACTTGTGCTTCAACGACCTCTGAAAATATTTCGTTCCCTCTCTCAGGGTTTGGTAGATGAACCAATTCAAAATGTGTTCCAATGAGGGCAAGTTTATCTAATCCTCCATAAATAATCCTGTTTCCATTTCTATCCGGAGTCGTACTATCAATTTCGATACCAGCCCTATCGAGAAGATTTATCTCATCACTAGTGACTTCAAGATTCGATACCTTCACTCGAGACTTCTTGCGGAATATGCTATTCACTTTCGCAAACACGCCGTCTGGGTCCTGTGGGCTAATACCCCTCAATTTTTCCGCCCATTGATTGCTGACCTCACTCCTGAAGTATGACCGGATTAAGTTCCGGACATTCTTCAGATGTAATTTCAACAATGCCAACGAGGGATGGTTGTAGTCCAAAAATCGTCGATAAATATTGTTGACGCGTGTGAGAAGGAGGCTTTTCAATCTTTTCAACCTTGCGATGGTTGGTGTTTCATATCCTTCCATATTGTTTCGATGTTTAATCTTGGGAACTACTTTCTCAATCGTTTCCAACGTCAGCTTCTCTAACTTCGACAAATAGACATCTATTTCATCGTCAGTTAGATTTCTGTCATTCGGAACCATTGAGCAAGAGTTGCCACCATCAGAAGGGGGACATTGCTTCTGGTGCTCCCGGTTAAACTTATTTTGAAACTTTCCCCAGTCTGTGTTTTTGAAATTCAACCGATGATTTTCATGTTGAACTGGAATGAGGAAGAAATCATCCCTGTGATGATTGATTTCCATTACGATTGCGTTATGGTCGCTATCATAAGGAAGCACCTGCAGTTTCCGTTGAGGACTATTAAAGTTGAATTCGAGTCTTGCGTCAGCAATGCAAAGGTCCAAATATGAATTTATTCTAGGGTATGTTGGGAGCTCCGACCCATATAGAGTGCACCTGTATTCAATTTGGTTCTCTGTTATCCATGATTTCAGGAATACACCTCTTGGATTATTGGTGGCATTCAGCCATGATGTATGCTTGGCGTTCAGGTCACCAGCAAGAATATAATAGTTATGCAGCCTGTTCAATTCGAGTATTTCAAACAAGGAATTGAGTTCCTCCTTGGGCTTAAGAACAGTTCCACCAGTTGCATAGGCAGAGATAACGAAGAAGTTATCTCCACCTGTCAGTGAAATTTTCATGACGAACACTTCAAGAATTTCAAAGTTTTTGAATTCGACTTTTTCAGTATTTTGGAAACAATAGGGTCTTCGAACCAATATCCCGGTGCCACCTCCCTCATCACCTATTACCCTATCGTTTCTTACGAATTCAAAATCCTTGAATCTCATGGAGTGCCATGAACTGAAGTGGGTTTCGGTTAGAAGCACGATGTCAGGCTTTTGTCTGGCAATGAATTCAAAGAGATAATCACGCCGATGTATAGTAACAATGGAGTTGACGTTGATCGAGATGAGACGAAGCCTATCCATGGGAATGTGACTGGATGACAACTTATTTTGAGGTATTTGAAACCCCTAGACGATGAAAAACAAGACTAATTTTTGTATCTTGCTTATTGATTCTTTCCGATAAGGAATTTAATTGCTGTAAAATTTTGAGAAGCAGCTCATTATTGCCACTTACATTATTTACACTATTTTCCGCATTTTCTGCTGGTCCTCTAGTGGCTTGTGCAAATGATACTCCGGGCTTGACGAAGTTCGGAGCTAAGACACTGCGGTGTAGTTGTGTTTGCTTTGGGAAAGATTGTAATCGCGCATCCTGATATCGGGAGCATCCTCGATATGATGCCGGGTGACCAAAAACACCGCAGTTCACACAATATAACTTCTCTTTTGGCTCCGTCTGAGCCTATTTGCACTCACCGGGAGCATGCACGTCTTTGCATTTAACGCATCGGTAATGCATGGCGCAGTTGGCAGCCGAATGCCCAAATCGTTGGCAGCGATAGCACTGATTGATTTCTCGTTTCACCACATGGAAATTTTAATATCTGATTTGCTGAAGAGCGCTTGGACTGCTCTTATTTGTTATTTGTACTAAATAAAGTGGTAAATTTTATTTTTCTACCGTCGACCTTCTTGTCGCGAATGTTTTAACTGAGATAAACTCGATTTGTGGTGCTGTTTTCTTGAGAACCTGAAGAAGATCGACGGTATCTTCTCCGCAGTCCAAGCCCTTCAGCAAGAATGTCTGGTTCTTCTCGCTTTTGGGGGTATAGGTGAAGTGCGGAACCTTCCCAGAATTCAAAGCATTTTTCGCTGATTTGAAATCAACCAGTGATTTCGTTCTTATTGATAGCTTCTCGGAATTTATTCGTTTGATTTCGAAATTTGTCAAGTTGTTTTCGGCTGCCAACAGCCGAACCATGTCCTTTCCGCTTTCACCGAAGACATTAATTGGCGGAACTTTCTCGGTATTCTTGGCTACTTTTTGAGGAGGACCAGCAGAACTACGGGCTGGTTTCTTCTCCTTATTTCTATTTTCATTATTTTTATTTTTTAAATAAATTATAAAATTATCATCTTTATTACCTTCGTCTACCTCCATATCTTGTTGGAGTCCATTCAGCGCTGCAAAATAATTCTGGCTTTCGTTGGTGCCACCAGCACTTAATACCTCTTCAGTGATTATTGGATTTGCAGCTTTCCTCTGTTTTGCGTGCTTATCAATTTTTCGTATCGGTTCACTCTCTTGAACTTTTTTGCCGTCTTGAACATTTCTTCGTACGTTTGAATTCTTGCTTTTAACTCTTCGATTTCGCTTCAAAGTCGACACACCTCCTGTCTATACTCGAGCACTTGTGTCTTACGGCCGCCATCTGCGGTATCCTGGGTGCTCGTGTGTCTCCGCTTGTCGACACTTGCCGACAATTTCACACCGTCACTCTCCCCGGGGCCCCCCACCGGAGGGAAGCCGACAGGCTCCTCCATACAGCAGTCCCGAGTTGTCTTTGGTGTGGCCTTTTCTTGATTTATGGATATGGTTGGTCGATGCCTTCGACGATAAATTCTTCCCCAATAAAATCAAAACTTGCTTTTGACTGGCTCGTAAAAAATTATTTCAATTATTTGAAACTGACTTTTGTGAAAAATCAGACGTAAGATAGCATCTCCTCGTATATCTTTCGTGAAAATTACACAATCAAATGAATTCATTAATTTGTTTTTCATGGTAAAAAGATAATTGTTTTTTATTAATTGATAATTTACATGTTAAGTAAATAAACATACCTATAAATAAATTCTATGTACAAAATTACATTCAAGAGCAACTGTAATATTTTATTAATCCAGTAAAATTTACAAAAGAAAAGATGAATACTTTTGTTAGCTAGCATGAGGCGCTGAAATTTGTAAATTAGTCAAAATCTGAAATATATGAATAATTTTTAAATAGAAACAAAGAAATAAAATGTTGAAAAATTAAGTAAAAGCTTAGTTTTTCCATTCGGTCTTTGAACCTGACCGGGTATGGGACCCGCCACGTTGGCCGGCCCCTCAACTTTACAACTAGCCATCAGGTGCTCTTGCCCGGGTAGAGTGGCTTCCACTCGCGTGCCCTTTTATGTTACAGTGTTATGTGATTTGATCACATAATACTATAACATAAATTGATCACGTTTATATTTCTGATTTAATGGAAAAGTTCATGCAACTTATGTTGTGTGTTTTTCACTTAAATGAGAAATATATGGCTACATCTACATTTGGATAAGTGAATGCCATTTATGCACAGAGTGTGGGACTCCCATGCTCGCAAGAAGTCGACTGGACTACCACTAAACACCTCCCCTGCCAACATGAGAACCCAGCCTGGAACCGTTTGACATATTACTTCGGACCAGGTCTCGTTTTGTTACGCCGTGGGGCGCCTTCAGGCTGGTGGATCCCTTTCCTAGCGGGAGAGGAGAGGGGAAGAGGAAGTGCCGCAGCCGCAGCGCCCCTGGCTGCTGTGAGTCCCTTTTATCTTTTAGGACTGCCCGAGCATAATGTGCAACCTGGTTCCATTCGTCAACCGATTAGAGCATCACCGCAACTATATTATCCGGCGTGAGTTCTCCCGTCTCCCTATAGAGTTCCCTTCACAGCCTGACCCATTTAGTAAATGCAAAAATTTTGCGGCAGGCATTGTCCTCCTCTCCTGGGCAAAACCGACAATCGGGAGATCGTGACTTACCAATCTTGTGCAGGTAAGGCTGAAAACACCCATGCCCGCTCAAAAGCTGGGTCAGATAGAAGTCAGTCTCACCATGCCTTCGATTTAGCCACGGTCTCACATCCGGGATGAGGCGCGCAGTCCACCTTCCCTTCGTGCAACTGACCCAAGACTACTGCCAAGCGTTGAGCGAGCGCTGACTCTCCTCGCGGATAACCATCTCCCCCGCATCCTCGTTTCGGCGCAGGTAAATAGCGCGGCGCTCTCTAGCAAGGAGGGCGACAGGTATCACGCCTGCAATAACTCTCACCGCCGAGTTAGAGACTGTTGGATACGAAGATGCAATCCTCAATGCTCCTCAAAGTCAAAAGCGCTTTATTTAATACTAATCGTTATAAATTTTAAAAGAATATAAAGCAAATTCCAAACAATAACAATAAAAAAAAACTTAATGGCCCAAATGGCTCTCTAAATTTGTACGTTATCATTAACACATTTAAAAAAAAAAAAACCATAGCAAATTCAAATCAATAAAGATTATTACATATTTTTTAAATTTAATTGGAAAAAGGAGAAAAAACCAACCAACACTATTCTAAAATTATTTATAATCTTAATACTACAGTGAACTTTGATCCTACACCTAATATGTTTTAACTTAATTTTAATATATGCAATCAAAAACATTATCTTATACTAAAAAAATCTATAACAATGTTCCTAACCTAAGCGTCAAACCTTATCTCTAACCTAATATAATAAACATAATATAAACCTAACCTATACCTAATTTTTAACACAAATAAACAATAACACTAAATGTAGCAATAATGAGCTGAAACTCAAAAACTAAATAACGAAAAACACCAAAACTGAAAATAAACACGAATAATTTAGACATTGTCATTCAGCCACCAATACCTGGATTGCGCCGTCTCAACTCGATCAGCTTCAACGAATCTAGCAAATGAGTATCTCCATTGAAATCGTTGGTCTCGTGAACTCAAATTAGGAGGATATTTTATCTTCTTATCGGTGGCCCGTCGATATATGTGATATATGACTGGGACGCCGTCAGAATCAAAAACATATCGATTCATGTCCAAATACACGAATGCTTCTGGAGGAATGAAGCCAGTAGCGAGGCAAGTCGCAATATACCTGTCTGTAGGGTGGAACGGCTGTGAAATCCAAGGGTTTTCACTCACAGTCACAGATCTTGCGATATGACTCCGAAAAAGCTGCAATATGAAGATATCGACTTTAGTTACCTCAGCAGTTTGATAAATTCTTCTATTCGATATATAATGTTTCCAATCCGTCTCAGGCTTTCTGTACAAACCAGTACATGCACGAAGACATTTCCTTTCGAAAACTCTTAATTTTTCCATAGTACTAGCACTCTGGTTGTAGCAGATCTGACATCCATATGTCAAAACTGGTCTAACCAGTGTCTTGTAACAGATAACTTTGACCTTTTGATCAATGTATCTGGAATGAAAGAGTTTTCGAAGGGCCATGACTACTTTTAGTGCCTTACTGAGCATGATTTTGACATGTTCAGTATAGTACAGATACTGATCGAGATAAACACCGAGGTATCGAACACAGGATTTATGTGGAACCCGTTCAAGACTACCCTCACCAGCCATGATGTGGAAATCTTTCCAATTACGTTTCAGCTCTTGACTGACCCCCTGCAGCGTTGTCCAAAACAAGATTGTTTCACACTTTTGCGCATTGATTTTCATTCGCCAATTGTCAGTGTACAGCTGTACATCATTGAACATTTTTTGGAGATTGCTCTGAACTATTGTAGCTTTTCGGTCTGCCGTATAGATGATCAGATCATCAGCAAACGCTACCAATGATCGCGTTGGCGAGACGTTAAAATCAAAGCCGTTCAATAGCTTGCGAATGAATATTGAGAAGAGCAGAGGCGCAGTAACTGTTCCCTGCTGTAGACCATTCAAGATCTTGAACTCGCGCATTTTTGTCAGATTTCCATCAGTTACAACAAACGATTTCCCGTATAACATATTACACATCATGGCGACAAGGTGTCTGGGGAACTTGTCCTGAAGGAGTTTAAAAATAAGTCCATCTAACCATACCGTATCAAAGGCTTTCTCCATATCAATGAGACATGCTCCAACACATTCTCTATCATTTAGTTTCCAACAGATATCTGAGGTTACTTTCGTTATTGCATGTGTGGTCGAATGCCTGGCACGAAAACCAAATTGGCAATTCGGCATCAACTCATATTTGTCAATGTGGGCATTTAATGCTCTGTTGAGTATCACTTCAAACACCTTGCTGATGTTAGGCAGCAAGCTGATTGGGCGATAGCTTTTGGGGCATGAAGACTCTTTTCCTTTCTTCAAGAAGGAGTTTAAAAATTAGTCCATCTAACCACACCGTATCAAAGACTTTCTCCATATCAATGAGACATGCTCCAACACATTGTCTATCATTTAGTTTCCAACAGATGTCTGAGGTTACTTTCGTTATTGCATGTGTGGTCGAATGCCTGGCACGAAAACCAAATTGGCAATTCGGCATCAACTCATTTTCCTCAATGTGGGCGTTTAATGCTCTGTTGAGTATCACTTCAAACACCTTGCTCATGTTAGGCAGCAAGCTGATTGGGCGATAGCTTTTGGGGCACGAAGATTCTTTTCCTTTCTTCAAGATCGGAAATACCTTAGCCTTTTTCCACTCATTTGGGAAATATGAATTGCTCAACATGTTGTTGAACAATATGCAATAGTTCCTAATAGCAACCTCAGGCAAATGTCGGAGAACTACATTTGGAATACCATCAGTACCACACGATTTCTTGTTGTTTATCTTGCGAAATATGAAACACAAGTCTTCATAGCTGACAAAATAATCAATAAGATTCAAGCTCGGCATGAGGTCAGATGTTAATGTTTCATTGAAATGAAGAATTGATTGGCCGTTCAGGCTTGATTTGAAGTCGGAAACTTGTGCTTCAACGACCTCTGAAAATATTTCGTTCCCTCTCTCAGGGTTTGGTAGATGAACCAATTCAAAATGTGTTCCAATCAGGGCAAGTTTATCTAAGCCTCCACAAATAATCCTGTTTCCATTTCTATCCGGAGTCGTACTATCAATTTCGATACCAGCCCTATCGAGAAGATTTATCTCATCACTAGTGACTTCAAGATTCGATACCTTCACTCGACACTTCTTGCGGAATATGCTATTCACTTTCGCAAACACGCCGTCTGGGTCCTGTGGGCTAATACCCCTCAATTTTTCCGCCCATTGATTGCTGACCTCACTCCTGAAGTATGACCGGATTAAGTTCCGGACATTCTTCAGATGTAATTTCAACAATGCCAACGAGGGATGGTTGTAGTCCAAAAATCGTCGATAAATATTGTTGAGGCGTGTGAGAAGGAGGCTTTTCAATCTTTTCAACCTTGCGATGGTTGGTGTTTCATATCCTTCCATATTGTTTCGATGTTTAATCTTGGGAACTACTTTCTCAATCGTTTCCAACGTCAGCTTCTCTAACTTCGACAAATAGACATCTATTTCATCGTTAGTTAGATTCCTGTCATTCGGAACCATTGAGCAAGAGTTGCCACCATCAGAAGGGGGACATTGCTTCTGGTACTCGCGATTAAACTTCTTTTGAAACTTTCCCCAGTCTGTTTTTTTGAAATTCAACCGATGATTTTCATGTTGAACTGGAATGAGGAAGAAATCATCCCTGTGATGATTGATTTCCATTACGATTGCGTTATGGTCGCTATCATAAGGAAGCACCTGCAGTTTCCGTTGAGGACTATTAAAGCTGAATTCAAGTCTTGCGTCAGCAATGCAAAGGTCCAAATATGAATTTGTCCTAGGGTATGTTGGGAACTCCGACCCATATAGAGTGCACCTGTACTCAATTTGGTTCTCTGTTATCCACGATTTCAGGAATACACCTCTTGGATTATTGGTGGCGTTCAGCCATGATGTATGCTTGGCGTTCAGGTCACCAGCAAGAATATAGTAGTTATGCAGCCTGTTCAATTCGAGTATTTCGAACAAGGAATTGAGCTCCTCCTTGTGTTATGCTATATACAACGTCGTCAATTGTCTAAGCTCCGCCAAGTGTATACGGCCAAGCACATACGCCCATTGTCATTAAAACATGTACTTGTCGACCAACGGCAAGCGTAAAGTCTTCGTAATCCATACCATTAGCGACGACGACCATGTACATAAGAAGCTTCGGGGTGTGCTTATAGAATTATCGACAAGCTATGCCCATTGTCGTCAAAGTATGTACTTGTCGACCAACGGCAAGCGTAAAGACTTCATAATTCGATCTACATAAACCACAACATTAGCGACGACAACGACCATGTACATAAGAAGCTTCGGGGTGTGCTTATAGAAATATCGACAAGCTACGCCAAGTGTTATACTGCATAAGCCATAACATTAGCGGCGACAACAACCATGTACATGAGAAGCTTCGGGGTGTGTTTCCAGCGGAGTGACACTGTGCTAAACCCTGCCTTCAAACCATTTATTAAATTCGCCGCAAAGCTTCACCATGCGAGTTGGTGAGAAGTGTGCGGAGGAAGAAGTTTACGTGGAACGAGAACGCACGTTTCAACTACTCAGCGAATTTAGGGCGAATTGAGGCCGCAAGAATCGTTTAAAAGACAATTGATCGAGCGAGAAACGGCGAGTAGTAACAACAGCGGTTACGGTTTTGTACGCGAAGTGTATTCCGCCGCGAAGTAATCAGCGAGGCCAGAAAGTATAACGAGTTCCGGTACAATTGCTGGAAACCAACACAACAGTTAGATGGTGAGGTGTAGGCTTGAGCCGCGAACCTCATTCGGCTTGGATGCGTTTTTACGCTGCGTAGCCACCATCGATTAATTCCTACTTTCTTCCAGGCATCCTCCGTCCGAGTAGATACAGTGTGGAAAGATGTTAAAATAATTAAAGAAGTGTAAAAGTAATTGATTTAAAATATAAAATAAAACTAAATTGTTTAATTATGTAATTCTATTTCTTTTTGTTGATCTGGTATTAAATGGACAGAGTAGCAGGTAAGTGGTGAATGAGGAGTTCTTTCCCCGGGAGCCTTGATGATGTATATTGGATACACATCAAATGTGCTCCCAGTTCATACCAGTATACATAGGGTATACTGGTTATGTAACAAAATTGGCACAGCCGGTAGGATATCGGTTTTGCAGAGACCACAGTGTAGTGCGCTGTGTAGCAAATTTAAATGGGCTGAAAAATCCATGCACCCAGCCGATATCTCAAACCATTCAACTCCTGTAAGACACCATTGCTACTCATACTGTCCATCAAACTAGATCAGCTTTCCTAAAAAAAAAAAATCAACTAGTAATTTTAATCATTTAAAAAACAAAAATATAGTATCAATATCCCCACATCATAATAATGCTACTAATACAGTGCATAAAACTAAATCAACCTTCTTAAAACGAAAAAAAAATCAAATAATTATTTCAATCATTTAAATAACAAAAAGAAAGTATGAAACTTTACCAGTCTTCCTAAAAAAATATAGGATCATGTTAATCGTTTAAACAACAAAAATATAACATCAGTTTAACGCTACCCATACTGGTCATCTACCCAGATCACTCCTTAATCGAAACAAATAATCCTATTGATCATTCTAATAACCAAAACATAATATCAACATTCAAATATAATATTATTTCTACTCATAACATCCATCAAATAAGACCAGTCCCAATAACAAATAGTCATCTTGAACATTTAATTCTTCATTCATTTACTCCCTCATTCATATATCTTAAATCTCATCTTTCTTATCTGAAAGTCATTCAAACTAACTCCTAACTCATTCAAACCCAACGTACAATTTATAGAAGATATAAAGTTTCAATAAACTAACATGCAAAACACAAAACATTACAAGTAAATATTAAGCACAAATAAGCAAAACGAAGACTTAATAGCGAGCAAACAAACGCGTGCCATTGTTATCGAAATATGATACCACTTATCACTCCAACTGCTTGGACAATACGCGTACCCACATGCATATTAAAGTCTTATCTCTTGAATTGAATGAGCATTCGAATTAACTGAAGCATAATTAAAAGAGCAAACAAAAACAAACATTTATATGCAAATTGAATAGATAGACATCTGGGCAATATTTTTAAATGCCATAACATTGAAGAGCAAACTAAATTAATTAACTGCGCTACATAAATACAAAGAATAATTTGCATGAGAACGGCAATTTCCCAACGCAAATAAAACATGAAACTAAGTTACACTGAAACAATTTAAGTATGGGAAATTTGAAACAGCAGAATTTTAGAACATTACAATAATGCAAACGATTTTACCCCAAAACCAATTATCTCTTTCAAGTTCCACTGCAATTCACTCTCAAACCAAATTTACATCCAGCACTAAATGTGCCATTTCATAGTATAAAGGAAACGGGAAAAGTGGCAGTCAAGTCGATAAAACCCCGGCAAAACTATCAGCAGACACGCTTTGTCGATGTCTAAATTGCACGATCACTGGAATGAAAACCAGTTGATTACACAACAGCCTCTGAGCCGTCGACGTAAACTGTCGGCGGACACGCTATTTTTAGTAAATCCCTAAAGAAATACATAATAGCCTCTGAGCTGCCCGATTTCAACTTTCGGCAGACACGCTACATATAGTATTAAGTCATATGCAAAAGAGACATCAATTTACCATCCAGTCGTAGCCTCTGAGCTGTTGATCCAAAAGAGTTTACAACACGCTATCAATCATGTACCCTTTGAATAAGCCACTACGTTTCCTTGCACAATAAATACCTTATATAACTGCTAACTGTTAGAAAAAAAGTCACAAATAAAACTCCTGTAGAAAGCGCAAGACAATTCAAAGCCCACCCATTTCCCACCCTTTTACTTTATATATGGTGACAATATCAAATAGCGTCTTAGGAGATGTCTTTAAGTTGCTTTAAACAATCAAGATCGAGATCAAAAATTTATTCACGGCTAATGAAGTGACCTCGCATGGCACTGTACTGTCTTCCAGTAAGGTCCAGGACAGCATTATGCCAAACTAAGTAGACACACACTAGGGAAAAATTAGACGGAACACATATAGGGTCTTGAATGAAGGTCGAAACTATATGTTCCCAAGCCCATATAGTGTTAGTGTCTCTCCTTTTAATTTCAATTTAATGAAACAGATCATCATCATTCACAAATCATACAATATTTCTATACTTAACAAAAAACCTTCATAATAAATAGTAGATTCCAACTTATAAATAATCCACATCTATTTACACATACTGCTGAATACATTTCTAATAACCCTCCCTTTTTACAACTACAAATGAATAAAAAGTATGTAATTTGCAACGATAATTAAATGCATATACCTCAAAAGCTCTTATAGCATGGATGAAGTAAAAGCCCTGCCCACTACAAAATGCATTAAGCCGACTTAATTAAAAACAAATGCTCTTCAAGGCAACCACGAATAAGTACATACATATCATATACGTCACATACTTCCTAGCAATCAGCGCATGTAAAAGCTACAATACATGGCTTCATTCAATTATCTCATGCATCATTGCAGAAGCAATGCTAATCATATCTTCAAAGCTCGTTAGCGGCGAGCAAAAACAATCACATAAACCTTCAATCCATGACTCCCATTCCCAGGGTTGCAGGGTAGCCCAAAAGCGCAAGCACCCAATCCCTCACATAGTACCCAACCCCAAAACTCCATGCATCATCCCGCCCGTTCCTTTCAACTAGTCTAGTTATAGCAAGGAAAAAAAATAATGGAAAAACAGAACATAAGAAAAAGGAACAAGAAAGAATTAGAAAAAAAAACCCAAAAAGTAACCGAAAAAAAAGGGGCTGAGTTCAAAATAAAAAATACTAATATGAAAAAAAATTCATAAGCAAAAACAAAAAAAAATATTACAGAAATATTAATAAATGATATAAACAAACAGGACGCTGGTACGAAAAAAAAGGAAAAAAAAAAACGAATTTCAGACAAAGAATGCTATAACTTTGTAGAATCCTATAATAAACATCCGACCAACTAACAACTATTAATCAAGTAACAGCTGTGCACTGATTTGTTTTCACCTCGCACACGTTAAGCATAAAGCCATAATTTCGGCAGCGAAGCTAATGCTTTTAGAAAGATACAATTGACTAGCAGTGAATTTACCTATGGTCTCTTGCGACGACCCGCCAGATCCAATTCGCACATATGTGGTGATAAGCGCAGTACGTTCTTCCCTGATAACGAACTTCAATGATCGTGCGAACTGTTCAGCCAAAAGCTTAATCATTATCACACCATGGAAACCCATGCGGAAGCTTTGGTAAGGTAGCATTCGCTGCCACCACAATGGAAGTTTTTCGCTCGGCTGAAATAAGTCCGAAGCTAATTAAGCGATTGGAGTGAACAATCTTATCAACCATACGAGTATGAGCGAATAGAATGCCGTCAAGCTTGACGTTCTATCCCTACTAAATATCCACACATTCCATCCCATTAAAAATTAATTCATAACGTTCCGCCTACATACTAACAAAAAAAAAATTCCCACTAAACTATTGGCACAATAATTAATATGTACAACTTTAAGAAAGCTTAGTTATCGTATTAAATAAAATTAATTAGAAACTATAGTAATGTTAAAAGCAATAAGAAACAATTATGTAAACAATTTAATAAGTAAAATCTGAAATATTCAAAGTAAAAAAAAAGGAAACAGTAAGAATAATGATATTAGTAGATACAAAAGAACGTTAATTGAATAGAAATTGAAAGTAGCAATGAATATAAAGACAAAACCAAAAAGAAAAGGAAAAGAAGAAAATAATGAGTGCCGTTGCACCTGCACCGTTCACACCACATCCTCACTAACGCTAACAGGTTAATTTGCTAACACCTGTACTACAACCTAGTAACGCACAAATAGGTAAACCAATAATATACAATTCTGATTTAAAGAAAAATCGGTAGCAAATATGGAAGTTAAAGGAAAATGTACTGTCTCATAAAGTAAAGCCAATTAAAAGTAATATTGAATTCCGGCATCCCTCAAATGAAAAATAGTTTTATATAAATAATAGTTTTATTCTCAAGAAAAAACGATTTAGGACCGGAAGAAATGTTCAGTATATTCTTCAACATTAGAATCGAACGTAACATAATTCCATTATTATATACAATCAAATGAAATATTGAGTTGTGAATTTATGCTTGTATAGAATCAAACCAAACACAAACCTGCTTGACTCAAAGTTGTATCAAACAAAAACCTTTGTGAATAATTATACTGATAAACAATCAAAAAAAAAATCTTAACTCACTGTATCAAAAGAAATACTAAGTATCAGACAAAACATCAATTTATAATTAACATATTATGTTAGTATCAAGTAAAAACGTAACCATACAGATTAGCGACTCAGGCAAGCAAATCATGAATCCGTAACGATATAAGATCAAAAATGAAGTAGTTTTCAATTGTAACGTTGTATTATGCCATAGCATGTTAAGTAGCGTAAATTAGGAGTTCAAGATACACGAAATTAAACGGTAGAATTAAGTATGTTAATCAAGAACCAGCAGCAAAACAACAATCGACAATAGGCAGTGAGAAGTACAGCGGACAATAGTAATGGCCTTAGCAGCGCAAAGTTCAACTTACGCATTAAGTAATTCGCATCATTGGAACGGAACAACGATTTACTTCACTCTCCAAGTACGTAAATCAGTCAAATCCGCCGGAGAAAATGTTATGCTATATACAACGTCGTCAATTGTCTAAGCTCCGCCAAGTGTATACGGCCAAGCACATACGCCCATTGTCATTAAAACATGTACTTGTCGACCAACGGCAAGCGTAAAGTCTTCGTAATCCATACCATTAGCGACGACGACCATGTACATAAGAAGCTTCGGGGTGTGCTTATAGAATTATCGACAAGCTATGCCCATTGTCGTCAAAGTATGTACTTGTCGACCAACGGCAAGCGTAAAGACTTCATAATTCGATCTACATAAACCACAACATTAGCGACGACAACGACCATGTACATAAGAAGCTTCGGGGTGTGCTTATAGAAATATCGACAAGCTACGCCAAGTGTTATACTGCATAAGCCATAACATTAGCGGCGACAACAACCATGTACATGAGAAGCTTCGGGGTGTGTTTCCAGCGGAGTGACACTGTGCTAAACCCTGCCTTCAAACCATTTATTAAATTCGCCGCAAAGCTTCACCATGCGAGTTGGTGAGAAGTGTGCGGAGGAAGAAGTTTACGTGGAACGAGAACGCACGTTTCAACTACTCAGCGAATTTAGGGCGAATTGAGGCCGCATAACACATAACACTTGAGCTTGAGAACAGTTCCACCAGTTGCATAGGCAGAGATAACGAAGAGGTTATCCCCACCTGGCAGTGAGATTTTGATAACGGACACTTCAAGAGATTCAAAGCTTTTGAATTCGACTTTTTCAATATTTTGGAAACGATAGGGTCTTCGAACCAATATCCCGGTGCCACCTCCCCCATCACCTGTTACCCTATCCTTTCTTACGAACTCACAATCCTTGAATCTCATGGAGTGCCATGAACTGAGGTGGGTTTCGGTGAGAAGCACGATGTCAGGCTTTTGTCTGGCAATGAATTCAAGGAGATAATCACGCCGATGTAAAGTAACAATGGAGTTGACGTTGATCGAGATGAGACGAATCCTATCCGTGGGAATGTGGCTGGATGACAACTTATTTTGAGGCATTTGAAAGTCCTAAACGCTGAAAAACAATGTTAATTTTCGAATCTTGTTTATCGATTCGCTCTGATAAGGAATTTAACTGCTGTAAAATTTTGAGAAGCAGCTCATTATTGCCACTTACATTATTTACACTATTTTCCGCATTTTCTGCTGGTCCTCTAGCGGCTTGTGCAAATGATACTCCGGGCTTGACGAAGTTCGGAGCTAAGACACTGCGGTGTATTTGTGTTTGCTTTGGGGCAGATTTCAATCTTGCATCCTGATATCGGGAGCATCCTCGATATGATGCCGGGTGACCAAAAACACCGCAGTTCACACAATATAACTTCTCTTTTGGCTCCGTCTGAGCCAATTTGCACTCACTGGAAGCATGCACGTCTTTGCATTTAACGCATCGGTAATGCATGGCGCAGTTGGCAGCCGAATGCCCAAATCGTTGGCAGCGATAGCACTGGTTGACTTCTCGCTTCTGGAGGCGTTCCCACCTCACCACTCGAAAATTTAAATACCTGATTTGCTGAAGAGCGCTTGGACTGCTCTTATTTGTTATTTGTACCAAATAAAGTGGTAAATTTTTTTTTTCTACCGTCGACCTTCTTGTCGCGAATGTTTTCACTGAGATAAACTCGATTTGTGGTGCTGTTTCCTTGCGAACCTGAAGAAGATCGACGGTATCTTCTCCGCAGTCCAAGCCCTTCAGCAAGAACGTCTGGTTCTTCTCGTTTTTGGGGGTATAGGTGAAGTGCGGAACCTCCCCAGAATTCAAAGCATCTTTCGCTGATTTGAAATCAACCAGTGATTTCGTTCTAATTGACAGCTTCTCAGAATTTATTCGTTTGATTTCGAAATTTGTCAACTTGTTTTCGGCTGCCAACAGCCGAACCATGTCTTTTCCGCTTTGACCGAAGACATTAATTGGCGGAACTTTCTCGGTATTCTTGGCTGCTTTTTGAGGAGGACCAGCAGAACTACGGGCTGGTTTCTTCTCCCTATTTCTACTTTCATTATTTTTATTTTTTAAATATAAGATAAAATTATCGTCTTTGTTACCTTCGTCTACCTCCATGTCCTGTTGGAGTCCATCCAGCGCCGCAAAGTAGTTCTGGCTTTCGTTGGTGCCACCAGCACTTAATACCTCTTCAGTTATTATTGGAGTTGCAGCTTTCTTCTGTTTTTCGATTTTTCGTATCGGACCACTCTCTTGAACTTTTTTTGCCGTCTTGAACATTTCTTCGTACGTTTGAATTCTTGCTTTCAACTCTTCGATTTCACTTCGAAGGCGGCACACTTCCTGTCTATCCTCGAGCACTTGTGTTTTGCGACCGGCATCTGCGGTATCTTGGGTGCTCGTGTGTCTCCGCTTGTTGACACTTGCCAATTTCACACCGTCACTCTCCCCGGGGCCCCCCAACGGAGGGAAGCCGTCGGGCTCCTCCATACAGTAGTCCCGAGTTGTCTTTGGTTTGTTCCCTTTTCTTGATTTATTGGTTTGGTTGGTCGATGCCTTCGACGATAAATTCTTCCCCAATAAAATCAAAACTTGCTTTTGACTGACTCGTACAAAATTAATTCAATTATTTGAAACTGACTTTTGTGAAAAATTAATTAATTTTTAAAATTAATGACAGGAGCGATTAAAAACCCCTCAATGCTCCTCAAAGTCAAAGTCAAAGTCAAAAGCGCTTTATTTAATACTAATCGTTATAAATTTTAAAAGAATATAAAGCAAATTCCAAACAATAACAATCAAAAAACTTAATGGCCCAAATGGCTCTCTAAATTTGTACGTTATCGTTAACTCATATCATCAAAAAAAAAACTATAGCAAATTAAATTAATTACGATTATTACATATTTTTAAAATTTAATTGGAAAAAGGAGAAAAAACCAACCAACACTATCCTAAAATTATTTATAATCAAAACACAACAGTGAAACTTTGATCCTACACCTAATATGTTGTAACTTATTTCTAATAAAATACAATCAAAACTTTAACTTATACTAAAAAAATCAATAACAATGTTCCTAACCTAAGTGTTTAATCTTATCTCTAACGGAATATAGTAAACATTACATATACCTAGCCTATACCTAATTTTTAACAAAAATAAACAACAACACTAAATGTAGCAATAATGAGCTGAAACTCAAAAACTAAATAACGAAGAACACCAAAACTGAAAATAAACATGAATAATTTAGACATTGTCATTCAGCCACCAATACCTGGATTGCCCCGTCTCAACTCGATCAGCTTCAACGAATCTAGCAAATGAGTATCTCCATTGAAATCGTTGGTCTCGTGAACTCAAATTAGGAGGATATTTTATCTTCTTATCGGTGGCCCGTCGATATATGTGATATATGACTGGGACGCCGTCAGAATCAAAAACATATCGATTCATGTCCAAATACACGAATGCTTCTGGAGGAATGAAGCCAGTAGCGAGGCAAGTCGCTATATACCCGTCTGTAGGGTGGAACGGCTGTGAAATCCAAGGGTTTTCACTCACAGTCACAGATCTTGCGATATGATTCCGAAGAAGTTTCAATATGAAGATATCGACCCTCGTCACTTCAGCAGTTTGATAAATTCTTCTATTCGATATATAATGTTTCCAATCCGTCTCAGGCTTTCTGTACAAACCAGTACATGCACGAAGACATTTCCTTTCGAAAACTCTTAATTTTTCCATAGTACTAGCACTCTGGTTGTACCAGATCTGACATCCATATGTCAAAACTGGTCTAACCAGTGTCTTGTAACAGATAATTTTGACCTTTTGATCAATGTATCTGGAATGAAAGAGTTTTCGAAGGGCCATGACTACTTTTAGTGCCTTACTGAGCATGGTTTTCACATGTTCAGTATAGTACAGATACTGATCGAGATAAACACCGAGGTATCGAACACAGGATTTATGTGGAACCCGTTCAAGACTACCCTCACCAGCCATGATGTGGAAATCTTTCCAATTACGTTTCAGGTCTTGACTGACCCCCTGCAGCGTTGTCCGAAACAAGATTGTTTCACACTTTTGCGCATTGATTTTCATTCGCCAATTGTCAGTGTACAGCTGTACACCATTGAACATTTTTTGGAGATTGCTCTGAACTATTGTAGCTTTTCGGTCTGCCGTATAGATGATCAGATCATCAGCAAACGCTACCAATGATCGCGTTGGCGAGACGTTAAAATCAAAGCCGTTCAATAGCTTGCGAATGAAGATTGAAAAGAGCAGAGGCGCAGTAACTGTTCCCTGCTATAGACCATTCAAGACCTTGAACTCGCGCATTGTTGTCAGATTTCCATCAGTTACAACAAACGATTTCCCGTATAACATATTACACATCATGGCGACAAGGTGTCTGGGGAACTTGTCCTGAAGGAGTTTAAAAATAAGTCCATCTAACCATACCGTATCAAAGGCTTTCTCCATATCAATGAGACATGCTCCAACACATTGTCTATCATTTAGTTTCCAACAGATGTCTGAGGTTACTTTCGTTATTGCATGTGTGGTCGAATGCCTGGCACGAAAACCAAATTGGCAATTCGGCATCAACTCATTTTCCTCAATGTGGGCGTTTAATGCTCTGTTGAGTATCACTTCAAACACCTTGCTGATGTTAGGCAGCAAGCTGATTGGGCGATAGCTTTTGGGGCATGAAGATTCTTTTCCTTTCTTCAAGATCGGAAATACCTTAGCCTTTTTCCACTCATTTGGGAAATATGAATTGCTCAACATGTTGTTGAACAATATGCAATAGTTCCTAATAGCAACCTCAGGCAAATGTCGGAGAACTACATTTGGAATACCATCAGTACCACATGATTTCTTGTTGTTTATCTTGCGAAATATGAAACACAAGTCTTCATAGCTGACAAAATAATCAATAAGATTCAAGCTCGGTATGAGGTCAGATGTTAATGTTTCATTGAAATGAAGAATTGATTGGCCGTTCAGGCTTGATTTGAAGTCGGAAACTTTTGCTTCAACGACTTCTGAAAATATTTCGTTCCCTCTCTCAGGGTTTGGTAGATGAACCAATTCAAAATGTGTTCCAATCAGGGCAAGTTTATCTAAGCCTCCACAAATAATCCTGTTTCCATTTCTATCCGGAGTCGTACTATCAATTTCGATACCAGCCCTATCGAGAAGATTTATCTCATCACTAGTGACTTCAAGATTCGATACCTTCACTCGGGACTTCTTGCGGAATATGCTATTCACTTTCGCAAACACGCCATCTGGGTCCTGTGGGCTAATACCCCTCAATTTTTCCGCCCATTGATTGCTGACCTCACTCCTGAAGTATGACCGGATTAAGTTCCGGACATTCTTCAGATGTAATTTCAGCAAAGACAACGAGGGATGGTTGTAGTCCAAAAATCGTCGATAAATATTGTTGACGCGTGTGAGAAGAAGGCTTTTCAATCTTTTCAACCTTGCAATGGTTGGTGTTTCATATCCTTCCATATTGTTTCGAAGTTTAATCTTGGGAACTACTTTCTCAATCGTTTCCAACGTCAGCTTCTCTAACTTCGACAAATAGACATCTATTTCATCGTTAGTTAGATTCCTGTCATTCGGAACCATTGAGCAAGAGTTGCCACCATCAGAAGGGGGACATTGCTTCTGGTACTCGCGATTAAACTTCTTTTGAAACTTTCCCCAGTCTGTTTTTTTGAAATTCAACCGATGATTTTCGTGTTGAACTGGAATGAGGAAGAAATCATCCCTGTGATGATTGATTTCCATTACGATTGCGTTATGGTCGCTATCATAAGGAAGCACCTGCAGTTTCCGTTGAGGACTATTAAAGTTGAATTCGAGTCTTGCGTCAGCAATGCAAAGGTCCAAATATGAATTTGTCTTAGGGTATGTTGGGTACTCCGACCCATAAAGATTGCACCTGTATTCAATTTGGTTCTCTGTTATCCATGATTTCAGGAATACACCTCTTGGATTATTGGTGGCGTTCAGCCATGATGTATGCTTGGCGTTCAGGTCACCAGCAAGAATATAATAGTTATGCAGCCTGTTCAATTCGAGTATTTCAAACAAGGAATTGAGTTCCTCCCTGAGCTTGAGAACAGTTCCACCAGTTGCATAGGCAGAGATAACGAAGAGGTTATCCCCACCTGGCAGTGAGATTTTGATAACGGACACTTCAAGAGATTCAAAGCTTTTGAATTCGACTTTTTCAATATTTTGGAAACGATAGGGTCTTCGAACCAATATCCCGGTGCCACCTCCCCCATCACCTATTACCCTATCGTTTCTTACGAATTCGAAATCCTTGAATGTCATGGAGTGCCATGAATTGAGGTGGGTTTCGGTTAGAAGCAGGATGTCAGGCTTTTGTCTGGCAATGAATTCAAGGAGATAATCACGCCGATGTAAAGTAACAATGGAGTTGACGTTGATCGAGATGAGACGAATCCTATCCGTGGGAATGTGGCTGGATGACAACTTATTTGGAGGCATTTGAAAGTCCTAAACGCTGAAAAACAATGTTAATTTTCGAATCTTGTTTATCGATTCGCTCTGATAAGGAATTTAATTGCAGCTCATTATTGCCACTTACATTATTTACACTATTTTCCGCATTTTCTGCTGGTCCTCTAGCGGCTTGTGCAAATGATACTCCGGGCTTGACGAAGTTCGGAGCTAAGACACTGCGGTGTATTTGTGTTTGCTTTGGGGCAGATTTCAATCTTGCATCCTGATATCGGGAGCATCCTCGATATGATGCCGGGTGACCAAAAACACCGCAGTTCACACAATATAACTTCTCTTTTGGCTCCGTCTGAGCCAATTTGCACTCACCGGGAGCATGCACGTCTTTGCATTTAACGCATCGGTAATGCATGGCGCAGTTAGCAGCCGAATGCCCAAATCGTTGGCAGCGATAGCACTGGTTGATTTCTCGCTTCTGGAGGCGTTCCCACCTCACCACTCGAAAATTTAAATACCTGATTTGCTGAAGAGCGCTTGGACTGCTCTTATTTGTTATTTGTACCAAATAAAGTGGTAAATTTTTTTTTTCTACCGTCGACCTTCTTGTCGCGAATGTTTTCACTGAGATAAACTCGATTTGTGGTGCTGTTTCCTTGCGAACCTGAAGAAGATCGACGGTATCTTCTCCGCAGTCCAAGCCCTTCAGCAAGAACGTCTGGTTCTTCTCGCTTTTGGGGGTATAGGTGAAGTGCGGAACCTCCCCAGAATTCAAAGCATCTTTTGCTGATTTGAAATCAACCAGTGATTACGTCCTAATTGACAACTTCTCGGAATTTATTCGTTTGATTTCGAAATTTGTCAACTTGTTTTCGGCTGCCAACAGCCGAACCATGTCCTTTCCGCTTTGTCCGAAGACATTAATTGGCGGAACTTTCTCGGTATTCTTGGCTACTTTTTGAGGAGGACCAGCAGAACTACGGGCTGGTTTCTTCTCCCTATTTCTACTTTCATTATTTTTATTTTTTAAATATAAGATAAAATTATCGTCTTTGTTACCTTCGTCTACCTCCATGTCCTGCTGGAGTCCATCCAGCGCCGCAAAGTAGTTCTGGCTTTCGTTCGAGCCACCAGCACTTAATACCTCTTCAGTTATTATTGGAGTTGCAGCTTTCTTCTGTTTTTCGATTTTTCGTATCGGACCACTCTCTTGAACTTTTTTGCCGTCTTGAACATTTCTTCATACGTTTGAATTCTTGCCTTTAGCTCTTCGATTTCACTTCGAAGGCGGCACACTTCCTGTCTATCCTCGAGCACTTGTGTTTTGCGACTGGCATCTGCGGTATCCTGGGTGCTCGTGTGTCTCCGCTTGTTGACACTTGCCAATTTCACACCGTCATTTTCCCCGGGGCCCCCCAACGGAGGGAAGCCGTCGGGCTCCTCCATACAGCAGTCCCGAGTTGTCGTTGGTTTGGCCTTTTCTTGGTTTATGGGTACGGTTGGTCGATGCCTTCGACGATAAATTCTTCCCCAATAAAATCAAAACTTGCTTTTGACTGGCTCGTAAAAAATTATTTCAATATTTTGAAACTGACTTTTGTGAAACATTAATTAATTTTAAAAATTAATGACAGGAGCGATTAAAAACACGTCTACACGCAACGAGTGCTAGACGTAGAATCCCCTCAATGCTCCTCTTCTCTGTACCTATGCCAAACGTGATCCGGTTGGGAGGGTGCGGGGGGCACCTGGATGCCCCACTCTTATTTATGGGCCAACGACGAAGTCCCTCTGAGTCCGTCCATTTTCGTAAGGCCCGATTTGTCCTCTGACTCAGCAATTTAATAGCCCTTAGTAGATTACCTCCTCCGAAAATCGTAGATGCGAAAAATATTTTTGGAGTGGGTCTTGTGCTGGGGAAAAGAACCGGTCCCACGACACCGCAACGCTAGCCTGCCAGCGCATTCACGCGTCCCCAGGCAAGGCCAATCTCGGCGGATTTCAGCATCCTCTTTCGCCGAGGCTGCAGACCATTGCTGCAGTCCTCCATGGACATTTTTATATATGTACCTACTTTCACTACACATCTCATTGCCAACATTAGCGCATATAGCCTGTTCGTCATGGTACACGAGAAATTTTTTTGAACGCGCAGGCATTCGCATCATCAAGATCAGCAAATCAATGCTCTACTCTTAATCAGCAACTAGTGCCTGCAAACTCAAACTTATCACGTCAAGGAACCAACAATCACTCGAGGCTATTACGAAGAGCGATAAACCGCAGGAAGAGATTAAGCAATACGTTGTCTCTAAACTTGGCTTTACGCCTTCTGTGCTAGCTTGTGTTAGGGTTTGGCCACATTGCGATTTTTCTGCCGTAGCCAGCGATTTTCAGACGCAAATACGAACACACTGTGACAAGATTTGCAAAGGAACTTCACGCATGCGCAGAACTAATATGCTCATTTGAAGGTATGTCTTTGCCAGGAACGCATGCGCTAACTCATATGCACGCTATGCAAGAAACTTCCGTGCACGTCAGCGTCAAATGTCCAAATGATGTGCGCCTGCGCGAGTATCACAAAAACTACCTGCTAAACTGGTTTTAGGAAAAATCGCGAATTCCTGCGACGGCCGACCTGGAAAAAATTGTCGAAAATCGCAGTGTGCGGGCTTCCATTTAACCATGTGTAACTTGCGACAGAAGTGCGGCTAAATAGTCGTAGTCTGATGCATCCCTTTAACTAACAAAGAAAGAGAACACAAATAGAATCGTAGCGTCGTTTACAGTTCCAATGGAATTACAGGAACTTTCTAAATCCGGCTTTTGGCCAACTGGTATACTTTTTAAACATTTGGAGCGAAGGCCGTTCAAAAATTTTCAATTTTATTGTATTATCAAAATGTTGAATTTAGCATCCATATTGGCAAATGATGATGTAATATGTTTAACTGAGACATGGCTTTCAAAGGACATTGCGAATGAAGAACTCTTCCCTCTACATAATGTATATCGTGAAGATAGAGACCGAGCTTTATTCGGCAAATATCAATGCGAAGTTATCTTGATTGCGGTCCGTAAACCATTTAAAAGTTTCCTCTGTCGAGACATCACCTTCTCCCCTCCTATTGAATGCGTAGTAGTTGGTTTGAGATTATCGTTTAGCTTACTAGTATTTATTGTGCGCGTCAATGTACCATACGGCTCCCCCCTACAAGTCTATACTCTCTTCATTGCTGAAATTTCTAAAAACATTTATGTTTCATACCCCTCTACGTCCTTTGTGATTTGCGGTGACTTTAACATGCCAATTGTTATAGGATCTAAGATCTACAATGATTGTATTACATACTGAAATATCAATTTTATTCTCATCCTTTTGGTTTCTATCCTTGCTGACGCAATTAAACTATTTCCTAAACTTAATAGATTGCTGTCAAACCAGATTCTCACCATCCTCCATTTGAAATGCAACTATCACTTTGCATCACACGCTATAGGAATAGCAAAGCTTTAAAGCTAAAAGACGTTGCGCGCAAAACGTTGCAGCGATTCGGTTCAGAGACGTATCTTTCGTCTTATATATAGTACATCTACGTGAGAATGCCAAAATGGTCATCAACCGCGCAATGCATTCATATTTTTCCATCATTGAGGCCTTTTTATAATCGAACAATCCCAAACCTTTCTGGACATACAACTCCCTCAAATCCACTTCAAATATACCTAGGTCCATGAGCCAGCATGGGAAACAAGCGTCTGATTATCAGGCCATATGCGATATTTTTGCAGACCATTTTCCTTCTGTTTTACAATCATCTTCGTCACCCTTACCCATTCCTTTGACGAGTATGTGCTTACTATTGATGCAAATACTCTTCCTTTTATTCAATTCTTAATTAATTAACGGTTGCACGGAGCTTCTTGTTATACTTAACAATAAACAGATTAATAAATAATTTAATTAAATTTATTTGAAATAACGGAACATTAAATGAACTTAACTAACTGTTTTAACTGAACTAATTGAACATCAAATCTTAACTGTACTTCTCCACAAAAATTCATGATTTATATACAATTTCACTCGTCATGGCAAACTAAAACTATACATTGCCAGGTGTCAAATTGGCAAAATGCAAAGTGTGAAATATAAAAATGTACAGAAATGTCGCTACATTACTCCCCCTTCAGTGAAACGATTAATTTTCTAGTCCATGTCAAACTATCTATTATTTGATAAATGGACTAGAGTATAGTCACTCCATGCACAAGTATAGTCTGGCCATTCACTGACATTCGGCGGTTTTGATTTCCGAAAATTTCCTTCGGAATCAAACTTAGAAAGTGTGTGTGAAAATGTATGAACGCAGACTGTCCGAACGTCATCTACATATTATGTCAATTTTGACACAAACAGTTTAGATTTGTGATTTTTTATTAAAATGTGTTTAATTCAAGCGATATCGCTAAACGGTGGTTAATGCTGCTAGGACAGAACGTTCAATTTCCGGAGCATACTTCTGTGGAGTCAGTAGAGGACAGCAGAGAAGGTAAAAGTATTTACTTTCGATTATTTATTCTTTATTTATGTGGCTAATACAAATGGTTTCAATTTTGTTACATTTCATTTTATTTGTCTACATTTAGAAGTATTTGAGACTAATCATACTCCTTTCCGGGGCTCCCTATTGATTTTAAATAATTAGGGAATCTTGAAAAGGTGTGTGATGACCTCTTAACTCATCAAAACATCATTAACATCGGACTTCACAATTCCAGCGAAATACCTCAAAAAATTGTTGTAAGAACTGTGAAGAATAGGGACACATTCATCAAATAAGGAAGAGGATGACATCATAGTTCTGTTCGACGTGAAATCACTTTTTGGATTGTTTCAAAATTGATTAAGGGGACACAGCTCTTCGAAGGAAAGGATGTGAACTGCAAAAGCATACATTAAGTTGGCGAGTATCAGCGTAAAGGAGAAATACCTCATGTCTTGGGGCTCATTTTACAAGACTCCAATTGGCGTAGCTATGGGGAAACCCTTGTTCCTCTATTAAGTGACTTATTCATTGACGAGATTGAGAAAGAATTGAAAGCAAAAGGTATCTTGTCACAAGTATGGTTAAAGTATGTAGTCGATGTGTTCACCGTGGTTAAGAAAAATGAGGCGGATGACGCATTTAAAAAAAAAATAACAAGATCCAAGGCAATCTTGAGTTTACGATGAAGAAGGAAACCAACCGGGTTTTGCCATTCTTGAATATAAAGGTCGTCAGAACTAATGCTGCACTTGAGTTTGACCTCCACAGAAAAACTGCACAAACGCAACGGACAGTACTCAGAACGTCGAATCATTCGTACGATCACAAAATGGCGCCCTTCAACTTGATGATCAATAGGCTACTGACGGTTCCCTTGTCGGCGGAACGAAAACTCCAAGAAATGGAGTACATTATCGACGCTGCTATCAAAAATGGATACACACGGGAGTTAATGGAGAGGAGAATGTATTGATTGCATGAAAATCACCGAAGAAACCATTATACAAGAACAATGTTTTAAGAGAATCATAAACCACAAGCAATCAGAATGAAACTCAGCTATTCTCTGCACTGTAAGAACCTACAGCGGCAATTGAAAAGATCAAGAATCACAACGATACCACCATCCAGGGAATAAAAGTTATGTCACAAACCTGGATCAACGAAGGATTCAATGGGGAAAAGGCGGAAGCTACAAGATGACATGCCCTGAATGCCATAGAACGTATATTGGACAGACAAAACGGTTGGTTAAGACAAGGTTATAAGGACATATCAGGGAAGCGGAGTTAACAGAGAAACAAGAGAAATGAGACGCAAAATCAATGGTAGTGTGACACATTGTGGAAAGCGCGTATCTGAGACCATGGGATAGCGTCGAGGTTTTGGATGACAACCAACAGTGCAAAATCTATAGGGGCATATCTTTACTTTGTACGGCGTACAAAATATTAAAATTCTAAGAAAATATAATCAGATCATACGCCAATAGTTTTATTGGGGAGTATCTAGATGGCTTTAGAGCAGGTTAACTGACGATAGACCAATTGTTAACAGTCAAACAGGTACTTGAGATATGCTGGGAGTTCAAGAAAACGTAGGTACACCAGATTTTCGGTGACTTTAAACAAGCTCACAGTATTTATTGCAACGTGCTGCACCAAATAGTGATTTACTTAAGTATCTCAGCCAAATTTATTCATTTTACTGCAATGGCAATAACGTCGACTACCTCTCAAGACATAAATATCGGGCAAAAGCCGAGAGATGGACTGGCCCAATTGCTAATCAATTTGACTCTGGAATATGTCATAATTTAATTTCGAAATCATATTTACAATTGTGTGCGTGAAAATGTATGAAACCCACCTGTTCTAACGGTATTGACATTTTAGATGTCAATTTTGACCTCTTCAGTGCATGATAATTGGTGGCGAATGGTGTGAATTTCATAGGTGAGTGGATAAATTCTAATTTTTTCTAAATCAAAATGTCTTGTAGTGCAGTCAGTTGTACGAACTCTCGTAGTAAGGGATTTCGGATGTTTAATTTCCCGTCAGAGCCCATCAGGCGTCGGATGTGGGAGGCATTTGTGAAGAGGCCTGAATGGAAGAGTACGCAAGATTCGTACTTATGTTCCCATCATTTTGACGATAACTCAATGGGAATCAATAAATCTCTTCGAGAGGAAATCTTTACAGATCTCGAATATTTAGAAGACGAGGTAGATAATGTTACTCCTCACATATCTGCTTTTTAGGGGAAAATAAATCATGACAATCATATCAATCTACAATTTGATGAACTCGTTGACGAAGATAGTAGCGAGAACAACGAAATCGTCAAATTAAAAGAACAACTGGCCTTTCAAAATGAATGCTACAAGTTGCTTAATGTGAAATTTCAGCGACGAGGTGCAATCATTAAAAACCTACGAGCGAAATTGATGCGTCAGAAAAGCCATGTTCCCAGTTCGGTTTTCAACGCAGGCCAAATTGAACGTCTCAACGGTGTCAAAAAAGTAAAGTGGCAAAACTCCACCTTAAGATCTTCCCTTCAAATCAAATTTGCCTGCGGGAGTAAAGGGTACCAGTTCTTAAGGAAGAAAAAGTTTCCGCTTCCAGCTGAGCGAACTTTGCGGAGGAAGTTGGAAACTCTAAATTTTTCGCCGGGTGTTCTACTGGATACTTTTTCTTTCCTGCAGTTCAAAATTCAAGGGTTGTGCCCTGAGGAGAGGCACTGTGGTGTGTATTAGGACGAAATGAAAATCGAAAAAGGAACTGAGTACAACACCAACTCAGGACGATTCTCAGGCAAAACGACACTTCCTGATAGTAGCACACTCGCATGCAACGCCTTAGTTGTTATTATTGGTGGGTTAAGCAGTAGATGGAAGCAGGTAGTTGCTTACCATTTTACGGGCCAAGAAACCCATGGAAGGGATCTTTACCATCTCGTCGTTGGTATAGTAACAAAATGTGAAGAAATAGGATTGCAGATACATTCAGTCACAACTGATATGGGACCGTTGAATCAGCAAATGTGGAATGAATTCGGGATAAAGCACGCAAAGTGTAATATCACCAATAGCGTTGTCCACCCAGTAGATCCCAACCGAAAATTGTGGATACTGGCAGATGTTCCACATTTGCTTAAAAATTTCACCCAATCCCTTCTGAACAATGAAACCTTCACGATAAGTAGAGCATTTCAATGCATGTATGAACTACCAACAATTGAGGTTAAAAGTGAGCATATCAAAACTATTTTAAATGCTCAGGAAGGTAGTCCTTTCAAATTGGCTCCGCATTTAGAGAGATATATGCTGAAACCCAATAACTACCAAAAAATGCGAGTGGGAACTTCTTACCACGTAATTAACCAGGATGTGAGTGCTTCTCTTGAATTTTTAGGCCAACTTCAAGGCAACAAAAGCCTAGAAACCACAGCATGGTTTTTATGAATGCTCCACAAGTGGTTCTTAATATCATCCAATCGTGGAGAATCTTTGGCGCTTAGCCTTAATAACGTAGAGCGCTATCATGCAAAAATAATGTTCCTCAAAGAATTTGTGGAACTATCAAATGATTTGAAGATAGGAGCTAAGGGAATTTGGAAACCTGTCCAAACAGGGGTAGCCATTACAACTGCGTCTATTATTGAACTTAGTCAATATTTATTAAAAGTGTGCAATTTCAGATTTGTGTTAACGGCAAGATTTACGCAGGACTTGCTTGAAAATTTATTCAGCACAGCAAGAGCAAAACAGTGCAAACCATCGGCACTACAGTTTACACAAAATTTAAAATTGATATGCGTTTCTCAATATTTAGATTATTGCAGAAATAGCTCCTCTTACGAGGAAGATGATAGACTGCATTTAGACGGTTTCCTTAGCTATCTACAATGTAAAATCAATATTCGCGACGAAACAAATAATGATATATTTTATGAACCGCTGGACGACGAAGAAATTGAAAGCATACAATTGGATTGCACTGCAAAAAACATTTTGTACAATATCGCTGGCTATATAATCTCACGCATAAGAAATGGGAACATAACTTGTGACTCGTGTTTTAATGATTTAATTTCTAATTTACCACTAGATACATATAGTAGTTTTGTACATTTTAAAGAACTAGAGTACCAATCGATAAATAGTAGTAGCCTTTTAGTGTATTCAAATTTAAAGACTTTTAAATTTTTTATCAAAATGGAGAAAATTTTCCGGGTATTGTATGAAAAATACTCGGATGAAAAAACAAGTTTCAATGAAGCATTGCAGTTTCATTTAACGGCAATCCCTAATATATTTCTAGATTGTCATAATATTTATGCAAAATTAATTCAAAGGTACTCTTTGTTTAGATGTAAAATTGCTGGCAAAAAAAGGGATAGATCAGGCAACGTAACGTTTGGAAGATCTTCCTTCCAATAAATTTATCTTAAATTTAGTTTTCTAGTTCATACTTAATAATAATAATATAATAATGATAAGTGAATCAAGATATTATTTTGTTAGTAATATAGAAATTAGTGCGATTAATAGAAAAAATCATGAATTTAGCCACTGTGTGAATGTTGGTGGTTGATATTGAAATACTCTTTTTTTATAGTTATTACGATTATTTTGCTCGATGTGGTGTAAATATCTTCTTGAATTGACTTTATAATTTCTGTGATTTTTTACTGAAATGTAGTAGTAGTTGTAGATTATTTTATTTATGTGACTGTGATACAATTCTTTTTTGTTACATTGTATTTTTAATTTTATTTTAGGCTAGTGCTACTGGTATTTGAGACTAGTCATACTTCTTTCCGGGGTTCCCTATTGATTTTAAATAATTAGGGCATCTTGGAAAGGAGTGTGATTACCTCTTTTTTCATCAATACATTTTTAATTTCGAACTTCGGACGCTTGATCTGCTTTTTAGTATAGCTTAATTGAAAATAAAATAAATTTTAAATAAAATCATTAAACTATATGTTTCAATATATTTTATAGTTTATCAAGGCTGATGACATCAATTTACAATTTTTTTTTATAGATGTTAATGCAATACCAATGAGTATGGACGTAGAACCGTGATGATTCGAGATGGCTAGTGGATGCTAAATCCCGATTTGGTGTGTCGCGCTGCTGACAATGAATCAATCTCATTGAATATTCTTGTATCTTGATTATAAAACGTCTGTTTTTTTACCACGGATGCTGTAATGATGTTAAAAAATTTATAAAGCAAGTATTAAATAAATATTATTCAAACTAATTTAAGAAGGGTACATGTGGACTGACGGAATATCACACATTATATGCTGATGACACAGTTCTACTTTATTCAAGACGAGACAAAACATTGAAAACACTATCAACCTGGATGTAGGAAAATTCCATTAGTGGTTAATCGAAGACAAACTAGTGCTGAATACTACAAAGACAAAATAAATTGTTTTTAAGCAGAAGAACAAAGGAGACATAGATGTCGACCTAAATATTAACGGCGAAAAATTGCAAAGAGTGCTGGAAATGAAATATCTTGGTCTTATCATGGACCGCCGTATGATAAATAGTTTAAGGAGGCAATTAGCCCCAATAATAGGCTTGTTGAAACTTGTTCTAAATGCATTTGTGCTGACGAAGTTACAATATGGAGTACTTATTTGAAGTCAATCGGCAAAGCAACATCTTAATAGTATATCCAGGCTGCTGAACAAAGCATATAAAACATTCTGAAACTGCCAATGCTTACTCAAACTCGTTTGGTTTACCAATTAGCAAAATCATCAACTTTTAGTCAAATCATTATAGCGGAGAAAGCTATGTTTATTTAAAATCGATGTACACTTTATGCTATGAAAATATTTGGCACCCTATAGAAACCAAACACTAGGCTATAAATAAACATGTAGAAAAGTTTTCTTCATACCTGCACTCGAGAATATGGCTCAATGATTCTACATAAATTTTGTTCCAGCATTGTATCATACAATGTACCTAGATGTGTTTGCCAATTACATCTTCCTACCGCTCTTTTCGATATTCCTTAGCGTGTCCTGAAAATCAGCTAGAGATCTTTTGTGAGATGCTTGCGCGACGGATTTCATTGCGTCGATGTCTCGTCCTGAATACGTGATAGCATAATAAATAAAAAATATTAATTTCTATGCAACCAACTTTAAATCAACATGCTTACCAGCTTTCCACTAACAATTTGATTTACATCTTCCATAGCTCCTGGTAGCTCCTTGGCCTTTCCTTCTTGTTTGTACAATTCACCTAATTGCAGAATGCCTTGTTCCTTGACACGAATAAGCTCTTCGTCATTCTCGGCTATTTCTTGCTCGCGAGCAATTTTGTTTAGTAGCGAAATTCCTTCCTCGTGATTTACAAGAGTTACAGCTTGTGCTCGTTTGAATAACAATGACAGGAGTTTTGACGTCGAATTGTTTGGAAGTTTTACTTTTGTATGAGGACATGTCACAGAAATTGCAGGACGGCCAGGTTTAACGAGGCAGTGGTAATAAACAAAAGAAATGTCATTTTCAAACTGTCATATACTTCTATCTGACATTTCTCAAGTTCGAAAGTTGTTTCCGAATTTCGGAAAGCTGTTCGATAAATTGCCCGTTCACATGTATAGGTGTGATTCTTTCAGATTTCTTTTATTCATTTATAGCATGAAAAGTTCATTATTTTCAAATGTGTATTTTTTTCCTAATGTTTGAATAGATCAAGAATGCATATTAAATGATTTTTCGATTTTAACTTTTCTCAAATAAAAGCTCGGCGATTTTTCAAATTTAACGGTTTTTGCCGGCTACGCAATGTCCAGACTATACTTCTGCATGGAGTGACTATAGACTAGAGTCAACGCCATCTTAACATAATGGCCGGATTCGTGAAATCGATGATGTATTTCATAAGGGTTAAGATGGCGGCGGTACATCAGCTGTGCAGTTTTGTCAGTGAAGTGACATTTCTTCGCATCTCGAATGCTTAAAATCGACAATCGGTGTTAAAAATAAAATTGTAAGGCAAACCCGTGCGATTTGAACGGCCAAATTTCGGTGCGCGTAACTCGAATAACTGCTCCAATGAAAGTAATAGTTTGCACTTCCGTAAACCGCTTAAAATATGAGAAATTACGTGATAAAGTTGGTGCCGTAAGTTCAAAAGTTTTCAAGTGAAGTGTCGCAGTCTCACGTAAAGTGAATTATTAATATTGTTTAAGTGAAAATTGGTGGCGGATATTTTAATGAGATTCGCTTAACAATCATATAAGTCGGATGCGTAAAGTTATATTTCACTTGGTTTGTTTTACTGGCCCCGAGTGAGTGTTTGATATATGTAAACAAACTTAGTGCGGATGTCATTTTAGTTTATCTTTCCAATTAGTTATCGTTGATGTAAGAAATAAAGATGCTCTCGGCATACATAGCTAAATTACTGCTGCGCGACAAGTTCTTTCAAAATTTTCTAAGTGCGTATAGTGTAACTTTCACCGTAGGAGCTTTCATAGCTTTCATTTTTTTAAGGTTTAGTATATTTCTATGAAGACTTCAGTAACTGTAAAATCTAATAAGCCCTTCTCAGGGCTGCATAATTCCTTTGTTTGTTTTAGTTGTTTCAGGTCCCATCTCCTCCAGCTGGAAAAACGCCGGAGCGGTTTTATGCGATGGAATTCGACTCAACAGGTGGACTCCCGACACAAACTCTTTATCTGTATGGCTGCATATCCGGGATGGCGAACAATAAATGGCCCTTTTCAGGGCCTTAAAAAAATGAACAATGGGTAAAAGTGACTATCAAGTCCAAAAGCCCTTCTCAGGGCTAAAAAATATCTTGCTTTCTATTAAATCGTTTCAGGCCCCATCGCCTCCAGCTGAATAGACTCCGGACCTGCTTAGATTCGTGGAAAGGATTCAATTCGATGGTGTGGCCCGAGGGACTTTAAATCTATGTCGCTGCATACCCGGGATGGCAAACAATAAATGGCCCTTTTCAGGGCCCTAAAAAATTAAACAATGAGTAAAAAGCGACTATCAAGTCCAAAAGCCCTTCTCAGGGCTAAAAAATATCTTGCTTTCTTTTTAGTCGTTTCAGATCCCCTCGCCTCCAGCTGAATAGACTCCGGAGCTGCTTAGATTCGTGGAACGGATTCAATTCGATGGTGTGACCCGAGGGACTTTAAATCTATGTCGCTGCATACCCGGGATGGCGAACAATAAATGGCCCTTTTCAGGGCCCTAAAAAATTAAACAATGAGTAAAAAGCGACTATCAAGTCCAAAAGCCCTTCTCAGGGCTAAAAAATATCTTGCTTTCTTTTTAATCGTTTCAGATCAAATAATTCAATTGCATATAAAGCCTCACTTTATAAACTATTGTGTTTATTATTAATTGAAAATAGAAGTATGTGATAATTTTTTTCTGGAAGTGGATTGAGAGAAAACTGTAAATACAATCTTTTTCATTTGATCGATTAAAAGTTGTCATACAAATGTATTTTTATTGCAGTCTTCAATACAAGTGAGAACAAGATTAATTTAAAGCAAAAATAAGATCCCTGGCGTTGTCAGGGTTAAATATTAGCAGTTAAAAGTAACGAAGGAAATGTTTACATATTATGTATTTGATTGAGACATAGAATTAGATGCTTAACATATGAAAAAGCCTAAATCTAACAGTAGCCACGATCTTGAACACGTTTCCGTGGTGCAGCCTTGATAATATCATCAACACGCAAAATCATTTCGGCTGCCTCAGAAGCCGATAACAAAACTTGTCGTTTCACAGCAAACGATTCAGTGATGCCTAGTTCCTTCATGCACGCAACTTTACCATTGTCCATATCCAAGCCTTGGGAATGTTTACCCTGTGAATGTGCAGCGCGTAGTTCGGAGACAAGTTGTGCTGAATCATATCCAGCGTTATCTGCAATTGCTATTGGGAGTTGGAGAAGAGCACCTGTGAAATGCATTGTAATTTATAAATTTCGTTCGTCTTGCTCAAATTAAATTATATTTACGAGCAAAGGCCTCCATAGCAATCGCTTCCTTTCCAGGAGTTTCTGCAGCCTTCTTAAAGATGGCGCAGGCCATCAAAGCTTCACTGCAGCCACCTCCATACAAAACTCGTGATTCCTTAACAGTAGCAGCCAAAACACAAAGCGCGTCATGGAGTGATCGTTCTGCTTCATCGACGATTAGCTGAGTAGCTCCGCGGATCACAATTGTGCAAGCTTCACCCAAGGCAAGGCCGCTGAAGCGCATGAGTGTATCTTCACCAACCATTACCTATAAAATAATTTCAGAATTTAGACACTTGGACGTACATTTCCAATTCATTCTACAAACCTGCTCGATGAGCTGGCACTGACCCAGCTTGACCATCGACGGGTTGTCGAAGGTGGATGTGATTTCTCCTCCAGTCACCAAGGCAAGACGCTGAATACCATCGAAATCTGCATGTTCAATGGCCATAACGCCAGCATCAGCGAACAATTGTTCTGGGTAGTTATAGATCAACAACATTGCAATTGTGAGCCAGAATCTTGTTAACCTTGTCCCTCATCTTCTCCTTCTCAGCCAGTTCCAAATCTGCTATTTTCGCCATTGAATCAACTTTCACTTCACTGCCGAACACCTTGATCTTGTTTGTGTCCATAGGCGTGTTCGCGATTAGGATCTTTGCATTCTCAACACGCTTCGGCTGATGCATGCCTGGTTTCTTGTCCAGGAAGAAGCCTTCATCCAAGAAGGAATCTTCCAAAGTTCCGCCAGTTTTCTTGATAATTTGAATGGCATCTAGTTCGCCGGAACCTTTCAGCCTCAAGATAGCATCAACTGCTAACTTTGTAAAGAGCTCCTTGTGCTGGTACAAGATCTTTGAGCTCAATGTCGTCCGTGCGATGTTCATCAAATCCTCCTTGAACTTCTCGTTATCTGCAGAATTGTCGCGCGATATGTTGGTTAGAGCATCACGTGCAATTTGTGTTGCCATTCTATATTCTATATTAGCGTTTGAACAGGATTAGAAGTTCATTTTTTAAAGTTGCACGAGTCGCCGGCACTTCGTTTACGTACTATGGCACGACATTATTTTGCGTTTTTAGGGAAATGTACTACTGAGACACTTAGAGTTTTGCTCCCCAACATTTTGGTTTATAAAACGCGCGAATTCCACAGCGAAATTACTTTGAATCGGCGAGATTCAAGTTGAACATTTCGCGGTAGAATGAAATGTCACTGCACTCAGCTGATCATGAAAAGAAAAGCAAAAAATTGATGACGTCGTTATTATAGGTATCAGCTGAGATTTTTATCAGCTGTGAATACGGCCATTATATTAAGATGGCGCTGCTAGAGTGCTGCTCGGTTATGACAGGTTCAGCTGCATAAGGCAATGCTAAATCATGGCAAACTAAAACCAGAGCATATATACTAAATAGCACTGGCACTGTGAACAATTTTCCATTCTAACTGTAAACAACCCACAACATAAAATATTAAATGTATGTATACTCAGAAAAACATATGTAGTTGAAAATTTGGTGAGAACGTGGTAGAATAAGATAGCATGACGAAATTTTGAAATTTCTAAGCGTGTACACGAGATAAAAGACTATCCTTAATTATGATTGGTTCATTCCAACTTAACGAACATCAAAATTACTCACGACAATTATGACGATTCTTTTGACAGTTTGAGAAATGTCAGTTGTGAAGAAGTGACTTACGCGAGTGCAAATCATAAATAAATGTTCTAATTCGGTGTTTACCGGGTTAAATTCTAACTATATAATTATCAAAATGAGTTCCCGCGTAGTTGATTTAGTGAATACTATAGTCACTCCATGCAGAAGTATAGTCTGGACATTGCGTAGCCGGCAAAAACCGTTAAATTTGAAAAACCGCCGAGCTTTTATTTGAGAAAAGTTAAAATCGAAAAATCATTTAATATGCATTCTTGATCTATTCAAACATAGGAAAAAAATACACATTTGAAAATAATGGACTTTTCATGCTATAAATGAATAAAAGAAATCTGAAAGAATCACACCTATACATACATGTGAACGGGCAATTTATCGAACAGCTTTCCGAAATTCGGAAACAACTTTCGAACTTGAGAAATGTCAGATAGACGTATATGCTTAGGGAGGGAAGAAAAGGAGTCAATGATAGCTCCAAAAACTTCCGAATGTCGGCTATGGGTTTGTAAGGTTTCTTTGATTGTGTGGTAGTGGCTTAAAGCATGGGTAGTCTCATCACAAGAGGGGCAAACTTAATCATATGGTGGGAAAATTCAAATTGATAGCACAATGCCGAAAATATTGAACTAAAAATAAATTTACTATTTTATTAGTTTGATAAGTAACTAAACTTTGGATTAAAATGCAATCAGGGAAGATGTATTTTTAGAGGTTATTGAAAAATTTGAATTAGATAATGAAGAGCCACTGTTTAGTTTTCTGAGGTATATTTTTCAGCAGATTCCAATCGCCTTCATGCTTATTATTTAGCATTAATCTAACAATAATTTATAATGATAATAATGTATAAATACATTCGTAAATAGCCCACATACTCTTTAGCTTAATCAAAATGCTATGTAAAGTATTCTGAGTTATTTCCAGGCCGTTGGAATTGTTGTTGGTATTTTATTGATAAAATAATATTAACGGCAATACTCTTTCTGTTGAATATTTTTTTCTTACATACCGTAAAAGCGAATTGTTTTATTCAGTTTTTGGTGGATAGAATATCTTTTTGACTTTTTTTTAGACATAAAATAATACCTGGTGTTGAGATACTTTTTGATGAACAAACATAAAAGGGAGTAATAGTGACCACTTATGATCATACTTTGTTTGTACTTAGTGAATAACAGCTTCTCTAAAAAACGTTCTTTGATTGATATGTTATTCGCCTTTTTAGAAAAAATGTAGCATTTAATTACCATCCTAATTAAACAGAAGAAATCACATACAATGTTCACGTGGCATACTTTAGTAAAACACTATTGTTAGTATTAAACAAGCGGAAAAATTATCTACCCTAAAATAAAATTAAAATCCTGCAAAAAAGTTTTCTTGTATTTGTTCAAGCTGGAAAGTGAATCCTAATGCTTAGATAAAATCAATCTTCCATCTTTTTGATTAAATTACTTATCTTATATAAAGCACCATTATAAGAATGAAATGCAAAATGGTACCTTTTACTTCTTTATTTTTGTTTATTATGTTCAAACTTAAGGTGATGTATTTAAATTCACATTAATACTGCAAGCCGTGTGAACCATCTCCCGTTGACTTTTTTCGTTTAGAAGCCTGAATAAAAAATGTCATAATTGATGCCACTTATCATATATTAAAACTTACACTTTCAAGGCTTTCCATAGACAACGTTGCTGCTGAAGGGCTTAAATCAATATAAATATATAACTGGAAAATTATCATGGCAACATTATACAAAATATGAAAAGGTATCATGGGCTTCGTCAAAAGCATGTTCTAAAATAGAGGGGATTAAAATTTACATTAAAATTTAGGATAAGAAATTCATACCTTCTCCAAATTCCGTTCAGATCCCACTAAAATATTTGGGTGAAGACAATTGGAGATTTCGTCATTTCCGGTCAAAGAGTCCTGACATTTAGGGTGTTAAATGTAAGGTGCTGGCAACTATATGACTCTTGAACTATCCAGGGCAATCAACTTATTCGCCGCTGAAGGAATTGTTTGGAAACCGCACTAAACTTAGCTTAACCTCTGAAGTCGATTTCTGAAATAAAGACAAATATAAAAAAAAAAAATAGCCAAACATGAAATATACTTACATGTCCAAAAGTAGCTGTAGAGATGTTAGTATCTTTAACTTCGCATCAACTTTAAAATATATATTTTATTTTGTGCGAATATTAATTTGAAAATAGAAATCATACATTTTTTGCAGCTGTCACATCTAATGTAAGAATGTAAGAAATATACGCGTTCTTCGAATTTGATTTAGAGCCCACTAAATCATTCAGATGACATGCTCACAATTTCGTCGTTTCTGGTCCAAGAGTCCTGAAATTGAGCGGGCTAAATGTAATGTTCGGGAAACTAAATGACACACCCTATTCAGGCCAATGGACTTATTCGCCGAAACCGAAGAAATCGTTTCATAATCGCACTAAAATTAGATACTTAGGAACGAAAACGGCAAATACATGTAAACTTACACATCCTGAATTAAATTCGGAATTTGAACAAAACTTTGTCCTATTCGTAGTTGAATTCTAAAATAAAAAATTTGAAATCAGTATTTTAATCAATTATGATATATACTTACATGTCCAAAAGTGGATGTAAAGGTGTTAATATATTCAATTCCACATCGAGTCTAAAAATATGAGATACTTGAATTTGTGCAAAAGATTAATTTAAGAATAGCTATCTTATACTTTTAGCTTAGATTCAAATAAACGACGTCGTCATCCTTGAAATGATCTTCGCAAACTTGCGAACGTTTTATTTCCGGATTTATCCCGAGAATTCAGCGCCACTCCATTTTTGCACAAATATCATTCAGAATTCTAAAATGATAAAAAGTTACAATGAATTATGACCCCCTTAAAAATGCTCCAATTTTGTGCCGCTTCTGCTTTAAGCCACAAGATATGCGGCAAAATATGAAGCAATCAAAACAATAAATTGCAAATATTTTTGAGCAGTTTTCTTGCGATTCACAAATTGAAACTATTGAAAATAAACTTTCTCACGATTATAAATCAATGAAACTATCAATTTTTACCAAAAGTACGATTTTCCGCTCGAGCCACTATTGAAATTCGGGCAACATGGAACCGAACAGTGCATTGTTGTTTTCTAATTTTTGAGTAACTTGATTGGATAAATTTTCACTATATATCGTGTGAAACTAACCGAAGCAGTATGTATTACTTCATCACTTAAATATTCACTACCGTTTTCACGAAAATCGCGAGAAAATGATACTTTCCGCATATTGACAACGATGAATGCACGAAGCCGTAAACAAAATTTTGACGTTTGTTATGATTTCCCCTTCCCTCGCAAAAACCGCCTGTACAAGCAAAATATCGGAATTCACATACAGGGTTTTACACGGATAGACTTACTCCTCTTCTCTCTCTCTTAGCGTATATGACAGTTTGAAAATGACATTTCTTTTGTTTATTACCACTGCCTCGTTAAACCTGGCCGTCCTGCAATTTCTGTGACATGTCCTCATACAAAAGTAAAACTTCCAAACAATTCGACGTCAAAATTCCTGTCATTGTTATTCAAACGAGCACAAGCTGTAACTCTTGTAAATCACGAGGAAGGAATTTCGCTACTAAACAAAATTGCTCGCGAGCAAGAAATAGCCGAGAATGACGAAGAGCTTATTCGTGTCAAGGAACAAGGCATTCTGCAATTAGGTGAATTGTACAAACAAGAAGGAAAGGCCAAGGAGCTACCAGGAGCTATGGAAGATGTAAATCAAATTGTTAGTGGAAAGCTGGTAAGCATGTTGATTTAAAGTTGGTTGCATAGAAATTAATATTTTTTATTTATTATGCTATCACGTATTCAGGACGAGACATCGACGCAATGAAATCCGTCGCGCAAGCATCTCACAAAAGATCTCTAGCTGATTTTCAGGACACGCTAAGGAATATCGAAAAGAGCGGTAGGAAGATGTAATTGGCAAACACATCTAGGTACATTGTATGATACAATGCTGGAACAAAATTTATGTAGAATCATTGAGCCATATTCTCGAGTGCAGGTATGAAGAAAACTTTTCTACATGTTTATTTATAGCCTAGTGTTTGGTTTCTATAGGGTGCCAAATTATTTTCATAGCATAAAGTGTACATCGATTTTCAGTTATTTGCTTACGGAAGTAATATCCACTTTTATATTGACCAGCGTCTGTAGCTTTTGTTTCATTCTGACTGGCTGAAACTGATAAATCGTAAAGAGGAAATGGTACATACAGATTTTTTTAAGCACCTCCATTTCTTACCACAATCTTCACTCATTCTTCGTTTCACAACTCTCGTCCGCTTTGTGAAGTGTGCTTCTCAGACAATGTTCAATAAATCAGTATAAAGGAGCACACAAAATAAAATGAATCTATTCTTTCGTGCATATTTAGTCAAATTCGTGATCAGGTCTCAGAGATAAAAAAACCACATAACACGAAACTAAAAAACTCTTGAGTAACTGTCTCTTCAAGTATCTCGCCGATAGGGTCAAAAATGCCCTAAAATACTGTACTGAAAAATCCATGTCCACGCTTCAATCAGTGTTCATCAGATGATCCCTGTCTTTTCTTAAACACCAATAGTGAGTTTGCATCCTTAACCATCTCTGGAAGATTGTTATATGTACTCGTACACAGAGCATCGGTCTTCAGACGATAGATTCTGAAAAAAGGCATTACGAAATAATATGCATTCCTTGCAAGTCAAAGTCAAACGCGCTTTACTCAATACTAATCGCCATAAATTTTCAAAAAATATAAAGCAAATTCCAAACAATAAAAAAAATAAAACTTTTTTTTTAGTACCTGCACTCCCTACCACTCTCTCCATCACTCGTTCTTCGTCGCACAACGCTCGTGCGATCTGCATTCATATGACCTCACTTCGACCTTTGTGCCACCCAGACAATGTTTAATTCATCGGTATAAGGGGGCACACAAAATAATGTGAACTAATCCTTTTTATGAACATCTAGCCCAAAAATCATGATCAGCTCTCAGAGATAAAAAAAAAATTCAATATAATACGACGCATTCAAAAAAAAAGCTCTGAGTAGCAGCTCCACGCTTGAATCAGTCATTAGTCTTTTCTTAAATACCAAAAGAGAGTTTGCTTTCTGAACCATTTCTGGTAGATTGTTATATATACGCAGAGCATCATTCGTTGCATCGTTCTTTAGACAATCCCTTCCGGCAAAAGGTATTACGAATTGATCTGCGTTCCTCGTATTATATGGGTTGATATGTGATACCTTAATTAATGGTGTTCGTTCCGATCCATTAGTTTTTAAATTGTTGTAAATAAACATAGCTTTCTCCGTTATAATGATTTGACTAAAAGTTGATGATTTTGCTAATTGGTAAACCAAACGAGTTTGAGTAAGCATTGGCAGTTTCTGAATGTTTTTATATGCTTTGTTCAGCAGCCTGGATATACTATTAAGATGTTGCTTTGCCGATTGACTTCAAATAAGTACTCCATATTGTAACTTCGTCAGCACAAATGCATTTAGAACAAGTTTCAACAAGCCTATTATTGGGGCTAATTGCCTCCTTAAATTATTTATCATACGACGGTCCATGATAAGACCAAGATATTTCATTTCCAGCACTCTTTGCAATTTTTCGCCGTTAATATTTAGGGTCGACATCTATGTCTCCTTTGTTCTTCTGCTTAAAAACAATTTATTTTGTCTTTGTAGTGTTCAGTACTAGTTTGTCTTCGATTAACCACTAATGGAATTTTCCTACATCCAGGTTGATAGTGTTTTCAATGTTTTGTCTCGTCCTGAATAAAGTAGAACTGTGTCATCAGCATATAATGTGTGATATTCCGTCAGTCCACATGTACCCTTCTTAAATTTGTTTGAATAATTGTAGTAATCTAGGAGCTATGGCTCTAAAAGCAGCGCTGACACAGGCACACCGCACCAACTCAATTCAACAAGGAGTAACCCTTCAGTCACCTTCCTCATCGCGACACTCGTTTTTTTTTTTCCTCTCGCATGAAAAATAATTAAAGGGAAAAATTTCTTTTGTACTTAACACCCGGGAAACAAAATTCTAAAACTGTTTTAATGTGTAGTGATTTTATTACAATATCTTTTGAACATAATTTAACTAATTGGGTGTAATGCGGTATGCAAATGCTTAGAACGAAACGGTTAACCCCTTGAATTATAGGAACGATAAAATCATTGTATCATTTAAACCCCACAAAATTTGTCAAATTTTACTCTTTCCAACCATAATATTAATTAAAAATTGTTTTGTTTGTGGGTAATTAACGCGTGCCTGTCCTATTCTTTCGATTTATTTCCGCCTTAACTACGCCTAATAATTATAAACATAAATTGCTTTCAATTGAAAACTTAATCGAATCTACAAAAAATAAACGATTTCGAATTTTAAAAATAACCGAAATGAGTGTGCATTATCACCACCGCATGTTCACACATAGATGGCACTTTTATTTCCATATGGTACGAGCGAGGTTATTGCGTTTGCCTCGAAGATGTTTTCAGGGAACAGTTTCCCATAAACCGCTCCGTAGATAAGACGGATTCGATACAGTGCCAACAAGTGATTTGTGTGCTCGTGGTGGTCCTTGGAGGAATATGGTTGGATGGTTGACGAGGGTGACGTGCTAAGAAAACGTGAGTAAATTCATATTATTTCTTTAAGGACTATATTTTTTCTTTGTTTTGGTGAATGAGTGAAAAGTTTAAGAAACCGTCGCCTATGCAAAAGGCGGCTATACCAATTGCTTTAAGTGGTAAAGATATGTTAGCACGAGCGAAAAACGGTACTGGGAAAACCGGTACTTATTGCATCCCCGTAATCGAGCAAATCGACCCATCTCGTTGACTGCAAGAAAATTCCTTTTCGAACTAAAAAGAAAAGGGACCTTTTGGTGGACTGTTATTGCTATGAAGTTCTGTGGAAAAATCTTTTGTTCATGTAAGCTTCAAGTCAGAGACAAAAACGCAATTTAGCAAAGACTCGAGGCAACAGTTGGATAATTGGAGTTGTGCGAGTGTATAGGACAGTTAATGGTAGTTTTGTGCGTGTCCAGAGATTGCTCGGGTCAGTTAATGAATCTACGCGTGCAAATCCGCCAGCGACACAAATTATGTTTCGTAAGCAATTCGAAGGGACGACGAAGACAGGAAAGTGTGCAACATAGAGCAAATGGAATCAGTGAAGACTTTGTGCATTTAGTATGGGTTTTACTACGTTGAAAGGGGAGTATCGCTATTCGTTAGTGGTTATTGGATTTATTAGAAACGCCAAGGTGATGCTCGTCGTAAGCCGCGACAATAAAGCGTGTATTACTGTTGTTTATCCCGATCTGCTACGCGATCTCGAACTGAATTAATGAAAACATTGGATCGAACTTCCTAAACGTGCTTAAAATAAATTTGAGCTTAACCGACAGTTTATCGGCTTTCTTTATATTGTTTCTTCATGAAATGTTAGTAATAGTATTTCCTGTGAAACTTTAGCCAGACTTAATTTGTGGAAAATAGACATTTATCAATCCACAATGGTTATTTCCGCTGAATCTTTTCGCAACTATGAACCGGTTTGAAAAATCTTCTGGCTGAGGGAATTGCTGGGATGTGTTCTAAAACTGCTGTAGCGCCATTAGATAGGATAAAAATCTTACTTCAAGCACATTCCTCTCATTACGAACATTTAGGGGTGTTTAGTGGTCTCAGGCACATAATATTGAAGGAATCATTTTGGCATTGTATAAAGGCAATGGAGCACAGATGATTAGGATATTTCCGTACGCAGCCACGCAGTTCACATCCTTTGAAATGTACAAGAAGTACTTATCGCAGTTTGAACTACATTTAAAAGGTTGTAGTACACGCGGATAAATTTATAGTAGGAGCTTGTGCAGGACTGACGGCTGTTACATTGGCATATCCGCTAGATACAATTCGGGCTCGTTTAGCATTTCAAGTAATGGGAGAACACAAATACACTGAAATTTTGCAGCGTGCTTCGGAAATGTTCCGCAATGAAGGCGGAATACGTGCACTTTACAGAGGGTTTTTTTTTCCTACTTTAACAGGCATGGTCCCGTATGCCGGGCTGTCATTCTACTGTTTCGAGATGTTTAAATTTTTTTTTTTTGCATGAAGTATTTGCCAAAGTACGCATGCAATAAATGCGAAAGGAATACTGGTGGCCTTGTATTACATATACCTGTAAAACTGGTATGTGGTGGCTTAGCTGGAGCTGGTGCGCGATCAATTTCATATCACTTGGATGTTACTAGAAGAAGAATGCAACTCGCAACGATGAGCCCAGATACAACAAAATTTGGGGATGGGAATGATGCAAACATTAACGTTAATTTACCGTGAAAACGGTATCGTTCGAGGATCATATTGAGGAATGTCAATTAACTATTTAAGAGCAACACCCATGGTAGCTGTTTCATTTTCCACATACGAAATACTTAAACAAGCTCTAAAATTGGATACAGGGATGAAAATTTAATTTTATATTGGCCTAAAACATTTCAATCATTAAAAGTACATACATTTGAAGCAAAAAGTGCATCGTCTTAATGCGTTATTCTCTAAGTTGCAAATAAGCCAATCGATAATATTTTGCAATTCAACGCGACGTGTGGAATTGCTGGCTAAGAAGATCACGGGACTTGGTTATTGTTGTTACTATATCCATGCCAACATGGCGCAGGCGCATAGAAATCGTGTTCTCCATGAGCTTCGACAGGGGCTATGCAGAAATCTAGTCTGCTCTGATCTTTTTACACTTGGTATTGACGTATAGGCTGTGAATGCTGCTAGTAATTGCGATTTTTCACGTATGGCTGAGACTTACTCACATCGTATTGGCCGTTCAGGGCGTTTCGTACCGTCGGGTATTGCCATCAATCTAATCGCATATGAGGTTCGTTTCGATTTGCATCGCATTGAAAAGGAATTAGCCCTGAGATTAAACCAATTCCAAAAGGTGGTCGATCCTTCGCTTACGTTGCCAACTCGTTACCAAGTTTACAAAGCGGTAACGGAAACGACATGAGCAATTCATCAATCAATGAAGAAGGGAACGTGAGCAAGTGGAAGAACGTGGGGAAGAACGATGTCTGTGAAATAGTTAAATGCTACAAGTGTGTTAGTCTGTGCGGGAATGCGCGAGTGCCTGATTTATGTGTGAATGTATTCGCGTTTTGGATTTATAGTACTTTATGAATGAACAAATTGTGAATGAAACGGCGTGAATGAAAATTTCGATTTTTAATACTTATAGGAGTCGAATGATAAATTATGAAAGGGATTGTAGGGGATTGATCACCAAAGTGTTTTAAGAGTATTGGGAGGAGAAAAGAAAATTAACATCATGAAAAGAGCTAAAAGTTGGTCACGTTAGCTTTAATGAGGAATTGAGGAAGGAGTTAGATAAACCTGTAAATAGTGCAGAATAGTTTGGCCCAATATATGGGGCCTAGAATGATTTGGCAAAACGAACTCAGGCTCTGATTTCTAGAGTCCAAATAGTAATAAAATTGAATTTAATAGGGATAAAGAAAGAGCGCACTTGGATAAAATGGTGTAAATAATAGACGAGTGGGAGCAGACGAGACCAAAATGTATGAAATAGGCAAATGCAAATGCACAGAATATATATTTTTTTTTTTTTTTTATGAACGTTTGCATGCAATCCAGTATGGATGAAAATAAGCTCATTTCGCGTCCATTACTTTATAGGTCTTTGTTCGATACTTCAAGTTCAATATGCGTTATTTCAGGTTTGTAGCAGAGACATCTTCTACCATCCTGTGGATGCACAGCGGAAAAAGAAGAAGAAAAAAAAAAAAAAAAAAAAAAAAAAAGGAACTTCAGATATTGCTACTTTTTCTACGACCGTGCCTGTAAAAAAATGATAGCAACTGCCAATATCGCCATGAGCCATCAGCATTAGGTCCCGAAGTGGGGTGCAACAGGTGGTTGGAAGGCCGAGGTGAAGATCTTCATATTACGGAGCGGCACATGTTGATTGGGAAACGGCGGGACCGTACTCCCTGTTTCTGGGAAACCACACCGTTTGTATGCAAAAAGGCGCATTGTGTATTCAAACATAGTTCAACAAGGAGTGATAAATCAACTGGAAAGTTAGATCCAGAAGAATTAGTCAAATCACTCAATCCATATATTGACCAACGGATTGCATATAAACGCAATATTAAACATTAAAAGCCGTAGAAGAAGTAGCAGCGAGCATTACCACGTTCGAAGACCATACGGTTCTGATATTCAAGGAAGTCTATATGTATTTACACTTTGATAGCTGAATTTTTTAGATGATTTTATACACCCTTAAGAGTTATTCTATGTCTTAATACTCGTGTGTTAAAAATTTGATGTATGGACGCGATTCTTCACTACCAAAAATTTCAGGACTTGCTTACCTCCACATCGTCAGCGAGCGCTCGTCGTCGAGGGAAAGGTACTGTAAGTAACCTCTTAACATTTTTTAATTAAATACTTATTGAAATTTTTTAAACAAAAAAATATTTATCGAATTTTTTTTAAAAAAAAATATTTATTGAATTTTAATTAAATATTTATTGAGTTTAAAAAAAAAATATATATATATTTATTGAATATTTATTGAAATATTTTTTTTGAAAAATATTTATTGAATTGGTAAAAAAAAAAAGAAAAAAAAAAAAAAGAGAAGAAGAATCGTCGTAAAAAAGTCTATGTAAGAATTTTTTTATTTTTTACATAATGTATGTAGGGTGAAAGTGTGGCATCTACAAGAGCTAACCACAATAATTATAATTCTACAGGAAATCAGAGAAAAAATGAATTTTCGTATAATGTTCATCTTCTTTTAATATCAATTTCCCTCTTTCAACGATTAAATGCTTTTCAATATGGTGTTGTAAATTGCTGTGCTGATTGCCATAGAAAAATCATACTGTTCCATTGCTTTAACGTTGTTCGAATAAAAACAAAAAAAATGATGGATTAAATGGAAAATCGGTCTTTTTCTTCCGGTCTTTTCCAATCGGGTATAGGACCCGGTACGGTGGCAGGCTTCCACCCCAAAATATGAGCCAGCCACCGGGTACTTAAAAATTTTTTTGTCTCAGGAGACTGTATGGGTTGAGTGGCCCAAGCCAAGTGCCCTTTTATGGCATAAAGTTATGCAATTCAATTGTATAATTCTATGACATAAATTGGTCACCGGGGTACTCCCCTTCTGATGGGAAAGTTCATATAATTCAAGTTATATGAGTTTTCCACTCAGAAGAGGAATACCTGGCCACTTCAACAGTTTAACATTGGATTTATTCCGGTTGGGTGGGCATGAAGGGGCTCCACCACCACCCGGTTGCCCCTCTTTCATTTGTGGGCCCTGAATTTACTTGGGTAAAGACGAGGTTACCCCAAGTTCGCCTTTCTTCTCAGGTTTCTCTTGTTCTCGCAACAAGTCGTAATTCCTTCGTGGAGGTTATCTACAGATTTGCGACTTCGGTCGTCCTCTCGAACTCTGCAAGCAATTCGTGAATGCGAAATGTTTTGTAGTGAGTCCTCGTGCCGGGGAAACGAACCCGCCCCACGACACCGCAATGCTAGCCTGCCAGCGCATTCACGCGTCTCCGGACGAGGGCATTCTCGGCAGGAATCAACACCTTCCTCTGCCGAGGCAGCAGAACATCGCTGCAGTCCTTCACGGACATTTATGGAACTCAAGATTCACTACATAATATTTATTTAATACTTGCTTTATGAATTTTTTAACATCATTACAGCATCCGTGGTAAAAAAACAGACGTTTTATAATCAAGATACAAGAATATTCAATGAGATTGATTCATTGTCAGCAGCGCGACACACCAAATCGGGATTTAGCATCCACTAGCCATCTCGAATCATCACGGTTCTACGTCCATACTCATTGTTATTCCATTAACATCTATAAAAAAAAATTGTAAATTGATGTCATCAGCCTTGATAAACTATAAATATATTGAAACATATAGTTTAATGATTTTATTTAAAATTTATTTTATTTTCAATTGAGCTATACTAAAAAGCAGATCAAGCGTCCGAAGTCCGAAATTAAAAATGTATTGATGAAAAAGAGGTAATCACACTCCTTTCCAAGATGCCCTAATTATTTAAAATCAATAGGGAACCCCGGAAAGAAGTATGACTAGTCTCAAATACCAGTAGCACTAGCCTAAAATAAAATTAAAAATACAATGTAACAAAAAAGAATTGTATCACAGTCACATAAATAAAATAATCTACAACTACTACTACATTTCAGTAAAAAATCACAGAAATTATAAAGTCAATTCAAGAAGATATTTACACCACATCGAGCAAAATAATCGTATTTCAATATCAACCACCAACATTCACACAGTGGCTAAATTCATGATTTTTTCTATTAATCGCACTAATTTCTATATTACTAACAAAATAATATCTTGATTCACTTATCATTATTATATTATTATTATTAAGTATGAACTAGAAAACTAAATTTAAGATAAATTTATTGGAAGGAAGATCTTCCAAACGTTACGTTGCCTGATCTATCCCTTTTTTTGCCAGCAATTTTACATCTAAACAAAGAGTACCTTTGAATTAATTTTGCATAAATATTATGACAATCTAGAAATATATTAGGGATTGCTGTTAAATGAAACTGCAATGCTTCATTGAAACTTGTTTTTTCATCCGAGTATTTTTCATACAATACCCGGAAAATTTTCTCCATTTTGATAAAAAATTTAAAAGTCTTTAAATTTGAATACACTAAAAGGCTACTACTATTTATCGATTGGTACTCTAGTTCTTTAAAATGTACAAAACTACTATATGTATCTAGTGGTAAATTAGAAATTAAATCATTAAAACACGAGTCACAAGTTATGTTCCCATTTCTTATGCGTGAGATTATATAGCCAGCGATATTGTACAAAATGTTTTTTGCAGTGCAATCCAATTGTATGCTTTCAATTTCTTCGTCGTCCAGCGGTTCATAAAATATATCATTATTTGTTTCGTCGCGAATATTGATTTTACATTGTAGATAGCTAAGGAAACCGTCTAAATGCAGTCTATCATCTTCCTCGTAAGAGGAGCTATTTCTGCAATAATCTAAATATTGAGAAACGCATATCAATTTTAAATTTTGTGTAAACTGAAGTGCCGATGGTTTGCACTGTTTTGCTCTTGCTGTGCTGAATATATTTTCAAGCAAGTCCTGCGTAAATCTTGCCGTTAACACAAATCTGAAATTGCACACTTTTAATAAATATTGACTAAGTTCAATAATAGACGCAGTTGTAATGGCTACCCCTGTTTGGACAGGTTTCCAAATTCCCTTAGCTCCTATCTTCAAATCATTTGATAGTTCCACAAATTCTTTGAGGAACATTATTTTTGCATGATAGCGCTCTACGTTATTAAGGCTAAGCGCCAAAGATTCTCCACGATTGGATGATATTAAGAACCACTTGTGGAGCATTCGTAAAAACCATGCTGTAGTTTCTAGGCTTTTGTTGCCTTGAAGTTGGCCTAAAAATTCAAGAGAAGCACTCACATCCTGGTTAATTACGTGGTAAGAAGTTCCCACTCGCATTTTTTGGTAGTTATTGGGTTTCAGCATATATCTCTCTAAATGCGGAGCCAATTTGAAAGGACTACCTTCCTGAGCATTTAAAATAGTTTTGATATGGTCACTTTTAACCTCATTTGTTGGTAGTTCATACATGCATTGAAATGCTCTACTTATCGTGAAGGTTTCATTGTTCAGAAGGGATTGGGTGAAATTTTTAAGCAAATGTGGAACATCCGCCAGTATCCACAATTTTCGGTTGGGATCTACTGGGTGGACAACGCTATTGGTGATATTACACTTTGCGTGCTTTATCCCGAATTCATTCCACATTTGCTGATTCAACGGTCCCATATCAGTTGTGACTGAATGTATCTGCAATCCTATTTCTTCACATTTTGTTACTATACCAACGACGAGATGGTAAAGATCCCTTCCATGGGTTTCTTGGCCCGTAAAATGGTAAGCAACTACCTGCTTCCATCTACTGCTTAACCCACCAATAATAACAACTAAGGCGTTGCATGCGAGTGTGCTACTATCAGGAAGTGTCGTTTTGCCTGAGAATCGTCCTGAGTTGGTGTTGTACTCAGTTCCTTTTTCGATTTTCATTTCGTCCAAATACACACCACAGTGCCTCTCCTCAGGGCACAACCCTTGAATTTTGAACTGCAGGAAAGAAAAAATATCCAGTAGAACACCCGGCGAAAAATTTAGAGTTTCCAACTTCCTCCGCAAAGTTCGCTCAGCTGGAAGCGGAAACTTTTTCTTCCTTAAGAACTGGTACCCTTTACTCCCGCAGGCAAATTTGATTTGAAGGGAAGATCTTAAGGTGGAGTTTTGCCACTTTACTTTTTTGACACCGTTGAGACGTTCAATTTGGTCTGCGTTGAAAACCGAACTGGGAACATGGCTTTTCTGACGCATCAATTTCGCTCGTAGGTTTTTAATGATTGCACCTCGTCGCTGAAATTTCACATTAAGCAACTTGTAGCATTCATTTTGAAAGGCCAGTTGTTCTTTTAATTTGACGATTTCGTTGTTCTCGCTACTATCTTCGTCAACGAGTTCATCAAATTGTAGATTGATATGATTGTCATGATTTATTTTCCCCTAAAAAGCAGATATGTGAGGAGTAACATTATCTACCTCGTCTTCTAAATATTCGAGATCTGTAAAGATTTCCTCTCGAAGAGATTTATTGATTCCCATTGAGTTATCGTCAAAATGATGGGAACATAAGTACGAATCTTGCGTACTCTTCCATTCAGGCCTCTTCACAAATGCCTCCCACATCCGACGCCTGATGGGCTCTGACGGGAAATTAAACATCCGAAATCCCTTACTACGAGAGTTCGTACAACTGACTGCACTACAAGACATTTTGATTTAGAAAAAATTAGAATTTATCCACTCACCTATGAAATTCACACCATTCGCCACCAATTATCATGCACTGAAGAGGTCAAAATTGACATCTAAAATGTCAATACCGTTAGAACAGGTGGGTTTCATACATTTTCACGCACACAATTGTAAATATGATTTCGAAATTAAATTATGACATATTCCAGAGTCAAATTGATTAGCAATTGGGCCAGTCCATCTCTCGGCTTTTGCCCGATATTTATGTCTTGAGAGGTAGTCGACGTTATTGCCATTGCAGTAAAATGAATAAATTTGGCTGAGATACTTAAGTAAATCACTATTTGGTGCAGCACGTTGCAATAAATACTGTGAGCTTGTTTAAAGTCACCGAAAATCTGGTGTACCTACGTTTTCTTGAACTCCCAGCATTTCTCAAGTACCTGTTTGACTGTGAACAATTGGTCTATCGTCAGTTAACCTGCTCTAAAGCCATCTAGATACTCCCCAATAAAACTATTGGCGTATGATCTGATTATATTTTCTTAGAATTTTAATATTTTGTACGCCGTACAAAGTAAAGATATGCCCCTATAGATTTTGCACTGTTGGTTGTCATCCAAAACCTCGACGCTATCCCATTTCTCAATTCTCTTGTTTTTCTGTTAACTCCGCTTCCGTGATATGTCCTTATAACCTTGTCTTAACCAACCGTTTTGTCTGTCCAATATACGTTCTATGGCATTCAGGGCATGTCATCTTGTAGCTTCCGCCTTTTCCCCATTGAATCCTTCGTTGATCCAGGTTTGTGACATAACTTTTATTCCCTGGATGGTGGTATCGTTGTGATTCTTGATCTTTTCAATTGCCGCTGTAGGTTCTTACAGTGCAGAGAATAGCTGAGTTTCATTCTGATTGCTTGTGGTTTACGATTCTCTTAAAACGTTGTTCTTGCATAATGGTTTCTTCGGTGATTTTCATGCAATCGATGCATTCTCCTCTCCATTAACTCCCGTGTGTATCCATTTATGATAGCAGCGTCGATAATGTACTCCATTTCTTGGAGTTTTCGTTCCTCCGACAAGGGAACCGTCAGTAGCCTATTGATCATCAAGTTGAAACGCGCCATTTTGTGATCGTACGAATGATTCGACGTTCTGAGTACTGTCCGTTGCGCTTGTGCAGTTTTTCTGTGGAGGTCAAACTCAAGTGCAGCATTAGTTCTGACGACCTTTATATTCAAGAATGGCAAAACCCCGTTGGTTTCCTTCTCCATCGTAAACTCAAGATTGCCTTGGATCTTGTTATTTTTTTTAAATGCGTCATCCGCCTCATTTTTCTTAACCACGGTGAACACATCGACTACATACTTTAACCATACTTGTGACAAGATACCTTTTGCTTTCAATTCTTTCTCAATCTCGTCAATGAATAAGTCACTTAATAGAGGAACAAGGGTTTCCCCATAGCTACGCCAATTGGAGTCTTGTAAAATGAGCCCCAAGACATGAGGTATTTCTCCTTTACGCTGATACTCGCCAACTTAATGTATGCTTTTGCAGTTCACATCCTTTCCGTCGAAGAGCTGTGTCCCCTTAATCAATTTTGAAACAATCCAAAAAGTGATTTCACGTCGAACAGAACTATGATGTCATCCTCTTCCTTATTTGATGAATGTGTCTCTATTCATCACCGTTCTTACACCAATTTTTTGAGGTATTTCGCTGGAATTGTGAAGTCCGATGTTAATGATGTTTTGATGAATTAAGAGGTCATCACACACCTTTTCAAGATTCCCTAATTATTTAAAATCAATAGGGAACCCCGGAAAGGAGTATGATTAGTCTCAAATACTTCTAAATGTAGACAAATAAAATGAAATGTAACAAAATTGAAACCATTTGTATTAGCCACATAAATAAAGAATAAATAATCGAAAGTAAATACTTTTACCTTCTCTGCTCTCCTCTACTGACTCCACAGAAGTATACTCCGGAAATTGAACGTTCTGTCCTAGCAGCATTAACCACCGTTTAGCGATATCGTCTGAATTAAACAGATTTTAATAAAAAATCACAAATCTAAACTACTTGTGTCAAAATTGACATAATATGTAGATGACGTTCGGACAGTTGGCGTTCATACAAAACTGACGATAGATACAAGCCATATGGCAGCAGCGCTTACTACCACACACATGACCATTAGTAGGCCGACTTTGCTGGCGAACTTACATGGCGTTATATGAAGAATTGTGGAGGTGCCAACAAAAATTCGAGGTTTTGTACGGTTTAGAGACGGATTTCTACAGTGAAATCCAGATGATCCGCGGAGAACACAATAGCGCTCCTAGTGAAGTGAAAATTATTTCAGTTCTTATACCCGTTTAGTTTTTATCGCCTTCCAAAGTGAATTTATAGGAGTTTGTTTACATCTCAACGCTGAGCTATCAGTCGAAGGTGTAAAACGTGTGCTTCATTTGCTCGTCTTGGAAAGTTTAGGAGCACAATGGGCTATACAAGGTGAATTTATAGCATGCACGGAATGCGTTCGGCACGTTTTTTATTCGGAAAATAGTATATATGACGAAATATAAGCATTTGCTAATGCCGCAGTTGGGTGACAGCTACCGGAAGCTTGTCCATAGTAGGCCGACTAATACATATGCAAATTGCTACCATATGGCTTGTATCTATCGTCAGTTTTGCGTTCATACATTTTCACGCACACATTCTAAGTTTGATTCCGAAAGAAATTTTCGGAAATCAAAACCGCCGAATGTCAGTGAATGGCCAGACTATACTTGTGCATGGAGTGACTATAGTGAATACTAGTGAGAAAAAAATGAATTGTGCGTCAAAAGTGATAGCGAGGATCGATTTCCTCTTCGGAAAGTTGCAAATTCTACGTTGAAAAGTTTGTGTAATTTATTGAGTTTCAGGAATCAAATTGAGAGTAATCGTATTTATTTTCGTGATGGTCTATTTGTATTGAATAGTTAGGTCATTATGGAAACGGATGCAATTAACTCGTAATAACAGCAAACATCTAGTTTAATTGAAGTGAATCTAGTGAATATTTGACCTTGGCCGATTAACTTTCCGCAAAGTTGTGGCGCAAAAAGTCATTTAATTATTGTGTTTCAGGAATTTAGAGTGACTGTATTTATTTCCGTCATGTCCTATTGCATTAAATAGTTAGGGCATTTTGGAAATGTGTGCAATCACCTCTTGAAATCATCAATCTAAATGATTTTGTCCTTGTGTAGTGATTGAAGTGAATGCTTTTGAGAACAAAAAGAATTATTTGGTAAAAGTGATAGTGAAGACCTTTCCGCAAAGTTACAAACACGGGAGTGAAAAGTTGCGTTTAAATAATAATTGTTTTTCAGGATACCCACGATTGAGAGTAATCGTATTTATCTCCGTGGTGGCCTATTTGTATTAAATAGTTAGGGCATTGTGGAAATGGGTGCAATTAACTCTTAATAGCAACTATCTAGCATTAATTCATATACATATTTTAAAATGGATCTTGTGAATATTTGATCTTTACCGATTAGTCATATCAAAGTGTTGATGGATTCGCAGGATAAGTCTTTCAGATACCTTCCAGTGAAATATGGTTGAATGTGCGTTACGTTTAGAGAAAACAAGGATGCCCAGTTTGTATATGTTGAGAAAAAATATCCTTTAAAAATATGTATATTGAAAATGATTAATTTGCAGGTATTCCATAAATTGCTGAACATTAAGTATTAGAATTGATACACGCTGTTTTAAATGAATGATCGATTGGAGCAACCACTTAATAATGCCCGAGGATTGAATCGCATCATCTTATCGGAAAAATGGAGAAGCGAGTGAACTTTTTTAAATCTAAGCTGCAAGGTATTTGGTCATGACACTAAGGAAGACATTTACAACTGAGTTTAACTGCAGAAGGAGCTGGCCAATTCACTGGAGAAAAACTGGTTTTTTAACTATGCGCACACACCGTTATGTTTATCGTAACCATATTGAAGGTATTTTTAATAAAGTTTCGAAATTATTTTTTTATGGTAAAAAATGTAATTGATCGTTAAAATTTGTATGTTTAAGAATTGCAAAAAACGATGTTTGAAATTAAGAGATATCAATTTACATATAAATTATTTAAATTCACATTTTATTTCGGAGTCAAATATTATAATATAATAAGTTGATAGACAATTTTCAAGAAATTTGAAGAACTATATTTTTTCAAACACCATCAAATCAAAAATAGATTCAAAGAGCATTTTGAGAATAAAACTTCACTTATTTTTGATAGACAAAGTAGATTTAATAGTCACAATCAAACTAATAATTTGACAATAGCTTTTAAAAACAATAATTCTAACAGTATTTCTATAATGAAGGTTGGATAAAAAATTTAACATGTTTAAAGATGCCAAAATTATCAATTTAATCAATCAATCAATAAAATTAATAAAATTATATCAAATAATCATAACTTTATGAAAAGTCATCCGAATATTATGATAACTAGGTCTGATAAAGGTTCAGTCAGAGCATATCTACTAAATAGCAGCTGCAACTAGAACAAATTTTATTTCTTACGGTACTTATGGAGGAGAGAGAATTAGACTAAAAGTGCGTATGTATGGTAAACAAAAACTTGAATTTGCTTGCAATTTTACCAACACATGGTAAACTTCAATCCATCTTTTACACGTTTATTTCCCTCTCTTTTCATTTTGACAGCTCCTCGATTGCAGGTGCTAGTTAGTATATATGCTCTGGTTCAGTCCCCATCATTGTTGATAGATGTAAATAAAATCATGATATAGAAGAAACAATTAATGATACTAAATACTATAAGCAGCTTGTTAAAAATCCTTCGGATGGATTGAAAATTAAGTTAAAAATACAGATGACAAAGATTTTAAATTACAATATTTTAATGCGAATGAAAAGTATAAATACAATGTAACGAATTTAGATTTAGCTCGTTGTTATGGATTGTAGTTTCATGTATTTTGGATTGTTATGGATTGTAGTTTCATGTATCGACACCTCTGCTTATTCATTAGAAGGGTTGTGAAGGATGTTTTAACTAAAGCTCTACCGAGCCCTAAATCGAACCTTAAAGATAGTTTACAATTTAAAGATAAAGTTGAAGATATCATTATTCCGGATGAACCGCAAACTCCTTCAGTGGTGCCACGCACCCAGCAACAATACATTATCGTTTTTCTCCCATTTCCATTGATTCTTTAAGAATTGAAAATGCAAAAAGTTAAAGTATTCTATTAAGCTATTAATCTTTACTTTTCAAATTCATTTTGACGGTTATTTCGATCAAGTTAACGGCTGGACGAAACTTCCTAACAGTTGCCAGATGCACTTTCTTCATCAAAACAAAATAATTTACATCTGGCAAGATGTTTTCTCGTTAATATTTTGTGAAACTCTCTCTCAGAGCACCGATATATGTCACACATACTACGATTATTTTATGTTGTGCTCACTAAACTTAAAAATTTTTATGTGGCATATGTAGCGTTGTCGCATTTTTCCTCAAGTGTTTTACTCTCAAATCGAATGCATCTCTTTCTTTACTAATAATATTTATACTTCGGATTTCTCGTTTCATTTGACAACCCCTTGAACTGCCAGTGCTATTTAGTGTATATGCTCTGCTAAAACTATACCAGAGCATATATACTAAATAGCACTGGCACTGTGAACAATTTTCCATTCTAACTGTAAACAACCCACAACATAAAATATTAAATGTATTTGCGAGAGTTAAATGTATGTATACTCAGAAAAACATATGTAGTTGAAAATTTGGTGAGAACGTGGTAGAATAAGATAGCATGACGAAATTTTGAAATTTCTAAGCGTGTACACGAGATAAAAGACTATCCTTAATTATGATTGGTTCATTCCAACTTAACGAACATCAAAATTACTCACGACAATTATGACGATTCTTTTGACAGTTTGAGAAATGTCAGTTGTGAAGAAGTGACTTACGCGAGTGAAAATCATAAATAAATGTTCTAATTCAGTGTTTACCGGGTTAAATCCTAACTATTTAATCATCAAAATGAGTTCCGCGTAGATGATTTAGTAAATACTAGTAAGAAAAAAATGAATTGTGCGTCAAAAGTGATAGCGAGGATCGATTTCCTCTTCGGAAAGTTGCAAATTCTACGTTGAAAAGTTTGTGTAATTTATTGAGTTTCAGGAATCAAATTGAGAGTAATCGTATTTATTTTCGTGATGGCCTATTTGTATTGAATAGTTAGGTCATTATGGAAACGGATGCAATTAACTCTTAATAACAGCAAACATCTAGTTTAATTGAAGTGAATCTAGTGAATATTTGACCTTGGCCGATTAACTTTCCGCAAAGTTGTGGCGCAAAAAGTCATTTAATTATTGTGTTTCAGGAATTTAGAGTGACTGTATTTATTTCCGTCATGTCCTATTGCATTAAATAGTTAGGGCATTTTGGAAATGTGTGCAATCACCTCTTGAAATCATCAATCTAAATGATTTTGTCCTTGTGTAGTGATTGAAGTGAATGCTTTTGAGAACAAAAAGAGTTATTTGGTAAAAGTGATAGTGAAGACCTTTCCGCAAAGTTACAAACACGGGAGTGAAAAGTTGCGTTTAAATAATAATTGTTTTTCAGGATTCCCACGATTGAGAGTAATCGTATTTATCTCCGTGATGGCCTATTTGTATTAAATAGTTAGGGCATTGTGGAAATGGGTGCAATTAACTCTTAATAGCAACTATCTAGCATTAATTCATATACATATTTTAAAATGGATCTTGTGAATATTTGACCTTTATCGATTAGTCATATCAAAGTGTTGATGGATTCGCAGGATAAGTCTTTCAGATACCTTCCAGTGAAATTTGGTTGTATGTGCGTTACGTTCAGAGAAAACAAGGATGCCCGGTTTGTATATGTTGAGAAAAAATATCCTTTAAAAATATGTATATTGAAAATGATTAATTTGCAGGTATTCCATATATTGCTGAACATTAAGTATTAGAATTGATACACGCTGTTTAAAATGAATGATCGATTGGAGCAACCACTAAATAATGCCCGAGGATTGAATCGCATCATCTTATCGGAAAAATGGAGAAGCGCGTGAACTTTTTTAAATCTAAGCTACAAGGTAATTTGGTCATGACACTAAGGAAGACATTTACAACTGAGTTTAACTGCAGAAGGAGCTGGCCAATTCACTGGAGAAAAACTGTTTTTTTAACTATTTGCACACACCGTTATGTTTATCGTAACCATATTGAAGATATTTTTATTAAAGTTTCGAAATTAATTTTTTTATGGTAAAAAATGTAATTGATCGTTAAAATTTTTATGTTTAAGAATTGCAAAAAACGATGTTTGAAATTAAGAGATATCAATTTACATATAAATTATTTAAATTCACATTTTATTTCGGAGTCAAATATAATATAATAAGTTGATAGACAATTTTCAAGAAATTTGAAGAACTATATTTTTTTAAACACAATCAAATCAAAAATAGATTCAAAGAGCATTTTGAGAATAAAACTTCACTTATTTTTGATAGACAAAGTAGATTTAATAGTCACAATCAAACTAATAATTTGACAATAGCTTTTAAAAACAATAATTCTAACAGTATTTCTATAATGAAGGTTGGATAAAAAATTTAACATGTTTAAAGATGCCATCAGAAGTTAAGAAAATTATCAATTTAATCAATCAATCAATAAAATTAATAAAATTATATCAAATACTCATAACTTTATGAAAAGTCATCCGAATATTATGGTAACTAGGTCTGAAAAAGGTTCAGTCCCAATCATTGTTGATAGATGTAAATAAAATCATGATATAGAAGAAACAATTAATGATACTAAATACTATAAGCAGCTTGTTAAAAATCCTTCGGATGGATTGAAAATTAAGTTAAAAATACAGATGACAAAGATTTTAAATTACACTATTTTAATGCGAATGAAAAGTATAAATACAATGTAACGAATTTAGATTTAGCTCGTTGTTATGGATTGTAGTTTCATGTATTGACACCTCTGCTTATTCATTAGAAGGGTTGTGAAGGATGTTTTAACTAAAGCTCTACCGAGCCCTAAATCTAACCTTAAAGATAGTTTGCAATTTAAAGATAAAGTTGAAGATATCGTTATTCCGGATGAACCGCAAACTCCTTCAGTGGTGCCACGCACCCAGCAACAATACATTATCGTTTTTCTCCCATTTCCATTGATTCTTTAAGAATTGAAAATGGAAAAAGTTAAAGTATTCTATTAAGCTATTAATCTTTACTTTTCAAATTCATTTTGACGGTTATTTCGATCAAGTTAACGACTGGACGAAACTTCCTAACAGCTGCCAGATGCACTTTCTTCATCAAAACAAAATAATTTACATCTGGCAAGATGTTTTCTCGTTAATATTTTGTGACACTCTCTCTCAGAGCAACGATATATGTCACACATACTACGATTATTTTATGTTGTGCTCACTAATACTTAAAAATTTTTATGTGGCATATGTAGCGTTGTCGCATTTTTCCTCAAGTGTTTTACTCTCAAATCGAATGCATCTCTTTCTTTACTAATAATATTTATACTTCGGATTTCTCGTTTCATTTGACAACCCCTTGAACTGCCAGTGCTATTTAGTGTATATGCTCTGACTATACATTGCCAGGTGTCAAATTGGCAAAATGCAAAGTGTGAAATATAAAAATGTACAGAAATGCCGCTACATTACTCCCCCTTCAGTGAAACGATTAATTTTCTAGTCCATGTCAAATTATCTATTATTTGATAAATGGACTAGAGTGCTGCTCGGTTATGACAGGTTCAGCTGCATAAGGCAATGCTAAGTTGTGTCCGGTCGAGTAAAAAAATTGAATTGGGGCTCATTTGCGGCCGGTTCAGCCGCACATCGCAAAGCTGGGTTGTGGCCGGTCGAACCCTGTATTGTTATGTAGTGAATATGTGTAGTGTTTGCCATGACAAGTTAAAAGAACTACCAAAAATATTAATTTAAAATCAAAATTAAAAATATTTCTGCTAATTGTTGATACTGTCGATAAAACTCTTTCGCCACAGAAATTTGTCAGGTATCATTATTAAAGTGGACGTAGAACCGTAAATTGTTGTTGGAATATCGATTTCCGTTAAGGACCTGGTAACAGCCGTTGTGATGCTTTCGTATGAAAACTAATATCCTTTAGAATTAATGTCGCTAGTGCTGATAATGATGTCAGTCATGTTGAAGCTACTTTTGAGATGCTTCACGCCGAATTCAAGTTAACTACGGGATTTGGATCCATTCGTTTTAGCGTGCAAATCACTGGAACTTCCTTCAAATCGCTAGAGAAGTTAATGTTAAAGCCGACTTTTTGATTGCTGAGGTCTTTGTAAGAGTTGATGGTATTGCTTGCTACTGTTGAAATCATTGTGCATTAGGCCACAGTCGTTTGAAAGATGTGGATTTTGTAGATAAGTAGAAGAATTGCTCTTGAAATTGATGTGTTTGCTTCTGCTGCCAGTTTGACATCGATATTGCTGGAACACCAGGTCAGTTTATTTTGACTGTAAAAGCTGATGTGCACTAAAATTAACGAAGTTGGTACTGACAGCAACTATAATGAAGGTGCTGTATGGAAACAGCGGCAGAATACTGATTTGGCCAAAGTTTTGATCTAACGATTAGGCGCTGTTGGAGTTGATGTTGACATTGAGGAGTTGCAGTGCGATTACAATGAAGAGAAGCGCTTATTGGTGAGGAATGGCGAACTGAAACGATAATAATAACAAGACATATAGCATTGATGACGTTGATTTCAGTGCTAATCCAAAACAAACTTTCAGTTGCAAAGAAGTTGAAACGTCCTTCATCGACTTTTATTACAAGAAATATCATATTCGTGATCCAAATCAACCCTTGTTGTTATCGCAATCAGAAGAGCGGCAAATTCATGATGGACAAAATAAGCTGGTAACACTCGTCCCAGAGTTATGTCGTGCAACTGGATTAAGTGATTCAATGCGTTCCAACTTCCAATTGATGCGTGCCATGTCTGAACACACACGTTTAAATCTGGAACGTCGTATCGAACGTTTACGAACATTTAATCGTCGTTTACAACAAACATAGGCCAGTATGAAAGTTCTCCAAGAGTGGCAAATATCCCTTGATCTTAATCTAGTTGAGTTTACTGGACGCTGTTTGAAAGTTGAAAATATTGTATTCGGCCGCACAAGGAAAACTCCAGCAGGTAACAATGCGGATTGAACACGTCACTTGCGAGACAATAAAATGTTTACCAATTGAGGCATTGCACGGATTTTCAATTAGAGGCGCTTGTGCCTCGTCGGGGTCACCAATTGAAGAGTATTAGCTTACTATTGATGCAAATACTCTTCCTTTTATTTAATTCTTAATTAATCGACGGTTGCACGGAGCTTCTTGTTATACTTAACAATGAACCGATTAATAAATAATAATTTATTTGAAATAATGGAACATTAAATGAACTTAACTGAACTAATTGAACATCAAATCTTAACTGTACTTCTCCACAAAAAATTCATGCATTTATATACAATTTCACTCGTAATGGCAAACTAAAACTATACATTGCCAGGTGTCACATTGGCAAAATGCAAAGTGTGAAATATAAAAATGTACAGAAATGTCGCTACAACTTCAACTAAACCTTCCTCTCATTTGATCAACATTTTGACAACACCTTCCGACGTCGAAAGTACAATCAACTCCATTGATGTTAACGTGAGTTCGGGCCCAGATGGAGTCCCGAACTTTTTTTGTGAAAATGCTGTCCTCATCCCTAAGTTTACCGTTGTCAAATGTATTTAATATCAGCCAGACGGTAGGAATATTCCCAGCAATTTGGAAAAGTGCCATCATCTTCCCAATTCACAAATCAGGGGACCATAGCTCAGCAGTTAATTACAGGCCTATATTCTTACTCTCGTGTTTCGAGAAACATTTGAGAGAATTATTCATAACCGAATACATGATGCAATCTCCAATGACTTCGCTAGACAGCAGCATGGTCTCGTTAAGGAACGGTCAGCGGTAACCAATTTGGCTGAATTTACCAATGCAATTGCCCTATCACTTGATAAAAGTCAGCAAATGGATGTGATTTACACAGACTTCGCCAAAGCCTTTGGTATGGTAGACCATAGTCTATTACTGAAAAAAAACTTGAGGTTTTTGGCCTCTCTGGCCCTCTTCTTGTATGGCTATCTTTCTTTCTGACATATCGTTCTCCATCGGTTACTTGGTGTGGTTTCTCGTCATATGTTTTCAATCCTTCTTTTGGAGTGCCTCAAGGTTCGATCCTCAGCCCTCTTCTATTCAATTATATTCATAAATGATCTACCAACTGTACTGACGTCTGATTGCTCTACGCAGATCAATTAAAAATCTTTAAAGTCATCTATTTACAAATTGACTGTAGTGACCTTCAATCTGACTTAGACTCCATCTTTCTATGGTGCTCTATGAATCGCCTTCCTCTCAACGTGTCCAAATGTCTGCATATGTGTTTCACCAATAAGCGTATGCCTTTGGTCAATGCGTATTCAATTAATGGATCGCTGCTGTCAATGGTGGATCATTGTTAAGACCTAGGTGTTATCCTGGATGCACATTTAAAATTTGATGTACATATAGCTGACATAATCTTTAGGGCATCGCGAATCGCTGATTTTGTACTACGTTGCTCTTATAGAACATTTAGTATTCATACCTGTGTTCACCTTCTCATCCTGTTGGTTAGCTCCATTCTCAAGTATGCCTCTCAAGTATGGTCACCCCGATTCATTTTTCTATCGGAAGCTGTTGAATCAATCTAGCGCAAGTTCACACGCACTCTTTTATATAAATATAATCTTTGCTATCGCTCCTTCAGTGAGCGTCTAAATTTCCTTCATATCCAATGTCTCGATCTCAGATGACAATTTTTATTTTTGTGCTTCCTTTTTTAGCTCTCCAGAGGCCTCAGCATCAGACCTATGCAATGCATTTCATACACGTGCGCCATTGAGGACACGGTCGTCCTATCAATTTATCATTCCATTTACAAAAAACCGACACGTATCTACACTCGCCTTTGGTGCGATCTGTAAGAGTCTACAATAATCTTCAGCTATATTAGTCAAAATTACGTACTATAATTAATTTTCTATCCGGCCACTGCGTTCAAAAATACGCCAATCCGTTTCCCAAAATATATGTTCTTCCTTCTTAGCTTTAAATTAACCGGTTACGTTTCTACTTAAATGAAAGAAAATTTAACATTGGTTTGTCTGGTTTATAATTTAATAGCATGATGTCTAAATTCTCTGCTCCAACCAACTGTGTACAGCGTATCGACATCTTGCCAGTAAAAGTCTCGAATGAAATCGTTGGCGAGATCATTTTTAAGTATAATGCGATAATCATTGTCATATATATGAAGAGTATTTGTGTATCCAATAACGGCCGTTATTCCACTAGGTAAATAGGAATTTCTGATTAAATATTTATAAATATTTCATACCAAACCTTTTAACAGATACTTTTCTGATTGGCCTCTTGAAGACTTTTAGTTCATGCAAAAATTTCCCAGGCATTTTTGGATCAATTTTGTAAATGCATCCTGAATCATCACCTAGTAATATATATTCATCTTGTCGTTCCGTATTATACCAATAAACTGTAGAAAATCCGACATCATGCTTTTCATAAAGTGCTGTAGAAAAGTAAATAGTTAAAAAGAAAATAATTTGGCATCTAGAAAACCTTTTGCCGGTGTAGCAAGTCGTTGATCCCAAATAAGTGCACTTTTGTCGCACGAACAGGTAGCAAATACATCATTCATGGATGAACTTGCAGATATAGAGTTAACATCATCTGAATGAGCAAAACTGTGTGTGGAAATACAAGATAAATCTGCAGCACCGGTATCCCACACCTGAAATGAGAGGTACAATTTAATATTTACTTTGCAGTTTTAGGATCTGTTTGTTAACTGGTCCTAATAAGTGGGACAGAAATATAATAATAATAATTGGAACATCAAAGTACATAAAATATATACATGTAATAAGCTCTAATTTTAAAGAAATAATATTTATATATTTATCGGAATAGTGTTCGATTTTTTTAACTGAGGACAACATTAAGTCTTAATCTCCTACCAAATAATGCGTTTTATCTAAGCTAACACTAACAATCCTACTCAATTTCATAATCATGATCCAATAATTGTAACCCATGCCAGTTCGACAAACCTAACTTTGACAAGAATACGACCTCGGAAATGAGGATAATATTATTTACATAGGAAGTTTGTTTTTAGAACAGGTAGATCGACAATAGACCTTTTGTTCACTGTCAGGCAGGTACTTGAAAAATGCCTATGAGTTCAACATAGACATACACCAAATTTTCGTTGACTTTAAGTAAGCATACGACAATATTGATGGTAACGTACTGTACCAAATAATTCTTTGCTTTGGTATCTCAGCCAAATTAGTCCTTCTTGCAAAAAACAACAATGATGACGCCGTCCTCCCAAGTCCGCATCAATAACCAACGCATCGATGCCTTTGACACAAATATCGGACTAAAGAAGGGAGATAGGCTGGCCCCATTGCTATTCAATTTGGCTCGGTAATACGTCATAAGAAAGCTACCTGTCGATACATGAGGTAGGTTACCACTTCCCATCCAACCACCTTAGGGTGCAATGCGTTTCGCGAGTGATTGTGCAGGAAAGTTAACCTAAAAAGTCAAATAATAACCATACATTGAGTAAAATCAAATTTTTCGGTTCAGCTAGTTTAAATAATTTCCAATAAGGTTGGCAATTATCCCAACCAACTAAGATTTAACCTCATTTAGCTACTAGTAATCAGTTAAAGTAGAGAATATCTAAACACCAAGTAAAATTAATCCAAGTTCCTCCGAGTTTACTAGATTCAGGTAAGAGCTTTAACTTAAATAATGTCTAATGGAAGAACGTAACAACAAAAAGAAGGTACCGCCCGATCCGGGGGAAAGGAAAGATGTTGAAATCCAAGTTCCTCCGAGTTTACTAGACTCAGGTAAGAGCTTTTACTTAAATAATGTCTAATGGAAGAACCTAACAACAAAAAGAAGGTACCGCCCGATCCGGGGGAAAGGAAAGATGTTGAAATTAGAAAAATTATAGAGGAGACTGATGCAAAAAGAATAAAAAGAAACAACAAAGGTGATAACAAATGCAAGGTCAATAGCCCAAAGCATAATGATAACGGTGAACTTAGCGAACCAATGGACACGATCGAAACGGTAAAAACTAGTGAATTCGCCAACGGTAAAATGTCCAGCACGCCGAATAACAGCGACAAAACTCAGAACAAGCGAAAACCGGACCTACCATCAATAAATATGACAAGAATGACACGAGAAAAACAAAATGAGACTCACCCCAATGGCCCTCTACTCGATGAATAAAAATATGAACATTGAGGACATCAAGCAAATAGGGTATAATAGGATAAAACTGATGTTCAACAAATCCGAGGAAGCTAATGAGGTAGTCATGAACGACAATATCAAAAACTTTGGAGTGAGAGCGTTCATACCGAACAACTTTATAATGAGACATGGCATAATAAAAGGAGTTTTATTAAATATCTTAGAAGAAGAAATAGCAAAGAACGGAATCCCAAGCAACTCCCACGGGATACAACAGAAAAATATAAGGATCATGAATGTTTACAGAATCAAAAGGAGAGACCCAGCAAATAGAGAGAATTTCATTCCAACTCAAACAGTAAAGGTATCATTTTCGGGAGAGGAGCTTCCTGATGAAATAAGGCTTGACTACCTAAATATACCAGTAGAGTATCATTACATAAGACCAATACAATGCACAAAGTGCCTCAGGCTAGGTCATACTCAATATTTCTGTAAGGAGTTTCAAGGTGATAACAGAAGATGCTCAAAACGTGGAGCAAAAAATGCTTAGATAAGGAATGCAAAGTCACAAAATGTTTTTTATGTGGAGACCTAAACCACAGTGCTATGGATAAAAAATGCCCCAAATGGATCAATTATGATATGGAGGTAAAAGTCTGTTCCATAAGAAATATAACCCTCAAAGAAGCAAAAAATATCCTGAACAACGACAAACAATTTGAATTGCTGAAAGACAACGAATCCATGGATTCAGTGTTCCCACTCTTATCAAAATCAAAATCAACAAACAATAGAAACTCGAACAATGTAATAAATAAATTAATGCTTAATAAACCGTACACAAAAACAACAAGAACAACCAAACATACAAAAAACTTCCCAATGAGTAGTCAACTAGTGCTATAGTCAAACAACACGCTAATGGAAAAAAACACCCTAGCAGAAAACATCTTCAAATCAGCAAATCAAGTCATACCAATAGAAAAACTAATGAATCTACTAAACAATAACTGTAAAAACCAAAGCAACACTAAATACTTACAAATAGAATCAAATTTAATTAAGGAAACAATACAAACACTAACAAACCACTGTCAACAAGACTTAATACAAACAACTTACAATATACAGACTGGCTGACAAATAACAACACTTAAAAACATGAGAGATTACAAAAATATCAAATTTCTCCAATATAACATCCAAAGCATTTCCAAAAATAAAGATACACTAGAGCACATTATGTACAAAAACAAAATAGACATTACACTTCTACAAGAAACACTTCTAACAAAAAAATCACCCATCTTAAGAATCAAAAACCACCAACTAATCAACAAAATAAGAACAGGAAAAGAAGGAGGGGTTGTCTCCATAGTAATTAATAACGAAATAAAATTTAAAGAAATACCGCTTAACAACAAAGACATTGAAGCAATAGTAATTACCACAACAAATCTAAGACCAAATATTAACATTTGCGCGTGCTAATTTCCCCCCGACCTAAGCAGCACAACTTTCAAAGAACAAATTCATCAAATTATAAAAATGGTTAACGACAAAAACCTATTCATAATTGGAGAAGACTTCAATGTAAAGCACAAAGACTGGGGAGACAAAACAAACAATGCAAAAGGAAACATCCTTAAATCCGTATTAAACAAAAATAAACTAGCACCCCTCAACACAGGCCTTTCACCTTATTTGGGAACACCAATCAACAGACCACACAAATGTCAGCCCCCATCACCCTAACAAACAATTTAAACTACTGGAATCAATGGAATACAAAAAAATACATAATAGGCAAGAGCAAGCATGTCCCTATTGAATTTACACTGCAAGTCGAAAATTGAAACAAAAAGAAAAGGCGAATACCAAACAGAAATAAAATCATGGCGGACATCAACACGATCAATTTCACTAACAATCCTGCAGAAAACATGAAGAAGATCAATGAATTAAACAAAATCAACCAGGTAAGCGCGAAGAACTTCAAACACAGTCCAACACCATGGTGGTAAAAAGAGATAAACATCCTATGGAGAGAAAAAACAAAAGCTTGGACAAAGTTCCGAAAAATGAAAATAAAGACTTTCTCAAAATAATAAAAAATAAACACCAAGCGCTAAATTCCAACTGGACTCCTTACATGCCCAATAACATAGAACCAGCTGAACATTTTGAAATACACGAACTACTCATAGTACTAGATAAACGTAAAAAAAGATCATCTCCGGGCCTGGATGCAATTGACTACAATATTATAAACTCCCTAAATCATTACAATAAATCAGCTCTACTAAATTCTACAAACGACAGCTTCAAAAATAACAACATACATAATGAACTAAGTGACATCAAAATCGTACCCATCCCCAAGAAAAACAAACCATTGCATAAAATAGAAAGTTATAAACCTATTTCTCTCATAAGCATTCCGCTGAAAATAATTAACTGCCTAATCAAAAATAGGATTTCTAGTGACATTGAATACCTAAACATCCTGAGCAATTTCTGTTTTGCTTACAGAAAAAAAAAGTCGGCAATCTCACGCATAAACAGTGTAATATACCTTCTAAACAAAGACAAGAAAGCGAAAAACATCATGATTTTCAACTGTGATATTTCTAGTGCGTATGAGAGCGTAAACATTCCGGAACTTTTCAAAATCATGTCCAACTTCAACATCAAGAATGATTATATCTCGTTGATCTTAAACTTCCTGATGTACAGGAAATTGCATCTAGGCAAGGATTCGACCGAAATAAACAATGGACTTCCGCAAGGGGACGTACTAAGTCCGCTCCTCTTTAACCTCTACATATCTAGCCCCCATAAAATCACAGACAGTCAAACTACACTCATTCAATTCACGGATGACTTTTCCCCCAAACATGGCCTTCCCCAGAAAAAAGGCATTAAACACCTTCAAGTCTCTAATAAGACCGGTAATAGAAAGCAATCTAACTAACATTGTTCATGCTACAAATTACTTTCTAAATAAAATAGACAGTCTAAAAGCCAAAGCCATAAAACGATGTCTCGGTGTCCCTACAACCGCGCCAAATATACTACCGCTTGCTCTAGCTAAAGAATTACCAGCCAGACTAAGAGCTGAACAACTCCTAGCCAAAGAAATAGGTAAAAACCTATACCGACAAGATTTCAAAGAAATGATCTCTGAAAACCAAAAAAACTCAAACTATGCCACAGTATACAAAAAACATGTCGACATCTACAACAACACCTGTTTGGGTTCTGCACTACCAAACCCTCACAACATAAAATTTCAGTCTAATAGTTTGATGCACAACATCCCCAACTTCAGCAAATCGATTGAAGCAGTGTTACAAAACCTCACTAGTAACAAAGCTAATATATACTTCACGTATGCGGCAAAAAACAAACTAAGTGCTGGCATTGCCATACACTGCTATAATTCAAAAAAGAATGCAAATGCAGAACTAAAAGCTGCTCTGGAAGCTATAAACTACGCGGAATCTGAACCCAACAATACCGTAGCCATTTTCACCCACTCCAAAAACACAATAAACGAGATCATAAACAACACAAATCACAAACTCATCACAGAAAAAATCAGAAAAACAATCAACAATAGACCTAACTCACTACTACTCTTATACTGGATACCAAAAGTGGAAAAATTTCACAGCTTCGAATTGGTTGACAAAGCAGCTAAACTGGCCACAATCGAAAACGAAGAGGTCGACTCATTTCTTGAATGGGACGACTCTATCAAAAAGATTAATGACTCCATAAACATAGAATGGCATGAATACTACCGAAAAAAACGTCAAAAACCTAGCGTACAGTCCTTGGCTACAAACTGACCTCATTTTCAGAACCAAACCATGGTTTCACGATTTCACACCAAACAGCAACACGCAAAAACAAATAAACAGAATTCTTCACAACAGAGCCTACAACCACCAGAAATTAAAAAATCCCCGTTGGCAGCACCACCCGGAAAGGTAAATTTCTCCTCTGTAGCATAAGATTTTGGAAAAGAATTTGGCGTGCGTACTACTAAACTTCTTACTGCAATTTTCGTAGTACCACATGGGTATTTATTGACATAAAAAGAATCTGCTGACGTTCGTATTTAAAGACCCTTTATAGAGGCGCAAATATTTTGCTCATTCAATTGAGTTGCACATTTATGGATCACATGTTGAAAATCGGCAAATAATAAATTGTTATAAACATATAAGTCCTTCTCACATTTGCTGTTCATACATTTCACAGTGGTTACCGCACAAAGCTGATAGCTTGTCAGCTTAAATAGCTCAAATAGATACTTTCAAAAGATTTCCATAAAAGTTTAAACAGCACTTGCGTTGCTATTAATATAAATATTTTCAATTCTTTTCTGCACCATCAGGGCCAACATTTTGAATTTTTATTGAAAACGGCTGCTAAAAATATTGAGCTGTAAATTTTCGACTTTTTCATTTGTGATCGGATTTGCATAATTTAAAAATTAACTTGCTTTAATAACTTATAATTTCAAATTTCATCGGAATCTGTTGAGAAACTTGGCTGCTAGAGGAATACAGAAATAAAAAAAAATTAAGTCACTCCCCTGTATGGGGAGGCCCCCTTAAAAATTTTAAAATATTTTCTTGCACTGCAAATTTCAAGAGGCACCACTTTTGATCTACGTAGAAAATTTCCTCATTCTAGCTCATGTGGTTTGCAAGGAAACTTACTGTGACACACATTAAGTTGATGTGAAAAGGGTGAAATGATCCAATTAAAAAGTTTAGCTAATACAAGTACTTACAAGAGAAATTTACCTTGAATATAACTTGCAGGTACAAAAACATATTGAGTTTGCATAAGTAGAAAAATTAAAAATTAACTCCCTCACCTCTGAGCATGGTGGTCGCCATCACCGGTGTGTATCTAAGAGTGATGGCCTGAGGAGAATTAGTGCACACGTCGAAACCACCTTCTTCTAACATTTTTCTTCTCTAATAATTTTTCAGAAAAATTATTATTTCAAAATATGCAACTCATTTATATGTAGCTGCAAACAATTCCATAAAAAGTAATTTAAAAAGCTATCGGAGCCATCCGAAAGAGTGATCGATATCCGCGCGACGTTAGATAAGCTTCAAATGTAGAGCAAATTTGTCGTATAGATTTACATTAAGTTGATGTGAAAAGGGTGAAATGATCCAATTAAAAAGTTTAGCTATACCGACAAGATTTCAAAGAAATGATCTCTGAAAACCAAAAAAACTCAAACTATGCCACAGTATACAAAAAACATGTCGACATCTACAACAACACCTGTTTGGGTTCTGCACTACCAAACCCTCACAACATAAAATTTCAGTCTAATAGTTTGATGCACAACATCCTCAACAACTACAAGACAATAAACTATGAAAACTTCAGCAAATCGATTGAAGCAGTTTTACAAAACCTCACTAGTAACAAAGCTAATATATACTTCACGGATGCGGCAAAAAACAAACTAAGTGCTGGCATTGCCATACACTGCTATAATTCAAAAAAGAATGCAAATGCAGAACTAAAAGCTGCTCAGGAAGCTATAAACTACGCGGAATCTGAACCCAACAATACCGTAGCCATTTTCACCCACTCCAAAAACACAATAAACGAGATCATAAACAACACAAATTACAAACTCATCACAGAAAAAATCAGAAAAACAATCAACAATAGACCTAACTCACTACTACTCTTATACTGGATACCAAAAGTGGAAAAATTTCACAGCTTCGAATTGGTTGACAAAGCAGCTAAACTGGCCACAATCGAAGACGAAGAGGTCGACTCATTTCTTGAATGGGACGACTCTATCAAAAAGATTAATGACTCCATAAACATAGAATGGCATGAAAGTTAACACGATCCTTTTATCCCTATCCAAACCATACTTACCTTCCCACAATTCCATCATTACACATTCCCAGACAAATTCATTTCAACATACTCGTACGTTTCATATTTCTTTCCTGTCTCGCGGATTTGCTTCTATGAAAATTTCTACATACGTTCATATTTCTTTTCTATTTCGCGGATTCGCTTCTGATGAACTTTAAACATACGTTTCATATTTCTTTTCTGTTTCGCGGATTTGCTTCTGATGAACTTTAAACATTGTATTGATTCAGCAATTTTGTTATTGTCACGTTTAGTAAAGTAAGCAATTATAATTTGTTGTAAACCGAATTATTGTTAGTTGCGTACGAGATTCTGAATAAAGCGGTTGCTAGAAATTAAAAAGTTATTTTTTTTAAACGACACGGAAAAAGTCTCCATAACTGGCGCCCGAGCAGTTATTTAGTGTCCGAAAAGTAATAAAGTGCTTGCCTAATCGCGGACATTAAAGTTAAAAAACGCGTTTCCGAAAGTGAGTGTTGCAAACGAATCAATAAATAAAAATTAAAAAACAACTCGTCGGACGCGTAATTAATTTTTTGAAGGAAATCAGTGAATAAGCCTTATTCGCGTCTTAAATCTCTTGTTGAGGCTGGCAAGAGAGCTGATTAATAAACTAAAGTGACTATAAGATATAAAGTGCTCACCAAACCCAGAAGGAAGGAACAAGGAGCCCAGTGACACCTAAAAATTGGTCAATAGAAAACGCAGAAGGAAGCAAAAACAAATCCAGTGATCCAACCTGCACCCCAGTAGGCCCAGGCGAAAATAAACCAAAGTTTGAAGCCAAAAAGGAGAATGACAGGCGGTCCACGTATTTTGGATTTAATAATTTTTTTGTAAGTTTACCTCGTTTTCGTAAATTTAATTAATTTTTTTTATATATTCAATATTTTACAATTATATTTTTTAACTTGAATATTTCATATGAAAAAAGTGTTTAAAGTGTCGCAATTTAGTGAAAAGTGTAAAACAAGTTGTTGAATCGGTGCGTTTTAATCGCGAATTCTTCTGGTCTACTTTTTCTCTCATCCTTGTCACTTCTTAAGCTCTTAAAAATTATCCGATCCCCTTTTTCGAAAACAAAAATGGAGGCTATACAAGCAACCCTTACGCAACTCACCGGGGCGGTTAATGCTCAAATAGAGCAAGTGAAAAGGTTGGAGAATAGGCTATCTGAAATGGAGCGGAAATCCGCTAATCCTGCTAGCGAGCCGCAGCAGATTTTATCGCGCCCTAAAACGGTTCAGGACCTCGATGAAATTAAGAAGCTTCCTGATTCCGTTAGGGATTTACCAACTTTCGACGGCAATCCCATTGAATATATATCATGGGTACATAACGTCGAAACCACCCTTGAGGATTATAGTATTGTCCGCAACAAGCCAATCTTCGCGGCAATACTTAGACATATTCGGCAAAAAATAAGAGGCCCAGCAGACGCTGCTCTTATTTCTTATAATATATTTGATAATGATTGGGCTAGTATGAAGAGGTGTTTGTCCCTCCACTACGCGGATAAACGCGATGTCCGCACTCTGGAACATCAGTTACATGCGATGGTCAGAAATAATAGGTGTTGATGAATTTTATGCTGCCGTGAATCACCAACTTTCTCTACTTATAAATAAAATCAAGGTAGAGGATTATTCGCAGGAAACAGTTGCTGCTCTTAGTGAAAATTATCGCGAGAAAGCTCTCGATGTTTTCATTCGTGGTGTCGGAGGTGGTCTCTCTGGAATGTTAATGGTACAGAGACCCAAAACCTTGCCGGAAGCATACGCCTCCTGCTTGGAACTCCAAAACGTCAATTTCAGAAACTTTCATTTGCACCCCTATTATTCTTTTTCAGCTCCTGTGAATCAAACATTTACACCCAACCAAACATTTAAGCGAATACCTGTAGGTAATAGAATTTTAGATAGCCAAGATAGAAATAAAATTTATAACGCCCAACATAACGCAAATCGGTTTCTCACTGCTAACCCCGTACCTCCTAGACCTAGTCAACCTAAACCCCCTGTACCTATGGAAATTGACCCTTCAATTCAAACGCGCCAGGTTGACTATATCAATAAACCCTTGCATCCCCTAGCGCTGAAACGGCCAAACGATTCGATCTCATACCCCAGAAAAGCGCAGCGTTTATACAACATTCAAACATCTGAGGAAGATACCGATGAAAATTTTCAACAAGACCTTGAGGTCGCATTTGAGGACTCAAATTTCGAGGCTTCAAACTTAGAGGACTGTTGCGAGTGAACACATAAACAAATAAATAATTATTTGTTTTATTTTTGTTCTAAGAAGATTGATTTAGTTTTATGCACTGTATAAGTAGCACCATTATGAAGTGTGGATATTGATATTATATTTTTGTTTTTTAAATGATCAAAATTATTATTTGTTTTTTTTTTTTTTGGAAAGCTGATCTAGTTTGATGAACAGTATGAGTAGCAATGGTGTCTTACAGGAGTTGAATGGTTTGAGATATCGGCTGGGTGAATAGATTTTTCAGCCCATTTAAATTTGCTACAAAGTGCACTACACTGTGGTCTCTGCAAAACCGATATCCTACCGGCTGCGCCAATTTTGTTGCAAACCAGTATACCCTATGTATACTGGTATGAACTGGGAGCTCATTTGATTTGTATCCAATATACATCATCAAGGCTCCCGGGGAAAAAACTCACTGTAACACCACTTACCTGCTACTCTGTCCATTTTCACTAAATCAACCAAGGCAAAAGTTTATTTTATTAATTATTTTATTTTCTCTGTTCCTATTTTTATCTAACATTACATTTTACAAATTACATTATTGGAGACTTATATCAATATTGAGCCTGTAGAGAATCAAATGGACGTGTTAATGGTTCGGGGTGGCCATACAGCGTGGAACGCAAAAAGGCCGATTGAGGATCGCGGCGCAAGCCAACACCTCATATCTTCGGCTGAACTTTAAATCGCGAATACTTTAACCGTCTAAATTATAACTGGGTAGCAGCACGCTCCCTTTTGGATTTGAATACAAACTCCCTGGTATAAGACTGCCCAAGAACATTAAATACCATTCTTTCGTGAGCTTTCAACCTAAATTCTCTTTAAAGGTGCTGAGTAGCCGAACACGTGCGCTCTCGTTCCACGAAAGTTTTTCCTCCCCGCTTCGTCTCGCTTGCTCGGCTGGTGAATATCCGAAACTGGGGAAATTGAGCGAAAGAGTGTTTTTCGCTTAAGCTTTCGACTTCGAAAGAGTGCTTTCAGTTTAAGCTTCCGGCTTTCCCAAGATCTCTTGAGGTAAAATAGCGAAACTGGGGACATTGAGCGAAAGAGTGTTTATGCCGGAACTTTCGGTTTTCCTTTCCGCTTACCTCTCTTCGAAGCACCCCGTTCGTTCACGATGTGAATATCGTTGCGGGTTGAACTTTCTCGTTCACTTAACTGCTCGCTTATTTACTTGCGCATGTGTTTCCATGGCTAATTTTCATTGGCGAAGTGGGAGTACATAGGTATTGTTTGCTCGCTACTATTGCAGTAATGAAGCGGGAATATATCCGAGTATGTTTATGTGTTCACTCGCAACATTCCTCCGGCAGTTGAAAAAAGGATTTAGTGTACTTGGAGAGTGCAATAAATCGTCGCTCTACTCCGGTGATCTGAATTACTTAATGTACCCCAATAGATTACGCTCACTCTTGATTTTTCGCAATTTTTGTTGTTGGTTGAGTCTCGCTACATTCCTTTTTGTGGAAATCATTCGTACTTATATCTCGCGCTGTTATCGCCATTGGTTTTGTCCACTGTACTTCTCGCAACTTATTATTAACCGTTGTTTTGCTGCTGATTTATGCGTAATTTACTAGATGCGAACGCGCCAATGTTATAATTCTATCCAATTGACGTTACTTAATATGTTGTTACAAGTCAACGTTAGAATTGTAAATTTCCACATTTATGAATTAATGAGTTAATATTTGGTTTGATAATATACAATGTTTTGTTTGATTCAATCATAAATTAATATAATAATATTTCGTTCGGTACCATAAGTTGATGCTAATTAATATGTATTAAATGTCAGTGTTGTATTTGCAAATTACTACAATCAAAAATTACTAAGTTAAGATTTGATTTTATACAATTATGTATCATATTTTCCTATTTTGTTTGGTACCTTGAGTTAATGTTAATTAATAAGTATTACATATCCATGTTGCTTTCATAAACTACTACAATTATAAATTAATAATTTGAAGTTTGATTTCATACAATGTTTTGTTTGATTTAATCATAAGTTACTGTAATGATGCTTAAGTATTTCTTTGGATACAATGAGCGAAGATCCTGTTTGGTTTAATAATTTGTTTGCTTCAAACATTAAGATGTTACTATTTCATTTGATTCAATGCAATAATGGAATAGTGCTAAATTTGCTTCTGACGTAAATTACAGGATTATAGATTATTTCGTTTTACTATAATATTGAAAACCATACTGAACATATTTTTTCCGACCTTAAATTGTTTTTTCTTGACAATAAACTATTATTTTACAATCGAAAAATAGCGGACTACAATTTCTTCTTTTAATTGGTTTTACTTAATAATATGGTTACAACTTCTTTTAAGATTCATATTCAATGCCGATCTTTTTTTATATTTGGAAGTTAATGGTTTTCTCTTATTTTTAACATTACTTATCATCTTGAAATTTTTATTCTACTCGTATATTTTTGGCTTTTAATTTCCTCATTTCTTTCAAATAGTATTAAAGTTCTCTTGCGTATATTCAAATATTTTAATTACTAATTAATTCGATGTTGCTTTTGGTTAGTGGTTATTACTCGTATTAGGGTGTTACTATTTGCTTAGTACAGGTTTTAGTAAATTCTAACAGATAGGGTTAGTGAGGATTTAATGTAGACGGCTTTCAAAATAGTTTAAATTCGCAAAGAAATTCGTTTTTTATTTTATTCATGGTTTATTAATATACTATTAAATTGCTTTCTTTAATGCTATGACAAAAGTTCTTTATGTAAGCTTCTGCTAGCATTTTGTTAAATTATGTATTGTGCGAAAAGGTTAGTAGGGAAGTTTCAATAGGAAATATTGTTAAAGCTTTAGCGGTTATTTATTACGAATGAGTTAATATGTAAGCGGGGAATGAATATTTCACACAATCGTTACGTTCGGGAATTGATTCGCTTCGGAAGAAGTTTTGCCGAGAGAATAGCTTTCCATTGATGTAGCTTGGGAGTCGTTGTTGTTGTATTCCCACGACTTTAGTATAAGCTATCTTGGCTTTATAGGGTGCGAGTGAGTGTGATAAATAAACTTTCCCCTTAATATGCATTGTTAATGTTGTTAATGGGAATGGGAGTCATGGATTGAAGGTTTATGTGATTGTTTTTGCTCGCCGCTAACGAGCTTTGAAGATATGATTAGCATTGCTTCTGCAAAGATGCATGAGAAAATTGAATGAAGCGATGTATTGTAGCTTTTACATGCGCTGATTGCTAGGAAGTATGTGAAGTATATGATATGTATGTACGAATTCGTGGTTGGCTGCTAATTGCCTTGAAGAGTATTTGTTTTTAATTTAGTCGGCTTAATGCATTTCGTAGTGGGCAGGGCTTTTAATTCATCTATGCTATACGATTGTGTAGGAGGAAGAGCTTTTGAAGTATATGCATTTAATTGTCGTTTAATTGGCTTAAGTTGTAAATTACATACTTTTTTATTCATTTGTAGTTGTAATTAGTTATTAGAAATGTATTCAGCAGTATGTGTAAATAGTTGTGGATTATTTATAAATCGGAATTATTATGTACGTTTTTTATTAAGTATAGAAATGTTTAATGAGTTAATATGAATGAATTCGACCTTTTTCTCAAACTGAAATTAGAAGGAGCAATTCTGAGCTCTGGTGTATGCTTTTATTGATTTTAGTGAATTGTTAAATAGATATACTGCATTAAAAATATCTTGCGAGAAATTATTGCAAAAGATGATCGAAGCGACACAATCACTATATGGGCTTGGGAACATATAGTTTCGGTCTTCATTCAAGACCCTATATGTGTTCCGTCTAATTTTTCCCTAGTGTGTGTCTACTTAGTTTGGCATAATACTGTCCTGGACCTTACTGGAAGACAGTACAGTGCCGTTCGAGGTCACTTCATTAGCCGTTAATAAATTTTTGATCTCGATCTTGAGAAAACGATTGTTTAAAGCATCTTAAAGTATATATTATAGCATTCTAAGAAGCTATTTGGTATTTTCGCCATATATGAAGTAAAGGGGTGGGAAATGGGTGGGTTTTGAATTGTCTTGCGCTTTCTACAGGGGTTTTATTTGTGACTTTTTTCTAATAGTTAGCAGTTATATAATGTATTTATTGTGCAAGCAAACGTAGTGGCTTGTTTAAAGGGTACATGGTTGATAGCATATTTGCAAATCATTTTACATCAACAGCTCAGAGGCTAAGATGGGATGGTAAATTGATGTCTGTTTTGTATATGACTTAATACTAAATGTAGCGTGTCTGCCGGAAGTTGAAGTCGCGCAGCTCAGAGGCTATTATTTGTTTTTTTTTGAGGACTTATAACTAAAAATAGCGTGTCCGCCGACAGCTTACGTCGACGGCTCAGAGGCTGTTGTGTAATCAACTGGTTTTCATTCCAGTGATCGTACAATTTAGACATCGAAATAGCGTGTCTGCTGATAGTTTTGCGAGGTTTTACCGACTTGACTGCCACTTTTCCCGTTTCCTTAACATTATGAATTTGGTGATTTGAGAGTGAATTGCAGTGGAACTTGAAAGAGATAATTGGTTTTGGGGTAAAACCGTTTGCATTGTTGTATTGTTCTAATAACTAAAATTCTGGTGGTTCAAAGTTCCCATTCTTAAATTGTTTCAGTGTAACTGGAAATTAAATTAGTTTCATGTTTATTTGCGTTGGAAAATTGCCGTTCTCATGTAAATTATTCTTTGTATTTGTGTAGCGCAGTTAATTTATTTAGTTTGCTCTTCCATGTTATTGCATTTAAAAATTATTACCCAAATATCTATCTATTCAATTTGCAGTTAAATGTTTGTTTTTATTTGCTCTTTTAATTGTGCTTCAGGTAATTTGAATGCTCATTCAATTCAAGAGATAAGACTTTAGTATGCATGTGGGTACGCGTATTTTCCAAGCAGTTGGAGTGATAGGTGGTATCATATTTCGATAACAATGGGCACGCGTTTGTTTGCTCGCTATTAAGTTTTCGTTTTGCTTATTTGTGTTTAATATTTACTTGTAATGTTTTGTGTTTTGCATGTTAGTTGACTGAAACTTTATATCTTCTATAAATTGTACGTTGGGTTTGAATGAGTTAGTTTGAATGATGTTCAGATAAGAAAAATAAGATTTAAGATATATGAATGGCGGAGTAAATCAATGAAGAATTAAATGTTCAATATGACTATTTGATTTGAGGACTGATCTTATTTAATGGATAGTATGAGTAGGATTAATATTATATTTGAATATTGTTATTATATTTTGGTTACTAGAATGATCAATATTAGTATTTGAGTTTATTTTAAAGGCAGGCTGATTTAGTTTGATCACTAATATTCATACTTTCTTTTTGTTATTTAATTGATTGAAATAATTATTTGTTTTATTTTTGTTCTAAGAAGATTGATTTAGTTTTATGCACTGTATAAGTAGCACCATTATGAAGTGTGGATATTGATATTATATTTTTGTTTTTTAAATGATCAAAATTATTATTTGTTTTTTTTTTTTTTGGAAAGCTGATCTAGTTTGATGAACAGTATGAGTAGCAATGGTGTCTTACAGGAGTTGAATGGTTTGAGATATCGGCTGGGTGAATAGATTTTTCAGCCCATTTAAATTTGCTACAAAGTGCACTACACTGTGGTCTCTGCAAAACCGATATCCTACCGGCTGCGCCAATTTTGTTGCAAACCAGTATACCCTATGTATACTGGTATGAACTGGGAGCTCATTTGATGTGTATCCAATATACATCATCAAGGCTCCCGGGGAAAAAACTCACTGTAACACCACTTACCTGCTACTCCGTCCATTTTCACTAAATCAACCAAGGCAAAAGTTTATTTTATTAATTATTTTATTTTCTCTGTTCCTATTTTTATCTAACATTACATTTTACAAATTACATTATTGGAGACTTATATCAATATTGAGCCTGTAGAGAATCAAATGGACGTGTTAATGGTTCGGGGTGGCCATACAGCGTGGAACGCAAAAAGGCCGATTGAGGATCGCGGCGCAAGCCAACACCTCACCCCTCACCACTTCGTTGAACACTGGACGATATCTTCGGCTGAACTTCAAATCGCGAATACTTTAACCGTCTAAATTATAACTGGGTAGCAGCACGCTCCCTTTTGGATTTGAATACAAACTCCCTGGTATAAGACTGCCCAAGAACATTAAATACCATTCTTTCGTGAGCTTTCAACCTAAATTCTCTTTAAAGGTGCTGAGTAGCCGAACACGTGCGCTCTCGTTCCACGAAAGTTTTTCCTCCCCGCTTCGTCTTGCTTGCTCGGCTGGTGAATATCCGAAACTGGGGAAATTGTGCGAAAGAGTGTTTTTCGCTTAAGCTTTCGACTTCGAAAGAGTGCTTTCAGTTTAAGCTTCCGGCTTTCCCAAGATCTCTTGAGGTAAAATAGCGAAACTGGGGACATTGAGCGAAAGAGTGTTTATGCCGGAACTTTCGGTTTTCCTTTCCGCTTACCTCTCTTCGAAGCACCCCGTTCGTTCACGATGTGAATATCATTGGCGAAGTGCGAGTACATAGGTATTGTTTGCTCGCTACTATTGCAGTAATGAAGCGGGAATATATTCGAGTATGTTTATGTATTCACTCGCAACAGGACTACCAAGATGTATCCGACCTAAATTTTATGATGGACGCCTCTCTAGCGTCCCCTACATAGAGTATGTTACCAGAGATGGCCAGACGCAAAAATTTCTTATCGATACAGGAGCCAACAAGAACTTTATCTCTATTAAATTAAATCAAAATTCAAAACGCTTAAAAGAACCATTCACAATACACTCAGCAGCAGGCACAATCCAAATAACGGAAAAAGTGAGTGGACCATTTTTCAAAAGTTTAGGAATAAACAAAATTCTGGACTTTTTCGTTTTACCTGGCTTAAAATCATTCGACGGTATAATAGGCGACGATACACTGCGATATCTGCAAGCAATTATCGACAGGAAAAACGATGTTCAGATTATAGAACCTGACATTAAAATTCCCCTGAAACCAAAAGTATCCAAACAAATTTACAATTTACAGGCCAAATGCAATCATTTAGGAAAAGATCTTGCAACAAAATTGCAATCAGTAATTGATAAGTTCTCAAATATTTTTGGACCAATCTCTGACAAAGAAATAATTGACACTAGCATCAGGGCAGAGATCAAAACCACTAACGAAACCCCAATTTTACAAAATCATATCCTTATCCGGTTATTCTCAGATCTGAAGTCGAGTCCCAAATAACGGAAATGCTCGAAAATGGAATTATCCGACCCTCGAAAAGCCCGTATAATTCCCCCATATGGGTAGTGCCCAAGAAGGCCAATTCAGAAGGGAAAAAACAATACAGACTTGTCATCGATTTCAAGCGGCTGAATGCGGTTACGATCGCAGATACATACCCGATTCCCGATATAACAAACACTCTGGCTAGCTCAAAGCAAAGTACTTCACCACGCTTGACTTAACATCCGGATTCCACCAAATACGTATGAACGAGAAGGACATCGAGAAAACGGCATTTTCCACAGCCAATGGGAAGTATGAATTCACGAGACTCCCATTCGGACTCAAAAATGCACCAGCGATCTTCCAGAGAATGATCGACGACGTCCTAAAACCATTAATCGGGAAGATATGCTTTGTTTATATCGACGATATAATTATTCTTGGCGAAACGGAGAAAGACCACTTGCAAAATTTGGAAACAATATTTTCTCAATTAGAGAGAGCTAACCTGAAGATTAATCTGGAAAAATCTTCCTTCTTCAAAAAGAAGGTTGAGTTCTTGGGTTACATTATTTCGGAAGATGGAATCCTTCCGGACCCTAAAAAAAATTCAGCAATATCCAGAATCAAACCACCGGAAAATTTAAAAGATTTGAAAGCATTCCTTGGATTGGCGTCCTATTATCGGAAATTCGTGAAGGATTTTGCAAAGGTGGCAAAACCATTAACACAATTAACAAGAGGAGAAAATGCTCAAGTGAAGGCAAATCAGTCAAAAAAACGAGAAATTAAGCTGGGAAAAATTGAACTAGAAGCATTCAATGCTCTAAAAACTCTCTTAACTTCCTCCGAGATATTAGCATTTCCAGATTTCACGAAAGCTTTCATTTTGACCACAGATGCATCTAATCATGCTATAGGTGCCGTTCTATCGCAAGGAGAGATTGGAAGGGATAAGCCCATCATTTATATCTCAAGATCTCTCAACAAAACAGAGGAAAACTACTCGACGGGAGAAAAGGAAATGCTGGCAGTTGTGTGGGCTCTCGATAAGCTGCGATTATACCTATATGGTGCGAAAAAAGTCAAAATTCTCACCGATCACCAGCCCTTAACCTTCGCTCTCAGCAACAAAAACCATAACGCCAAGCTCAAACGATGGAAAGCCAGAATCGAAGAATATAACTATGAGCTTGTGTATTAGCAAGGGAAAACCAACGTCGTGGCTGATGCTCTATCAAGACTCAACTCAATTGAATGAGCAAAATATTTGCGCCTCTATAAAGGGTCTTTAAATACGAACGTCGGCAGATTCTTTTTATGTCAATAAATACCCATGTGGTGCTACGAAAATTGCAGTAAGAAGTTTAGTAGTACGCACGCCAAATTCTTTTCCAAAATCTTATGCTACAGAGGAGAAATTTACAGGGTGCGGCAGCATAACTTCCTTTTTTCAAAATTCAACAAAACAAAAAAAGTACGCTTCAACGGTAAATGCACGCTCCGCACTGTTCCAACGCATGATAGCGACTAACCAAGGGATGAGCAAAACTTTAAAATCACCTCTCTCGAATGAGACTACTAGCGCCGCGCTATAACAGTTAGCACTTTAAGGGCGGGCATTTCAAAAAAGGAAGTTATGCTGCCGCACCCTGTACCTTTCCGAGTGGTGCTGCCAACGGGGATTTTTTAATTTCTGGTGGTTGTAGGCTCTGTTGTGAAGAATTCTGTTTATTTGTTTTTGCGTGTTGCTGTTTGGTGTGAAATCGTGAAACCATGGTTTGGTTCTGAAAATGAGGTCAGTTTGTAGCCAAGGACTGTACGCTAGGTTTTTGACGTTTTTTTCGGTAGTATTCAAGTTATGGAGACTTTTTCCGTGTCGTTTAAAAAAAAACAACTTTTTAATTTCTAGCAACCGCTTTATTCAGAATCTCGTACGCAACTAACAATAATTTGGTTTACCTCGTATTTAACAAATTATAATTGCTTACTTTACTAAACGTGACAATAACAAAATTGCTGAATCAATACAATGTTTAAAGTTCATCAGAAGCAAATCCGCGAAACAGATAAGAAATATGAAACGTATGTTTAAAGTTCATCAGAAGCGAATCCGCGAAACAGAAAAGAAATATGAACGTATGTAGAAATTTTCATAGAAGCGAATCCGCGAGACAGGAAAGAAATATGAAACGTACGAGTATGTTGAAATGAATTTGTCTGGGAATGTGTAATGATGGAATTGTGGGAAGGTAAGTATGGTTTGGATAGGGATAAAAGGATCGTGTTAACTCCTCCCTTCTTAAAAATCTGTGTCCCACAGATCAAAAATCAAAATGGTAATGTTACAGGATTCGGGTAAGTATAGGGTAAGTTAATTTTGCTTTGAAATGGTTTTTGACGAAAAAACAAAAATAGAAGCGCAACAATCATTATTATAAGGATTATTGTTAAATCAGATGCAACTGATAAAGTATTGCCAAATGAAAAGTAGTCTAACTTCTCTACGTTGTCCAAATGTAGTTTGTGGAGATAATCGAGATCTAATTTTATATCTTTTTCAGTTAAATTACCCTGCAGAACAAGTGACAAAGGGTGGAGAGGTTGAGTACTCAACATCGATAATTTTTACGGTATCATTTTGAATATTTATGACATAAGTTCCGTTCAGGATATCTGTCCTAGTCTGATGCTGCAGTTTTCCAACAAAATTAGTTAAAAATATTGTATTTTCATTTAGGAATTCTAAGATTGGTTTGCTATGGTATTGGTATTCATATAGCGCACTGGTCCCGTCTAAGATTTGGGAGATGCAGTCAGTGGAGGATAATTTTTTTAGCTGCTGCCTATTACAAATAGTAATATTTCGAATTTCTTTACATGTGCCTTGAATACCATACTTTTCTTGTTGATTTAGAAAGAGGCCAGAATATTTGAGCAGGATCATTTTATTGTTTTTGATCGTGGAGCGAATCAAAACGTGATTATAATTAATTTCCTCGGTTTTAGGTAAGCATATAACGTAAAGGAGCAAGGAGTTTTTTATCAGAACCATTGGTTCAGAATATTCAATTGCCTGAATTTCGTTTTCGTAGGGAAGGTTTGCCGCTTGGATGAGGATTTCTTTAATTTCCTGATTGTTGAGGAGTTTGGAGTTGACAATTCCGCGCCTCACAAGTTGGCTCGCTAGGATAATTTCTTGAATTTCATCTTTAAGTATCGTTAATTTATTAAAAAGCATTTGCTCGTATTTGTCATTATTCTTTAGATCGATATCTGCAACTATCCTATTGTAGCTATCGATGAGCTCCGAAGTTACGCTTGTTATGTGTTTGTTGATTTTGAACTGCTTATTGTTGTTCCCTACAAGATCATTTTGGCTCTTGAGAATGTTGTCCCAATCAGTTGCATCTGGGTTTCCTGCAATCCATTTCCATGCTGTACCAATCCAGTTGATGGATCGTTTCCCTCTAATTGGTTGAAGCTGCGCTAGCAGATCTTGGATTTCAGATAGTTGGTGATTAAGTTGGGGCATTAAAATGCTAGATCTGTTCACATTCAAGTTTATTGACGTTTTGATGTTATCGAGGATTTCCTTATACATATTAAGGTTGATGCTATGGATGAGTTTAAAGTTTCCATTAATTATCTTGCCTGGACCTTGTTTAATTGTCTTTACAGAGACACCTAATTATTTCTAATATAGTTGAATGGGCACGTTCAATTGCTCCGTTAACCTCGCTTTTTTGTGGCGGAGCCAAGTATACCGTAAACCTAAGGATTCAATGTAATTTAGAATAAGGGAACTGATGAAGCTGCCTTCGTTATCGGAAACCAATATTTTCGGGACTGTGAAATAATGTAGTAGTTTTGTTATTTTTTCACGAAGGTGCGTAGCAGATTTGTTCTTAATTCGGAAGTATTTTACAAACTTACTGAATTTGTCGATGCATGTAAGAAATTTCTCGCCGTGAATTGTTGTAAGGTCCATGTGTAATATTTCCGTAGGATATTCTGGAATCGGTGTTTCTTGCAGTTCTGGTTTGCTTGGATGACGATCATATTTACACGTATTACATGTATCACAATTCGTTGTGAATTTTTTAATTAGCCTGCCCATTCCAGGGAAATAATATTTTTCTAGTATCTGGGTCTTATTTTCCTTTGCGTTTCTATGTGCTCTTTTGTGCTCCTGCTGAATGATATCAATTTTATATTCTTCCTTGGAAACATCTTGAACAACTCGTTGTGTGATTCTAATTTTGAAATTTGAGAAATTTTCCTTGAAAATTGTTTGGAGCAATTGAATGAATTCTTCTGGGATTTTAATGCCATTAATTACGTTGGGATTTAAATGTTCCTTCAATATTTGGGTTAGGCTTTCTTTTGTGATTGTATCGAGACGAATGTAGTATCTGTGGTATGCAGGATGGGGTTCCTCATGGGCAATGATGTTTTTCCCTTGTGATATTATTAGTTGTCTCTTGAAAACATTTATTGGAGATTCAACGCAAGGTATAAGGTCACTACTGTCCTCGTCTGCACTGTGCATTGTCCCAGAATCTCCTATTAAGGTATTAGCTTCAAGTGGAAGTCTTGATAGAGCATCAGCCACGACGTTGGTTTTCCCTTGCTTATACACAAGCTCATAGTTATATTCTTCGATTCTGGCTTTCCATCGTTTGAGCTTGGCGTTATGGTTTTTGTTGCTGAGAGCGAAGGTTAAGGGCTGGTGATCGGTGAGAATTTTGACTTTTTTCGCACCATATAGGTATGTTCGCAGCTTATCGAGAGCCCACACAACTGCCAGCATTTCCTTTTCTCCCGTCGAGTAGTTTTCCTCTGTTTTGTTGAGAGATCTTGAGATATAAATGATGGGCTTATCCCTTCCAATCTCTCCTTGCGATAGAACGGCACCTATAGCATGATTAGATGCATCTGTGGTCAAAATGAAAGCTTTCGTGAAATCTGGAAATGCTAATATCTCGGAGGAAGTTAAGAGAGTTTTTAGAGCATTGAATGCTTCTAGTTCAATTTTTCCCAGCTTAATTTCTCGTTTTTTTGACTGATTTGCCTTCACTTGAGCATTTTCTCCTCTTGTTAATTGTGTTAATGGTTTTGCCACCTTTGCAAAATCCTTCACGAATTTCCGGTAATAGGACGCCAATCCAAGGAATGCTTTCAAATCTTTTAAATTTTCCGGTGGTTTGATTCTGGATATTGCTGAATTTTTTTTAGGGTCCGGAAGGATTCCATCTTCCGAAATAATGAAACCCAAGAACTCAACCTTCTTTTTGAAGAAGGAAGATTTTTCCAGATTAATCTTCAGGTTAGCTCTCTCTAATTGAGAAAATATTGTTTCCAAATTTTGCAAGTGGTCTTTCTCCGTTTCGCCAAGAATAATTATATCGTCGATATAAACAAAGCATATCTTCCCGATTAATCTCAGATCTGAAGTCGAGTCCCAAATAACGGAAATGCTCGAAAATGGAATTATCCGACCCTCGAAAAGCCCGTATAATTCCCCCATATGGGTAGTGCCCAAGAAGGCCAATTCAGAAGGGAAAAAACAATACAGACTTGTCATCGATTTCAAGCGGCTGAATGCGGTTACGATCGCAGATACATACCCGATTCCCGATATAACAAACACTCTGGCTAGCTTTGGTCAATCAAAGTACTTCACCACGCTTGACTTAACATCCGGATTCCACCAAATACGTATGAACGAGAAGGACATCGAGAAAACGGCATTTTCCACAGCCAATGGGAAGTATGAATTCACGAGACTCCCATTCGGACACAAAAACGCACCAGCGATCTTCCAGAGAATGATCGACGACGTCCTAAAACCATTAATCGGGAAGATATGCTTTGTTTATATCGACGATATAATTATTCTTGGCGAAACGGAGAAAGACCACTTGCAAAATTTGGAAACAATATTTTCTCAATTAGAGAGAGCTAACCTGAAGATTAATCTGGAAAAATCTTCCTTCTTCAAAAAGAAGGTTGAGTTCTTGGGTTACATTATTTCGGAAGATGGAATCCTTCCGGACCCTAAAAAAAATTCAGCAATATCCAGAATCAAACCACCGGAAAATTTAAAAGATTTGAAAGCATTCCTTGGATTGGCGTCCTATTATCGGAAATTCGTGAAGGATTTTGCAAAGGTGGCAAAACCATTAACACAATTAACAAGAGGAGAAAATGCTCAAGTGAAGGCAAATCAGTCAAAAAAACGAGAAATTAAGCTGGGAAAAATTGAACTAGAAGCATTCAATGCTCTAAAAACTCTCTTAACTTCCTCCGAGATATTAGCATTTCCAGATTTCACGAAAGCTTTCATTTTGACCACAGATGCATCTAATCATGCTATAGGTGCCGTTTTATCGCAAGGAGAGATTGGAAGGGATAAGCCCATCATTTATATCTCAAGATCTCTCAACAAAACAGAGGAAAACTACTCGACGGGAGAAAAGGAAATGCTGGCAGTTGTGTGGGCTCTCGATAAGCTGCGATTATACCTATATGGTGCGAAAAAAGTCAAAATTCTCACCGATCACCAGCCCTTAACCTTCGCTCTCAGCAACAAAAACCATAACGCCAAGCTCAAACGATGGAAAGCCAGAATCGAAGAATATAACTATGAGCTTGTGTATTAGCAAGGGAAAACCAACGTCGTGGCTGATGCTCTATCAAGACTCAACTCAATTGAATGAGCAAAATATTTGCGCCTCTATAAAGGGTCTTTAAATACGAACGTCGGCAGATTCTTTTTATGTCAATAAATACCCATGTGGTGCTACGAAAATTGCAGTAAGAAGTTTAGTAGTACGCACGCCAAATTCTTTTCCAAAATCTTATGCTACAGAGGAGAAATTTACAGGGTGCGGCAGCATAACTTCCTTTTTTCAAAATTCAACAAAACAAAAAAAGTACGCTTCAACGGTAAATGCACGCTCCGCACTGTTCCAACGCATGATAGCGACTAACCAAGGGATGAGCAAAACTTTAAAATCACCTCTCTCGAATGAGACTACTAGCGCCGCGCTATAACAGTTAGCACTTTAAGGGCGGGCATTTCAAAAAAGGAAGTTATGCTGCCGCACCCTGTACCTTTCCGAGTGGTGCTGCCAACGGGGATTTTTTAATTTCTGGTGGTTGTAGGCTCTGTTGTGAAGAATTCTGTTTATTTGTTTTTGCGTGTTGCTGTTTGGTGTGAAATCGTGAAACCATGGTTTGGTTCTGAAAATGAGGTCAGTTTGTAGCCAAGGACTGTACGCTAGGTTTTTGACGTTTTTTTCGGTAGTATTCAAGTTATGGAGACTTTTTCCGTGTCGTTTAAAAAAAACAACTTTTTAATTTCTAGCAACCGCTTTATTCAGAATCTCGTACGCAACTAACAATAATTTGGTTTACCTCGTATTTAACAAATTATAATTGCTTACTTTACTAAACGTGACAATAACAAAATTGCTGAATCAATACAATGTTTAAAGTTCATCAGAAGCAAATCCGCGAAACAGATAAGAAATATGAAACGTATGTTTAAAGTTCATCAGAAGCGAATCCGCGAAACAGAAAAGAAATATGAACGTATGTAGAAATTTTCATAGAAGCGAATCCGCGAGACAGGAAAGAAATATGAAACGTACGAGTATGTTGAAATGAATTTGTCTGGGAATGTGTAATGATGGAATTGTGGGAAGGTAAGTATGGTTTGGATAGGGATAAAAGGATCGTGTTAACTCCTCCCTTCTTAAAAATCTGTGTCTCACAGATCAAAAATCAAAATGGTAATGTTACAGGATTCGGGTAAGTATAGGGTAAGTTAATTTTTCTTTGAAATGGTTTTTGACGAAAAAACAAAAATAGAAGCGCAACAATCATTATTATAAGGATTATTGTTAAATCAGATGCAACTGATAAAGTATTGCCAAATGAAAAGTAGTCTAACTTCTCTACGTTGTCCAAATGTAGTTTGTGGAGATAATCGAGATCTAATTTTATATCTTTTTCAGTTAAATTACCCTGCAGAACAAGTGACAAAGGGTGGAGAGGTTGAGTACTCAACATCGATAATTTTTACGGTATCATTTTGAATATTTATGACATAAGTTCCGTTCAGGATATCTGTCCTAGTCTGATGCTGCAGTTTTCCAACAAAATTAGTTAAAAATATTGTATTTTCATTTAGGAATTCTAAGATTGGTTTGCTATGGTATTGGTATTCATATAGCGCACTGGTCCCGTCTAAGATTTGGGAGATGCAGTCAGTGGAGGATAATTTTTTTAGCTGCTGCCTATTACAAATAGTAATATTTCGAATTTCTTTACATGTGCCTTGAATACCATACTTTTCTTGTTGATTTAGAAAGAGGCCAGAATATTTGAGCAGGATCATTTTATTGTTTTTGATCGTGGAGCGAATCAAAACGTGATTATAATTAATTTCCTCGGTTTTAGGTAAGCATATAACGTAAAGGAGCAAGGAGTTTTTTATCAGAACCATTGGTTCAGAATATTCAATTGCCTGAATTTCGTTTTCGTAGGGAAGGTTTGCCGCTTGGATGAGGATTTCTTTAATTTCCTGATTGTTGAGGAGTTTGGAGTTGACAATTCCGCGCCTCACAAGTTGGCTCGCTAGGATAATTTCTTGAATTTCATCTTTAAGTATCGTTAATTTATTAAAAAGCATTTGCTCGTATTTGTCATTATTCTTTAGATCGATATCTGCAGCTATCCTATTGTAGCTATCGATGAGCTCCGAAGTTACGCTTGTTATGTGTTTGTTGATTTTGAACTGCTTATTGTTGTTCCCTACAAGATCATTTTGGCTCTTGAGAATGTTGTCCCAATCAGTTGCATCTGGGTTTCCTGCAATCCATTTCCATGCTGTACCAATCCAGTTGATGGATCGTTTCCCTCTAATTGGTTGAAGCTGCGCTAGCAGATCTTGGATTTCAGATAGTTGGTGATTAAGTTAGGGCATTAAAATGCTAGATCTGTTCACATTCAAGTTTATTGACGTTTTGATGTTATCGAGGATTTCCTTATACATATTAAGGTTGATGCTATGGATGAGTTTAAAGTTTCCATTAATTATCTTGCCTGGACCTTGTTTAATTGTCTTTACAGAGACACCTAATTATTTCTAATATAGTTGAATGGGCACGTTCAATTGCTCCGTTAACCTCGCTTTTTTGTGGCGGAGCCAAGTATACCGTAAACCTAAGGATTCAATGTAATTTAGAATAAGGGAACTGATGAAGCTGCCTTCGTTATCGGAAACCAATATTTTCGGGACTGTGAAATAATGTAGTAGTTTTGTTATTTTTTCACGAAGGTGCGTAGCAGATTTGTTCTTAATTCGGAAGTATTTTACAAACTTACTGAATTTGTCGATGCATGTAAGAAATTTCTCGCCGTGAATTGTTGTAAGGTCCATGTGTAATATTTCCGTAGGATATTCTGGAATCGGTGTTTCTTGCAGTTCTGGTTTGCTTGGATGACGATCATATTTACACGTATTACATGTATCACAATTCGTTGTGAATTTTTTAATTAGCCTGCCCATTCCAGGGAAATAATATTTTTCTAGTATCTGGGTCTTATTTTCCTTTGCGTTTCTATGTGCTCTTTTGTGCTCCTGCTGAATGATATCAATTTTATATTCTTCCTTGGAAACATCTTGAACAACTCGTTGTGTGATTCTAATTTTGAAATTTGAGAAATTTTCCTTGAAAATTGTTTGGAGCAATTGAATGAATTCTTCTGGGATTTTAATGCCATTAATTACGTTGGGATTTAAATGTTCCTTCAATATTTGGGTTAGGCTTTCTTTTGTGATTGTATCGAGACGAATGTAGTATCTGTGGTATGCAGGATGGGGTTCCTCATGGGCAATGATGTTTTTCCCTTGTGATATTATTAGTTGTCTCTTGAAAACATTTATTGGAGATTCAACGCAAGGTATAAGGTCACTACTGTCCTCGTCTGCACTGTGCATTGTCCCAGAATCTCCTATTAAGGTATTAGCTTCAAGTGGAAGTCTTGATAGAGCATCAGCCACGACGTTGGTTTTCCCTTGCTTATACACAAGCTCATAGTTATATTCTTCGATTCTGGCTTTCCATCGTTTGAGCTTGGCGTTATGGTTTTTGTTGCTGAGAGCGAAGGTTAAGGGCTGGTGATCGGTGAGAATTTTGACTTTTTTCGCACCATATAGGTATGTTCGCAGCTTATCGAGAGCCCACACAACTGCCAGCATTTCCTTTTCTCCCGTCGAGTAGTTTTCCTCTGTTTTGTTGAGAGATCTTGAGATATAAATGATGGGCTTATCCCTTCCAATCTCTCCTTGCGATAAAACGGCACCTATAGCATGATTAGATGCATCTGTGGTCAAAATGAAAGCTTTCGTGAAATCTGGAAATGCTAATATCTCGGAGGAAGTTAAGAGAGTTTTTAGAGCATTGAATGCTTCTAGTTCAATTTTTCCCAGCTTAATTTCTCGTTTTTTTGACTGATTTGCCTTCACTTGAGCATTTTCTCCTCTTGTTAATTGTGTTAATGGTTTTGCCACCTTTGCAAAATCCTTCACGAATTTCCGATAATAGGACGCCAATCCAAGGAATGCTTTCAAATCTTTTAAATTTTCCGGTGGTTTGATTCTGGATATTGCTGAATTTTTTTTAGGGTCCGGAAGGATTCCATCTTCCGAAATAATGTAACCCAAGAACTCAACCTTCTTTTTGAAGAAGGAAGATTTTTCCAGATTAATCTTCAGGTTAGCTCTCTCTAATTGAGAAAATATTGTTTCCAAATTTTGCAAGTGGTCTTTCTCCGTTTCGCCAAGAATAATTATATCGTCGATATAAACAAAGCATATCTTCCCGATTAATGGTTTTAGGACGTCGTCGATCATTCTCTGGAAGATCGCTGGTGCATTTTTGAGTCCGAATGGGAGTCTCGTGACTCGTGGGTATTTATTGACATAAAAAGCATCTGCCGACGTTCGTATTTAAAGACCCTTTATAGAGGCGCAAATATTTTGCTCATTCAATTGAGTTGCACATTTATGGATCACATGTTGAAAATCGGCAAATAATAAATTGTTATAAACATATGTCCTTCTCACATTTGCTGTTTATACATTTCACAGTGGTTACCGCACAAAGCTGATAGCTTGTCAGCTTAAATAGCTCAAATAGATACTTTCAAAAGATTTTCATAAAAGTTTAAACAGCACTTGCGTTGCTATTAATATAAATATTTTCAATTCTTTTCTGCACCATCAGGGCCACCATTTTGAATTTTTATTGAAAACGGCTGCTAAAAATATTGAGCTGTAAATTTTCGACTTTTTCATTTGTCATCCGATTTGCATAATTTTTTTGCAGGTTAAATTAACTTGCTTAAATAACTTATAATTTCAAATTTCATCGGAATCTGTTGAGAAACTTGGCTGCTAGAGGAATACAGAAATAAAAAAAAATTAAGTCACTCCCCTGTATGGGGAGGCCCCCTTAAAAATTTTAAAATATTTTCTTGCACTGCAAATTTCAAGAGGCACCACTTTTGATCTACGTAGAAAATTTCCTCATTCTAGCTCATGTGGTTTGCAAGGAAACTTACTGTGACACACGAACAAACGGACGAATGGACGGACGGACAGACAAGTCACGATTTCATAGTTTTTTAGGGTGTTGTAAAAATATTTTAACAGTATCCTAAATATGGTCTGCTTTATAAATACTTCCAAGTCAAGTTATTTAAAACGTTTCCATGAAAAATATTCATTATTTGCTACTAAAATAGCGAATTGCGCTTGCCTTCTGTCCTTTGGGGGCCGCCATTTTGAATGCATGCTTTTGATTTTGGATTATTTTAAATCTTTTTATGCTAGGACCTTATCAATCAATGTGCCAAATCTCGTTCAAATCAGAGTTTCACTCTAGACAGGGCAAAATTATTCAATTTTTAGTGAAAATGGCAGCTAAAAATATTAGGTTTTAAAATTTCGACTTTTTAATTTTTCATTCGATTTAAAAAAATTTCTGCATAATACAAGAACTTAGTACAAAGATCCATAATCCCAAGTTTCATCAAAATCCGTTAGAAAATGTGACCGCTAGAGAGGCACGAAAACCTGAAAAAGTCGCATATTTAAACTGCCGCCATTTTGAAAGTTGCACATGCATGATCACCAAAGTGTCAAAATCCCTAGATCTAATTGATTTCTATCTTAAAATTAAGTTTCATATACATCGGATCAAAATTGCGACTTTTACAAGACTTTGAAGTTTTGAGCTTCAACTGGCCGCCATTTTGTTTTTTGCGATCTGCCCTCCAGTTTTTTTACATAATTCTTTAGATACATAGTTTCTATCAAACTGCTGAATTTCATTAACATTGGTTGAAAGCTATGGACAAAACTACAACAACACAATTTTGTACATTTTTCGACCTTTGAGCGGCCGCCATTTTGTTTCTGCCGTACCGACTTTGCATTTTTTATTGTGAGATTCATCACATACATCAATGAACCTTTGTACCAAATTTCATTCAAATCGGGGCTATACTTTGGTCAGAACAGAAATCACGATATTTCGTCTAAAATGGCCGCCATTTTGTTTTCACCTGGCCGATATAGCTGGTTCACGAACTTAACCGAGATCTTTACTCAATACACCTGTCGTGAAAATTTGGCGAAAATCGGAGCAAAACTGCAACCTCTAGCGTGGTCACAAATTTCGTTACATCACATATATATATATATATATATATATATATATATATATATATATATATATATATATATATATATATATATATATATATATATATATATATATATATATATATATATATATATATATATATATATATATATATATATATATATATATATATATATATATATATATATATATATATATATATATATATATATATATATATATATATATATATATATATATATATATATATATATATATATATATATATATATATATATATATATATATATATATATATATATATATATATATATATATATATATATATATATATATATATATATATATATATATATATATATATATATATATATATATATATATATATATATATATATATATATATATATATATATATATATATATATATATATATATATATATATATATATATATATATATATATATATATATATATATATATATATATATATATATATATATATATATATATATATATATATATATATATATATATATATATATATATATATATATATATATATATATATATATATATATATATATATATATATATATATATATATATATATATATATATATATATATATATATATATATATATATATATATATATATATATATATATATATATATTTATATATATTTATATATATATATATATATATATATATATATATATATATATTTATATATATTTATATATATATATATATATATATATATATATATATATATTTATATATCGAGAAATTTACCTAAAAAGCAAAAATAGTTCCATCCCAAGGATGTATGTGGTGCGATATAACAGACGATCTTAAACACAGAATTCTAAACTGTGAACACTTTGAAACTCTAAGGAACTAGTATGAAATCTTTCAAAATAACTACCCCATAGCAAAATTCTTTAATAAAAACAATGAAAAAGCACTTACTCAATTAATTGCCTTTCTTGAAGAAGCAAACTTAGAACTTAAACTTCATGCAAATAGTCCTCTCAATTTCCAAAACTAACTTTCAATATTCCAAGAAAAGCACTCGTTCTAATAATCTACTAACCATTCCAAACGAATACTAACACACTAACACAGTAAAATCACAAAGCCAGTAAAGAAAAACTAGAAAAAAACACTACCCTACCATAAGTCCCTAGAGGACATTAATCGATATATCGATTAAGCCATAGCCAATACACACCTAACATAGGTTAGGCAGAAGGAAAAAAAGATACGTTACTATACAAGTCGAGCCAAGTAGTACCGTCACCTTCGTAATATAATGGCCGGATTCATAAAATCGATGACGTATTAGATAAGGGCTACAATCAGCTGTGCACTTTTGCTCTTGCCAAAAAGTGACATTTCTTCGACTTACCAACGCTAAGACACAGGAATTTTAAAAATAGAGAGTGGTCCAACCATAATGCATGATGTTAATTGTGAGTCACACCTTAACGTCAAGTTTTTCGCCCAACTTAATTTGCCATTTCTTTGTTTCAGTGTTTGAAAAATTCAACGATGAAGAGGTACACAATTGACCAGCGCGTTAAGGTTTTTGAAGCCTCCTACGAAAATGGGCGTACAAATCAAAATGCATTTCGTGCATTCGTGATTTTTTTGGTCAGCGTAATCGAACAAATGTGTCCACCATCGGGAGAATTGTGCGCAAATTTCAGCAATTCGGGTCTGTAGGAAATGTGAAATCACCTGCGCATGCTCGCCCAGTTCATTCTGAGGAAAACATTGCTGTTGTTCGCGATAGTGTGGCAGAAGAGCCGTCAACTTCGACTCGTCGTCGTGCCCAACAATTGAACATCTCACGAACATCACTGATGCGAATTTTGAATAAAGATTTGAATTAACACGCTTACAAGGTTCAATTGACTCAAAAGCTGAAGCCTACTGAACATTTCAAGCGTCGGCAATACGACGAATTGTTGTTTGAACAGACAGAAGGCAATGGTGACTTCACAAAGAAAATCATCTTCAGCGACGAGGTACACTTTCACCTCAGTGGTTTCGTTAACAAGCGGAATTCCCGCATTTCGGCTAATAAGAATCCACGAATGATTGTTGAAAAGCCGAAGCATCCATAAAGAGTGACTGTTTGGTGTGGTTTATGGGCTGGCGGCGTCATCGGGCCGTACTTCTGCGAAAATGAGGACGGCCAAGCAGTTACCGTGAATAGTGTTCGCTATTGCGAGATGTAACGGACTTCTTGTGCCCAGAAATTGAGGTTATGTACCTGGACGATATGCGGTTCCAACACGATGGTGCCTCTTGTCACACAGCCAACGAAACAATGGCTCTTTTGGGCGAGAATTCAATGGCCGTGTTATCTCACGTTGTGGCGATGTTAATTGGCCGACACGATCATGTGATTTGACACCGTTGAGCTTCTTTCTCTAGGGATATTTAAAAGAAAAAGTGTACGTCAATTAGTCAAGAACTAAAGCCAAAAGCTAAAGCATTAACGACATTGAACCTCAATTATGTCTCAGCGTCATTGAAAATATGGACCATCGAATAGAAGTTTACCACCGTAGCCGAGACGAGCATTTGGGCGATATTTTGTTCACGCATAATTGTCATAGATCCTTCTATTATAATAAAAAATATTAACATAAACCGCTGAAAACTTTTTGTTTTATTTACAATTAACATCGTGCGTTTTGGTTGGACCACGCTTTACGTGCAAATACAAGAAAATTCACAACAAAATCTCTTTCGGCAATTGTTTGATAGGTTCCTCTTCAACGGTTGGAGAAAGGAATGTCTGCATTCATTTGATCAGGCGTGTTCAACGTTCATCATAATCCAACTTTCGTCCCCGACGCCACAGGTTCGATTTCCTTTCTTGTGTATTAACAATCATATAATAAATCTTAAAAAATTGAATTTTAACAAAAATTACACTAACCTCACGGACCAAATCCCATGTGCTCTAACAAAAAAAAATCAGTCGTTCTCTCCACCATACGGCCGATGTTAAAGTGGCGGCTCAGTGGCAGAAATCAATTCAACACACTGCCGACGTCAAGTGGTGGTTAAGTGACAGAGATCTGTCATCCAATACTTGCCAGCCGATCGCAATTGTGTAGGGAAAAAAGACTCTGTAAGGTGTCGCTCCGCCGGATCGCTAGTTATGACGACTGGTTGTGGCATAATATTGGCGACCAAATACGCATACGCGTTGCGGATGCTTTTTGCGGGTGCCTATGCATATGCGTCGCTGATGCATTTGTGGGTGGATTGGCTGATTTATCGAGCAGATCGCGGGGGGCGAGCTGCTCGATTAATACAATACAGACTGCCCGAACATAATTTGCCACATGGTTCCAGTTAGGAATATATTGGAACTCATCTTGGGGCTCAATTATTTATATTGTCAAGTCAACTGTTGAACGCCGTATTATAAACAGAGCAACTTTTTCGGGGATAGCAAAAATGCTTGATCCACTAGTCTCTTAAATTCCATTATTTTTTTCCATAGCACTACAGCACCTTTTGGGCCTTCGCTTAGATAGTTAGAGTATCTTATTGTCATGATCGAATGTATCGGCACTCTACAAGGTGATATGATCATTATCACGCTTTGGCCGTGTGTCCGTCCACTCAGCTGCGATAAGTTCTGATTTTAAACCAGTACGTATCATAACTGAACAGGCTTATATACTGTCCGAAGAATCACTCGAACTAAATCTCGTTGACGCCAACGAAACGCGAACCAGAGACCTTCGGCTTAGGGGCTTAGTGCTCTAACCACTACACCACGCGGACTACTATCTAGATACATTTATTAAAAGTTAATCGATCCAGTAAAGCTCACTGCGCGACCAAATATAAGTGCTTGGTTGAATACTGGAAACGAGAACGCAGCAATCAGCTAAAAAACTCTCCTCGCTCTTCCGCAAAGTATGTTTCCCCTTAGAGAATATCGTTTATTGGCTCTCTTCGTTTATGTGGAAACGAGACGAAACGGGGAGGAAAAGCTTCCCTGGTTGAGAACTCACGTGCTCACGTATTCAGCAGTTTTCAGGAAATATTTGAGTAAAAGCTCACTGCGCGACCAAATATAAGTGTTTGGTTGAATACTGGAAGATCAGTAGGAATTCAACTCTGCTAGTAAGCAGATTGCAATCAACGCGCTTCCCAGTAGTGCTCCAGTTGTACTTAGCAGTGCGTTAGCAGAGCACGCTCAATTTACAACCAAATGGTGAGGGGCGAGGTGTTGGCTTAAGTCGAGGGCCTCATTCGGACTTTTGGCGTTTCACGCCGTGTACCCACCCCGATCCAATAGCTCGTCTTCTTGGTTCCCATTACGCCGACCCCAAGGAAAATCAAGTCTAAGTCAAAAGCGCTTCATACAATATCGATCGTTATAGTGTTGCGAGCGAACACATACAACATACTCGGATATACTTCCGCTTCATCACTGAAGTAGTTGCGAGCGAGCAACCACTACCTATGTACTCGCACTTCGCCAATGAAGATTAGTCACAGAAGCACATACGCAAGTAAATAAGCGAGCGGTAAAGTAAACAAAAAAGATTAACCCGCAATGATATTCACATCGTGAACGATAAGCTTTGGGTGTGCTTCGAAAAGAGGTACGCGGAAAGGAAAACCGAAAGTTCCGGCGTAAACACTTTTTCGCTCAATGTCCCCAGTTTCGCTATTTCACCTAGAGATCGTGAGAAAGCCGAAAGCTTAAGCTAGAAGCAATCTTTCGAAGCCAAAATCTTAAGCGAAAAGCACTCTTTCGCTCAATTTCCTCAGTTTCGCATATTCACCAGCCGAGCAAGCGAGACGAAGCGGGGAGGAAAAACTTTCGTGGAACGAGAGCGCACGTGTTCGACTACTCAGCGCCTTTAAAGAGAATTTAGGTTGAAAGCTCGCGAAAGAACAGTATTTAAAGTTCTTGGGCGAAGCATGCCAGGGGGTCTTGTTCGCGTCTTGTTCAAATCCAAAAGGGAGCGTGCTGCTACCCATTCTTCGAGTACATCGAGAAATTACGCGGTTGAAGTTTGGGTTGGAAGTACTGTTCGGTGACCAACAAAATGATGAGGGGTGAGGTGTTGACTTGCGCCGCGATCCTCAATCGGCCTCTTGGTGTTCTACGCCGTGTGGCCACCCCGAACCATTAACACGTCAATTTGATTCTCTACAGGCTCAATATTGATATAAGTCTTCAATAATTTAATATGTAAAATGTAATGTTAAAAAAATATGAACAGAGAAAATAAAATAATTAATAAAATAAACGTTTTCCTTGGTTGACTTAGTGAAGATAGATAGAGTAGCAGGTAAGTGGTGTTACAGCGATTGATACTGCTCATACTGTCCATCAAACTAGATCAATCTTCTTAAAGAATTATTTTAATCATTTAAATAACATAAAGTATGAATACCCAAACATAATATTGTTGATCAAACTAAACCAGGCTTCTTAAAAAAATAATTAAAATAATATTAATTGTTTAAATAACAAAAATATATTATCAGTTTAACGCTACTCATACTGATCATCTACCCAGATCAGCCTTTAAAAGAAACAAATAATTATATTGATCATTTTCATAACTAAAACATAATATAAACATTCAAATATAGTCTTATTTCTACTCATACTGTCCATCAAATAAAATCGGTCCTAAAATAAAATAGCCATATTAATCATTTAATTCACCATTCATTTACTCCTTTATTCATATATCTTAAATCTCATCTTTCTTATCTGAAGGTCATTCAAACTAACTCTTAACTCATTCAAACCCAACGTACAATTTATAGAAGATATGAAATTTCAGTCAGCTAACATGCAAAACACTAAACATTACAAGTAAAAACAAATAAGCAAAACGAAAACTTAATAGCGAGAAAGCAAACGCGTGCCCATTGTTGTCGAAATATAATACCATTTATCACTCCAACTACTTAAACAATAATGATAGCAATAACGCGTATCCACATGCATATTATGGTAAAATCGTATCTTTCGAATCGAATAAGTATTCGAATTGCCTGAGATGCAATTAAAAGAGCAAACAAAAACAAACATTTAACTAATAATTGAATGGATAGACATCTGGGCAATAATTTCTAAATGGAATAACATTGAAGAGCAAACGAAATAAATTAACTGCGCTAAACAAATATAAAAAATAATTTAAATGAGAACTGCAATTTCCCAACGCAAATAAACATGAAACTAAGTTAATTTCCAGTTACACTGAAACAATTTAAGTATATGACCTATGAAACAATAGAATTCTAGTTATTAGAACAATACAACAATGCAAACGATTTTACCCCAAAATCAATTACTCTTTCAAGTTCCACTACAATTCACTCTCAAATCACCAAGTTTACGTCCAGCACTAAATGTGCGATTTCACAATGTTAGCAGTAAGGAAACGGAAAAAGTGGCAGTTAACTCGTTAAACCCCGGCAAAACTCCAAACCAAAACCATCAGCAGACACGCTTTTTCTATGTTTAATTTGCACAATTACTGGAATGAAGACTATTAGATTTAACAACACCCTCTGAGCCGTTGACATAAGCTGTCGACGGACACGCTATTTTTAGTTAGAAGTCCCTTATGAAAAAATCAAAACTATATACCAGAGCTCAGAATCGCTCCTTCAAATTTCAGTTTGAGAAAAAGTTCGACAGTTTATATTAACTTATTAAGCATTTCTATACTTAATAAAAACCTTCACAATAATTCCGATTTATAATTAATCCACAACTATGTACACATACTCCTGAATACATTTCTAATAACCCTCCCTTTTTACCACCACAAATGGATAAAAAAGTATGTAATAGACAACTTAAGTCAGTTAAACGACAATTAAATGCATATACCTTAAAAGCTCTTCGTCCTACACAATCTCACAGTATAGATGGATTAAAAGCCCTGCCCACTACGAAGTGCATTAAACCGACATAATTAGAAACAAATGCTCTTCAAGGCAATTAACAGTCAACCACGAATTAGTACATACATTTCATATACTTCCTAGCAAGTAGCGCATGTGAAAGCTACAATACATCGCTTCATTCAATTTTCTCATGCGTCATTGCAGAAGTAATGCTAATCATATCTTCAAAGCTTATTAGCAGCTAGCAAAAACAATCACATAAACCTTCAATCCATAATTCCCACTCCCATTAACCATACATATTAAGGGGAAAGTTTATTTATCATACTCATTATCTCGCACGCTAGAAGGACAAGATAGCTTATACTAAAGTCTTGAGAATACAACAACAACGACTCCCAAGCTACATCAATGGAAAGCTATTCGCTCGGCAAAACTTCTTCCGATGCGAATCAACGTAACGATCGTGTGAAAAATTAATTCCCCATTTCCATATTAACTCGCTCCCAATAAATAACCGCTAAAGCTTTAACAATAAACTTCTCTGCTAACCTATTCGCACAATACAAGTAATTTAAGAGAATGCTAGCAAACGCTTACATAAAGAGCTTTTTGTTATAGCATTAAAAAATTAATTTAACCGAGTATTAATAAACCATGAATGGTATAAAGAAACGAATATTTTTTTGTACATTTAAACTATGTTCACATCAAATCCTCACTAACGCTAACTGTGTATAATTTATTAGTACCTGTACTAATCAAACAGTGACATACTAATAATAATCACTAACCAAACAAAACGTCGAATTCTATTTTTGGCATTCGTAATTACAGTATTAAAAGAAAAAATTATTTATACAAAATATGCAACAATAAGATATCAAAAATAATTTCGAGATAAGTAATGATAAAAATAAAAACAAACCATTAACTTCCAAAAAGAACAACGGCATTGAGTGTTAACGTAAAGTAAAGCCGATTAAAAGTAAAATTGACTTCCGGCGTTTTTTAAATGAAAAAAACCTACAGGTTATTCTCAAGAAAAAACGATTTAGGACCGGAAAATATGTTCAGTATATTCTTCAACATTATAGTAAAACGAAATAATTTATAATCCTGTAGTTCACAGCAGAACCAAACGTAACACTATTCCATTATTGTATAGAATCATATGAAATATCAACATCTTAATTTATAATTGTATCAAATGAAACACAGATTATTAACTGTACAGAATCAAACCAAACACGAACTTGTTGACTTAAAATGTTGGCAAACAAAAACAATAGTGAATAATTAGACTGATTAATGATTGAAGCAAACAAGATATTAATCCACGATTATATAGAACCAAACTAGATTGTAGCTCATTGCTTCCAAAGAAATACTAAAGTATCATTACAGTAACTTATGTTTGAATCAAACAAAACATTGAATAAAATCAAACTTCAACTTATTAATTTATAATTGTAGTAGTTTATGAATCCAGCATTTACATGTAACACATATTAATTAACGCTAGCTTATGGTACCAAACAAAATATTAAAATATGATACATAATTGTATAAAATCAAACCTTTTTTTGTGGTAGGGAGGTGAATGCTATTTATGCACAGAGTGTGGGACTCCCATGCGCGACTGGACTACCCACTAAACACCTCCCCTGTCAACCTGAGAACCCAGCCTGGAACCGTTTGACACATTACTTCGGGCCAGGTCTCGTTTTGTTACGCTGTGGGGCGCCCTCAAGCTTGGGAGTCCCTTTCCTAGCGGGAGGGGAGGGGGGAAGAGGAAATGGCAGAAGAGCGATCCCCCAGTCCCAGCGTCCCCGGCTGCTGTGAGTATCTTTTATATTTTAGGACTGCCCGAGCATAATGTGCCACCTGGTTCCATTTGTCAACCGATTCTAGCATCACCGCAACTATATTATTCGGGGTGAGCTCTCCCGTCTCCCTGTAGAGTTCCCTTCGCAGCCTGACCCATTTTGTACACGCAAAAATTGTGTGACAGGCATTGTCCTCCTCTCCTGGGCAAAACCGACAATCGGGGGACCGTGACTTACCGATCTTGTGCAGGTAAGACTGAAAACACCCATGCCCGCTCAAAAGCTGGGTCAGATAGAAGTCAGTCTCACCATGCCTTCGATTTAGCCACGGTCTCACATCCGGGATGAGGCGCGCAGTCCACCTTCCCTTCGTGCAATTCACCCAAGACTGCTGCCAATCGTTGAGCGAGCGCTGTCTCTCCTCGCAGATAACCATCTCCCTCTCATCCTCGTTTCGGCGCAGGTAAATAGCGCGGCGCTCTCTAGCAAGGAGAGCGACAGGTATCACGCCTGCAATAACTCTCACCGCCGAGTCAGAGACTGTTGGATACGAAGATGCAATTCTCAGTGCTCCTCTTCTCTGTACCTGTGCCAAACGTTTTCGGTATACCTCCATGCTGAGAGCGTCGCTCCATACCTCTGCTCCGTACAGTAGCACTGACCCTACAGCACTCATCAAGAGGCGTCTTCTTGATGGGCTGGGTCCCCCTTCGTTGGCCATAAGTCGACTCAGAGCCGATATTCCCGAAGAAGCCTTCTCAGCCGTTGCCCTGATTTGCTCAGAGAAACTCATCTTCGAGTCGATCAGTAGCCCCAGGTACTTCACCGCTGGCTTCGATTCGATTCGTAAGTCGCCAACGCATCCGAACGACTGAATCGTACGCTCATAGCGGCCATTCGCGCCTATGTCCACCCGAATCAGAAGGACTGGGATCGCAAGTTGTCCGCCATCACTAGTGCTCTGCGCTCGTCGTACCACGCCACTACCGGCATTTCGCCGTATTTCGCATTGTTCGGCCAGTACATGGTCTGTCACGGAAGCGCTTACCGGCTATTGCGGCAGCTGAAATCGCTAGAGGACCCAATCGTGGTTCTGGAACCGCACGAAAAGCTCCAACTTCTGCGAGATCAACTGCGGGAGAAGATTGAAGAAAGTAGACGGATGGGAGAGGAGCGGTACAACTTGCGATCTCATCCGTCTGGCTTTAAGGCAGGCGACGAAATATATCGTCGAAACTTCCGGCAGAGCGATGCCACCCGACATTATAATGCCGAACTAGACAAGAAATTCGTGAAGTGTCGAGTCCTACAAGTAATAAGCCCCACACGATACCTCATCGCGGACATGGCTGGTAAAACCCTGGGAATTTACCACGCAAAAGACTTTAGACGATGAAGTACAACTATTTCACACGAAAAACCTTGGCTTACCTAAATCTCCGCCTGGACGAAGACCGCGAATAACACCTGACTCCCTACTGTATAGCCACTATCGAGTTTTCACGAAAATGGTTGTAGCCTATTCCTCGAAATCGACCTTCGACCCGCCACGGCCCTAACCAAGACCTTTTACGTAGGAGGCGGGATCGTAATTACTTCGATTTTGGGGTTGGGAATGTGTAATGCGACGCCTACGCCCGCGAATCGAAGTGATTCCGATCCCGAACCCTTGCACCCGGCCAGATGGGTATGACCTCGAAGTGCAAGCGGACTTCATCTTTCGTGCGGATATCGTTGCGCAGAAAATATTTTTTTTTCTTTCCAAATATTTAGATCTGTGGATATAAATATTTGAAACATAATATTAATCAAAACCCCGACACATTTCGAGACATATCCATCTGGTAATGCACCCCCACCGTTGCCATCAAAACACTATGCCACTGGCGACCAATAAAAATGCACATTGCCGCCATGTGGCGTTCCATTCCGCGTCAGTTGCGACGACTCCCAGTCCACATCCGTTTTGTCGGATGTTGTCAGATTGACAGTCCGACGCAACGAGGGAGAAAAAAGCGCGGGAGGAAAATACGGTATTTTTCTTTATCTCCCCGCAATCTTGGTGTTCTGAAGAGACGGAAAATATGAACTAACAGTGGGTAAAGAGTAATTGAATTGTTTTTCATTTGTTGAATAATAATTTTCTTATTAGGAAAAAGAGATTGACAGTCGGGCGCAACGAGGAAAAAAGCGGGTCTGATCAAACAGACTCGCCAAGACTAGTCAAAAACGGCACTAAGGATTCTCAGACAAATAATCCCATCACTAATTTGAGCATGCGTAACAGCAAAACTCGTAGTAATACATCACCAGTCAATGCATCCCTGAACTCAGTAACAAGTTCGGCAAGTCCAAACGGAAGTTCATCACCAACAGCTTCATCAGCATTTATCGCATCAACTGTAAGTACAGCCTCAATCCCATCACCGGCACCCACTGGTGTTTGTTCGGTTCGAATGGGTGTTTGTATGGCGCGAAATCCTCTCCATTAAATCGTAAACACGCAAAAATGAACGATAGACGCGGCGGAAACTATTTGTTAATAAGCGCGAATAGGGCTGTAGAAGCGGATTTATTCAAATTTGTTTGATGCATGATTTGGTACCTCAGAACTGTTCAGAGTCTTCACAACTTTATAAATCTATGATTCTGGATGAAATTAACACATAAAATATTTGGAGAAAGTTGTCTAATTGACTCAACTGAATCAAAACTATGTTTACTTAAAAATGAAGCCAAAACCCTAAAAATGGTCTATGGTCTGTCTTTACGAGGTTGCTGCATTTAATTTATTTAGCTTGCAATTAAATATGCAGAGAAGTCTCAAACGGTGCTGTATTTAAGTGCTAGAACAATAAAAAATTGCCGGACATTGAAAGAATCTGAAACACAAAATTCTATTATTTTAGTTTAAGACTGAAGTGTATAACTAATTTAGCATTAACGCATCTAGCATTGGATTTATAATTATTTCATTTAATCTTCATTTATAGTTAACTTCACGCCTAGTTGCGTGACAATTTCGTAGATCTCAGACTAGAAAAAACGAAATCTCGTAGTAGTCGATTTTGAATTTAAAGGTTAGAAACGGAAACTCTTAAGAAAAGCAATTAAAACGCAACGTTACTAAAATAATAAAAAAAGAGAATTCCAACAACAATGAAAATATCAGAAGTAGACTTGTTGGGCCCAACAAAAAAATTATTCTCTTTATAACGATTTTGCCGTTCTATACAATCTAACCTTTTCTTATAGACACATAAAAAAAAAAGGAAACACATTTAAATATTATAGACAATGTATTGACATAATTGCATGCCGAATATTCCCCTTGAAGAAATTATCAAAAAGAAAAAAAAAAAAACAAAATTAAATAAGCGATTTTGGCCTAAAGTAGTAAAAACAGTGAGTTATTTGAAGAATAGAAGATTAGCAAATACTCTTGAGAAAAAGAGACCGTATGAAATTTTTATGATAAAAAATGCAATATCGGAAATTTAAAGTTATTTGGGAGCAAAGTTTTTATTAGAGTGCCTGAAAGTTAAAGAAGCGATAAAAGCTAATATTGCAATTTCAGTAGGTTATGAAAATGTTGAATATAGTTAAGAACATGTCAATATCATTGAAGAAAGTCAAAAGCAGTGATTTCCGGTGTTTTAAATCTATACATATTTACAACAACCTGAATGTTTGCAATCTTAATTTTGCTCGTTGATTGAATTAAAAGAAATCAAATTGAGTGTTTCATGTATTTTATGTGAAAACCTCTATGTAATAAAAGTTTGTATAAAATCTACCTATAAGTAACTAAAATCAGTGAGAAAGGAACACCACTTAAGGAGAATCATTCGTTCTGAACTAGATGCTAATAAAAGTATATAATAGGGAGTTAACAGAAGAAAGAGGAAAAAAAAGAAAAAAAAAACTATGTTGTAAATGCGCATTTTTTTTTTTTGTTTTTTTTTGGGAAGAAAATAGGTCAACATGTATATTTGATAAAGTCCGCATTAAAAAGCCAATCATGACAAACTTGAGAAGTAAAAATTAATGAAAAATCACTAAAGTAAAATTAAAAAGAAAAAAAGAAAAAAAAAAAAAAAACACAATTAAATTGTGCAGCAAGTTCTTTTGTTTACACTCAATTATATAAAGAAACTAAAAGTATCTTTTATAGAGAAGAACATTTAATTTATGACTAGTGAATATATGAAGAAAAACCAATCAGAATAAAAATTGAAGGTCGAATTGTCATTTTTTTACTAAGAATAATGAGGTCATTAGTAATAATAAAAATGAAGAAAAACATTTTAAATACATGAATCGAGATTCTTGAATGACGAACGAGGTGTATAAAAATCGTGTTGATGTACTTCATTAGATTTTGTTTTGTAAATTTCTGTCAAATCGATTATATGTTTGTTTTGAATTCGGGAAATTAGCTTAAAAAGTCAATAATTTTTAAACGAGTATTTTGACAAGGAACTTTTATACATATATATTTCAATCAAATGAATAAAATTATGAAATGCTAATTAATTAAAGACTTTCCTTTTCAGTGGTTCTTTCTGTTTCAGCGGGAAAGTGAGTGCAGGGTAGGTATGCCGTCGCGAGGGTAGGGTTTCGACAAATCCGCTGAGGTCGGTTTCGCGTCACACGCGGTACGCGGTACCTTTGTTGTTTTGTCATTTTATTAGAGTAGTTTTCATCGGGTTAATTTAAAGTAGCATACTTTTCGGTACCGCGTCAAGTACAACTATTTCACACGAAAAACCTTGGCTTACCTAAATCTCCGCCTGGACGAAGACCGCGAATAACACCTGACTCCCTACTGTATAGCCACTATCGAGTTTTCACGAAAATGGTTGTAGCCTATTCCTCGAAATCGACCTTCGACCCGCCACGGCCCTAACCAAGACCTTTTACGTAGGAGGCGGGATCGTAATTACTTCGATTTTGGGGTTGGGAATGTGTAATGCGACGCCTACGCCCGCGAATCGAAGTGATTCCGATCCCGAACCCTTGCACCCGGCCAGATGGGTATGACCTCGAAGTGCAAGCGGACTTCATCTTTCGTGCGGATATCGTTGCGCAGAAAATATTTTTTTTTCTTTCCAAATATTTAGATCTGTGGATATAAATATTTGAAACATAATATTAATCAAAACCCCGACACATTTCGAGACATATCCATCTGGTAATGCACCCCCACCGTTGCCATCAAAACACTATGCCACTGGCGACCAATAAAAATGCACATTGCCGCCATGTGGCGTTCCATTCCGCGTCAGTTGCGACGACTCCCAGTCCACATCCGTTTTGTCGGATGTTGTCAGATTGACAGTCCGACGCAACGAGGGAGAAAAAAGCGCGGGAGGAAAATACGGTATTTTTCTTTATCTCCCCGCAATCTTGGTGTTCTGAAGAGACGGAAAATATGAACTAACAGTGGGTAAAGAGTAATTGAATTGTTTTTCATTTGTTGAATAATAATTTTCTTATTAGGAAAAAGAGATTGACAGTCGGGCGCAACGAGGAAAAAAGCGGGTCTGATCAAACAGACTCGCCAAGACTAGTCAAAAACGGCACTAAGGATTCTCAGACAAATAATCCCATCACTAATTTGAGCATGCGTAACAGCAAAACTCGTAGTAATACATCACCAGTCAATGCATCCCTGAACTCAGTAACAAGTTCGGCAAGTCCAAACGGAAGTTCATCACCAACAGCTTCATCAGCATTTATCGCATCAACTGTAAGTACAGCCTCAATCCCATCACCGGCACCCACTGGTGTTTGTTCGGTTCGAATGGGTGTTTGTATGGCGCGAAATCCTCTCCATTAAATCGTAAACACGCAAAAATGAACGATAGACGCGGCGGAAACTATTTGTTAATAAGCGCGAATAGGGCTGTAGAAGCGGATTTATTCAAATTTGTTTGATGCATGATTTGGTACCTCAGAACTGTTCAGAGTCTTCACAACTTTATAAATCTATGATTCTGGATGAAATTAACACATAAAATATTTGGAGAAAGTTGTCTAATTGACTCAACTGAATCAAAACTATGTTTACTTAAAAATGAAGCCAAAACCCTAAAAATGGTCTATGGTCTGTCTTTACGAGGTTGCTGCATTTAATTTATTTAGCTTGCAATTAAATATGCAGAGAAGTCTCAAACGGTGCTGTATTTAAGTGCTAGAACAATAAAAAATTGCCGGACATTGAAAGAATCTGAAACACAAAATTCTATTATTTTAGTTTAAGACTGAAGTGTATAACTAATTTAGCATTAACGCATCTAGCATTGGATTTATAATTATTTCATTTAATCTTCATTTATAGTTAACTTCACGCCTAGTTGCGTGACAATTTCGTAGATCTCAGACTAGAAAAAACGAAATCTCGTAGTAGTCGATTTTGAATTTAAAGGTTAGAAACGGAAACTCTTAAGAAAAGCAATTAAAACGCAACGTTACTAAAATAATAAAAAAAGAGAATTCCAACAACAATGAAAATATCAGAAGTAGACTTGTTGGGCCCAACAAAAAAATTATTCTCTTTATAACGATTTTGCCGTTCTATACAATCTAACCTTTTCTTATAGACACATAAAAAAAAAAGGAAACACATTTAAATATTATAGACAATGTATTGACATAATTGCATGCCGAATATTCCCCTTGAAGAAATTATCAAAAAGAAAAAAAAAAAAACAAAATTAAATAAGCGATTTTGGCCTAAAGTAGTAAAAACAGTGAGTTATTTGAAGAATAGAAGATTAGCAAATACTCTTGAGAAAAAGAGACCGTATGAAATTTTTATGATAAAAAATGCAATATCGGAAATTTAAAGTTATTTGGGAGCAAAGTTTTTATTAGAGTGCCTGAAAGTTAAAGAAGCGATAAAAGCTAATATTGCAATTTCAGTAGGTTATGAAAATGTTGAATATAGTTAAGAACATGTCAATATCATTGAAGAAAGTCAAAAGCAGTGATTTCCGGTGTTTTAAATCTATACATATTTACAACAACCTGAATGTTTGCAATCTTAATTTTGCTCGTTGATTGAATTAAAAGAAATCAAATTGAGTGTTTCATGTATTTTATGTGAAAACCTCTATGTAATAAAAGTTTGTATAAAATCTACCTATAAGTAACTAAAATCAGTGAGAAAGGAACACCACTTAAGGAGAATCATTCGTTCTGAACTAGATGCTAATAAAAGTATATAATAGGGAGTTAACAGAAGAAAGAGGAAAAAAAAGAAAAAAAAAAACTATGTTGTAAATGCGCATTTTTTTTTTTTGTTTTTTTTGGGAAGAAAATAGGTCAACATGTATATTTGATAAAGTCCGCATTAAAAAGCCAATCATGACAAACTTGAGAAGTAAAAATTAATGAAAAATCACTAAAGTAAAATTAAAAAGAAAAAAAGAAAAAAAAAAAAAAACACAATTAAATTGTGCAGCAAGTTCTTTTGTTTACACTCAATTATATAAAGAAACTAAAAGTATCTTTTATAGAGAAGAACATTTAATTTATGACTAGTGAATATATGAAGAAAAACCAATCAGAATAAAAATTGAAGGTCGAATTGTCATTTTTTTACTAAGAATAATGAGGTCATTAGTAATAATAAAAATGAAGAAAAACATTTTAAATACATGAATCGAGATTCTTGAATGACGAACGAGGTGTATAAAAATCGTGTTGATGTACTTCATTAGATTTTGTTTTGTAAATTTCTGTCAAATCGATTATATGTTTGTTTTGAATTCGGGAAATTAGCTTAAAAAGTCAATAATTTTTAAACGAGTATTTTGACAAGGAACTTTTATACATATATATTTCAATCAAATGAATAAAATTATGAAATGCTAATTAATTAAAGACTTTCCTTTTCAGTGGTTCTTTCTGTTTCAGCGGGAAAGTGAGTGCAGGGTAGGTATGCCGTCGCGAGGGTAGGGTTTCGACAAATCCGCTGAGGTCGGTTTCGCGTCACACGCGGTACGCGGTACCTTTGTTGTTTTGTCATTTTATTAGAGTAGTTTTCATCGGGTTAATTTAAAGTAGCATACTTTTCGGTACCGCGTCGGAAATTCGGGAACGCGAAATAAAAATTAGCTTTTGTTCTCTGACTGGTAATAGGAAGAAATACGGAGTAACGTAGAATAGGTTTCTTCTCCGTATGGTTTTGTTTCGTAACGCGTTTTGAAAACGGGCGTGTATAGGTGGCTGAATTATGTAAATGAGCGTAACCCATTCGGAGACCCGCGACCGAAATCCTCTCCGAACTAGCTGGCCGACAAGCAGCCACCGCGTGAATGGGTTACGGTGCACGGATTGGTTGACCTGTTGGTACCATCCGTTGGCACTACTCAGACTGAACGTCTAGAACCGATGAGAGGTCGGTTCCGCGTTCGAACCTAAAAAGGTGAAAATCATTACAATCCTTACTCTAGGGATTCTCTTTTTTGTCAAGATGACCACTTCGGTTTTCTCCAGTGCTAAACTGAGCCCGCGGGCAGTCATCCAGTCCCTCACTCGGCGCATTAGCATACCTAGCCTAAGTTACGCTTGTTCAACGGTGCGTCCAGCGACCAGAGCCGCAACATCATCTGCATAGCCGACCAAGCGCGACTCATCTGGCATCTCAAGTCTCAGTAGCCCATCGTAAGACACGTTCCACAGGTCCGGACCAAGGATAGATCCCTGGGCAACACCCGATGTAATTTCCATCCTTCGTTGGCCCTGTGTCGTGTCGTAGAGCAGGCTTCGGTCCTTTAGGTAGTTCCTCAAAAGCCGTATTAGATATTCTGCAACTTGAAAAGAGTTTTCCAGCGTGTCCAGAATATCCACCCATCTAGCGGAGTTGAAGGCATTCCTGGCGTCGAGTGTCACCAACAGGACGATCCGTCGCTTGGTGCGACTATATGCCTCTGCCTTTGGACCGCGTTCACCATCTCTGCAATCGCATCAATGGTACAACGTCCTGCTCTAAAGCCGTACTGCCGAGGAGATAGGTCCCCAGCAGCACGAATCGCGTCAGTGAGTCTTCCCTTGATGAGTTTCTCTAGCACTTTCCCAGCCGTGTCTAGCATGCATAACGGGCGGTATGCAGACGGCGATTCGGGATTTCCCTTCCCCTTCCTCAAACCTTAACTTAGTTATTTATAACTGCAGTAATTTATGAATGCAACATTGACATGTAATACGAAACGAAATATTATTATATTAATTTATGATTAAATCAAACAAAACAGTGTATAGTATCAAACCAAACATTAACTCATTAATTCATAAATGTGGAAATTTACAATTATAACGTTGACTAGTAACGACATACTAAGTAACATTAATACACGAAATTTAGCGACATAATTACGTTAGCGTCTAGTAAATTACGCGCAAAACCAGCAGCAGAACAACGGCTAACAATAAGCAGCAAGAAGTACAGTGAACAATAGCAATGGCGGAAACAGTGCGAAAATTCTAATGATTTGCACCAAAGAGGATGTAGCGGGAATCAACCAACAACAAAATTTGCGAAAAACCAAAAGCGAACTTAATCCATTGGGGATACATTAAGTAATCCGGATCATCGGAGTAGAGCAACGATTTATTGTACTCCCCAAGTACACTGAATCCTATTTTCAACTGCCGGAGGAAATTGTTGCGAGTGAACACATACAACATACTCGGATATACTTCCGCTTCATCACTGAAGTAGTTGCGAGCGAGCAACCACTACCTATGTACTCGCACTTCGCCAATGAAGATTAGTCACAGAAGCACATACGCAAGTAAATAAGCGAGCGGTAAAGTAAACAAAAAAGATAAACCCGCAATGATATTCACATCGTGAACGATATGCTTTGGGTGTGCTTCGAAAAGAGGTAAGCGGAAACGAAAACCGAAAGTTCCGGCGTAAACACTTTTTCGCTCAATGTCCCCAGTTTCGCTATTTCACCTCAAGAGATCGTGGGAAAGCAGAAAGCTTAAGCTAGAAGCACTCTTTCGAAGCCAAAAGCTTAAGCGAAAGGCACTCTTTCGCTCAATTTCCTCAGTTTCGCATATTCACCAGCCGAGCAAGCGGGACGAAGCGGGGAGGAAAAACTTTCGTGGAACGAGAGCGCACGTGTTCGACTACTCAGCACCTTTAAAGAGAATTTAGGTTGAAAGCTCACGAAAGAACAGTATTTAAAGTTCTTGGGCAAAGCATGCCAGGGGGTCTTGTTCGCATCTTGTTCAAATCCAAAAGGGAGCGTGCTGCTACCCATTCTTCGAGTACATCGAGAAATTACGCGGTTGAAGTTTGGGTTGGAAGTACTGTTCGGTGACCAACAAAATGATGAGGGATGAGGTGTTGGCTTGCGCCGCGATCCTCAATCGGCCTTTTGGTATTCTACGCCGTGTGGCCACCCCGAACCAGTAACACGTCAATTTGATTCTCTACAGGCTCAATATTGATATAAGTCTTCAATAATTTAATATGTAAAATGTAATGATAAAAACATATGAACAGAGAAAATAAAATAATTAATAAAATAAATGTTTGCCTTGGTTGCCTTAGTGAAGATGGATAGAGTAGCAGGTAAAGCGTGTTACAGCAAGAATTCCAAATTAAATCTCGTCTTTGATAATCTAGTTTGGATGGATGCAGTAGTAGGTAAGTCTCATGGATGGATGCAGTAGTAGGTAAGTCTCTCTCAGCAAACTCTCATCCCAATGCACAACATCAACAGCAGCAACAACAACAACAACAACAATCCATTAACTCGCATTTACATTTAGCATCGCAACAATCGGAAGGTTTATGAGATCAATTACATGGAACCGATTCAATGTTCCGTACTATGACAGCAGATACACGGCACATAATTATGCTGAGCGTTATACCACGAGGAGAAGCATTTCGAGAGAAAGCTCTCTAACTGCATTTGTTTGAAAAACGAGTAGATAGCGGGTGCATTCATAGAAACAGCACGGCAACAAATTATTCGAGAATTAAAAACACACGGCAAAAGGATAACGGGAGAAACAATTAGAAGGAAAAAAGGGGGTTGACTTCGAATCGTCGCGAAGTGAGGGAATGAGTGAGAGATTGTTGGGGGTTCAGTTTTTGATTGTCGGAATAAAGATTTATTCATTAAAACGGTAGAGAATAAAAAATTAGTGATAATAAATTCCGACAAATCTCAATTTAATACGATTAAAATCATGAGTGAATGCAATTGAACAACATTTTAAATAATATTTCGCGCCGTTTTAACCTTTCTATAATTGTGTGAATGCACGTTGGATTGCTTGTGAATAAAGTAAGAGAAATATATTCAACTCTATTTCGACTAAGTGGAAAAACATGAACGATATCAAAATAATTTTCTAATTTACTTTGTGGAAAGTTGTGGATATTGACACCTTCTAACTCAGAATATAATTAGAAGAAATAGAAATAAATTAAATTTGATTTATACAAGTGAAGATGGTTTATTAGTGCAAAGGAGAACGGGAGTCGTCGAGGTCGTTGGTAGATCGCTGCGCGTATTACCTTGTGCATTTCCCTATAAAATACCCCAGATACTTCGAGAAAATACCTTCCAAGTGTTTATTATTCATTGTGCTCCAGTTTCGTGCAAAGTAAACCTAAAATTTAGCAAGGATATCGCTCCAATTAGCGAAAACATAATTGTCTTTCTTGTTGCGGTTGCCTACTTCTTAGTGTAGTCAGTGGTAGTGCGTGCGTGCTAGAGTTATACATCTGATTCTTATCCCACTATGCACCAAGTACAGAGATTAGTCCTGAAGCTGACCAAAACTTAATGAAAGTCGGTGAATCGATACAAGAGTCGCAACCATATATTTGCGACAAATTTGAAAAAAAAAATTTTAATGAAAAGAACGATTGCGAAGATCATATACTTTCGATACATGTCCAAACAACATTTATTGTGAATATTGCTGTAAAAGTTTTGATTCCATAAATTTGTTAGACTCCCATTTATTAGTTCACACCAGCACAAAAGCTCATTTTTCTCAATATATGCAGTTAAATGCAAATTTTTTATAACTCAACCTCGAAATTTCCCGAAATTGATTAATTTAATGTCAAACGAAATTAATAAATTTTGCGGTAGAAACGATACTTTGTACTATGCAAAATTGAATTACAAGTGTTAAAATGCGATTTAATGTAATGGTTTCATCACGCAATCTCACCTTATCACCAGCGGGCGCCCCGCGTGGATGTCGGTGAGTACCGATTCTTTTATTTAAATGTTTGTAAATAATAACCTTTGAAACTGTTTTTAAAAATTTATAATAAAATTTATTATTAAATATTATGAAATAATTAAATACGGCAAACTCTGCATCAGGTTAACTGGAGTAAAACTACATATTTTTCTCTTTGTTGTTGATCAAATTTCCTTTTTGAATTTTTTTCGATCATTGCATATATTTTAATTTATTAGGCGGAATGACATAGTGATTGATATTGGAAAACATTTTTTTTGTAATGGAAATGATGGAAATAATAATGCTGGTTAGTTAACCCCGGGTATAGGACCCGGCACGTAAGAAGGCCTTTTCGAAAAAATGGGCTAGCCATCGGGCGCGCTCCTTCTGTTTGGTAGTTTCAGGGCCTCTTGACGGGTTGAATGGCCTTCAGCTCAGTTGCCCTTTTTATGGCATAGGGTTATGTGACCCGATCACATAATTCTATGACATAAATCGGTCACATTTATATTTCTCGGTTGATGGGAAGGCTCACGCAAAATATGTTTGTATGAGTTTTCCACTCAAAAGGGAAATATATGGCCACTCCAACATTTGGATCTTGATCCGGTTGGGCGGGTGTGTAGCGAATAAAGATGTTTTCATAAAGTCCGTAAAGGACTGCAGCGATGTTCTGCTGCCTCGGCAGAGGAAGGTGTCGGTATCTGCCGAGAATGCCCTCGTCTGGAGACGCGTGAATGCGCTGGCAGGCTAGCATTGCGGTGTCGTGGGGCGGGTTCATTTCCCCAGCACGAGGACCCACTACAAAAAATTTCGCATTCACGAATTGGACTGCAGATCAAAAGGCGACCGAAGTCGCAAAAATTTGTAGATAACCTCACAGAGGGAGATAGGACTTGTTACGAGAACAAGTGGAACCTGAAAAGAAAGGCGAACTTGGGGTGACCTCGTCATTACCCGACGAAGTTCATGGCCCACAAATGAAAGAGGGGCAAACGGGTGATGGTGGAGCCCCTTCGTACCCACCCAACCGGAATAAATCCATAGATATCTTGTTGAAGTGGCCAGGTATTCCTCTTCTGAGTGGAAAACTCATACAACTTGAATTGTATGAACTTTCCCATCAGAAGGGGAGTACCCCGGTGACCAATTGATGCCATAGAATTATACGATTTGATTGCATAACTCTATGCCATAAAGAGGCACTCTGCTTGGGCCACTCAACCCAAAAAGTCACCTGAAACAGAAAAAGGATTAATAAGTACCTGGTGGCTGGCTCATGGTTTTAGGGGTCAGCCTGCCACCGTACCGAGTCCTATACCCGGTTAGAAGTTGAAGAAAGGAAAGACCGACTTTTACATTTAACATTTCATGCTTTGCCGTTTATTGTCTAATTTACAGGTATCATACATTCTCAAAGTATTATAAGCTCGATAAGAGATATTAAGAGTTGGACAATCGTCACGTTCGCGTTCCGTTATGAACATGCAAAAATATTTATACGATTTAGCACGTAACTGCGATTCATTAGAAATCCGACATGCATGAGCTCTATTCTGTATTCAATGGATAAAAAAGAAAAAATTTGGGTTCGATACGTGGTACCACTCATCAAAACCTAATGTTTTCCCCATGTGTTAATTCCGAAAAATTCATATATTTTTTCTTTTTCTTTGTTTACCTATCAAAAGGTAAAAAAAATTAAGACTTATCTAGGCTTTTAAGAGAAATCCCGAAATTATAAAAAAAAATTTAATTTTAAATATGAAAAAAATGTCTTTAAATCGTTCGCGTTTTATTGATTTTGCTTAGTCTGTCATATGGTTTCTATTTAAGATTTTTGATCGTCCATCAAGTAAATTTCCTCTTGGTGAAAAAAGATAATTATCTAATAGCAATAAATTGCATGTTTCCTTTCTAGCCAACGGCCCCATACACCTCTCTCAACGATGCTTGAATTTTGTTTTCGAATTTAACGATTCTTCGGCGGTCTCTGAATCTCCACGAAACTGCACGCACCACGATTTTCACTTTACGCTGGGATTTCGCGCGAAATATTGCTCACTCAGTTAATAAGTTAAAACTTTACCTTTTCGCCTTTCCTTTTAGCCTCTACTTCCGTATTCTATTGCCCATTTTTCATCCCCAGCGTAATATTCGTCATGTCCTTGACTTGAGCGCACGCACCAAATCCCAACTGGCGTTCCTCGTTTAGCACCGGCCGTTGTTACGCGATGAAGTCCACACCAATAAATTGCCAAGCAGACCATCAAATACACCAAAGTCCTTGCTGAATGAGAACCAAAAACCGAAATTTTGGAGTAGTATTCACAAGATTAAGTGTCCCAAGGCTGCGAAAGCAAGCATAGGGTGCGTGGTAGCCAATGAGAAAGGAAAAGTGGTTGCAACATCCATGCGAACTCTACGAAATGTGTATGGCAATTAAAGCACAAAGCGCGTGGAGATAATTTGTCTACATTAATTGGCAACAAAACAGCCACAAGCGGAGCGTACACTTGAAAATCTCGCGATTTTCGCACACAAAACAGGCGAGCACCACAAAACACCGAATTGCATCTTTCACTTCAAAAGCAAGCGACACCTCTTATCTCGTCGGACTTTGTAAGCGTTTCGGGCGAACAAAATAGTGCAAACGCTATTCACACAACCGTTTTCTCCAACATCCCCGAAATAGCGCACTGTATTGAACCCGTTGTTCTTGGTGACCGCTGACTTTCACTAATCCCGTATTAATCGCTGCATGCGCGGGCGTTTGCTTTTCTTCCGTTCAAAATATCAAATGACAAACACTTCACAATTCGATATCGCGCAAGAATGAAATTGGAAAAAGTTTATTTCTTTTCAAGGTGCTGTGGCGGTTATAATGCTTTTTATTACCGTCCTTCAACACACTGTGAAAACACTCCACTCTCCGAATAATCTGTTCCTTTTTTTTTCCTTTCGCCTCCGACGTGCTCGCCGCCAAAGTCAATCGCAGACTCCCCTCCTATCCACTTTCATCTTCACGGGATCCGTTTCATCCAACCTAATCCAGTTCAACAATATCGTTCCGCTTAAATTTTCCGTTTCAGCCACACTCCGCGAGCATTATTTAAATCCATTTGTTGTTCGTGATGTCTTCTCAATTCATTGTTGTGTTAATTTATAAAAAGATATTCAACAATTCTATTTTTCTTGTATGTTTTCTTTTCGTCGTAATTTAAATTTGTGTAACCGTGTGTCACTATTTCTTAAACGCAAAATAAATATACATTTAGTTTAAAATATATGGACATAATAAGTGACTACGTGTTGCCTGTCTCGTTTACACAAAACATACGAACAATTAAGATTTATTTGACTACATGACGAATTTTCAATGATAAAATAGTTAAAACACTTTCAGTTCAGAAATAATGATTGCATATAGTTTCATTTTGTTGCATCGCACTTTACCTATATGCATTTCTGTGTGGCTCAGTGTTGATGAATTGTTTGGTTTATGATTGAAACGGGAAGGTAGCAGATGATGGAGGAAGTGGTAGGGGCGGCGATTGCTTGTTGTTACTGTATAACGATTTTATTGAGGACGGCAATTGATGATTTATGAATGTTTCCTCCTCGTCGTTTGATTGCTTTTCAAGGTCAATTAGCTTTTCAAATAATTCATCTACTAAGTTTTCAATGCATGAAATCTCTTGTTAATTTACAACTTTTCAATGGTCGTTTGCGGAACTCGCCACTTTATTAGAATTCATTTATTTTATCTTTTAGAGCGAGTTCGCGGTTGGTAAAAGAATGCAAGTTTTATTATTATTTCTTTGAATAATGGATGTTTTAAAGTCTTTGATTATACAAGATGTACAAGTATATTGTCTCTCTCTCTCTCTCGCTCACGTTTTCCTTCCTCATTTTTCTGATGTTTGGAATTTATTATAATTCGGATAAGATCATGTGCATACTGTTGTTCATTTCTATATCATTCATTGATGACGATTACTACAGGGCAGCTAATTTTTTCGCGATCCCAAGGCGATGCGGATTGCGAAAAAGGAGCTGAAGGATCTTTCTGTGTACCATGGGTTGGCTTCGGCGTCGGGACTAGAAATGTCGAACAATAAAAGAAAAACACAATTGACAGACGGACGGACTGACTTATGTTTATGTTTGGCCGGAAGTATACAACCCTTGCGCGTTTTTTGAAAATATATGCGGACGGACAAACAGACGTGACTAATTATCTATCGGCGCAGGTCTTTCGCGTGGTATATTCCCACTTCTTTTCCCGATGGATCCGTTATCAGGTAACGGTTAGGTCCCATTACCTTCTTTATGCGGCTTTTCAAGAATCGCCTGTCCAGCTTGGCGTTGTAATGCTCCGCGGCGTCACTTTGGCGGAAGTTTCGCCGGAAAACTTCATCTCCTTCTTTGAAATTAGCAGATCGGGATCTGAGATTGTACTGCGTCTCATTTGCACGTCCCGCGGCCTTAATCTTCCGTCCGATTTGTTGGCGGAGGTCTCCTAAACGTTCGTGGGGCTCCAGCGCAACGACGGGGTCTCCCAAACACTTTAATTGCCGTAACAGCCGGTATGATTTACCGTGGCAAATCATGTGCTGTCCAAAGGCGGCAAAGTAAGGGGCGACACCGGTGACGGAATGATACGAGGATCGCAGGGCGCATGTGATGGCAGATAATCGCCGATCCCAATCCTTTTGAGATGGGTGGACGTAGGAACGGATCGCGGCCAATAGGGTGCGGTTCAACCGTTCTGATGCGTTAGACTGAGGAGAGTATATGGGCGTCAGTTGGTGTTCAACGCCATACTGCTCGAGTAGGCTCTTAAACTGCCGAGACCGGAACTGTACTCCGTTGTCTGAGTACACACTCTCTGGAACCCCGAACACATGGAATACCCGGTTCTCTAAGAATTTCACGATAGATGGAGTTGTGAATTTACGGATAAATTCCACCAGTGGGAACTTTGAAAGCTGGTCTAGAACGACTATAGCTCCGATGTGTCCCATGGAAGACCGAGGATATGGACCGAGTAGATCGATGTATATACGTTGGAATACGCGTTCTGGGACGTTGAGTTGACCCATAGGAGGTCGAAGAGGCTGGTTGGGCGCTTTGGTGCCTTTACAGGTCTCACAGGCGCTTACGTAGTCTTTGACCTGCGATGCCATTTTAGGCCAAAAGAAGTATTTCTTGAGTCACCGTAACGTCCGACCGTAACCTCCGTGGGCACTTAAGGATGGTCATGTGCGCGGAGGATCAGATGTTGTGTCATTTCCTCCGGTACCCAGAGTTTCCAAGACTCTTCTTCCTGCCATGGATCACCAGTGGCGTATTCATTTCGTCGATACACGTAGCCGTCTATTACCTTCAAATCAGGCAGCTGCGATTGTTGGGTCGCTATGGTTTGCCTCAACTCTTTGTAGCTGTCTGATTCGAAATGTGGGCTGTCCAAATCTATTTCGATGGGGTCCTCGTCATTTATTGTCAATTCGGCTCCCTCAGGGGAAAACATCCGTGAGAGAGTGTCGGGTACGATGTTCTGGGTCCCTTTCCTATGTTTGATGGAAAACTTGAACCCTTGCAGTTTAAGAGCCCATCTTGCTAGGCGTCCGTTTAAATCTGCCTGGTTCATCAACCATTGTAGTGACGCGTGGTCCGTGATGATCTCGAATTGGTGGCCCTCGATATAAGCTCGGAATTTCTTCACAGCCATTACCGCTGCCAAACATTCTTGCTCGGACACAGTATAGTTTCTTTGGGCCGAATTCAGCTTATTGGACATGAAGGCGATGGGAGCTTCCTCTCCTTCGTCGGTCAATTGCACCAGCACGGCTCCTACTCCATGTTGACTTGCGTCACAATGAATGGAGAAGGGCTTCGTGAAGTCGGGGCTGTGCAAGACAGGAGCTGATGTGAGGGCTTGTTTTAGCTCTTCAAATGCCTTTCGGCTGAGTTCGGTCCAAACGAACTTCCCTTTCCGCAACATGTCTGACAGGGGCGCTGAAACTGTTGCGTAATTCCGAACAAACCTTCGGTACCAACCGCACACACCAAGGAAACGTCGTAGCTGCTTCACTGTTTTTGGTAAGGGGAACTCATCAATCGCACGAGTTTTGTCTGGATCCGTTTTGATAGTGCCATGTCCTATGACATGTCCTAGGTATCGGACTTCTTTCATGACAAACTTACTTTTCTGTACGTTGATGGTGAGTCCCGCCTTACTGATGTGCAGGGCTGCTTCTTGTAGAAGTAGGAGGTGTTGATCGAACGTTTCCGTGATGAGTAACAGATCATCAAGGTACACGAACACTTGGTGTTTCAGGTGAGGTGGGATGACCTTGTCCATCAACCGAGTCATCGTTTGCGGCGCGTTACACAGGCCAAAGAGCATTGTGACGAACTGATATAATGGTCGTCCAGGCACTGTGAAGCCGGTCTTGTCCCTCGACCCCTCATCGAGTGGAATTTGCCAGAAGGCGTCTTTTAGGTCGAGACTGGTGATATAATTGGCTTTCGGCAGTCTCCCTAGTATTCCATCGATGAGTGGAAGAGGGTACGCGTCCTTGATGGTAACCGCGTTTACCTTACGGGCATCAAGACAAAGGCGGACTTTACCTGGCTTCACCACCAAGGTTACCGGTGATGACCAGGCACTTTGGGACTCCTCTATGACCCCCAACTCGAGCATCCTATCCAGCTCCGCATACACCAATTTCTCCATGGCCGGTGAGATGGCGTAGTGTCTCTGTTTAATCGGTTTACTATCGCCAACGTCGATGGCGTGTGAGACTAGGGTGGTGCGGCCAAGACCTTGGGTAGCGTAAGATGGGAAAGCAGCGATGGATGCTTCCAGGCGTTGCCGTTGGTTAGGCGTCAGGTCATGCCTATCGGGAATAGAAGTGATTTCGTTGACATATCTGGTATTTAAAGACAAATCTGTGAATAAATCGGAGGCCAGTCCAAAGCGAAGGACGAAATCGACGCCAAGGTACACATTCTGAGTCAAAGACGGAATAATGTAGAAAGTAATATCCTTCGTCTGACCCCTGAACGTCACGGGTGTGGTTAGTTTACCTCGTATAGGGTGTTTGGTGCCATCAGCTGTACTGATCTCAGTGCGCCAGGATTTAATCAAGTTCGGATAGTCTTGGAGCACCTTCGAGCTAAAGCTCGAGGCAAGACAACTGATACTGGCACCCGTGTCGATCAATGCAAACACGGTTTCGCCCAATACTTTAATTGGATGATAAGGTCTGATCTCATTCTCAGCAACCTCCGAGATGTTACAAGAGTTTAAGGTTTGACGCCAGGTGCGCACTCTCTTGCGGAAATTCCGCCAACGACGGGTTGACCATTTTGTCGTGCGCGGGCGGGAGGTGACTACTTCGGAAGCAAATATTCGCTCTCGAGCCACCCGATATTCCTGCAGTCTAACATGATAAGGTTTTAGAGTGCGTATTTGAGGCTGCCGGGGTTCTTCTGGCAGTGACTGCGGTAGTCGCTTCAATATGGTCGTTGGCGAGGTCTCCGGAAGAGAGTGAACATCCGCAGTCATAGTGGTCATGGCTGGTGGGTTAACGTCAGGTTTGTAGGGGTGAGCAGCTGGCTGGGGAACTACTGCGGGGGCTTCGAGTACCACTGAGGTGGTACGGTACTCGCTCGTCCGTTTTTTGGAGTGGCACCATCTGGGTAGTCTGGAACACAGGTGTTTGACTCCGCGTTTTCTTCCAGATCTGGGTTGTTGCAATTTAGTGCCACTTCTGCGATTTCACGTTGCGAACCCGTCCTCGCATGCAGGTAAGGCCGTTCTTGGAGGTCTTCTTCAAGCCTCTCCAATCGACTCACGAACCTCAGCAGTGATTCTATGTTCTGCGGGTCCGAGTTTACAACATGGCAACGAAGTTCCGGCTTTAGATTCCGTTTCAACACCCGCAGCAGTTGAGTGGAAGACATAGGCTCTGACAACTGGTCATTCAACCGAAGGATATCGGCTCGATATTGATGAAAGGGCTCGTCCGGACGTTGCCATCTGGCATGGATCTTGTCCAGGACACTCTCATCCATGTTGACCGTCGGGTATTCCATGCGGAATACCTCCTTCAGCCGTGTCCAGCGTATTGATGGTGGGGCCGAATGAATCCGCCAGTAAGTCTCGAGTGCTGCTCCCCTGAACAGCATTGGTAAATATCCTGCCAGCGCCGTGTAGTCGCCGGCCAACATCTCTCCGACTAAGGACTCCACCCGACCAATGAAAACTTCCAAGTTCAGGCCGTTTGGCTCCCCGCTAAAATGAAGATTCCAAACCTGTACAATGCTGGGAATATGCTTCGGTTTCAGCATATAGGGTTGTTCCTGCGGAGCCACTGAACCTAGAGTCGGTGGTGGTGCTTGGTTGAGTCGTGGCGGAAGATCCCAGGCGTTCCAAGGCTGGTATCGAGATGGTGGATCCGGATCCTCAGACGGATGGTAGTCTGCTCTTCGGATCTTGTTCCACTGGTCGATAACTGGTTCTTGAGATCGTCGTGCCGATTGAAGTCGTTGTAGTGTTGACTCGGTTTGTTTACAGCGACGTATGAAGGAGTATATACGTTCCACTTCAGTGTAACACTCATCACAGATGTGGTCTGGTTTGCCATCTTCCAATGTGATGTTGATGTTGAGGGACTCCTTCAGGAAGTCGACAATAAAAATCCTCCTCGCTTCATCGACGAAACTATCACAGAGTGGATACATGTCTTCGCCAAGTCGTAGGCAGAGTCGGCATGCACTTGTAGGCTATCCTAAAATATTTTAATCTAATTGGACTAAAATGGGTTAAATAATTGCGACAATGAAGCTATAAATAAAATTGAAATTGAATTAACATGACAACAATACAAAAAGTGGCCGAGAGTGGCGAGCTATAAACACTCCTCACAAAAAAAATGTATGGTAAAAGTTTTCTCAATTTACGTTTTAAGTATCAAAAAAAAAATTTTACTTTATCAAAAAAAAATAATTGGTCTTTCTTCCCAAGCAAGGACACCAATGGCACCTTCCTTCTGTAGTGTTTCAGGGACAACTCTCTTGCGGCACCATGAGAAGCAGGGTTCAGAAGTGATCCCTCATCCGCAAGTTTTTCAAGTTACCACTTGTCAGCCCAGGGTTGAATTCTAATCCACAAGCAGCGCGTGTCTTATCATGGATAGTCATGGATTAGCTAATCAGCCAATCACATGAAATCAAAATCCATGTAATTTAAGACACCTAGGCACCGCTGGTTTGGGGAGCGGATCAGAATCCTCCGCAAAATAGCTGTTGGGATAATAACTTCCGAACACAAAAAGGGACTCTAATATCATTTGGCCTTACTAGTTATACAATGGTGGTAAACCACCAAAGTACAAATCAAAAGCAGGACCAAACGATATTGATGTCCAAAGACAACACACGTTCGAAAGTTACTAGGCTTGCTGGAGCACGATCAGTGCAATTACCCTCGGGGGTTATCTACCCGGCAATAATTCTAACACCTAGTGGGGACACCTAGAGACGATGGACTGTCTCGTGCTCACGACTGATGATACAGCCGGGCATTTCGGGCCCCACGTTGGGCGCCATTTGTAGTGAATAGAAGAGTTTCCATAAGGTCCGTGAAGGACTGCAGCGATGTTCTGCTGCCTCGGCAGAGGAAGGTGTCGGTATCTGCCGAGAATGCCCTCGTCTGGAGACGCGTGAATGCGCTGGCAGGCTAGCATTGCGGTGTCGTGGGGCGGGTTCATTTCCCCAGCACGAGGACCCACTACAAAAAATTTCGCATTCACGAATTGGACTGCAGATCAAAAGGCGACCGAAGTCGCAAAAATTTGTAGATAACCTCACAGAGGGAGATAGGACTTGTTACGAGAACAAGTGGAACCTGAAAAGAAAGGCGAACTTGGGGTGACCTCGTCATTACCCGACGAAGTTCATGGCCCACAAATGAAAGAGGGGCAAACGGGTGATGGTGGAGCCCCTTCGTACCCACCCAACCGGAATAAATCCATAGATATCTTGTTGAAGTGGCCAGGTATTCCTCTTCTGAGTGGAAAACTCATACAACTTGAATTGTATGAACTTTCCCATCAGAAGGGGAGTACCCCGGTGACCAATTGATGCCATAGAATTATACAATTTGATTGCATAACTCTATGCCATAAAGAGGCACTCTGCTTGGGCCACTCAACCCAAAAAGTCACCTGAAACAGAAAAAGGATTAATAAGTACCTGGTGGCTGGCTCATGGTTTTAGGGGTCAGCCGGTTAGAAGTTGAAGAAAGGAAAGACCGACTTTTACATTTAACATTTCATGCTTTGCCGTTTATTGTCTAATTTACAGGTATCATACATTCTCAAAGTATTATAAGCTCGATAAGAGATATTAAGAGTTGGACAATCGTCACGTTCGCGTTCCGTTATGAACATGCAAAAATATTTATACGATTTAACACGTAACTGCGATTCATTAGAAATCCGACATGCATGAGCTCTATTCTGTATTCAATGGATAAAAAAGAAAAAATTTGGGTTCGATACGTGGTACCACTCATCAAAACCTAATGTTTTCCCCATATGTTAATTCCGAAAAATTCATATATTTTTTCTTTTTCTTTGTTTACCTATCAAAAGGTAAAAAAAATTAAGACTTATCTAGGCTATTAAGAGAAATCCCGAAATTATAAAAAAAAATTTAATTTTAAATATGAAAAAAATGTCTTTAAATCGTTCGCGTTTTATTGATTTTGCTTAGTCTGTCATATGGTTTCTATTTAAGATTTTTGATCGTCCATCAAGTAAATTTCCTCTTGGTGAAAAAAGATAATTATCTAATAGCAATAAATTGCATGTTTCCTTTCTAGCCAACGGCCCCATACACCTCTCTCAACGATGCTTGAATTTTGTTTTCGAATTTAACGATTCTTCGGCGGTCTCTGAATCTCCACGAAACTGCACGCACCACGATTTTCACTTTACGCTGGGATTTCGCGCGAAATATTGCTCACTCAGTTAATAAGTTAAAACTTTACCTTTTCGCCTTTCCTTTTAGCCTCTACTTCCGTATTCTATTGCCCATTTTTCATCCCCAGCGTAATATTCGTCATGTCCTTGACTTGAGCGCACGCACCAAATCCCAACTGGCGTTCCTCGTTTAGCACCGGCCGTTGTTACGCGATGAAGTCCACACCAATAAATTGCCAAGCAGACCATCAAATACACCAAAGTCCTTGCTGAATGAGAACCAAAAACCGAAATTTTGGAGTAGTATTCACAAGATTAAGTGTCCCAAGGCTGCGAAAGCAAGCATAGGGTGCGTGGTAGCCAATGAGAAAGGAAAAGTGGTTGCAACATCCATGCGAACTCTACGAAATGTGTATGGCAATTAAAGCACAAAGCGCGTGGAGATAATTTGTCTACATTAATTGGCAACAAAACAGCCACAAGCGGAGCGTACACTTGAAAATCTCGCGATTTTCGCACACAAAACAGGCGAGCACCACAAAACACCGAATTGCATCTTTCACTTCAAAAGCAAGCGACACCTCTTATCTCGTCGGACTTTGCAAGCGTTTCGGGCGAACAAAATAGTGCAAACGCTATTCACACAACCGTTTTCTCCAACATCCCCGAAATAGCGCACTGTATTGAACCCGTTGTTCTTGGTGACCGCTGACTTTCACTAATCCCGTATTAATCGCTGCATGCGCGGGCGTTTGCTTTTCTTCCGTTCAAAATATCAAATGACAAACACTTCACAATTCGATATCGCGCAAGAATGAAATTGGAAAAAGTTTATTTCTTTTCAAGGTGCTGTGGCGGTTATAATGCTTTTTATTACCGTCCTTCAACACACTGTGAAAACACTCCACTCTCCGAATAATCTGTTCCTTTTTTTTCCTTTCGCCTCCGACGTGCTCGCCGCCAAAGTCAATCGCAGACTCCCCTCCTATCCACTTTCATCTTCACGGGATCCGTTTCATCCAACCTAATCCAGTTCAACAATATCGTTCCGCTTAAATTTTCCGTTTCAGCCACACTCCGCGAGCATTATTTAAATCCATTTCTTGTTCGTGATGTCTTCTCAATTCATTGTTGTGTTAATTTATAAAAAGATATTCAACAATTCTATTTTTCTTGTATGTTTTCTTTTCGTCGTAATTTAAATTTGTGTAACCGTGTGTCACTATTTCTTAAACGCAAAATAAATATACATTTAGTTTAAAATATATGGACATAATAAATGACTACGTGTTGCCTGTCTCGTTTACACAAAACATACGAACAATTAAGATTTATTTGACTACATGACGAATTTTCAATGATAAAATAGTTAAAACACTTTCAGTTCAGAAATAATGATTGCATATAGTTTCATTTTGTTGCATCGCACTTTACCTATATGCATTTCTGTGTGGCTCAGTGTTGATGAATTGTTTGGTTTATGATTGAAACGGGAAGGTAGCAGATGATGGAGGAAGTGGTAGGGGTGGCGATTGCTTGTTGTTACTGTATAACGATTTTATTGAGGACGGCAATTGATGATTTATGAATGTTTCCTCCTCGTCGTTTGATTGCTTTTCAAGGTCAATTAGCTTTTCAAATAATTCATCTACTAAGTTTTCAATGCATGAAATCTCTTGTTAATTTACAACTTTTCAATGGTCGTTTGCGGAACTCGCCACTTTATTAGAATTCATTTATTTTATCTTTTAGAGCGAGTTCGCGGTTGGTAAAAGAATGCAAGTTTTATTATTATTTCTTTGAATAATGGATGTTTTAAAGTCTTTGATTATACAAGATGTACAAGTATATTGTCTCTCTCTCTCTCTCGCTCACGTTTTCCTTCCTCATTTTTCTGATGTTTGGAATTTATTATAATTCGGATAAGATCATGTGCATACTGTTGTTCATTTCTATATCATTCATTGATGACGATTACTACAGGGCAGCTAATTTTTTCGCGATCCCAAGGCGATGCGGATTGCGAAAAAGGAGCTGAAGGATCTTTCTGTGTACCATGGGTTGGCTTCGGCGTCGGGACTAGAAATGTCGAACAATAAAAGAAAAACACAATTGACAGACGGACGGACTGACTTATGTTTATGTTTGGCCGGAAGTATACAACCCTTGCGCGTTTTTTGAAAATATATGCGGACGGACAAACAGACGTGACTAATTATCTATCGGCGCAGGTCTTTCGCGTGGTATATTCCCACTTCTTTTCCCGATGGATCCGTTATCAGGTAACGGTTAGGTCCCATTACCTTCTTTATGCGGCTTTTCAAGAATCGCCTGTCCAGCTTGGCGTTGTAATGCTCCGCGGCGTCACTTTGGCGGAAGTTTCGCCGGAAAACTTCATCTCCTTCTTTGAAATTAGCAGATCGGGATCTGAGATTGTACTGCGTCTCATTTGCACGTCCCGCGGCCTTAATCTTCCGTCCGATTTGTTGGCGGAGGTCTCCTAAACGTTCGTGGGGCTCCAGCGCAACGACGGGGTCTCCCAAACACTTTAATTGCCGTAACAGCCGGTATGATTTACCGTGGCAAATCATGTGCTGTCCAAAGGCGGCAAAGTAAGGGGCGACACCGGTGACGGAATGATACGAGGATCGCAGGGCGCATGTGATGGCAGATAATCGCCGATCCCAATCCTTTTGAGATGGGTGGACGTAGGAACGGATCGCGGCCAATAGGGTGCGGTTCAACCGTTCTGATGCGTTAGACTGAGGAGAGTATATGGGCGTCAGTTGGTGTTCAACGCCATACTGCTCGAGTAGGCTCTTAAACTGCCGAGACCGGAACTGTACTCCGTTGTCTGAGTACACACTCTCTGGAACCCCGAACACATGGAATACCCGGTTCTCTAAGAATTTCACGATAGATGGAGTTGTGAATTTACGGATAGGTTCCACCAGTGGGAACTTTGAAAGCTGGTCTAGAACGACTATAGCTCCGATGTGTCCCATGGAAGACCGAGGATATGGACCGAGTAGATCGATGTATAGACGTTGGAATACGCGTCCTGGGACGTTGAGTTGACCCATAGGAGGTCGAAGAGGCTGGTTGGGCGCTTTGGTGCCTTTACAGGTCTCACAGGCGCTCACGTAGTCTTTGACCTGCGATGCCATTTTAGGCCAAAAGAAGTATTTCTTGAGTCGCCGTAACGTCCGACCGTAACCTCCGTGGGCACTTAAAGGATGGTCATGTGCGCGGAGGATCAGATTTTGTGTCATTTCCTCCGGTACCCAGAGTTTCCAAGACTCTTCTTCCTGCCATGGATCACCAGCGGCGTATTCATTTCGTCGATACACGTAGCCGTCTATTACCTTCAAATCAGGCAGCTGCGATTGTTGGGTCGCTATGGTTTGCCTCAACTCTTTGTAGCTGTCTGATTCGAAATGTGGGCTGCCCAAATCTATTTCGATGGGGTCCTCGTCATTTATTGTCAATTCGGCTCCCTCAGGGGAAACATCCTTTTATTCACTACAGGTGCGAGGGGGCACCAAATCCATCCGGTTGCCCCTCTTATTTGTGGGCCATGAGAATCGTCGGGGAACGACGAAGTCTCCCCAAGTCCGTCTGTTTTCACCCGTTTCAACTTGTTCTCTGAGCAAGTAATTTTGCCCTTTGTTAGTTACCTATCTCACTAGAAGAGGGATCCTCACGGGGTAGCAAAACGAAACCTGGCTCGAAGTAATGTATCAAATGGTTCCAGACCAGGTTCTCAGGTTGACAGGCGAGGTGTTTAGTGGGTTGTCCAGACGCTCGCGAGCATGGGAACCCCACACACAGTGCGTAAATAGCATTCACCTCTCAACCACAAAAAAAATGGGATTTGAAAAAAAAACATCAAAATAAAAGAAAATGGGAAGACGAATAAAAATAACGAATCGTTAAAGTATAATTCTTTAATTAGAGTTTCAGCGGAAACCGAAGTGGAAGGTGAAAATGTCGAGTGGGTGGGGTTCGATGTAATCCGCGACTAATAGATTCAGCGCTTTCGGTTCGTTTACGCGGTGCACTAACTTGTCGTTTAGCCATGTTTACGAAGCGTAGAATATTTCGGTTAGGATTAACGAAGCACCACGTCGGTATGTAGATTGGGAACGCGCGAGTTCGATTTTTGTTCTTGTTGATTTGTTGGAAGCCTCACAAAACCTGCGGGAGAGTAATGTCGGAATTTTTCTTCAAAACATTTTTGAACGTGTTTTAAGCAGGCAATTCGAATCGGCGGCTGAAAATTTGAATTCCTCTCCGAACTAGCCGCAGGCCTGCGGATATCAAATAAACAATATAATTGACACAACACTGCCAGCCAGGCACAAATTCTAATTTTGTTGCCCACTTAAAAAGGCAAGGCCCGATGACTTTTCTAGAAAAAAAACTACAAATTTATGGCATTTAAGGACCACTAAATCAAATGTTCAAGAATTATTTACTTAACAGGAAAATCGTAAAGAACAGCAGTCAAAAATGTTTTGAGTGATCTGGCACTTATGAACTCAGGAGTTCCACAGAGCTACATACTTTGTCCAACTATATTCCTGCTATACACAATAGTTTGAGTAATGGTTACTATACATTATACGCCGATGTACTGCCTTACTTAACTTGAGACGCGCCAAGGACCACATCGAAAACATCATCAATGAGGATCTACAAACATTTAATTCGTGGCTCTTACATATATAAAGATTGCATTATTTTCAAACAAAGGTAAAAGGAAAACATAGATATTGATATAAAAATTAATGGCGTGAAATTGTAGAGAGATGGAAATCAAATATCTCGGACTTATTATCGACCATCGCCTAACTTGGTTACCTCATATAACCAACATGAGACAATTAGCTCCAATAGTTGGCTTGTTGAGAAGATATGAGGGATTTTCGAAGAATATTAAACGAAAGGTTTTAAATGCATTCATACTGTCGAAACTACATTCGGAATGGATATCTGATCTCAGTTAGCAAATCAGCACATAGCTATTAGTTCTAAATTTCCCAATGCTCACACAGCCCAAATTAGTATACCAATCAAATAATGCATTATGTATTTAAACAAATCTTTATAATGAAGAAGGCTAAGCTTATATTTAAATGTATCAAACTCAGTTCGTCATCGCAAATATTATTTATTAGAGTATCGCAAATGAATCAGTACAATTCCAAGAATTCTGATCAACTTGAAATGCTTTTCGCAAGATTGCCTAAAACGCTGTAAATGATGCTCTTCGTAGATATAACAACCTTCCTGGTTCGGTTTTTAAGAAAAGACAAGCGTTTCTAATGATGTACGATCAAATCTCAGTTCAGTAAATTTCTACACAATGTCATAGGGAATTTTTAACCATATTATCGAAAACTTGGAGATAGCCCGCGCGGCGCAAAAATTTTAACATTTTTTTCTAATTTTTTAATCTGACAATTAGCTGCTTCTCACATTCCTTCTGGTACAACCCTTCACCGCCATTCAATCTTGTTCAAATTTCGTATGAAGCAGATTTCAAGCTTGAAATTAACTATCCTTTGCTTGCTTTCGCGTCGATTTTCAGGGCAAATAAATTACTAAGGTTTAATATAAGCTTGAAATTAACTATCCTTTGCGGGCTTTCGCGTCGATTTCCAGGGCAAATAAATTACTAAGGATTAATACGAACCTATATGCACATACGAGTCTGCGCCCGCGACGCGTAGGGCCGATGCCACGAAAGTGCCGTCACCCCAGCTATTCTTACGATTGAATCTCAGTCCAAGAACCTTTCAAGATAGCATGTTAGGGCAGTTATTTTGACCCTGTGGTCCAGATGCTTGAAGAGACAGCGATTCTTACTAACTCACGAGTTTTTTAACTGCGTCGAACTAATATTTTTCTCCGAGAGCTGATCACGAATTGGAGAAGATTATGGAATGACCAAATATTTTTGTATGCCGCCTTAAACCGGTGATCTAAGCATTGTTTGGATGGCACATCTGATGACCCGGATGAAAAGTACAGTGCTAAGATTGCTTCTGCGACGAAGACAGCGTGATAGAGTGGTAGGGACTCGAGGTATAGAAATATTAATCACAGGAAATCCATGCCAGTATGGCCGAATACAAAAAACTAATCTTTATCCACACTAGCTCTTAAAGGATGTGAACTGAAATGGGATAGGATGATGGATGTGATGAATATTCTCAATGAGGCAAATAAATCAATCGATCAACTATAAAATTCATTTTGGTTATGATAGAACCCACCTTGATAGAACGATCATTTGAACTGGTCGCAAATTTTGTTTTATTAAGTAGCAAGTCCATATCAAGTACAGATCCCAAATGCTCCTTCTTTTCTCCGATCATGAATAAACAATATCCACAAGCTTCACGAGCCTCAGATTGCGTAGACCACACATTAACGGAACCATTCGTTTGACATACTAAAAACTGAAAATTTTTTAGAAATTGTACTAGATAAGTTCAAGTTATTAACAATTCTGTCTTCCGTAAATTTAACTTTCGTTACTGGAGAGTCCGTTTGTAGTTTGAAGCAGGAGGTAGTTTCACGAATATCTCTTAAATCTTCAAACCCCCATATATTCCCATTCCATATTCTTCCTTTAATATCATTCGATGCGATAATTGTAAGGCCTTTGCTATTCATACTCAAACTTTCGTAGAAACTATTGAGTTTCGGGATTTTTTCCACTGCCTTATGGCGATATTCTTGGGAGTTATAGTTTGGGTGATGCGTATCCAATTGATCAGTTTGATTCAGGACCTCGTAAGAATCAGGCGCTGAGTACAATTTAATGTAATCTACGCGTTCCATCGTCTTATCTCAATTCACTAAAACCTTAACTCCTTAAACGCACGCTTGGAACAGGTAGCTAACTGTTCCATTCTTGGAACAGGTACTTTGAGGAAAGCTCCTCAAAGAACAGGTATTGGAACAGGCAACTAACAGGAACGGCCCGATGCTAATGGAACACTGAATTTTCTTGTCATCAATTCTCGCTGTCGATAAGGAGAAATCTTCATATTATCATATGATTTTTTTGCATTCGCTGTCAAATTCGGTTGTGAAAACGCGTAAACAAACTCGATTGCTGTGTAATTTGGATGTTAAAATCAGTGAAAATTCGTGATTTATCTATTGTACATGAACAAGACAATAAGAGACAATCTATCGGTTAGATTGCAAGTGAGAAAACGTTATATTTCGACGAAAAATTAAGAAAATGCAAAGAAGTTTCAAAAATATGGAGCGTTGTGAAAATATGTAATAAAAGAACGACCCGCCAGCCCACAGGAGTAGCATTTCCTAGGTTAGTAGCAACATAAAACGTAGAAAAGAAAATACAAAATTTGGAAGTGTTTTTTCATTCAAAATCACTGCTTTCAATTCATGCATGATTATGTTTACATTACGATGGCGACCATTTTTTTCGATTAGTTTTCGCGTAGTAGCGCCTGCATTTTGGGGGCAAGTCTTGCTAGCATATTGCTTGAATAATTTAACTAATGAAATCAATTTTATTTCTTTTTCCAGATGTCTGTTAAATGATACTTCACATGCGAAAATATGGGGATGAAAAAATAATTAATGGACAACAATCGGTAAACTGTTCACTTTTATAAATCTCATCTGAATCTCAGACATATTTTTATTTTTGCAGGCAAATGCAACGAGTTTAGCGACAGGTTTGATTTCAAGTGCCTCTTTGGATGTGGAAGCTATTTCATCCTCGAAAGCGGAAAGCAGATTCCTTTAACTGTAGGCATATATAGAATGAATTCCATTTATTATATTATTGAATTTTCAAATGAATAAAAGTAATTTCGAAATAATTAGTCTTTATATCAACAAGCAGTAGGATATATGAACTCCTCAAAAATATGCTTTGTACAAATACGAATTTTGTATTTAAGCTTTTCATCAATTTTATAGCCTATATCAAAGAGATAAATTTATTATTGGAGCGCAGGTTAATTCATTTAAAGAAAAGCGTTGGATTTTTAGGACTAATCACTGGTTTCAGAAATTCAATAGTAGTAAATAACATATTTATAAACAATAGTACTCTCAAATTTGTTCCCTCGTACAAATTAGTTCAACATCTTATAAAGTTATTTTTTATCCATTCAATCAAGTCTCGGCCATAGCAATATAATATACAAACTGTAAGGCATTTTACTACCACGTACGAGAAACTTTAATTTACTCCAAATAGTATACTTAAAAATGTTCAAGTGACATGCATCGGAAAGCTACTCTTTATTGTATATGGTGAGCACATGAACAACAAACGACACTTCAGTTTGTTAGTTAAGCTTATAGCAGTAAAATACATTAACACAAAATACTTTTTGATTGCGAAATTAAAGTCAGAATATATTTCTGTTAGCCGATATCTCAACAAATTATTACACCTTAAAGATCCGCAGGGGGAATGCCGGTCGACAAGACCACTCTTGGAGGCCAGCATTCTTTGGGGAGTTCCGCCCCCACGTACCCGAGGAAATTCCCGCAGGGAGAAAGCCGGTCGACAAGAACATTCTTGGAGGCTAGCATTCTTTGGGGAGTGCCGCCCCCACGGACCCGAGGATATGGGGGGTGCCGTGAGGTTCCCTCTTATTGTATCTGGATTACGCTTTGGACAACGAACTGGAATTGACGCTTTGGGCTGGCGGATGTGATGGTTTGGACCTAGTTGCTTTGCACAGTAGCGCCGAGGTGAAACTCGTGTGTGAACGGCTCCAATTCAACTATCATACCGTCTCCGTCCCGGTAAAACCTTGGCAGGCCTCGGAGTACGTTCGAAGTTCGCACCATTGGGTTGGTGGTGTAGGTTCGGTTGAGACGGACTCCCGATTAGCGCTGGTCTGGCTCTGAGCACTTGTCCCCATAAGGGCTTGTGCCAACCCTCGCATGGCCTCCCTGCTCTGCAAAGATAACCATGGGACCAAAAAGGCGACTACACACACGAACGGAGATAGCGGCTCCGAGGGGGGACCCAATAAAATGGAGCAAACAAATGAAACCACAAGCAAACAGGACGCTAGCACGGAGAACCCTTTCAGGCAAAAACCGCTGTTGGCAAGAACACCGATAAAACAAGTCACCGATTGCGGGGGGAGGCAGCAAACCCCAGAAACACTGTTAAAGTCAACACCACAGGTTAAATCATCGGAGACAGACCACAGACGGACTAACGAACGAAAGAAGGCAGAGTGCGTTGTGCAACCTGGCATCATTGCAGCCTTTGGGCGCAGTAGAAGGACTATGCGCACCCCGGAGCGCCCAGTGCAAGACGTACACAATCCGGATCAAGCTGCGACACCAACGGAGGCCAGTGTAAGACTGGGGGAGGGAGAAGTTTTGCCGTTGGCCGACGCCACTTCAAACGCGATCCAAGCGATAGAAGCAAAAGGGCTAGGAAACGGGGGCCTCTCCCAAGAGGTGGCGCCAAATAACACAATCGCCCTTGACCGCGCCGAAGAGGAGCGGCTTACTCGGAAAGCGGGGAATATCGTCAAACAACTGAGGGCTGCCTGCGAAGTGCAGAAAAACATAGGCAAGAGTGTCAAGAATGGCATTCTTGAACTGGAGGAGCTTTTTGGCCGCATAACGCACTACAGGCGGAGGTGGCTTGCAGCCGAGAAGCACCAAAAAGACACGCTCTCCCTCGAGGCATCAGTGGGTCCTAGCAGCAGCAAAAGAATGGCCGGTAGCCCAATTGAAGGCGACTGTGAGAAAAGGAGGAAGGATGAGACCATAAACCAAGTTGACACTCCAGGCGAGGAGTTTCATGTGGTGCGAAACAAGGCAGCGAAAAAAGCGGCCAAAAAGCTACTCCTAGAAAAAAAAGACAAAGAGCTCAACCACGAAGAGAACAAGGAGCCCCCCGCTATACCGCAGAAAACAAAAAGCAAACCGCGGCACAAACCCTTGCGAGAAGCACTGCTTATTAAACCTTTTAAGGGCCGAACCTACGCAGATGTCCTGCGTGAAATTAAAGGAGCGGTCAAGCCAGACGACACCAAAACTGCCATCAAAGCAGTTCGACCAACCCGGACCGGCGGCTTGCTGGTGGAATTCGGGCCAGAGGCCACAAACAAAGATGCATTCCGTGACGCGGTTCAAAAGGTTCTTGGAGATGCGGCAACGGTTGCCTCGCTTGAACCAATGGCCACCCTGGAAATCAGGGACCTCGACTGCGTCACGGACAAAGCTGAAGTAGAGGATGCCATTAGGAGGGAGTTCCCCAGCTTAAGTGAAGTCAAGGCAAGATTGACGCGTGAAAACACAAGGGGGCAACGCATGGCTATTGTCGAACTAGCTGATAAAGACGCCCAGCAAATCCTGGCGAAGGGCAAAATTAAGATAGGTTGGGTGATCTGCAGGATACGGAGAAGAGCGATCCCTATCCGCTGCTTCAGATGCCTCGAATACGGACACACCGCGTATGGCTGTAGGGGACACGACAGGAGATCTCTGTGCTACAAATGTGGTGAAACGGGGCACAAAAGGAAGGAGTGCACGAACGAGGCAAAATGCATTCTTTGCAAGGACGCTAAGCTAGCACCCGGCGACCTCAAACATGAGCCGGGGACAGGGAGATGCCGGGTTTTCAAGGAGGCCCTAACTAAAGCCAAATCGATACTCAAATGATCCGTATCCTGCAGGTCAATTTGCACCGAAGCACAAACGCCCAGGACCTACTTGAGCAGTTTGCGAGGGATAAGAAAGCTGACCTCCTGTTGCTGAGCGAGCAACATCATAACAAGGACTCGCAAGCGTGGTACCCTGACAAAACTGGTACCTCGGCCATCTGGGTTCGAGACAGCGCCCGCCTTCAGGTGCAGGGCCATGGACGCGGGGATGGTTTTGTGTGGGTGCGGTGTTCAGGGATAACATATTTCAGTGTTTATCTGACGCCTAACGAGGCAATGCGATCCTTTCGAACCAAACTCGATGCCCTGGAGGACGCTGTCTCGAACACAGAGGGCCGCATGCTGGTCGGGGGAGACTTCAACGCTAGAGCCATCGAATGGGGTATGCCACAATCCGACCCAAGGGGAAAGCAAATATTGGACATGGCGGCCAGAACAGCGCTTTTTGTCCTAAATACTGGTAACACCCCTACTTTCCGCCGCTGGGGTTGCGTAGGAACCATACCCGATGTGACACTCGCTTCGGAGTCCCTGGTACCTAGAGTACACAACTGGCGAGTACTAGAGGACTACTCGGCTAGTGATCACCAGTATATAGCTGTTGAGATTCACGACGGTGCCACTCTGCGTGCATATGCCCAAACTTCAATCCTCGGATGGAGGACTGGGAGGATGGACGTCGAGAAGTTCACTGACGCGCTTACGGCAGGCGCACCGTTGCTGGGAGCTCCGCCAGGGAGTGGAGGGCCTACAGCCAAGGACTTGGTGAACTCAACTATGAGTACCATCATAGCTGCTTGCGAGTCTTCCATGCCCCGCCGAAGACCCCGACATGGTAAGCCTCCAGTATACTGGTGGTCAAACGAGATCGCCGAACAAAGAAGCGAGTGTCACAAACTTCGGCGAGAGGCCCAGCGGGCGCGAACACGGGAGGAGGCAGACACTAGGCTAGCAGCATACAGGTCCGGCAGGAAATATCTTCGCAGGCTTATTAACAAGAGCAAGGCCCGATGCTGGCAAGACCTCGTGGACGATGTAAATAGGGATCCGTGGGGCCTAGGTTACAAGCTGGTCATGGGGAAACTTGGTGCCCTACGGAAGCCTTGTATACATGACGCGGAAAAGATGGACGCGATAGTGCGGGGACTCTTCCCCGCACATCCCGTCCGTGTTGACGCTGTCCATGGTGAAACAGCAGTCGAGTGCCCACTCTTCACACAGCTGGAACTGGAGGAGGCAGTCCTCTCCCTGAAGGCAAGGAAGGCTCCAGGTCCAGATGGTGTACCAGCTGAGGTTTTGCAGCTCGTCTATCACCATTGTCCTGACTTGCTGCTCAGCACATTCAACGCTTGCCTACGGGACGGGGTTTTCCCGGTACGATGGAAGGTGGCGAGGCTCGTGCTGGTCAGCAAGGGGAAGGGAAATCCCGAATCGCCGTCTGCATACCGCCCGTTATGCATGCTAGACACGGCTGGGAAAGTGCTAGAGAAACTCATCAAGGGAAGACTCACTGACGCGATTCGTGCTGCTGGGGACCTATCTCCTCGGCAGTACGGCTTTAGAGCAGGACGTTCTACCATTGATGCGATTGCAGAGGTGGTGAACGCGGTCCAAAAGGCAGAGGCATATAGTCGCACCAAGCGACGGATCGTCCTGTTGGTGACACTCGACGTCAGGAATGCCTTCAACTCCGCTAGATGGGTGGATATTCTGGATACGCTGGAAAACTCTTTTCAAGTTCCAGAATATCTAATGCGGCTTTTGAGGAACTACCTAAAGGACCGAAGCCTGCTCTACGACACGACACAGGGCCAACGAAGGATGGCGGTTACATCGGGTGTTGCCCAGGGATCTATCCTTGGTCCGGACCTGTGGAACGTGTCTTACGACGGGCTACTGAGACTTGAGATGCCAGATGAGTCGCGCTTGGTCGGCTATGCGGATGATGTTGCGGCTCTGGTCGCCGGACGCACCGTTGAACAAGCGCAACTTAGGCTAGGTATGCTAATGCGCCGAGTGAGGGACTGGATGACTACTCGCGGGCTCAGTCTAGCACTGGAGAAAACCGAAGTGGTCATCTTGACAAAAAAGAGAATCCCTAGAGTAAGGATGATCAGTATTGGAGATATACAGATCGAATCGAAGCCAGCGGTGAAGTACCTGGGGCTACTGATCGACTCGAAGATGAGTTTCTCTGAGCAAATCAGGGCAACGGCTGAGAAGGCTGCTTCGGGAATATCGGCCCTGAGTCGACTTATGGCCAACGTAGGGGGACCCAGCCCATCAAGAAGACGCCTCTTGATGAGTGCTGTAGGGTCAGTGCTACTGTACGGAGCAGAGGTATGGGGCGACGCTCTCAGCAAGGAGGTATACCGAAAACGATTGGCACAGGTACAGAGAAGAGGAGCACTGAGAATTGCATCTTCGTATCCAACAGTCTCCGACTCGGCGGTGAGAGTGATTGCAGGCGTGATACCTGTCGCCCTCCTTGCTAGAGAGCGCCGCGCTATTTACCTGCGCCGAAACGAGGATGCGAGGGAGATGGTTGTCCGCGAGGAGAGACAACGCTCGCTCAACGATTGGCAGCAGTCTTGGAGGAATTGCACGAAGGGAAGGTGGACTGCGCGCCTCATCCCGGATGTGAGACCGTGGCTAAATCGAAAGCATGGTGAGACTGACTTCTATCTGACCCAGCTTTTGAGCGGGCACGGGTGTTTTCAGTCTTACCTGCACAAGATCGGCAAGTCACGGTCTCCCGATTGTCGGTTTTGCCCAGGAGAGGAGGACAATGCCTGTCACACATTTTTTGCGTGTACGAAATGGGCCAGGCTGCGAAGGGAACTCTACAGGGAGACGGGAGAGCTCACCCCGGATAATATAGTTGCGGTGATGCTCGAATCGGTTGACAAATGGAACCAGGTGGCACATTATGCTCGGGCAGTCCTAAAATATAAAAGGGACTCACAGCAGCCGGAGGCGCTGGGGCTGGGGGATCGCTCTTCTGGCAATTCCTCTTCCCCCCTCCCCTCCCGCTAGGAAAGGGACTCCCCAGCTTGAAGGCGCCCCACGGCGTAACAAAACGAGACCTGGCCCGAAGTAATGTGTCAAACGGTTCCAGGCTAGGTTCTCAGATTGACAGGGGAGGTGTTTAGTGGGTAGTCCAAAGGTATCCTCCATGGGAGTCCCACACTGCCAGACTCGGCGGGCATAAATGCCTTCACCTCCCTACCACAAAAAAAAAAAAAAAAAAAAAAAAAAGATATGTAGTTCTCTCACATAAAGCGAAGGTCAAGCTCAACGATTATACATTTCACCTTGATTCCACTGAAGACGATCCAAAGCCTGGTTATGAAAGGAAAAGGAAGGTGAAAAAGTATAAAAGAATGAACGATTATAATTTTAGTAGTAGTTGAATTTGTAATTACCTAAGGAAAAGATTTAGTTTTTGCTTATTAAATGTCGCTGTGAGTTTCTTTTTATCTAAATAAAGTTTTACAAACTATTCAAGTCTGAAATAGGAACATTATCAATCAATTATGCAATGGCAGTTAACTTACATTTTCAAATATTTCTAAACTGTAGCTCCCTTTTTAGACTACACCCTTCCAAAATTAAATCAGAAGAGCAACGTGCGTGGCGCATCGGGAATTGATGACAAAATTTGAGTTGATGTTCCACTCCAGTGTTCCATTCTCAAAGGAACAGGTAGCTAACAGGAACGGCCCGATACTAATGGAACACTGATTTTTCTTGTCATCATTTCTCGCTGTCGATAAGAAGAAATCTTCATATTATCATATGATTTATTTGCATTCGCTGTCAAATTCGGCTGTGAAAACGCGTACACAAACTCGTTTGCTGTGTGATTTTTATGTTAAAATCAGTGAAAATCCGTGATTTGTGCGCTGTTCATTAACAAGACAATAAGGGACAATCTATCAGTTAGATTGCAAGTGAGAAAACTTTATTTTTCGACGGAAAAGTAGAAACATGCAAAGAAGTTTCTAAAATCATGTGCATTATGAATATATGCAATAAGAGAACGCACCGTCAGCCTACAGGAGTATTATTTCATAGGTTAGTAACAACATAATTATTTTTTCATAGGTTAGTACAACATTCAGAAGTTTTCTTTCACTCAAAATCACTGCTCTTTATGTTTACATTTCGGGGGCAACGATTTTATTCGATAAGTTTTCGCATAGTAGCGCCTGCACTTTGGGGGCAAGTTTTTTTTTGAACATATTGCCTGAATATTTTACTTTCAGGAGTCTGTTAAATGATACTGGACATACGAATATATGAAGATGAAAAAATAATTAATGGGGAACAATCGGTAAACTGTTTACTTTTCTAAATCTCATCTGGATCTCAGACATATTTTTATTTTTGCAGGCAAATGCAACGAGCGTAGCGACAGTATTGATTTCAAATGGCTCTGGATGGGGAAGCTATTTCATTCTCGAAAGCGGAAAGCAAAATACCGGAGTTGTTAGTATTATTCTTTTAACTGTAGGCATATATTGAATAAATTCCATTTATTATATTATTGAATTTTCAAATGAATAAAAATAATTACAAAATAATTAGTCTTTATATTAACAAGCAGAGGGATATATGAAATCTTAAATAAGATGCTTTGTACAAAAAATTCGAATTTCGTATTAATACTTTCGATCAATTTTATAGCCTATATCAACAAGATAAATTTATTATCGGGGCGCAGTATAATTCATTCAAAGAAAAGTGTTGGATTTTGAGGACTAATCACTGGTTTGAGAAATTCAACAGCGATAGAGGACATATTTATAACCAATAGTACGCTCAAATTTGTTCCCTCGTATAAATTAAAACAAGATCACATCAAGCTATTTTTTGTCCATTCAATTAAGTCTCGGCTGTAGCAATATACTAACTGTAAGGCAATTTACTGCCAGCTTCAAGAAACTTTTATTTACTCCAAATAGTATACTTGTCATGATTATTTTAAAATTTACTGCGAACGCGGAACCGACCTCTCATCGGTTCTAGACGTTAAGTCTGAGTAGTGCCAACGGATGGTACCAACCGGTCAACTAATCCGTGCACCCTAACCCATTCACGCGGTGGCTGCTTGTCGGCCAGCTAGATCGGAGAGGATTTCGGTCGCGGGTCTCCGAATGGGTTACGCTCATTTACAATATTCAGCCACCTGAACACGCCCGTTTTCAAACGCGTTACAAAACAAAACCATACGGAGAGGAAACCTATTCTACGTTACTCCGTATTTCTTCATTAACCAGTCCAAAGTACAAAATCTAATTTTTACTTCGCGTTCCCGAATTTCCGAAGCGGTACCGAAAAGTATACTGCGTTAACTCAACCCGACGAAAGCTACTCTAACAAAAAGGCAAAACAACAAAGGTACCGCGTACCGCGCGTGACGCGAAACCGACCTCAGCGGATTTTTTTCAAACCCTACCCTCGCGATGGCGTGCTTACCCTGCACCTCATTTCCCGCTGAAAAGCAGAACTACTGGAAAGGAAAGTCGTTTTTTGTCCGTTAGCAATTCATTTTGTTCTTTAATAAAATATTTATAGTTGTTGTGGAATAATGTACAAAAATGTTATGGATGATGAAAAGTAGAGTTATAATTATGTTTCGAGGAAATGTTTTTGATTGTTATTCTCCTCAATTATAATTTCAAAAGATAAATTGTACCAATAAAAATAGCGAGTTTGAAAAAATCAAAATTAAATAACTTCCATTTGTTGTGGTGTTATAAAAACATTCATGTGAGAACTAATAACATTTAAAACTAAATTGTCAAATTGTATCGGTAGTAGAGTAAGTTTATAATGTATACCAACTAATCCTAGGGCTTACGAAAAGATCTTAAAATTAGCGTTGTTACTTCTCTCTTGTAAAGTTATTGCAAAGAAAACTTAATATTAAAATTAAATTTTGTGTATACTATAGATATATATTTCTTCTCGTTAGCTCTTTTCTATTCTATTCTCGACTAAAATTACTATGTTTTTAATAATTAGTACATTTTTTTTATGTTTCGCGGGGTATTTACATGTTTATTGTTCACATCTCTGGACTCGCCATTTATACTGAGATTTTTTTCTTAAAATTTTTTTTTACAAAATGGAATTACTTTCAGTTGTTAGTTCAATTTTCAGCTTTTCTTCATTATGCAATTGAATTTTTATATCGATTATGATTTGAGAAATCCAATGCGATTTACTCTTGCCATGAATGCGTACAAAATATAAAATACGTTCGGTTTCAACTAAAAAGAAGGCGAGGTATATCGTCGCAAAAGTAATTAGTGATACCTAAAAACATGCAAGGAGAATGGTGTATTAAAAACGGAGAAAAGTATAATGCACGAGACCAAATTGATTACAAAATCTAAATAATAGTAATTGAATGCCTTATTTTATTTTTTTTTTCTCTTACTGCTCTCAGGTAATGCTTAAACTTCTCAAAATGTACTTATCATCTTATATTTTTTTAATTTTGTGATATATGTTTTAATGTTCAAATTAATTAAGTCAAGTATGTATGTATCTAGCATTTACAAATGACTTATGTTTAATGTTGTCTCAATATTGAATGACTTAAGAAATTCGGACAAACCAAAATATAAGTACTACAGACGCTTTATTGCTAGCCATTCTAAGGATGTTGTAAAGGCTGATAATAGCGAGAAAACAAAGGGGACTTTTCTGCTCATGACTTGTAACTGATTAACATTCAATCAATATTGCGAACATATCAATCATAAGTCCGCGGTTTTCGCATGTCATTTGAAATTCCCTGTTTGATCATTTATTTTTTTATATTGTTTTCTTTTACTTACAAGACACAATAAATATTGTCCATACTTAAATATATAAAATTAGCAAATCTGAATCATCGATGGTAAAAATCGATTCTTAGGATATATGAAAAAAAAAACTATGAATTGCCACCTTTGTAAGTTCTGGAAAATATAAATGCTTGGTCCTGATGACACTGGCATCTGAACTTTACAATCAGCTCTAAACCATCTTGGACAACTACGAAACAAGACAATATTTTGTTGCGTTGGTCATGTAAATCAATTTACTACAAAAAGTTTACGGTCAAATTACCACAAACTAAAGCAATTATCTTGAAAAGGCTACTCTACATTCTATCCCTGATGGAAAATTTTTTTACTTTAGATGAATTTCTAGATCCTTATTTTTTTCCGATTATCCCATTTTCACCTTTGGATTTTGCATATTTAGTAAATTGAGTTAAGAGGTGAGTGGAACATATTTGGAGATTTGAAGACTGCTTAAACCAAAAGCCGTATTTGGGCGCAAGTGTAATTATAAAAAGTATGAATTCGAAAGCAAGCAATTTTTATTGAAAACAAGGCAAGTGACAAAGCTTCTTCTAGTCCTCTCCTATTTTCATCGAATTGCCAATCATGAAATTATGTAGTATAAGTAATTGTAATTAGGTGAAATATCGGTAAATAGGATGATTTCCTTGCTAAAAGTAAGGTTTGTTTTCCTTCAAAATTATATTGCCAACTCAAGCGCACAGTACATTCGCAAAGTAGCCATAGTTTACATTTGCCCTGTGCTGTCCACTTGCAGTAGTTTCCGAGGGGCCTACTGTCTTCTTTATAAAACGAACCAAAAATACGAGCTCTTTTGCGCATGGAAACATTCCAAGATGCATGACCAACGAGTTTTAAAGTTTAATAGGAAATTTCAGGAACAAAAAGTATTTGTATAGCGAAATCATTAAAAATAAATTTGTAATTGGTTATACATAAAAACATGTCACCTTATACAGAGCTAACTTATTTTTGTTGAAATAAGCAAAATTATTAATTCCTTTGCACCTGGCACCGACGAATTCTTTCCTCGAATCATATGTATACATTCGTGCCCATTTTCACGTCAGCGTTTACCTCCTTTCTGGTTAATAGTTGACATTCACTGTTCGGTTTGCCTAGTTTCAATGCGGCTGCCACAGTGTAAGAAAAATAGACAGTGTTTTAACTTTGATACATGCCCGTCCATAGGTAAAACTCGTTTTGTCGTCGATCCACCAAACGTACATGAAAAAAGATTAAATTCGCTAATACCCTCGAGGTCATTAGCACTAACAATTCGTCCCACGGTGCAGGCAGGACAGTTGATTTGTATGAAGATAATAGTTGAAAATTAGGATCATTCCATTTTTAGTTTAATTACTATTTTTCTCAAACTGGATTTGCTGGCTCAAGAGTGTGGCGTGAACTTATAAACATTTACTTTAGCATGGAAGGTTCGAAACAATACATATTATATGAATGAAGCCCAAGAGGGGGTATGTTACATGATTCTGTCTGCATCTACGCGCCGGTCACTTGCGCTCCCCACTCGAATTTAATCGTTTGAAAACTAACCTGCAACAGCCGGTTGCCGAGCGTGTATCCATTAAGAGCAAGTATCGCCATTGCAGCTTCATCATACTGCGTCATCGACACGAATCCGTATGCTTTTTTTTGTTTTTTCTTGCATTCTTGTTTCCAACGCCGTTTTGAGAGGATTGAAACAGTTTTCCGGGATGAATCGACCGTGGAGCCAGTTCTGGGTAGTGAACACGACCAGCTGTTAGCGATACAAAATCGAAATATTACACAAATCTCCGCAAATTTAAAGCAACTTCGTGGTTATACCTACATGCGACCACCTCGTATTGGTGCACCGTTCGTCCTGTTTGATTCCTGCTGCGTGGCGGCCCTTCAATATAACCTCCTTCTGCGTCGCGGTCACTTCGTATTTGTGCTCCTCGCCCGTTTTTTTTTCTTTTACGAACTATTTATGGGGATGCGATTTTACAATTTATCCACGACGCACGTTAACTTTACCTAATTACCCTTACAAGTAGGTGTATGATGCAGGCATACGCGAGATTAGATTATAACCTCCTTCTGCGTCGCGGCCACTACCTCCACACTTCAAGTCCATGTGGCTGTCAAATTCTGTTGGCATCCGACGACAAAGTAGACGTGGGATGTGCACTGGTCGCAACCAACGTAAAATGACAAGCCACCTAGCAGCGAAGTGTGTTGGTAGTGGGCACCAGCGGCGTCGCATGATTCATTACATACTTAAACATGTTCAAGTGACATGCACCGGAAAGCAACTCTTTATTGAATATGGTGAACACACGAACAACAAACGACACTTCGGCTTGTTGATTAAGCTTATAGCAAAACATATATTAACACAAGAAACTATTTCATTGCAAAATAAAAATTAGAATAAACTTCTATTAGGTGATATCTCAACAAATTAGTACGCCTTAAAGGCATGTAGTTCTCTCACATATAGCGAAGATCAAGCTCAACGATTATACATTTCACCTTAATTCCACCGAAGACAATTCAAACCTGGTTATGAAAGGAAAAGGGAGGTGAAAAAATATTAAAGAATGAACGATTATAATTTTAGTAGTTGTTGAATTTGTAATTACCTAAGAAACATAGTTAGTTTTTGCTTACTAAATATCGCTGTGAGGTTTCTTTTTATCTAAACAAAGTTTTGCAAGCTATTCATGCCTGAAAAAGGAACATTATTAATCAATTAAGCAATGGCAGTTAACTTTTACATATTCAAATATTTCTAAATATTAGCTTCCTTTTTAAAATACACTCTTCGAAAATTAAATCAAAAGAGCAGCGTTCGTGGTGCATCGGGAAATGATGACAAAATTTGAGTTGATGTTCCACTCCAGTGTTCCATTCTCAAAGGTAGACGGCATATAGGCTGAGCTACAATCAACATAACCAGACATAAAGCAAATGTAAAAAAAGTTGAACCCGAGCATTTTATAGGGCATTGAGTACATTTGACATACGGATAACATACGCAACATGAAAAGTTGAAATCGAACGAACTTTTTATGTCAGTATGACAAATACATTGTTTACTTTAAATGACAATGATACATTGTTGTTCGCCATTTGAAAGGGTGTGTAAAATTTCATCCAGCTGTGAGGAATTATGCAGAAAACAGGTGTTCTCACCTGTTAAGCACAATTCCACTCTTGTATTGAAATTTAATTTAATATTTCTTCTACGCCGTTGACGACTTTCATCAAAAAAAATTATAACGCATTGTCAAAAACATAAAAATTTAAAATTAATTCGAAGTCACCCATTTTCTTCAATTACTTTTGCCGCAATGACAGTTTTTCGTATCTGTCAAGATCACATAAGCGCGAATCGTATGTAGGCGAACTATGTGCGCGCTACGTTACTTGACGTTTCTTATTTTGTGTTATGTTGATTGTAGCATAGCGGTAAAGGTTTATACAGGAACTGGCGATGGATCAAATCCGTAAACCGCATAGGCTCGAAGCTAATCTCAAATTTGGGGGCCAAATTTTTATTCATCATCTGATGAAGCCTTTAGCAGAGCATATATCTTGACTAGCACCTGCAATCGAGGAGCTGTCAAAATGAAATGGGAGGCAAATAAACGTATAAAAGATGGATTAAAATTTTCCTCGTGTTGGTAAAATTGCAAGCAAAATCAAGTTTTTGTTTACCATACATACGCACTTTTAGTCCAATTCTCTCTACTCCATAAGTACCGTAAGAAATAAAATTTGTTCTCATGCAGCTGCTATTTAGTAGATATGCTCTGCCTATAGCATCGCCATTTTAATATAATGGCCGGATTCGTCAAATCGATGACGTGCATAAGGGCTAAGATGGCGGCGGTACATCAGCTGTGCAGTTTTGTCAGTGAAGTGACATTTTTTTGCATCTCGAACGCATAAAATCGACAATCGGTACTAAAAATAGTTTTGTGAGGCAAACCTGTGTGATTTGAACAGTTAAATTTCGGTGAGCGTAGGTCGAAAAATTGCTCCAATGAAAGTAATAGCACTTACCTAAATCAATTAAAACATGAGAAATTACGTGATAAAAATGGTGCCGTAAGTTCAAAAGTTTTCAAGTAATGTGTCACAGTCTCATCAAAAGTGAATTGTGAATAATGTTGAAGTGGAAATCGTTTGCGGATATTTAAATGAGACTCGCGAAAGAATCTTGTAAATCGGATGCGTAAAGTTATATTTTACTTGGTTTGTTTTGCCGGCTCCTAGTGAGTGATTGATATGTATGAACAAACTTAGTGCGGATGTCAGTACAATCATTTTAGTTTATCTTTCCAATTAGTGATCGCTGAAGTAAGAAATAAAGATGCTTTCAGCATACCAGCTAAATTGCTGCTGCGCAAAATGTTCTGTGAACGTTTTTTTTAGTGCATATAGTATCACTTCCACCGTAGGAGCTTTCAAATCATAGCTACAAAAGTTTTTTCAAAGCAAAATACTCGTGTATCCCTACAAAGAATTAAGTAACTGTAAAATCTAACAAGCCTTTCTCAGGGCTGCAAAATTCTGTAATGATTTTTCCCGTCTAAAATCACGAACGAAGTCGGAACCGATCTCTCATTGGTTCTAGACCTTAAGTCTGAGTCGCGCCAACGAATGGTACCGACCCGTCAACCAGTCCGTGCACCATAATCCATTTTCGCGGTGGCTGCTTGTCGGCCAGCTAGATCGGAGAGGATATCGGTCGCGGGTCTTAAAATGGATTTTCTCAAACCCTACCCTCTCCCCGGCATACTGTAATGAATCATGCGACGCCGCTGGTGACCACTACTAACACACCTCGCTGCTAGGTGGCTTGTCATTTTACGTTCGTTGTGACGAGTGCACATCCCATGACGATTTTGTCGTGGGATGAGCAGAGGAAATTACAGCCACATGGCAGTGGAGTTGGGAAGTGTGTCGCTGGTTCTCTGTCGTGGTTGCCTCAGTCGTCGTGGTAAAGTTTCTTGCGAGAAATTGCCATAATTATTTCGGGAACAAGAACGTTTGAGGTGGCGAAAGCTTTTACAAGTACGCTATTCAGCTCGTATTCACAACGTCATTCAAGACAAATAAAAAAACGATGTCCCAAGACAATACAGCATAAACCGTAAGGTGACCCCAGAATGCAATTAGTAATTTAATAAATAACTTGAAGTGTTATAGGAACAAAAAAAAAACAAAGCAGTTGGGCTGGAAGTCTCGCTGGTGATTGCATTCTGAAGAGCTAGAACATCGTCTTACTGCTGTCGATCGTCTCCTTCAACTCGGCGTACTTATCCTAGCCTCTAAGATCCAGCAATTAATTCAACAATGACAGACAAGAAACACTCTCGTTGAGAACGCATGCAATACATCATCAATATCAATATTAACATCAGATCAGCATCTCTCAATCTTCTTCATTCGACGAACGACGCATCGCGCAATATCAAGCAAGGAGAGGCTCATGCAGGAAGCGTTATAATACAAGCGATCATCAGGTTTGTATGAATACTTTAAACTGGTCTGTATTTTGTTATGAGAGTGATAGCGGTCGACTGGCGCCTGTACGGTTGTAGTCGAAAACAATATTAGGCTAATGAGGCACCCTGAAGGAGCATTTCGCGCTGTACTTGATGTATTCAAAATAGAGACACATAATTCCACACGAGGTATAGTTTGAGATACGAACGTCATTGATGGATTGCTATGACTTGAATCTAATCACCACACAAGAAAAGTTGAAACCATAGCCTCCATAAAAATAACTTTACGGTGTCTTTTATGGTGCTGAGGTGGTGTCACTGTGCGATGAAAAGTTGTCACTCAATATTAATAAAAAGGCAGCGCGTTATTTATCCGTATTCCTATTTTTACATTTACCTACCTTAGACTTTTCATATCAGAATAGAGGACATTGGCCTTTTGGCTAACGGAAGCACGCAATGCTTCATGATGTATGAAAAATCAAAACTTGACACTAATACTTCAGTTCCATCGATCTCTTGTAAGCCTCTCGTCAATTTCCGAGCGTAATAATTCAAGTTAAGCGATCGTTTTTGCTCGTACGATCTCGATCTATTTATAATTTCATCGGAATAGACCATGTAAAATTGATGTGAATCGAACCAATATACATAATATGTCACCCTTTTGATTGGAAATTGTAAAATATACGTATAATATCGATTCTGAAATTTCCGCGCTAGTCCAATTGCAAACAACCAATAAAATTTGGATTGGTAGAAAAAAATGTTAACGTCACCTGTTTATGGGAGGATAAAGCGTGAAAACAACAAACCATTCATTCAACATCAAGTTGAGTGAATTTTTACTTTTAACAATACTTGAACCCATCTTTTTATACTTTCAATTTTTTTTTAACGCTCTGTGGCTCCGTGGACCCCAGCTCACAGCCCGATGTAACATAAAGTTTCATTTGTTTTGGGACCCCCACAACGGATGTTGTCTCTTTTGCCTTTTTTTTGCTTTATAACATGTATTTGTGGTTCGGTTCAAGCTGCAAGTACCTTCAGTGGAGTGATTTTTATTTGAAGTGCTTAATGCATAAGTTAGTTTGTTTTATGTTAGGTCAAGATGAAATTCAAACGCTATCAATTCGTTATATTATACAATTGTCCGAAACCCTGTTTTCGTTTTGTTTAGTATAGTATTACAATTCACTGCAAAAGAACTAGCAGTATAGGCCGCAATGAAGACTTAAACCATGATGTTTCGCATCCTTCGTCTGAATTTAGGTGGTCGCTAGCTCTTCTTGGCTTCCTTGACTTCTGGGAAGTTTCGCGAAAATTTATATCATGTGCTTAGTATCTAGTTTCTTACCCATCTTAATAATACGTATTTGGAAGTCGCTGTCTCTCAGCCAAATATCTGAAGGATCGGTTCGAAGAATATCATTATTTTGCTAGATCTCCACTTCAATCAAACTTTGAAGAAGGGTACTGTATTGCTCATAAAAGCTCTCACCTATACTAGTCTTTTTAATTCCTGTGTTGCGAACTTTAAAAATGTTTTTACTGGGGTTAGACTAAGTTTTGATTTCCTGCTTTGTTATTTGAATTTTTAATTCCTTCCATTGTTGCGAGCAAATAGAAAATATCGTCAAGAACTAGGACATTAGTTATTGGGATCCCTTATTCTTTTAACATGATACGTAAAAAAAATTGAAAGTAAGCTTTTAAAAAACATAAAATTCTGAATTTACAATAACAAAAGAAAAGAGGTGAACAAAATAATAAAAAAACTGTATATATAATTATGCGACAAACATGCAAATAAAGATGGAAAAAGTAAAGCTACTAAGAAAAAAAATACTTCATATATGTATTGTGAATTATAAATATTGCACGACAAACAGAGAATAAGAAAACAACTGAAAAGAAAAAAAAAGACTAAAATAAATTGTAGACTGAAATCTAAGCGAACGAATTATTTAAAGTAAATGTAGATCAATTTCTGTTGAACAATGCTAATTTTCTTTTATTCGCCAATTTCACTTAAAAAGTTCGCTAATAAGTATAGTAGTTAAGGGACATATCTTCAATTTAAGAAGAAAGTGAAATGATAGTCAATACTTAATCTTAAATACTAAATTTGAGGTTATTGATTCGCTTGGATGAGGAAATGCATCCGTGAATTATTGCTAATTTATATAATATCAATCACAAAAAAGTTGTAATTATTTTTCTTTGGAAGCTGCTGGGCAGATTCTTTAGCATAACCTCGGTTTGATGTATTGCATGCGAATAGCAGTTTATTTGATATTATATTTACATGGGCTCCTAAATTTATAAAGTTATATGAAGCACGTACTTATGAAAATTGTAGCCAAGTAGGGTAATGTACTTTAATTAATTTATATATTTTTCTAGTAAAATAATATAAACAAAAGAACCAAAATAATTAAAATCGCTTTTATTATTCAGAAGCGTTTAGAATCAAAAAAAAACTTTGTATGGCAACCAAATCGTTGTTATGGATAAGGCATACCAAAGTTTTTTTTTGAAACTAAATTTAAATATTCTATGATGAGAATCCTTAATGAATGGAAAATAAAGACACGAAATTCTACTTCTATTCAATCCAATTTTCTACTTTGTTGAAATGCAGTCGTCATTCCCAGAAAAAAAAATTACATGTTTAAAATTAGTTTTGGGCACAAGCTAAAGTTAGAACTTAACGGCGCACACTTTAAGTAACCAAAAGGATCTTATGAAAATGTAGTTATAAATACACATATCCAACTCTCTGGAAATTCCAACGAAAAATAATAAAATAAGTCTAAATAGTTCAGTGATTCCAAATCCCCCTACAAATCATAGATTAGTAATTGCATAATTGATAAACATATGAAATACAGCTAACACGATAAATTGTAAAAACTTTTCAGATTAACATTTAACGGAAACTAAATTTGCTTAAATGAATTAAAAATTAAATTGCAATTTTAAGATACAATTTCGATTGATGCTTTCGATTTGCGAAAATATTAAAAGGTTGCTTAATATTCTTGTAGCAGTGTAGAAACTTTTGTGTTTGTGAAGCTACTTTAGGCTTAAGCGTTTTTTTTGTCATTTTGTGAAAGACAATAAATACTATGAATTTCTAATTTAACCCAAGACTTTCCTTTCCAGTGGGTCCTTTCTTTCAGCGGAAGGTAGAGTGCATGGTAGGTATGCCGTCGCGAGGGTAGGGTTTGACTAAATCCGCTGAGGTCGGCTTCGCGTCGCGCGCGGTACGCGGTACGTTTGTTGGTTTTGCATTTTTATTAGCGTAGCTTTCGTCGGGTTTGAGTTAGCGTAGTATATTTTTCGGTACCACGTCGGAAATTTTTGTTCTTCGACTGGCTGAATGAAGAAATACGGAGTAACGTTAAGTAAGTTTTCTCTCCATATGATTGTGATTTGTGACACGTTTGGAAACGGGCATTTATTGGTGGCTGAAAATTGTAGATGAGCGTAATCCATTTGGAGACCCGCGACCGAAATCCTCTCCGATCTAGCTGACCGACAAGCAGCCACCGCGAAAATGGATTACGGTGCACGGGTTGGTTGACCGGTTGGTACCATCCGTTGGCACTACTCAGACTTAACGTCATAAACCGATAAGAGGTCGGTTCCTCGTTCAGATCAAGACCTAAAATCATTACAAATGGCGCCCAACGTGGGGCCCGAACATTCTAAGGGGATAAAAGATTCGCATCTTCTGACGAGTTGGTCCTTAACGGAGGATGTAAGGTACCTTGGTATTTGAGCCTCACAAACAGGAGCAGTGGAGTTGTGTGATACACACTAGCAGTCGCTTCACGTGAGTTGTAGCTTCCGCTCTCCTTTGTTTTATTTTTTTTCTCGCGACAGAATCCTTCCGATGTGTTGTCCCAGGTTAACCCCTGTAAGGACCTTCTATTTTCTTGATGGAACTGTCAGCCAGATGGGTTTTTTTTTCCTTCTCCTGTCGGCCTGGACTCTCAACAAAATAGAAGGCTACCTTGCCTTTATGTCGCGGAAGGATTCTACTTATTTCGTATGCGTGATAGACGAGTGGTATCGGTTCAACGTTCGGTGGCGTATGCTAGAGTTGCGAAGCCCGGGATGCTTCCACGCGTCGGGAATTTTGACCGCGTACAAAGCTGTTACGGTAGCTCTACCACTTGTCTCGTCGAGTCATTTAACGTAGTTTAGAGACGGTTTTTTTTTGTAATGTATGAGGGTATGGGGTTAATTTTTGTAAATCGACTGAAAGCACCCTTTCTTCGGCAGACTACCACCCACTCTCATTTTCCTTTGGAGGAGTCGAGTACTGGAAAGGTAAGTGTGTATCAAATAATTTTTTTACTTTTTTTGCTCATTTTAAATAGCTCGCCACTATCGGCCACTCCATTTCATAGATTGTATATAAACATATATATTAGGATAAGCTTAGTTTACATTTTTTTTCTTCTCGTTTCTTTTTAGGCATATCTAGCATCAACCACACCCAGCAAAAACAAACATGGCAACGAAGTGGACCCCAGATAAGCGTTGGACCAGATCCAAAACGGTCCAACCAGCTAACTGCGGGATCTGTTTTGAAGACGTAGTGGAGGGCGTACAGAGCGTGCAATTGGAGTGCGGACACCTTTTCCATCGTGCCTGCGTCCAACAGCTCCTTCTAACGTCCGAGCTTTGCCCACTATGCCGGCGACCCATAGAGCGGACAGCCGTAGACGCCCCCCTCGGAACGCACGTCCCGACGCGTGGAGCAGTAGTGAAAGGGGCCCCAGATGCCGAACCACCCCAAACACTGATGGACTTGCAAGGAGCCGTGGGCGGGGAAGTTCCTGCTGCAGTTGTCGTAGCCGACGTTACAACCGCACCTTCCACCCACTCCATTGACACCCTCGTGGCGTTAATGCGAGACATGTCTGAGGGGATTGGCAACTTGGAGGGAAGGCTCCAGAACCTCCCGATGAGCCAACCCCCCAGCTGCGTGAGAACTCCGCTTGGCTGGGAGCCCAATCCCAGTGTGGCTATGCCCCACTCTCGACCGGCTGATCAATGGACCCTACCTAAAAGGAACTCGGGAATGGACCCCAGAGCTCCCGAGTATCGACCACGACACAGCACCGCACCTCCGTTGGTACCTCCAGTCCCCGAGGCAGTCCCTTACAGCAGGTCAATCGAAGATGCAATTCCCCCCGGGAATGCATTGACACCTTTCCGAGACCCGACGTCTCGTATCATGGAGAGTTGGCGCCTGAACTTCACGGGTTTCAACTCGATGATATCAGCGGACCAGTTCCTTTTCAGGATTCAGGCGCTAGTATCCAGCACCCTGGGAGGTGATTTCTCGGCCTTCCTCCGGCATGCACACCTTCTGTTTAGCGGAGATGCTGCCGACTGGTACTGGAGTTTTAAGGAGTCGACGCCACGCCCCACTTGGGATTCTTTCAGTGCAGCCTTCCGCAATCGATTTGATAATGGCTTCACTGAAAGAGAACTAAGGGAACAAATAAAGAAACGGAAACAAGGCGCTCACGAACCGTTCGACCAGTACTACACAAGTATAGTGAGATTGAGCACTCGCTTACGAACAACCATGCCCCAGGACGAACTGGTAGAAATTATCAAGGAGAATATGCGTTGGGAGCTTCAGAACAGCCTTCTGCATTTTCCCATCAACACCATACAGGGATTACGCCTCCATGCCCGTAGGCAAGAACAACTGAATGAGCGGCGAGGTACCTTCCGTCCACAACCTCGCATAACGGGACCAAATCCACGAAATCATCACACCGCGGAGTTAATAGCAGTGGACCACCTACTTGCTGACCCAGTACCAGTACCGAGGAGCGGAGCACCCCCCGAAGCTTGAGGGCCAAGCAATGATTGATGGACCATCCCTTGAAGCAATTACAAGCCCGACGGTCTGTTGGAACTGCCGACAAACGGAGCATCGGTTCTATGCATGTCCAGCGGAACCGACGCTCTTCTGTTACCGATGCCGGAAGGCAGACACGTACGCACCTGATTGCGCAAATTGCAAATTGCGAAAAAACTTGCCAGCGAGTGCCGCGACCACCCGTCGGCACTCCTAAAACCCGGACGAACCAATGCTGACCCCATCACTAGCTATGACCAAGCCCTAGAGATGACCCCAGTTCTGCTGACTCGCACCGCCAAACACAGTTCTCCCGAAGTTCCACAACCGACGCCATCCTTTGTCGAGGCGGACGCGCAGGGAAATGATAGCGAGGCGAAAGGTCCTTGGCATGCCAAGCCCTTCCACGTCAGACTGCGGAATTATTTGGCTACTCGACAGCGCATATTCCATGAGGAGTTGGCTACAACTGTCCCACCGCGAAGAAAGCGAGCCACGCGTCGGATGCGGAGCTTCTGGAGAAGGGTCAGGCAGTCGAGGAAGGTACTGAGGGACATACACTTAGACGAATTATTGAGGGATGACGTTCGACCATATGCGTGAGCACACCTCCTGCAAAAACGATTGTCAGGTTTAGTCGATACGGGAGCCAGTGTGAATTGCATCTGAGCCGATTTTGCAGGGGAGGTACTGGCAATGCACGCGGACCAAATCCACGATTTTACCACCTGGTTAAGCACGGTGGACGGAACTCGTCACTCTGTAGTGGGAAAAATTACGGCGGATGTCACCTTTGAAGGAGTAACTAAACCTCTGGAATTTTACATCATACCTCAATTAACCCAGAATCTTTATCTAGGAGTGGATTTCGTTCGAAAATTTAACTTGGCCTCGGCACTGTTTTCCGGCACGACCCTGGAGTCCGTCACCACTGTTCCTGACAAAATTCAAACCACTCACTTATTACGACATACGCTGGATGGGAATCAAAAACTGCGACTTGATTCGGCTATATCGGCTTTTCCATCGCATGAGAAGGAAGGTCTCGGGCGGACGGCCCTGGTGTCACACACAATAGATGTGGGGGATGCTTAACCCATAAAACAGAGACATTTTGCTATATCTCCGGTGAAGGAAAAGTTGTTATATGCCGAAGTTGATCGAATGCTAGCATTAGGCGTGATCGAAGAATCGCAGAGCGCGTGGGCTTCCCCGGTCACCTTAGTTGTCAAGCCGAACAAGGTCCGGTTATGCTTAGATGCCAGACGCTTGAACGCCGTCACTGTCAAGGACGCATACCCTCTACGGTTGATTGAAGGCATTTTGAGTCGGTTGCCTAAAGCCCACTTCATCACGAGCTTAGACCTCAAGGACGCCTTCTGGCAAATTCCCTTAGACCCTGGCTCAAAAGAGAAAATAGCCTTCACAGTCCCAGGTCGGCCCCTGTACCAATTCGTGACCATGCCATTCGGATTGTGCAACGCCTTTCAAACAATGACGCGCCTTATGGATAAGGTGATACCACCACATTTACGGTCCCAAGTTTTCGTATACTTGGACGATCTGCTGCTTTTAACCGAGACCTTTAACGAACACATTGACCTGCTTCAGGAAGTGGCTCTGCACATCCGGAGGGCAGGGTTAACCACCAACATACAGAAGAGTCAGTTCGTGATGACGGAGGTGAAGTATTTGGGTCACATCATTGGGCATGGCAATATCAAGACCGACCCGGACAAGAATCAAGCGATTGACGTTTTCCCATTACCCAAGACCACCAAGCAACTACGCCGATTCCTAGGCTTATGCGGATGGTACCAGCGTTTTGTGCGTGATTATGCCACCATTACCACTACTTTGACCGACATGCTGCGTAAGGGACGTAAGTTCGTCTGGGAGGAGCCCAGCTTGCGAGCCTTTGAAGAGCTAAAGAAGAGTCTGACAAGAGCCCCCGTACTGCACAGCCCGGACTTTGACAAACCGTTCTCAATCCATTGTGACGCGAGTCAACATGGGGTGGGAGCAGTCTTACTCCAGGTTGCACCAGACGGCGAGGAGAGACCTATAGCCTTCATGTCCCACAAGCTGAACCAGGCCCAGCGGAACTACACGGTCTTGGAGCAGGAATGCCTGGTGGCTGTGATGGCAGTGAAACGTTTTCGAGCATATGTAGAGGGACATTCCTTTGAAATCGTCACTGATCATGCGTCACTGAAATGGCTGATGAGCCAAACTGATCTCCACGGCCGCTTGGTCAGATGGGCCCTAAAATTACAGGCATTTGACTTCACGATAAGACACCGCAAGGGAAGTCAGCACGTGGTACCAGACACATTATCAAGGATGTTCGCCCCTGAAGGAGCCGAGTTAGCCCAGGAGGACGACAGCCCCCTATGGATCGACTTGGACCATCCCGGTTTCAAGTCAGCCTGTTATACCTAGCTGATGAATATGATTCAGAACCAGTAGCCATAGCTGCCAGAACTACGGGTGATGGAGGGATTTATATACAAGCGGACGGGACACGCCTCCGGAGACCCCATTCAAGAAGAGGAACAGTGGAAGTTATGGGTGCCCGAAGAACTGACATGCGAATTGATTAAGCGGGCTCATGACCACCCATTGAGTGCACACGGCGGTTATGGTCGCACGCTTCGGCGACTGATGACTTACTTCTTTTGGCCTAGGATGGCGCAGCAAGTGAAAAATTACGTAGCCACCTGTGAGCTGTGCAAATGCACGAAAGCGCCCAATTCTGTTCTTCGGCCCCCGATGGGAAAATTGGAACTACCGGAGCGGGTGTTCCAGCGCCTGTATATAGATCTCATCGGTCCGTACCCTCGCTCAACTTTGGGATACACGGGAGCTGTCGTGGTCCTGGGACACTTGTCCAAATTTCCGATTTAGGAACCACTTCGAAACCTGCACACTGGCTCCATAGTCAGTTTTCTGGAAAATCGCGTTTACCATATATTCGGAGTACCGGAGAAGCTGGTCTCCGACAACAGAGTTCTGTTCACTTCGTCTAGATTTCGGGAACTAATGGAAAAGTATAGCATTACGCATCAGCGGACTGCCGTTGATACTCCGCAAGCCAATGCGTCTGAGCGGTTGAACCGCACCCTCATAGCCGCCATTCGGGCCTACGTCCAACCGGATCAGAAGGATTGGGACCGCAGGATTTCCACCATCACCTGTGCTTTGCGTTCGTCTTATAATTCCACCACAGGCATCTCCCCATACTCTGCCGTATTCGGCCAGCATATGATCTGCCACGGAAACTCGTACCGGCTACTGCAGCAGTTGAAAAGTTTGGAAAACCCAATAGTGGTGCTGGAGCCGCACGAGAAGCTCCAAATTCTACGAGAACGAATCCGGGAGAGGATTGAAGACAGTAGATGGGTGGGGGAGGAGCAGTACAATCTGCGATCCCATCCTTCTGGCTTCAAGGCAGGCGACGAAATCTACCGACGGAATTTCAGACAAAGTGAAGCAGGTCGGCACTACACTGCCAAGCTAGATAAGAAGTTCGTGAAGTGTCGAGTCTTACAAGTCTTAAGTCCCACGCGGTACCTCATTGCAGACATGTCCGGGAAGGAGCTGGGAGTCTACCATGCCAAAGACCTACGACGCTGAGAGAAAAAGAAAAAAAAACATCATAGGGCCAAGCAGCGTTTCCTTCAGTCTCCCCATGCCTGGTAGGCATCGTGGAGACTGCCCTGTAATGAATCATGTGACGCCGCTGGCGACCACTACTAACACACCTCGCTGCTAGGTGGCTTGTCATTTCACGTTGGTTGTGACGAGTGCACATCCCATGACAATTTTGTCATGGGATGTGCAGAGGAAATTACAGCCACATGGCAGTGGAGTTGGGAAGTGTGTCGCTGGTTCTCTGTCGCGGTTGCCTCAGTCGTCGTGGTAAAGTTTCTTGCGAGAAATTGCCATAATTATTTCGGGAACAAGAACGTTTGAGGCGGCGAAAGCTTTTACAAGTACGCTACTCAGCTCGTATTCACAACGTCATTCAAGACAAATAAAAAAACGATGTCCCAAGACAATACAGCATAAACCGTAAGGTGACCCCAGAATGCAATTAGTAATTTAATAAATAACTTGAAGTGTTTTAGGAACAAAAAAAAAACAAAGCAGTTGGGCTGGAAGTCTCGCTGGTGATTGCATTCTGAAGAGCTAGAACATCGTCTTACTGCTGTCGATCGTCTCCTTCAACTCGGCGTACTTATCCTAGCCTCTAAGATCCAGCAATTAATTCAACAGTGACAGACAGGAAACACTCTCGTCGAGAACGCATGCAATACATCATCAATATCAAAATTAACATCAGAGCAGCATCTCTTAATCGTCTTCATTCGACGAACGACGCATCGCGCAATATCAAGCAAGGAGAGGCTCATGCAGGAAGCGTTATAATACAAGCGATCATCAGGTTTGTATGAATACTTTAAACTGGTCTGTATTTTGTTATGAGAGTGATAGCGGTCGACTGGCGCCTGTACGGTTGTAGTCGAAAACAATATTAGGCTAACGAGGCACCCTGAAGGAGCATTTTGCGCTGTACTTGATATATTCAAAATAGAGACACATAATTCCACACGAGGTATAGTTTGAGATACGAACGTCATTGATGGATTACTATGACTTGAATCTAATCACCACACAAGAAAAGTTGAAACCATAGCCTCCATAAAAATAACTTTACGGTGTCTTTTATGGTGCTGAGGTGGTGTCACTGTGCGATGAAAAGTTGTCACTCAATATTAATAAAAAGGCAGCGCGTTATTTATCCGTATTCCTATTTTTACATTTACCTACCTTAGACTTTTCATATCAGAATAGAGGACATTGGCCTTTTGGCTAACGGAAGCACGCAATGCTTCATGATGTATGAAAAATCAAAACTTGACACTAATACTTCAGTTCCATCGATCTCTTGTAAGCCTCTCGTCAATTTCCGAGCGTAATAATTCAAGTTAAGCGATCGTTTTTGCTCGTACGATCTCGATCTATTTATAATTTCATCGGAATAGACCATGTAAAATTGATGTGAATCGAACCAATATACATAATATGTCACCCTTTTGATTGGAAATTGTAAAATATACGTATAATATCGATTCTGAAATTTCCGCGCTAGTCCAATTGCAAACAACCAATAAAATTTGGATTGGTAGAAAAAAATGTTAACGTCACCTGTTTATGGGAGGATAAAGCGTGAAAACAACAAACCATTCATTCAACATCAAGTTGAGTGAATTTTTACTTTTAACAATACTTGAACCCATCTTTTTATACTTTCAATTTTTTTTTAACGCTCTGTGGCTCCGTGGACCCCAGCTCACAGCCCGATGTAACATAAAGTTTCGTTTGTTTTGGGACCCCCACAACGGATGTTGTCTCTTTTGCCTTTTTTTTGCTTTATAACATGTATTTGTGGTTCGGTTCAAGCTGCAAGTACCTTCAGTGGAGTGATTTTTATTTGAAGTGCTTAATGCATTAGTTAGTTTGTTTTATGTTAGGTCAAGATGAAATTCAAACGCTATCAATTCGTTATATTATACAATTGTCCGAAACCCTGTTTTCGTTTTGTTTAGTATAGTATTACAATTCACTGCAAAAGAACTAGCAGTATAGGCCGCAATGAAAACTTAAACCATGATGTTTCGCATCCTTCGTCTGAATTTAGGTGGTCGCTAGCTCTTCTTGGCTTCCTTGACTTCTGGGAAGTTTCGCGAAAATTTATATCATGTGCTTAGTATCTAGTTTCTTACCCATCTTAATAATACGTATTTGGAAGTCGCTGTCTCTCAGCCAAATATCTGAAGGATCGGTTCGAAGAATATCATTATTTTGCTAGATCTCCACTTCAATCAAACTTTGAAGAAGGGTACTGTATTGCTCATAAAAGCTCTCACCTATACTAGTCTTTTTAATTCCTGTGTTGCGAACTTTAAAAATGTTTTTACTGGGGTTAGACTAAGTTTTGATTTCCTGCTTTGTTATTTGAATTTTTAATTCCTTCCATTGTTGCGAGCAAATAGAAAATATCGTCAAGAACTAGGACATTAGTTATTGGGATCCCTTATTCTTTTAACTTGATACGTAAAAAAAATTGAAAGTATGCTTTTAAAAAACATAAAATTCTGAATTTACAATAACAAAAGAAAAGAGGTGAACAAAATAATAAAAAAACTGTATATATAATTATGCCACAAACATGCAAATAAAGATGGAAAAAGTAAAGCTCTTAAGAAAAAAAATACTTCATATATGTATTGTGAATTAAAAATATTGCACGACAAACAGAGAATAAGAAAACAACTGAAAAGAAAAAAAAAGACTAAAATAAATTGTAGACTAAAATCTAAGCGAACGAATTATTTAAAGTAAATGTAGATCAATTTCTGTTGAACAATGCTAATTTTCTTTTATTCGCCAATTTCACTTAAATAGTTCGCTAATAAGTATAGTAGTTAAGGGACATATCTTCAATTTAAGAAGAAAGTGAAATGATAGTCAATACTTAATCTTAAATACTAAATTTGAGGTTATTGATTCGCTTGGATGAGGAAATGCACCCGTGAATCATTGCTAATTTATATAATATCAATCACAAAAAAGTTGTAATTATTTTTCTTTGGAAGCTGCTGGGCAGATTATTTAGCATAACCTCGGTTTGATGTATTGCATGCGAATAGCAGTTTATTTGATATTATATTTACATGGGCTCCTAAATTTATAAAGTTATATGAAGCACGTACTTATGAAAATTGTAGCCAAGTAGGGTAATGTACTTTAATTAATTTATATATTTTTCTAGTAAAGTAATATAAACAAAAGAACCAAAATAATTAAAATCGCTTTTATTATTCAGAAGCGTTTAGAATCAAAAAAAAAACTTTGTATGGCAACCAAATCGTTGTTATGGATAAGGCATACCAAAGTTTTTTTTTGAAACTAAATTTAAATATTCTATGATGAGAATCCTTAATGAATGGAAAATAAAGACACGAAATTTTACTTCTATTCAATCCAATTTTCTACTTTGTTGAAATGCAGTCGACATTCCCAGAAAAAAAATTACATGTTTAAAATTAGTTTTGGGCACAAGCTAAAGTTTGAACTTTACGGCGCACGCTTTAAGTAACCAAAAGGATCTTATGAAAATGTAGTTATAAATACACATATCCAACTCTCTGGAAATTCCAACGAAAAGTAATAAAATAAGTCTAAATAGTTCAGTGATTCCAAATCCCCCTACAAATCATAGATTAGTTATTGCATAATTGATAAACATATGAAATACAGCTAACACGATAAATTGTAAAAACTTTTCAGATTAACATTTAACGGAAACAAAATTTGCTTAAATGAATTAAAAATTAAATTGCAATTTTAAGATACAATTTCGATTGATGCTTTCGATTTGCGAAAATATTAAAAGGTTGCTTAATATTCTTGTAGCAGTGTAGAAACTTTTGTGTTTGTGAAGCTACTTTAGGCTTAAGCGTTTTTTTTTGTCATTTTGTGAAAGACAATAAATACTATGAATTTCTAATTTAACCCAAGACTTTCTTTTCCAGTGGGTCCTTTCTTTCAGCGGAAGGTAGAGTGCATGGTAGGTATGCCGTCGCGAGGGTAGGGTTTGACTAAATCCGCTGAGGTCGGCTTCGCGTCGCGCGCGGTACGCGGTACGTTTGTTGGTTTTGCATTTTTATTAGCGTAGCTTTCGTCGGGTTTGAGTTAGCGTAGTATATTTTTCGGTACCGCGTCGGAAATTCGGGAACGCGAAATAAAGATTAGATTTTTGTTCTTTGACTGGCTGAATGAAGAAATACGGAGTAACGTTAAGTAGGTTTTCTCTCCGTATGATTGTGATTTGTGACGCGTTTGGAAACGGGCATTTATTGGTGGCTGAAAATTGTAGATGAGCGTAATCCATTTGGAGACCCGCGACCGAAATCCTCTCCGATCTAGCTGACCGACAAGCAGCCACCGCGAAAATGGATTACGGTGCACGGGTTGGTTGACCGGTTGGTACCATCCGTTGGCACTACTCAGACTTAACGTCATGAACCGATAAGAGGTCGGTTCCTCGTTCAGATCAAGACCTAAAATCATTACAAATGGCGCCCAACGTGGGGCCCGAACATTCTAAGGGGATAAAAGATTCGCATCTTCTGACGAGTTGGTCCTTAACGGAGGATGTAAGGTACCTTGGTATTTGAGCCTCACAAACAGGAGCAGTGGAGTTGTGTGATACACACTAGCAGTCGCTTCACGTGAGTTGTAGCTTCCGCTCTCCTTTGTTTGATTTTTTTTTCTCGCGACAGAATCCTTCCGATGTGTTGTCCCAGGTTAACCCCTGTAAGGACCTTCTATTTTCTTGATGGAACTGTCAGCCAGATGGGGTTTTTTTCCTTCTCCTGTCGGCCTGGACTCTCAACAAAATAGAAGGCTACCTTGCCTTTATGTCGCGGAAGGATTCTACTTATTTCGTATGCGTGATAGACGAGTGGTATCGGTTCAACGTTCGGTGGCGTATGCTGGAGTTGCGAAGCCCGGGATGCTTCCACGCGTCGGGAATTTTGACCGCGTACAAAGCTGTTACGGTAGCTCTACCACTTGTCTCGTCGAGTCATTTAACGTAGTTTAGAGACGGTTTTTTTTGTAATGTATGAGGGTATGGGGTTAATTTTTGTAAATCGACTGAAAGCACCCTTTCTTCGGCAGACTACCACCCACTCTCATTTTCCTTTGGAGGAGTCGAGTACTGGAAAGGTAAGTGTGTATCAAATAATTTTTTTACTTTTTTTGCTCATTTTAAATAGCTCGCCACTATCGGCCACTCCATTTCATAGATTGTATATAAACATATATATTAGGATAAGCTTAGTTTACATTTTTTTCTTCTCGTTTCTTTTTAGGCATATCTAGCATCAACCACACCCAGCAAAAACAAACATGGCAACGAAGCGGACCCCAGATAAGTGTTGGACCAGATCCAAAACGGTCCAACCAGCTAACTGCGGGATCTGTTTTGAAGACGTAGTGGAGGGCGTACAGAGCGTGCGATTGGAGTGCGGACACCTTTTCCATCGTGCCTGCGTCCAACAGCTCCTTCTAACGTCCGAGCTTTGCCCACTATGCCGGCGACCCATAGAGCGGACAGCCGTAGACGCCCCCCTCGGAACGCACGTCCCGACGCGTGGAGCAGTAGTGAAAGGGGCCCCAGATGCCGAACCACCCCAAACACTGATGGACTTGCAAGGAGCCGTGGGCGGGGAAGTTCCTGCTGCAGTTGTCGCGGCCGACGTTACAACCGCACCTTCCACCCACTCCATTGACACCCTCGTGGCGTTAATGCGAGACATGTCTGAGAGGATTGGCAACTTGGAGGGAAGGCTCCAGAACCTCCCGATGAGCCAACCCCCCAGCTGCGTGAGAACTCCACTTGGCTGGGAGCCCAATCCCAGTGTGGCTATGCCCCACTCTCGACCGGCTGATCAATGGACCCTACCTAAAAGGAACTCGGGAATGGACCCCAGAGCTCCCGAGTATCGACCACGACACAGCACCGCACCTCCGTTGGTACCTCCAGTCCCCGAGGCAGTCCCTTACAGCAGGTCAATCGAAGATGCAATTCCCCCCGGGAATGCATTGACACCTTTCCGAGACCCGACGCCTCGTATCATGGAGAGTTGGCACCTGGACTTCACGGGTTTCAACTCGATGATATCAGCGGACCGGTTTCTTTTCAGGATTCAGGCGCTAGTATCCAGCACCCTGGGAGGTGATTTCTCGGCCTTCCTCCGGCATGCACACCTTCTGTTCAGCGGAGATGCTGCCGACTGGTACTGGAGTTTTAAGGAGTCGACGCCACGCCCCACTTGGGATTCTTTCAGTGCAGCCTTCCGCAATCGATTTGATAATGGCTTCACTGAAAGAGAACTAAGGGAACAAATAAAGAAACGGAAACAAGGCGCTCACGAACCGTTCGACCAGTACTACACAAGTATAGTGAGATTGAGCACTCGCTTACGAACAACCATGCCCCAGGACGAACTGGTAGAAATTATCAAGGAGAATATGCGTTGGGAGCTTCAGAACAGCCTTCTGCATTTTCCCATCAACACCATACAGGGATTACGCCTCCATGCCCGTAGGCAAGAACAACTGAATGAGCGGCGAGGTACCTTCCGTCCACAACCTCGCATAACGGGACCAAATCCACGAAATCATCACACCGCGGAGTTAATAGCAGTGGACCACCTACTTGCTGACCCAGTACCAGTACCGAGGAGCGGAGCACCCCCCGAAGCTTGAGGGCCAAGCAATGATTGATGGACCATCCCTTGAAGCAATTACAAGCCCGACGGTCTGTTGGAACTGCCGACAAACGGAGCATCGGTTCTATGCATGTCCAGCGGAACCGACGCTCTTCTGTTACCGATGCCGGAAGGCAGACACGTACGCACCTGATTGCGCAAATTGCAAATTGCGAAAAAACTTGCCAGCGAGTGCCGCGACCACCCGTCGGCACTCCTAAAACCCGGACGAACCAATGCTGACCCCATCACTAGCTATGACCAAGCCCTAGAGATGACCCCAATTCTGCTGACTCGCACCACCAAACACAGTTCTCCCAAAGTTCCACAACCGACGCCATCCTTTGTCGAGGCGGACGCGCAGGGAAATGATAGCGAGGCGAAGGGTCCTTGGCATGCCAAGCCCTTTCACGTCAGACTGCGGAATTATTTGGCTACTCGACAGCGCATCTTCCATGAGGAGTTGGCTACAACTGTCCCACCGCGAAGAAAGCGAGCCACGCGTCGGATGCGGAGCTTCTGGAGAAGGGTCAGGCAGTCGAGGAAGGTACTGAGGGACATACACTTAGACGAATTATTGAGGGATGACGTTCGACCATATGCGTCAGCACACCTCCTGCAAAAACGATTGTCAGGTTTAGTCGATACGGGAGCCAGTGTGAATTGCATATGAGCCGATTTTGCAGGGGAGGTACTGGCAATGTACGCGGACCAAATCCACGATTTTACCACCTGGTTAAGCACGGTGGACGGAACTCGTCACTCTGTAGTGGGAAAAATTACGGCGGATGTCACCTTTGAAGGAGTAACTAAACCTCTGGAATTTTACATCATACCTCAATTAACCCAGAATCTTTATCTAGGAGTGGATTTCGTTCCAAAATTTAACTTGGCCTCGGCACTGTTTTCCGGCACGACCCTGGAGTCCGTCACCACTGTTCCTGACAAAATTCAAACCACTCACTTATTACGACATACGCTGGATGGGAATCAAAAACTGCGACTTGATTCGGCTATATCAGCTTTTCCATCGCATGAGAAGGAAGGTCTCGGGCGGATGGCCCTGGTGTCACACACAATAGATGTGGGGGATGCTTAACCCATAAAACAGAGACATTTTGCTATATCTCCGGTAAAGGAAAAGTTGTTATATGCCGAAGTTGATCGAATGCTAGCATTAGGCGTGATCGAAGAATCGCAGAGCGCGTGGGCTTCCCCGGTCACCTTAGTTGTCAAGCCGAACAAGGTCCGGTTATGCTTAGATGCCAGACGCTTGAACGCCGTCACTGTCAAGGACGCATACCCTCTACCGTTGATTGAAGGCATTTTGAGTCGGTTGCCTAAAGCCCACTTCATCACGAGCTTAGACCTCAAGGACGCCTTCTGGCAAATTCCCTTAGACCCTGGCTCAAAAGAGAAAACAGCCTTCACAGTCCCAGGTCGGCTCCTGTACCAATTCGTGACCATGCCATTCGGATTGTGCAACGCCTCTCAAACAATGACGCACCTTATGGATAAGGTGATACCACCACATTTACGGCCCCAAGTTTTCGTATACTTGGACGATCTGCTGCTTTTAACCGAGACCTTTAACGAACACATCGACCTGCTTCAGGAAGTGGCTCTGCACACCCGGAGGGCAGGGTTAACCACCAAACATACAGAAGAGTCAGTTCGTGATGACGGAGGTGAAGTATTTGGGTCACATCATTGGGCATGGCAATATCAAGACCGACCCGGACAAGAATCAAGCGATTGACGTTTTCCCATTACCCAAGACCACCAAGCAACTACGCCGATTCCTAGGCTTATGCGGATGGTACCAGCGTTTTGTACGTGACTATGCCACCATTACCACTCCTTTGACCAACATGCTGCGTAAGGGACGTAAGTTCGTCTGGGAAGAGCCCAGCTTGCGAGCCTTTGAAGAGCTAAAGAAGAGTCTGACAAGAGCCACCGTACTGCACAGCCCGGACTTTGACAAACCGTTCTCAATCCATTGTGACGCGAGTCAACATGGGGTGGGAGCAGTCTTACTCTAGGTTGCACCAGACGGCGAGGAGAGACCTATAGCCTTCATGTCCCACAAGCTGAACCAGGCCCAGCGGAACCACACGGTCTCGGAGCAGGAATGCCTGGTGGCTGTGATGGCAGTGAAACGTTTTCGAGCATATGTAGAGGGACATTCCTTTGAAATCGTCACTGATCATGCGTCACTGAAATGGCTGATGAGCCAAACTGATCTCCACGGCCGCTTGATCAGATGGGCCCTAAAATTACAGGCATTTGACTTCACGATAAGACACCGCAAGGGAAGTCAGCACGTGGTACCAGACACATTATCAAGGATGTTCGCCCCTGAAGGAGCCGAGTTGGCCCAGGAGGACGACAGCCCCCTATGGATCGACTTGGACCATCCCGGTTTCAAGTCAGCCTGTTATACCTAGCTGATGAATATGATTCAGAACCAGTAGCCACAGCTGCCAGAACTACGGGTGATGGAGGGATTTATATACAAGCGGACGGGACACGCCTCCGGAGACCCCATTCAAGAAGAGGAACAGTGGAAGTTATGGGTGCCCGAAGAACTGACATGCGAATTGATTAAGCGGGCTCATGACCACCCATTGAGTGCACACGGCGGTTATGGTCGCAAGCTTCAGCGACTGACGACTTACTTCTTTTGGCCTAGGATGGCGCAGCAAGTGAAAAATTACGTAGCCACCTGTGAGCTGTGCAAATGCACGAAAGCGCCCAATTCTGTTCTTCGGCCCCCGATGGGAAAATTGGAACTACCGGAGCGGGTGTTCCAGTGCCTGTATATAGATCTCATCGGTCCGTACCCTCGCTCAACTTTGGGATACACAGGAGCTGTCGTGGTCCTGGGACACTTGTCCAAATTTCCGATTGTGGAACCACTTCGAAACCTGCACACCGGCCCCATAGTCAGTTTTCTGGAAAATCGCGTTTTCCATATATTTGGAGTACCGGAGAAGCTGGTCTCCGACTACAGAGTTCAGTTCACCTCGTCTAGATTTCGGGAACTAATGGAAAAGTATGGCATTACGCATCAGCGGACTGCCGTTGATTCTCCGCAAGCCAATGCGTCCGAGCGGTTGAACCGCACCCTCATAGCCGCCATTCGGGCCTACGTCCAACCGGATCAGAAGGATTGGGACCGCAGGATTTCCGCCATCACCTGTGCTCTGCGTTTGTCTTATCATTCCACCACAGGCATCTCCCCATACTCTGCCGTATTCGGCCAGCATATGATCTGCCACGGAAACTCGTACCGGCTACTGCAGCAGTTGAAAAGTTTGGAAGACCCAATAGTGGTGCTGGAGCCGCACGAGAAGCTCCAAATTCTACGAGAACGAATCCGGGAGAGGATTGAAGACAGTAGACGGGTGGAGGAGGAGCGTTACAATCTGCGATCCCATCCTTCTGGCTTCAAGGCAGGCGACGAAATCTACCGACGGAATTTCAGACAAAGTGAAGCAGGTCGGCACTACACTGCCAAGCTAGATAAGAAGTTCGTGAAGTGTCGAGTCTTACAAGTCTTAAGTCCCACGCGGTACCTCATTGCGGACATGTCCGGGAAGGAGCTGGGAGTCTACCATGCCAAAGACCTACGACGCTGAGAGAAAAAGAAAAAAAAACATCATAGGGCCAAGCAGCGTTTCCTTCAGTCTCCCCATGCCTGGTAGGCATCGTGGAGACTGCCCTGTAATGAACCATGCGACGCCGCTGGCGACCACTACTAACACACCTCGCTGCTAGGTGGCTTGTCATTTCACGTTGGTTGTGACGAGTGCACATCCCATGACAATTTTGTCGTGGGATGTGCAGAGGAAATTACAGCCACATGGCAGTGGAGTTGGGAAGTGTGTCGCTGGTTCTCTGTCGCGGTTGCCTCAGTCGTCGTGGTAAAGTTTCTTGCGAGAAATTGCCATAATTATTTCGGGAACGAGAACGTTTGAGGCGGCGAAAGCTTTTACAAGTACGCTATTCAGCTCGTATTCACAACATCATTCAGGACAAATAAAAAAACGATGTCCCAAGAAAATACAGCATAAACCGTAAGGTGACCCCAGAATGCAATTAGTAATTTAATAAATAACTCGAGGTGTTCTAGGAAAAAAAAAAAAAAAAAGCAGTTGGGCTGGAAGTCTCGCTTTTGATTGCATTCTGAAGAGCTAGAACATCGTCTTACTGCTGTTGATCGTCTCCTTCAACTCGGCGTACTTATCCTAGCCTCTAAGATCCAGCAATTAATTCAACAGTGACAGACAGGAAACACTCTCGTCGAGAACGCATGCAATACATCATCAATATCAATATTAACATCAGATCAGCATCTCTTAATCGTCTTCATTCGACGAACGACGCATCGCGCAATATCAAGCAAGGAGAGGCTCATGCAGGAAGCGTTATAATACAAGCGATCATCAGGTTTGCATGAATACTTTAAACTGGTCTGTATTTTGTTATGAGAGTGATAGCGGTCGACTGGCGCCTGTACGGTTGTAGTCGAAAACAATATTAGGCTAACGAGGCACCCTGAAGGAGCATTTTGCGCTGTACTTGATGTATTCAAAATAGAGACACATAATTCCACACGAGGTATAGTTTGAGATACGAACGTCATTGATGGATTGCTATGACTTGAATCTAATCGCCACACAAGAAAAGTTGAAACCATAGCCTCCATAAAAATAACTTTACGGTGTCTTTTATGGTGCTGAGGTGGTGTCACTGTGCGATGAAAAGTTGTCACTCAATATTAATAAAAAGGCAGCGCGTTATTTATCCGTATTCCTATTTTTACATTTACCTACCTTAGACTTTTCATATCAGAATAGAGGACATTGGCCTTTTGGCTAACGGAAGCACGCAATGCTTCATGATGTATGAAAAATCAAAACTTGACACTAATACTTCAGTTCCATCGATCTCTTGTAAGCCTCTCGTCAATTTCCGAGCGTAATAATTCAAGTTAAGCGATCGTTTTTGCTCGTACGATCTCGATCTGTTTATAATTTCATCGGAATAGACCATGTAAAATTGATGTGAATCGAACCAATATACATAATATGTCACCCTTTTGATTGGAAATTGTAAAATATACGTATAATATCGATTCTGAAATTCCCGCGCTAGTCCAATTGCAAACAACCAATAAAATTTGGATTGGTAGAAAAAAATGTTAACGTCACCTGTTTATGGGAGGATAAAGCGTGAAAACAACAAACCATTCATTCAACATCAAGTTGAGTGAATTTTTACTTTTAACAATACTTGAACCCATCTTTTTATACTTTCAATTTTTTTTTAACGCTCTGTGGCTCCGTGGACCCTACCTCACAGCCCGATGTTACATAAAGTTTCGTTTGTTTTGGGGCCCCCACAACGGATGTTGTCTCTTTTGCCTTTTTTTTGCTTTATAACATGTATTTGTGGTTCGGTTCAAGCTGCAAGTACCTTCAGTGGAGTGATTTTTATTTGAAGTGCTTAATGCATAAGTTAGTTTGTTTTATGTTAGGTCAAGATGAAATTCAAACGCTATCAATTCGTTATATTATACAATTGTCCGAAACCCTGTTTTCGTTTTGTTTAGTATAGTATTACAATTCACTGCAAAAGAACTAGCAGTATAGGCCGCAATGAAGACTTAAACCACGATGTTTCGCATCCTCCGTCTGAATTTAGGTGGTCACTAGCTCTTTTTGGCTTCCTTGACTTCTGGGAAGTTTCGCGAAAATTAATATCATGTGCTTAGTATCTAGTTTCTTACCCATCTTAATAATACGTATTTGGAAGTCGCTGTCTCTCAGCCAAATAACTGAAGAATCGGTTCGAAGAATATCATTATTTTGCTAGATCTCCACTTCAATCAAACTTTGAAGAAGGGTACTGTATTGCTCATAAAAGCTCTCACCTATACTAGTCTTTTTAATTCCTGTGTTGCGAACTTTAAAAATGTTTTTACTGGGGTTAGACTAAGTTTTGATTTCCTGCTTTGTTATTTGAATTTTTAATTCCTTCCATTGTTGCGAGCAAATAGAAAATATCGTCAAGAACTAGGACATTAATTATTGGGATCCCTTATTAACTTGATACGTAAAAAAAATTGAAAGTATGCTTTTAAAAAACATAAAATTCTGAATTTACAATAACAAAAGAAAAGAGGTGAACAAAATAATAAAAAAACTGTATATATAATTATGCGACAAACATGCAAATAAAGATGGAAAAAGTAAAGCTCTTAAGAAAAAAAAGTACTTCATATATGTATTGTGAATTATAAATATTGCACGACAAACAGAGAATAAGAAAACAACTGAAAAGAAAAAAAAAAGACTAAAATAAATTGTAGACTAAAATCTAAGCGAACGAATTATTTAAAGTAAATGTAGATCAATTTCTGTTGAACAATGCTAATTTTCTTTTATTCGCCAATTTCACTTAAATAGTTCGCTAATAAGTATAGTAGTTAAGGGCATATCTTCAATTTAAGAAGAAAGTGAAATGATAGTCAATACTTAATCTTAAATACTAAATTTGAGTTTATTGATTCGCTTGGATGAGGAAATGCATCCGTGAATCATTGCTAATTTATATAATATCAATCACAAAAAAGTTGTAATTATTTTTCTTTGGAAGCTGCTGGGCAGATTCTTTAGCATAACCTCGGTTTGATGTATTGCATGCGAATAGCAGTTTATTTGATATTATATTTACATGGGCTCCTAAATTTATAAAGTTATATGAAGCACGTACTTATGAAAATTGTAGCCAAGTAGGGTAATGTACTTTAATTAATTTATATATTTTTCTAGTAAAGTAATATAAACAAAAGAACCAAAATAATTAAAATCGCTTTTATTATTCAGAAGCGTTTAGAATCAAAAAAAAAACCAAAAAATCAAAAAAAAAAAAACCAAATCGTTGTTATGGATAAGGCATACCAAAGTTTTTTTTTGAAACTAAATTTAAATATTCTATGATGAGAATCCTTAATGAATGGAAAATAAAGACACGAAATTCTACTTCTATTCAATCCAATTTTCTACTTTGTTGAAATGCAGTCGTCATTCCCAGAAAAAAAAATTACATGTTTAAAATTAGTTTTGGGCACAAGCTAAAGTTTGAACTTTACGGCACACGCTTTAAGTAACCAAAAGGATCTTATGAAAATCTAGTTATAAATACACATATCCAACTCTCTGGAAATTCCAACGAAAAATAATAAAATAAGTCTAAATAGTTCAGTGATTCCAAATCCCCCTACAAATCATAGATTAGTTATTGCATAATTGATAAACATATGAAATACAGCTAATACGATAAATTGTAAAAACTTTTCAGATTAGCATTTAACGGAAACAAAATTTGCTTAAATGAATTAAAAATTAAATTGCAATTTTAAGATACAATTTCGATTGATGCTTTCGATTTGCGAAAATATTAAAAGGTTGCTTAATATTCTTGTAGCAGTGTAGAAACTTTTGTGTTTGTGAAGCTACTTTAGGATTAAGTGTTTTTTTGTCATTTTGTGAAAGACAATAAATACTTTGAATTTCTAATTTAACCCCAGACTTTCCTTTCCAGTGGTTCCGCTGAGGTCGGCTTCGCGTCGCGCGCGGTACGCGGTACCTTTGTTGGTTTTGCATTTTTACTAGCGTAGCTTTTGTCGGGTTTGAGTTAGCGTAGTATATTTTTCGATACCGCGTCGGAAATTCGGGAACGCGAAATAAAGATTAGATTTTTGTTCTTTGACTGGCTGAATGAAGAAATACGGAGTAACGTAAAGTAGGTTTCCTCTCCGTATGATTGTGAGTTGTGACGCGTTTGGAACCGGTCATTAATTGGTGGCTGAAAATTGTAGATGAGCGTAATCCATTTGGAGACCCGCGACCGAAATCCTCTCCGATCTAGCTGGCCGACAAGCAGCCACCACAAAAATGGATTACGGTGCACGGATTAGCTGACCAGTTGGTACCATCCGTTGGCACTACTCAGACTTAACGTCATGAACCGATGAGAGGTCGGTTCCTCGTTCGGATCAAGACCTAAAATCATTACAATACTTACCCTGCACTCTCACAGCCTCTGGAAAAGAAGGACCACTGGAAAGGAAAGTCGTTGTTATATTCTTAGCAATTCATGGTATTTTTCGCATACACATACTTTTTTCACAATTTCTGTCATTTTAACCATATAAATTCTCATACTATTCATCATTTTGTTTTTATGTTATTTTTTTGTTTGTTTGGTTTCGTAAATAAGTTGAGATTGAAAAATATTTTATTTCTCCAAAAAAAAAAAAATTTAGTTTTTTTGTGTTTTTGTGTAATAAAATTTTTCGTTTTTACTATCACCTTTTATCTTCCCTAATTTTTATTTATTCTAATATTAGAACATTGCCAGCTTTGGTAGTTGGTTCGTTAATTAAAAAAATTTTCTTTTATATGAATAGAATGAAAATTGAAAAAGTATAAGAAGCTAATGGGAATAATCAGTAATATATGAATTTAGAGAAAAATTAATAATTAAAATATATATTTAATTTTTCTGTTGTAAGAAATATTATCTTAGTGTCAAAGTCAAAGTGTGTTTTAAGCCTTTACAAATTTGGTCTTCAAGTGAAAAATGTTGAAGTGATTATAACGTGAATATCATTTGTCACTAAACTTGCTGATCATTATTAATTGATGTATCTCTGGAGTGAAAACTTATGTTTGCTCGATGCAGATAGCTACCTATGGCATAAGATGCCAATTACAAATTTAAATATATTTTGTGCTAGAAACTTTTGGAAAACTAAATGTGACAGTAAATGAGCTCTATACATTAATACTCCTTTTGCTATATACAGTGATTTGAAAAAACCAGAGCAAAAATTTCGGAATTTTCTTTGTAAGGCCTTACAATTAAATGCATCCTATTCTTTTGTTTTTAAATTATAAAAAAAAACTAAACATCATCTGAATAAGAAATCAAGCTTCATATGTAATGCTAATTGCATCAAGTGTAAAGAAAAAATCGTCATTGTATGCTGCTATATAACTTTAAACTGCTCTATTACTCTTAAAAACAGATTCGATATTATATCGTGTATTATAATCCAGCTATTTACATATTCTCTATATTTGCATGTTTTTCTGTTTCTTTTGGTTTTATACTTGCTGTGAGTGCGAATATTTTGCTATTTCGATAATGACTATTTGCAATTTTTGTCTTGATTTTCATTTTTCTATTTTAAAATTGAATAGTTCATTTTCTATTTCTTTTCTTTCATTCATTTTCATTTGGTTTCTATTTTCCTCTTAGTCTCTAATTTGACAAAGTCTAAGACAAAAATTTAGAATAATCATGCAGAAAAATTTACCTCAAGCGTCCATATTTGTCTGTATTGGCGATAAAAGTCGTTCAATAAATATGAATAGTTCAATACTGTCATTAGTTGTATTCTGGGTTTAAGTGTATGTTCTTCTTCTTCACTGAAACTAACGTGACGATATCTTAACGGTGGCTTTTCCCCATATTCTTCAGTTACTGTTGGTGCCGACAGTTTGAGCGCCACAAATTACTTCTTTGCTGTCATCGCTATGGGTTGAAAGATTCAAAGTTCTAGATTTTTGAACCACCACGTTCTTTCCTTCGATCGAAGTTCTCGTTTTCGTTCTGGCGGTTGACATCCATCCAATTCTCGCGTCGCAGATGACCATGGTCTTAAACGACCTAGTAAATATATAATTCCGGATACAAATCAAGTTTTTGCTCCCTCCAACTTGCGGCCAAGTGAATGTCTTTTGAAGTTTCTGACACTCACATCATCAGGATTTAAGTGCAACGCACCGTGATTTACATAAGTATTTAGGTTGCGAAATGTTTTGCCGCGTTTGTCGTGTTTGTCCGATTTCCAACTAAATCGCTCTAATTAAACTATCACTTCCAGTTTGTCTAACACTTAAACACCCAATTTTCTCTGAATAAAAACTCAACAGCGACAGTAGGGTGGACTTATCCCTGGCATCCGTTTCGCTTCCCCTGTCACTTCCTGAGGCCCCTCTCTGACGACTCCTAACCACACACCCGCCATGTAGCTGTCACTTGACTTTGACATCCCACGACAAAACTGACGTGGGATGGGAAGCCGTCACAACAAACATGAGATGGAAAACCACATGGCAGCAAGGTGAATTGGTAGTGGTCGCCAGCGGCGTCGAATGATTCATTACAATTCCCTTGTTTGTTTTAGTCGCTCCAGGTCCCATCTCCTCTAGCTGGAAAAACGCTGGACCTGCTAAGTTTTATGGGATGGAATTCGACTCAACAGGTGGACTCCTGACATGAGACTCTATATCTGTATGGCTGCATATCCAGGATGGCGTACTATAAGGGCCTTAAAAAAATAAACAAAGATTAAAAAAATCGACTATCAAGTCCAAAAGCCCTTCGCAGGGCTAAAAATACCTTGCTTTCTTTTTAATCGTTTCAGGTCCCATCGCCTCTAAGCTGGATAGACTCCAGACCTGCTTAGATTCATTGAACGGAATTCGATTCGATAGTATGACCCAAGAGACTTTAAATCTATGTCGCTGCATATCCGGGATGGCGAACAATAAATGAACCTTTTCAGGGCCCTACAGAAACAAACAAAGAGTAAAACAGTGAACAAGTCCAATAAACCCTTCTCAGGGCTAAAAAAAAGCTTGTTTTGTTTTTGCTCATTTCAGGTCTAATCACCTTACGCTGGAAGGAAGCTGAATCAGATTAGTTTGATAATCAAGATATCGCCCTTCACTAGTATGCAGTGTTGATGAAGCTTAGTATAAGCAGGTCCCTTTGGAAGTAATAGCACTTCGCTAGTATGTGGTAAAAGCAGTTCCCCTTGGATGTAAAAGCAGTTCCCCTAGCATGTAATGTTGAGCTGAAATATTTTATTAAATACAAGTTTTACTAATTTCATTTACCTTTTAGGCTTCCCCATAATGATTATACGATTATTGTGAGGATAAAGGTAAGGTGACTTTATTGTCTCAGGTGCACATTACAAATATTTAAATGATTAGGCTTTCACTTGACGTAAATTCTAAACCGATCAAGAACTAAAAACACTGAATCGTTTTTAAGATGTGCATTACAAATTTATTTAAATCAATCATGGCGTTTCGATAGTTCTTAGCTTTATCAAATTAACAATTGCTCACACGATAAAGAAAGGAAAAATTATTTATTTGATAAGTGTACGAAGTATCTAAAAGGCTCTCGTAATCAATTTAGCTAAATTTGTTGTCTGAATTTCAAAATATGTAAATAGAATAATTGTTATCATCATATACTCTTACTACGCATAACATACTCCAGAACGTTTTTAAACAATTTTGTATATTATATGCTAAATTTTAAGATATTCAAAAGCTTATTAGTAATATGCTTTATTGAACTCATCCTGAACATTCAAAAACAAACTTATGCGAGTTTGAACAATGAATTTGAGTTTAAACGTATCCAAAAAATCAATTTTTATTTATCTTTCATAAAAATTGCTTGAATATTTTCAAAAAGAAGAGCAGTCATAAGTTTCAAACCATTTTGCGCCAGATGGGGAATATAGTTCACATCTTGCTCAATTTGGCGCCAAATAGATCTACATCGAATATCTACCGTTAGATGATGACATTCGGTAAAAGTTCAGTGAGTGAATGATTTCAAATCGTCGAGAAATTGAATTTATCGAAACTTGTGGTGTAATATACAGGTGAAGTACATTTACCTTTTCTTCATATTGTGAAAATTATAAGTCGGAGCTGATTATGAATTGGATTTACTTCGAATTGAGTTTTCGCAATATAAATTTTTTCGAATTAGTGAGTTCACTTTAAATCTATTTTGAGCTATCGAAGTTTGCTCCCTCGATTACCATTTGTTTAGTATAGTGTATTAATGTATGTTAAAGAAAAAAGAAAGCATTTCTGCTGTACCCTTCAGGTCAACAAGTCCGGTCACACTTAGTCTACTCCGTGGTGGCTGCTTGTAGGCCAGCTAGTTCGGAGAGGAGTTTCGGTCGCGGGTCTTACGCGAGCAGACTAAGTCCGAGTTACGTAACTCAGCCACCGATTCACATGCCCGATTTACAAACGCATCAACAACTACTCATCCAGAACAGGAAACCTACGTTACGTTAGTTCTGGATGTGATCTCTCCACAGATCTCAAATCAAAACACTACAAAATCACCATAGGCGCGTTACCGAATCACCGACGCGGTACCAGAAAATAAGCTAAACTACCTCAAGTCCAAAATAACCTACTCTAAAAAAAAACGAGCGCAAACAAGGGTACCGCGGACCGCAACCGACTAGAAATCAATCATCCGCAGATTATGAAAACCTAACCCTCTTCAAGACATACTTACCCTCGGTCATCACTTCCGCTGCAAAAGAAAGAGCATGCGGAACGAAAAGGCTTATGGCTTCTTTAGTAATTCATCTTTACTTTTCAGATTTTTCATTTACAATAATCTTTTTCAGAATCCGAAACGTAAATTCAAAACGGACTGACAATATTCTCTTACGTTAATCCTTTTTTTCCTTATTTATACAATTTTCATTTGAAGCCTGATATTTCAACATGAAGAAAGCATTGATTGCAAAATTAACATTAAATGTACTTGACTTTAGGTTCATTCATTAATCAATTTAGCGATTAAACAATGTTACCAATCGATAAATTTAAAAGGAAAAAAAATAACCATCTGCTATTCAATAAAGACCATTTCTATTCCTCTGAACATTTTTAACATAATTGGCTTTTATGCAAACATATGGTTGAACGCAATTTTCACTCTATACGAAAACGTTATTATGGAACTTATATGTCAAAACTAGGGAAGTGAGTTAAAGGGATGCAATTTTAATATTTTAACAGCGATTATTTCATATTAGAACTTGTAATGCTCAGCAAGTTATGCATATTATTAAAGAATGCTTCATTTATTGCAATAAATGGCGTAGGGTATTATAGAGAAAGTTGCCACATTTTCGCATAAATTTCATGATCTAGTTCCACCTTTCCGATTTTAAAATTATCATACAAATGTATGTGTTTATTGAAAAAGTTAAGTACTATATCTATTTTTAATTACAAAATTTTAATGCAATTCCTTGACCTTATAAATTTCGAAAAATATTAATTGCATGAAGTGGAGTTCCTATATTGTACATACTAAGGATAATCGCATTTTCTTCATTCATATGTTACATTGTTAAATTCGATGCACGATTGTGCACAATATTTCCTTAGATATATCTATAAAAGTTAAATATTAATTCATAGCTTTGGATGGAACTATACCTCTTTAGTACATTTAAATTTTTTTTTTATATAGAAATATATTTATATATAATTTGTTAGTTTATGCTATTTAAGTGCTAAATGTTATTTTTTTTCTTGTTTCACACAATTTTTTAAAAGAATATATAAGTTAACACAAGCGAAACTCACGGTTTTTTTTTCGATAAGCTCTTAGAATAAAAGAAAAAATAATAGTTTAGCAAAGGTAAGATTACAAATTGATTAAGGTAAGGAATTACCTAACGTTTTTTTATCATTCTCTAAATATTACAATTTAACAATCAGTTGTTATTTTAAATTCTAGCAATGTTTCTTACTTTCATCCTTCCGTTAACTCTTAGCAACGAATTGAAAGTAAAAATTGATTAGGTGTTAATAGTTTGCAACAAAAAGGATACAAAATTAAAAGCCAATTTTTGATGCTTAGTATAAACATTATTCTAGCAAAATTTCGCCAATGAAAAATTTATTAAAAATAAATTATTTGAAAAATATATATAGCATCAATTTTTGTTATTATTTTCATGTATATTTCTTTACCCCATTGTTTTCATTTTAATTTTATAATTAAAATGATCTCTGGATAAGTCTCATCGTATTAAAACAATATTTTAAATCGGCACATTTAAAAACACCTTATTTCAAAGGGTACGTACAATATTGAAGTGGAATACTTTGAAATCTATTGAGCAATATCTACGAGTATCTGTAGCCTTTACAATTATCGTTTCTTTAAACCAGAAATAAAACTTCAAATAATTATCCACACAAAAAATCAATTCTGGAATCGTCACACGCCGAACCGAATATGTAAAAAAAACTAATTTTAAAACTAAAATCAAACACAAAACAGAGCGCTTTTATATTATTTTTTGTATAAATATATATATTTCGCTATTATCTTCAGTCAAGACTTTGTTAAATGAAAATTACCCAAAAGTTAAATTACTGAATTTTGACTTAATCTCAATCTGAAGCTGAATAGAAAGAATAGAAAGTTGAGTAAAGCATTTCATGAAAAATGCCAATGCGGAAAAATTACTTGTTGAAATTTTCGAAGTTAATTTTAGGATTCTGTAAGGAGTTGATATTCAGTTGCGTGTTATTTTCATCTGATAGTTTATCCGATATTGCATAGTCACCGGGGAAGAGGAGGTCGTGAATGTTACAATCTAAGTAGATCGATCCTGCACTGTTTGCTAGTTGCTTCCATCTTTTGATTACATTTGACATTTAGGAATTTATACTATTTGTTTTTATCCATATTTTTTTCATAGATTAATTTTTTTCAATTATTTAATTTTATTCCGGTGGTCGCTTTTCACTATTTTTCCTATATCTACCCTAACCTGGAATTAAGTCGCCTGCCTCTTTCACTCTGCTGTATCCGTCACTTGCAACATCTGATGATACACGATTTCGTACATTATTAGAACATCGCATTCGTTGCGCTTTTCTCTTCTATACAGATAGGCAGCTAACTGAAGTTGCGCTTTCTCTGCCAAATCCCTTTGTAGTTGACGATTTTCCTCAGCATCCTTAAGAACGAAATCCGAATTAACTCGTCGATCCCAAGATGAATTCCAACCTTGAAAATGAATTTTATATTGAATTAGTTTCTTGCCTCGCTTGTCTTTTGTTTCCACGAACCTAAGAACCTTAGAATCGTCCAATACTTTTGCCTTTGTTGGATCCGGTTCATAGCACAACACCCGCTCTCCTTCCGTAATTTATACCGTACGCCACGAGTTGATACCATCCGGCTATTTCGATCCTCGTCTGACTTTTGGATGACAACTGTGGGAGGCATTGCCAGATAGATATGTTTCGAAATGTATCAGTGTTTTATTACAGCGGATCACATTGACAGAAAATATTTCTCCACAAATATAAATATTTGAAGAAAAATATTTTCGGCGCAATGATAGCTACACGAATGATGAAGTCTGCTTGCACTTCGAAGTCATACATATCTGGCCGGATGCCAGGGTTCGGGATCGGAATCACTCCGATTCCCGGGCGTAGGCGTCACATTACACATCCCCCCCCCAAAAATCGAAGTAATTCCGATCCCGACTCCTATGTAAAAGGTCTTGGTAAGGGACGTGGCGGGTCGAAGGTCGATTTCGAGGAATAGGCTACAACAATTTCAGTGAAGACTCGACAGTGACTATACAGTAGGGAGTCAGGTGTTACTCGGAGGTCTTCGTCCAGGCCGAGATTTAGGTAAGCCATAGTTTTTCGCGTGAAATAGTTGCACTTCATCGTCTAAGGTCTTTTGCGTGGTAAATTCCCAGGGTTTTACCAGCCATGTCCGCGATGAGGTATCGTGTGGGGCTTATTACTTGTAGGACTCGACACTTCACGAATTTCTTGTCTAGTTTGGCATTGTAATGTCGGGTGGCATCGCTCTGCCGGAAGTTTCGACGGTATATTTCGTCGCCTGCCTTAAAGCCAGAAGGATGGGATCGCAAATTGTACCGCTCCTCTCCCATCCGTCTACTTTCTTCAATCTTCTCCCGCAGTTGATCTCGCAGAAGTTGGAGCTTTTCGTGCGGTTCCAGAACCACGATTGGGTCCTCTAGCGAATTCAGCTGTCGCAATAGCCGGTAAGCGCTTCCATGACAGATCATGTACTGGCCGAACAATGCGAAATACGGCGAAATGCCGGTTGTGGCGTGGTACGACGAGCGCAGAGCACTAGTGATGGCGGACAACTTGCGATCCCAGTCCTTCTGATTCGGATGGACATAGGCGCGAATGGCCGCTATGAGCGTACGGTTCAGTCGTTCGGATGCGTTGGCTTGTGGTGAATAGACGGCGGTTCGTTGGTGGATGATGCCGTATTTGGACATTAGGTCTCGGAACTTGCTTGAGGTGAACTGGACCCCGTTGTCGGAGACAAGTTTCTCCGGAACTCCAAACATGTGAAAGACTCGGTTCTCTAAGAAGCTGAGTATAGGTCCAGTCTGCATGTTACGTAGTGGTTCTATGATAGAGAATTTAGAGAGCTGGTCCAGGACCACGACAGCTCCCGTGTGACCAGAAGCAGATCGAGAGTAAGGACCGATAAGATCAATGTACAAGCGCTGGAACACGCGTTCGGGGACCTCAACCTTCCCCATGGGAGGCCGAAGAATGGTGTTGGGCGCTTTAGTGCACTTGCATAGCTCACAGGAGGCTACGTACGCTTTTATCTGTTGTGCTATCTTAGGCAAAAGAAACAGGTTTTCAACCGCCTAAGTGTACGACCGTACCCGCCGTGCGCACTTGATGGGTGGTCATGAGCCCGCCTGATAAGATCAGTGGTTAATTCTTCGGGCACCCACAACTTCCACTGTTCTTCTTCTTGTATGGGGTCTCCGGATGCGTGTCCCATCCGCTTATAAACAAATCCATCCGTCACCCGCAGTTCAGGAAGCTGGGACAGTTGATTCTGGATAGTGTGAATCAGTTGGGTGTAGCTGGCTGACTTGAAGGCAGGAAGGTCTAGATCGATCAAATGGGGGGCTGTCGTCCTCCTGGACCAACTCGGCTCCTTCAGCAGCGAACATTCTGGATAGGGTGTCTGGGACTACATGCTGGCTTCCTTTTCGGTGGCGAATTGTGAAGTCAAATGCCTGTAATTTCAGTGCCCACCTGGCCAATCTGCCGTTGAGATCAGTCTGGCTCATCAGCCATTTCAGAGAAGCGTGGTCCGTAACGATTTCAAAGGTGTGTTCCTCCACATAGGCTCGGAAGCGTTTCACTGCCAACACCGCAGCTAGACATTCCTGCTCGGAGACCGTGTAATTTCGCTGGGCTGGGTTCAACTTGTGAGACATGAAGGCTATCGGGGTCTCCTCGCCATCGTGCGTAACCTGAACTAAGACGGCCCCCACTCCATGTTGACTCGCGTCGCATTGGAGTGAGAACGGTCTATCAAAGTCAGGGCTGTGCAATACGGGAGCGGTGGTTAGCTTCTTCTTGAGTTCTTCAAAGGCTCGCAAGCTGTTCTCTTCCCAGACGAACTTACGTCCCTTTCGCAGCATGTCTGTCAGAGGTGTGGTGATGGTGGCATAGTCCCGCACGAAGCGTTGGTACCATCCACATAATCCTAAGAATCAACGCAGCTGTTTGGTGGTTTGTGGTAGAGGAAAATTGTCAATTGCCATAGTCTTTTCCGGGTCCGTTCTGATGTTGCCATGGCCAATGATGTGACCCAGGTACTTAACCTCCGTCATTAAAAACTGACTCTTCTGTATGTTGATGGTTAAACCAGCTTTCCGAATTTGCAAGGCTACTTCCTGGAGCAGACAGATGTGTTCGTCAAAGGTCTCGGTTATGAGCAGTAGGTCATCTAAATAGACGAAAACCTCATGTCGTAAATGCGGTGGTATCACCTTATCCATAAGGCGCGTCATCGTTTGAGGGGCATTACATAACCCAAATGACATGGTCACAAAGTGATACAGTGGCCGACCGGGGACCGTGAAAGCTGTTTTCTCTTTGGATTCAGGATCTAATGGAATTTGCCAAAAAGCGCCTTTGAGGTCCAGACTGGTAATGTAATGGGCCTTCGGTAATCGACTCAATATGCCTTCAATTAAAGGTAGAGGGTATGCGTCCTTGACTGTGACGGCATTCAAACGTCTTGCGTCCAAAAATAATCTGACCTTGTTCGGTTTAACGACTAAAGTGATTGGGGAGGACCATGCACTCTTTGATTCTTCGATCACGCCTAGTGCTAACATCCGATCAACTTCGGCATATAACGACTTCTCCTTCGCCGGAGATATGGCGAAATGCCTCTGTTTTATGGGTCTTGCTTCACCTACGTCTATGGCGTGCGACACCAGGGTTGTCCTGCCAATACCTTCCTTCTCATGCGATGGAAAAGCCGATATAGCCGAGTCCAATCGCAGCTGTTGATGTGCACTCAGAGCATGTCTTAGTGTGTGAGAAGTGTTGGTCGAATCATGGACTGTGGCGATAGTTTTGAGTGTCGGACCGGGAAATAGTGCCGGGGCTAAATTAAATTTCCGGACGAAATCCACTCCTAAGTAAAGATCCTGTGTGAGCTGAGGTATTATGAAGAATTCCAGAGATTTTAACACGCTCTTGAAAGTAACCTTCGTCGTAATTCGTCCTCTTACGGCTAGACGGGTTCCATCTGCAGTTCGTAACCAGTTGGTAAAATGCTGAATTTAATTGGCGTGGGACGTCAGAATCTCTTCCGCAACATTGCCGGATATGCAGTTCACACTGGCTCCAGTATCCACTAGGCCCATCAGTCGCCTCTGTAGAAGGTATACTGACGCATAGGGCCTAACGTCATCTTTTATCAATTCGTCCAAATGTATTGCTCGTAAGGCCTTCCTGGATTGCCTGACCCTTCTCCAGAAGCTCCGCATCCGACGTGTGGATCGCTTTCTTCTGGGACGAGGTGCCGTAAAAATCTCCTCACTGAAGATACGCTGACGTGTAGCTAGATAGTCACGCAGTCTGATATGGAAGGGCTTGCGATGCCAAGGGATGTTTGACTCGCCCCCATTATTGTTTTCGTCCTGCTCGACAACGTGTGATGCCGGTGGCGGAACTTCAGGAGTAGTGTCTTTGGCGGTGTGAGTCAGTAAGGTTGGGGTCGGGTCTGGAGTTTGGTCGCAGCTAGCAACCGGCTCCGGGTCAATTTGTTCAGAACTTACGAGTGTCGACGGGTGGTAGCGGCACTCGCTGGCAAGTTTTTTCGTTGTTTACAATCGGAGCAATCCGTTGCATAAGTGTTAGCTTTACCGCATCGGAAGCAAAAAAGAGTCAGCTCCACCGGACATACAGCGAACCGATGTCCAGGTTGCTTGCAGTTCCAACAAGTCGTCGGACTGGTGAGCGCTTCGATGCTTGGTGGTTTAATTTCAAGCCTTGGTTCCGGAGTGCCGGAAACGCCAGTTCGCATAACTAGAGCGGCTTCGTAGGACGGATCGTCCTCGATCGAAAGTTCTGCATGGTGTCTGCGGTGAGTATCAGTTGGAATAGGAGTTGCTCGGAACATCCTCCTTCTCTCTTCGTGTCGTTCTTCCCTCCGGACATGCCTGCGCAGCGATTGGATGTCGTGGATTGGTACGTGTAGTAGTCGTGTCTGCAACTTCCAGCGCAAATTTTCACGTAAGCTCTCTACCAACCCCTCTTCACCCATTGGTGTCCTTAAACGCGACACGAGTCGTAGCATGCTGTCGTGAAATTGGTCAAATGTCTCTTGAGGTCCTTGTTTTCGTTTCCTAATTAACTCCAGTAGGTCTCGTTCGGTTAAACCATCATCAAAATGATCACGGAACGCCCTGGAAAAGAAGTTCCAGTCCGGAAGAGGCACAGACTCCTTATAACGCCAGTACCATTCCGTGGCTTCTCCACTGAACAGAAGGTGTGCGTGGCGCAAGAATGCATGGAAATTCCCCCCTAGGGTACTCATCACTAGTGAGTGCACTCTGAAGAGGAAACGGTCTACCGGAGTGGAGGCATTGAATCCGGAGAATTTCAAGTGCCAACTCTCCATTATCTGGGGTGTTGGATCTTGAGGTGGTAGTGACATGTTCTGTGGCTGAGTTTCCAGTCCTGACTGACGTAGAGGTAATATAGTACTGAACCTTGGTCTATATTCGGGAGCACTTGGATCCATTTCTAGACTTGGTCGTGGAGGAATTCCCTCATCGAGTGGTCTAACGAGGTCGTTGTCGCGCCGTCGGGTCGGTTCCCAGACTGCTGGCTGAAGTTCCGACTGGATGGACTAGTTGGCTTGTAGGGTCTGGATGCTTTGCTCCATTTTCGCCATCTGTTCGGTTAGACCCTGTAACACCCTCAGGAACACTTCGTTTGCGACTGCTGTTGTTTGCGGTGGTTGCTGGTTTGCATCCAAGTGTTCGCCTCCGACAGCTCCTTCTCCTCCTCGGGACGAGCTTTTGTGGTTAGTCTTTGGATTATTTTTCGGCACTGCTCCTGGATGGCTAATCGGTGGCAAAGGTGTAACAGCGACATTAGCCGGATCGATGGGACGACGGCAGTTGGGGCATCGAGCGTTTGCTGTTGCAAGTAGATCTTGAACACAGGTGCTGTGGAACACGTGTCCACATTCCAGCCTGCAGGTGTTTTTATCGCCGAGGTCCTCCTGTTGGCAGATTCCGCAGATCACCGCTTGATAGGTCTGTGACCTTGTGTTATGTTTATTTTTATTCGGCGTACGGAACGCCATCGTACTAATAGGTATGTGAACAAAACTTATTCTGATATAGTAAAAAAAACTTATTCTAATATAGTAAAAAAAAACTTATTCTAATATAGTAGCCAAAAGTGGCGAGCTGAACGTTTCCTCACAAAAAAATTTTAAGGCAGCCTTTCAGTTCCCCAACTCCAACTCCTTCGTGCAGAAGTGATGACTGATGGTGGCCTGTCAAGAGAAGGGTGCTTCAGATTGATTTACTACTTTATTTTCCCCATTTCCCGTACGTTACAAACCGTTTCTAATCTACGTTAAAAGACTCGACGAGACAAGTGGTAGAGCTACCGTAACGATTTTGTATGCAGTCAAAATTCCCGACGCGTGGAAGCGTTCCGGGCTCCGCGACTCCAGCATACGCCACCGAACGTTGAACCGATACCACTCGTCTATCACGCATACGAAATAAGTAGAATCCTTCCGCGACATAAAGGCAAGGTAGCCTTCTATTTTCTTGAGAGTCCATGCTGATAGGTGAACCCATCAGGCTGGCAGTTCCATCAAGAAAATAGAAGGTCCTTACAGGGGTTAGCCTGGGACAACACATCGGAAGGATTCTGTCGCGAAAAAAAAAATCAAACAAAGGAGAACGGAAGCTACAACTCACGTGAAGCGACTGCTAGTGTGTATCATGCAAATCCGCTGCTCCTGATAGTGGGACTTGAGTACCAAGGTACCTTACATACTCCGTAAAGGACCAACTCGTCAGACGACGATAATTTCTTTCCCCCTTAGGATGTTTTAGGTCCCACGTTGGGCGCCATTTGTAACGGTTTCCTACTCCGTCTCGTTCGATCGCAATCAGAACCGACCTCTCATCGGTTCGAGACGTGCAGTCTTGGAAATGACAACGGACTGTACCCTTCAGGTCAACAAGTCCGGTCAAACTTAGTCTACTCCGTGGTGGCTGCTTGTAGGCTAGCTAGTTCGGAGAGGAGTTTCGGTCGCGGGTCTTACGCGAGCAGACTAAGTCCGAGTTACGTAACTCAGCCACCGATTCACATGCCCGATTTACAAACGCGTCAACAACTACTCATCCAGAACAGGAAACCTACGCTACGTTAGTTCTGGATGTGATCTCTCCACAGATCTCAAATCAAAACACTACAAAATCACCATAGGCGCGTTACCGAATCACCGACGCGGTACCAGAAAATAAGCTAAACTACCTCAAGTCCAAAATAACCTACTCTAAAAAAAACGAGCGCAAACAAGGGTACCGCGGACCGTAACCGACTAGAAATCAATCATCCGCAGATTATGAAAACCTAACCCTCTTCAAGACATACTTACCCTCGGTCATCACTTCCGCTGCAAAAGAAAGAGCATGCGGAACGGAAAGGCTTATGGCTTCTTTAGTAATTCATCTTTACTTTTCAGATATTTCATTTACAATAATCTTTTTCAGAATCCGAAACGTAAATTCAAAACGAACTGACAATATTCTCTTACGTTAATCCTTTTTTTCCTTATTTATACAATTTTCATTTGAAGCCTGATATTTCAACATGAAGAAAGCATTGATTGCAAAATTAACATTAAATGTACTTGACTTTAGGTTCATTCATTAATCAATTTAGCGATTAAACAATGTTACCAATCGATAAATTTAAAAGGAAAAAAAATAACCATCTGCTATTCAATAAAGACCATTTCTATTCCTCTGAACATTTTTAACATAATTGGCTTTTATGCAAACATATGGTTGAACGCAATTTTCACTCTATACGAAAACGTTATTATGGAACTTATATGTCAAAACTAGGGAAGTGAGTTAAAGGGATGCAATTTTAATTAAAACATTAAAGCGATTATTTCATATTAGAACTTGTAATACTCAGCAAGTTATGCATATTATTAAAGAATGCTTCATTTATTGCAATAAATGGCGTAGGGTATTATAGAGAAAGTTGCCACATTTTCGCATAAATTTCATGATCTAGTTCCACCTTTCCGATTTTAAAATTATCATACAAATGTATGTGTTTATTGAAAAAGTTAAGTACTATATCTATTTTTAATTACAAAATTTTAATGCAATTCCTTGACTTTATAAATTTCGAAAAATATTAATTGCATGAAGTGGAGTTCTTATATTGTACATATTAAGGATAATCGCATTTTCTTCATTCATATGTTACATTGTTAAATTCGATGCACGAGTGTGCACAATATTTCCTTAGATATATCTATAAAAGTTAAATATTAATTCATAGCTTTGGATGGAACTATACCTCTTTAGTACATTTAAATTTTTTTTTTTATATAGAAATATATTTATATATAATTTGTTAGTTTATGCTATTTAAGTGCTAAATGTTATTTTTTTCTTGTTTCACACAATTTTTTTAAAGAATATATAAGTTAACACAAGCGAAACTCACGGTTTTTTTTCGATAAGCTCTTAGAATAAAAGAAAAAATAATAGTTTAGCAAAGGTAAGATTACAAATTGATTAAGGTAAGGAATTACCTAACGTTTTTTTATCATTCTCTAAATATTACAATTTAACAATCAGTTGTTATTTTAAATTCTAGCAATGTTTCTTACTTTCATCCTTCCGTTAACTCTTAGCAACGGATTGAAAGTAAAAATTGATTAGGTGTTAATAGTTTGCAACAAAAAGGATACAAAATTAAAAGCCAATGTTTGATGCTTAGTATAAACATTATTCTAGCAAAATTTCGCCAATGAAAAATTTATTAAAAATAAATTATTTGAAAAATATATATAGCATCAATTTTTGATATTTATTTTCATGTATATTTCTTTACCCCATTGTTTTCATTTTAATTTTATAATTAAAATGATCTCTGGATAAGTCTCATCGTATTAAAACAATATTTTAAATCGGCACATTTAAAAACACCTTATTTCAAAGGGTACGTACAATATTGAAGTGGAATACTTTGAAATCTATTGAGCAATATCTACGAGTATCTGTAGCCTTTACAATTATCGTTTCTTTAAACCAGAAATAAAACTTCAAATAATTATCCACACAAAAAATCAATTCTGGAATCGTCACACGCCGAACCGAATATGTAAAAAAAACTAATTTTAAAACTAAAATCAGACACAAAACAGAGCGCTTTTATATTATTTTTTGTATAAATATATATATTTCGCTATTATCTTCAGTCAAGACTTTGTTAAATGAAAATTACCCAAAAGTTAAATTACTGAATTTTGACTTAATTTCAATCTGAAGCTGAATAGAAAGCATAGAAAGTTGAGTAAAGCATTTCATGAAAAATGCCAATGCGGAAAAATTACTTGTTGAAATTTTCGAAGTTAATTTTAGGATTCTGTAAGGAGTTGATATTCAGTTGCGTGTTATTTTCATCTGATAGTTTATCCGATATTGCATAGTCGCCGGGGAAGAGGAGGTCGTGAATGTTACAATCTAAATAGATCGATCCTGCACTGTTTGCTAGTTGCTTCCATCTTTTGATTACATTTGACATTTAGGAATTTATACTATTTGTTTTAATCCATATTTTTTTCATAGATTAATTTTTTTCAATTATTTAATTTTATTCCGGTGGTCGCTTTTCACTATTTTTCCTATATCTACTCTAACCTGGAATTAAGTCGCCTGCCTCTTTCACTCTGCTGTATCCGTCACTTGCAACATCTGATGATTCACGATTTCGTACATTATTAGAACATCGCATTCGTTGCGCTTTTCTCTTCTATACAGATAGGCAGCTAACTGAAGATCAGTGGTTAATTCTTCGGGCACCCACAACTTCCACTGTTCTTCTTCTTGTATGGGGTCTCCGGATGCGTGTCCCATCCGCTTATAAACAAATCCATCCGTCACCCGCAGTTCAGGAAGCTGGGACAGTTGATTCTGGATAGTGTGAATCAGTTGGGTGTAGCTGGCTGACTTGAAGGCAGGATGGTCTAGATCGATCAAATGGGGGGCTGTCGTCCTCCTGGACCAACTCGGCTCCTTCAGCAGCGAACAAGTTGCGCTTTCTCTGCCAAATCCCTTTGTAGTTGACGATTTTCCTCAGCATCCTTAAGAACGAAATCCGAATTAACTCGTCGATCCCAAGATGAATTCCAACCTTGAAAATGAATTTTATATTGAATTAGTTTCTTGCCTCGCTTGTCTTTTGTTTCCACGAACCTAAGAACCTTAGAATCGTCCAATACTTTTGCCTTTGTTGGATCCGGTTCGTAGCACAACACACGCTCTCCTTCCGTAATTTATACCGTACGCCACGAGTTGATACCATCCGGCTATTTCGATCCTCGTCTGACTTTTGGATGACAACTGTGGGAGGCATTGCCAGATAGATATGTTTCGAAATGTATCAGTGTTTTATTACAGCGGATCACATTGACAGAAAATATTTCTCCACAAATATAAATATTTGAAGAAAAATATTTTCGGCGCAATGATAGCTGCACGAATGATGAAGTCTGCTTGCACTTCGAAGTCATACATATCTGGCCGGATGCCAGGGTTCGGGATCGGAATCACTCCGATTCCCGGGTGTAGGCGTCACATTACACATCCCCCCCCCCCAAAATCGAAGTAATTCCGATCCCGACTCCTATGTAAAAGGTCTTGGTAAGGGACGTGGCGGGTCGAAAGTCGATTTCGAGGAATAGGCTACAACAATTTCAGTGAAGACTCGACAGTGACTATACAGTAGGGAGTCAGGTGTTACTCGGAGGTCTTCGTCCAGGCAGAAATTTAGGTAAGCCATAGTTTTTCGCGTGAAATAGTTGCACTTCATCGTCTAAGGTCTTTTGCGTGGTAAATTCCCAGGGTTTTACCAGCCATGACCACGATGAGGTATCGTGTGGGGCTTATTACTTGTAGGACTCGACACTTCACGAATTTCTTGTCTAGTTTGGCGTTGTAATGTCGGGTGGCATCGCTCTGCCGGAAGTTTCGACGGTATATTTCGTCGCCTGCCTTAAAGCCAGAAGGATGGGATCACAAATTGTACCGCTCCTCTCCCATCCGTCTACTTTCTTCAATCTCTCCCGCAGTTGATCTCGCAGAAGTTGGAGCTTTTCGTGCGGTTCCAGAACCACAATTGGGTCCTCTAGCGATTTCAGCTGTCGCAATAGCCGGTAAGCGCTTCCATGATAGATCATGTAGTGGCCGAACAATGCGAAATACGGCGAAATGCCGGTTGTGGCGTGGTACGACGAGCGCAGAGCACTAGTGATGGCGGACAACTTGCGATCAGTAGTGAATTAGAATGTTCATAAAGTTCGTAAAGGACTGCAGCGATGGTCTGCTGCCCCGACAGAAGAAGATGGAGGTATCTGCCGAGAATGCCCTCGTCTGGAGACGCGTGAATGCGCTGGCAGGCTAGCATTGCGGTGTCGTGGGGCGGGTTCGTTTCCCCAGCACGAGGACTCACTACAAAACAATTTCGCATTCACGAATTTGTCGATAGCTCAAGAGGCGACTGAAGTCGCAAGAATTGTCGATAACCTCACCGAGGGAGATGTGACTTGTTTCAAGAACAAGTGAAACCTGAGAAGAAAGGTGAACTTGGGGTGACCTCGTCATTATCCAAATAAATTCCTGGCCCACAAATGAAAGAGGGGCAACCGGGTGGTGGTGGAGCCCCTTCATACCCACCCAACCGGAATAAATCCAAAGATAGCTTGTTGAAGTGGCCAGGTTTTCCTCTTCTGAGTAGAAAACTCATACAACTTGAATTGTATGAACCTTCCCATCAGAAGGGGAGTACCCCGGTGACCAATTTATATCATAGAATTATACGATTGGATTGCATAAATCTATGCCATAAAAAGGCACTCTGCTTGGGCCACTCAACCCATAACGTCACCTGAAACAGAAAAAGGAATTAGTTTGTACCCGATGGCTGGCTCATGTTTTGAGGTGGAAGCCTACCACCGTACCGGGTCCTATACCCGGTTAGATAAAACGGAAGGAAAAGACCCAGTTTTAAAGTTTAGGAATTCATTTATTTAACGTTTTGCGACCAACAGATCATATTCTCCCTTCTAAAGCAGTCTAACCTAATATAAATTCAAAGATAATGGAACTTTGGAAAGTCAAATCTAAATTTTCCCTCCTCGTAACAATACCCTTAGATTTTTCATAATGTCGTTTCATATGCGTTTATTATCTTCACGCTCCACGCTCAAACACACTTTCCCAACAGTTTATAAATTTTTTACATTAATAGCTAATGTCATTTTAATTTTTAACTACTATGAAAAAGGATACAGTTTAGAAATTTAAAAACCATATTATTCTTTCTTGTGTCCCTGCATCCTAAGCGTATTTTTAAGCGATCAGGTCAAATATCGAATATATCTTAAATGCGTTTATAACGTTCAATATTTATTTTCTTATGTCCTATTAAAAGTTTACAAAGTATTTCGACTATTTCCTGTTAGAAGAGTGTATTGAAAAGGAGGGAGAGAAAATGAATCTAATAAATGGAATCTTTAATGCGACTGTATTTTTGCTGCAGTCATTTAACGTTATGTTTGCACCGGATAATGAGTGGGGACTTGATCTTTTAACTTGATTTAACGATTATTTGCAAAAAAAAAATCTCAAATCTATTTTAAATACAACCACGCAAACTAGTAAATATCGTTTAACATTACAATTTAAGCTATTTTCTGACTTACCGCTACATTCAGAAATCATTCAAGAAAATATATTTTTTTTTTCGGTCGCCAAAATATTTCTATCCAACGAAACCGCACTAAATTACTCTTTGCGGTAATAAAAAAAAGAAAAGAACAAATTTACGTCATATCTAACCAGCAACTGAACAATCTCTTTCAATGTTGATAAACACTCTAAGACGTGACACATGTTTCGGAGTAGTGTTAAATGGAAATGGTTGATTTGAGCCTCTGCTTCATTTTGAGCGCTTGTTTCAAAGGATTTAATTGAAGTTGTTCTTAAATCCGCTGCAGGGACCTCCAACTTCTTCGCTTTTAGTTCTGCCAAATGAAATGTCGTTGGCAAAAAGTGATTGTAGCGCAGGTTCGAGCAAGGAGGATTTTTATAGAAAAAGTAGGAACTCAAGTTTCTATGGAAGCTTGAGCAAGAATTTCCACACGGTGCAGGATGATTTTTAGTAATAACTTTGCTGGTTTCTTTTTGATTTCTATATCATTTAGCATTTAGCTCCTTCCATCCTCTCGTGCCGTGGTAGACCAACAGAAACACAAATAAAATTTGAATGTATACTTATCGATTCACTGCCTGAGAGTTAACGTTTACCAATTTGGAATATACTCGTAAATGTTCGCAATCCGTGGTCTTAACGCCACTAAGTTTCAGTTCAAAATAGATCTATTCGGGCGCCGTCACACATACGTAAGTACACACATCCGAATTGACGACAGTCAACATTTACACACACTTGCGTGGACAGCATTCGGGAAACGTTGGTCGTTTCTGTGACTTGAAATCGTACAATTTACCGCACCGCAGTTGCCTTTATGAAACCTCAATATTAATCCGTTTGTAAGAACTAAATATTCACTAAGACGTGTTGTTAATCCACATCACACAGCACCGAATCAAATGCCCACAAAATGTATCGAATTGCAAAAGCGTTCCATCGAACAAATTCCGCCAATTCGTCAGTGATTCTTCACGATCTCCCGTCCAAACACATGCAATTTTCTTTGGGACAACTATTCCGCAGCGGAATGGTAATGTGTTGGAGTTAAAAGGGGTGAATGGGCGGAAATGGTTTTCAATTTATACTTTTGAATTTAATACCCGGTCTTTAAATGATCTTGACGGCACTTTTACCACACTTTTCACACCGCACGTATTTTGCACCGCGGTCCCGTGCCCAACCCGTCTTTCTCGCCTCGCGGCTGTAAGTCGACTCACGAACCTCAGTAGTGCTTCCATTTTCTGCGGGTCCGAGTTTACAACATGGCAACGAAGTTCCGGCTTTAGATTCCGTTTCAACACCCGCAGCAGTTGAGTGGAAGACATGGGCTCTGGCAACTGGTCATTCAACCGAAGGATATCGGCTCGATATTGATGAAAGGGCTCGTCCGGACGTTGCCATCTGGCATGGATCTTGTCCAGGACACTCTCATCCATGTTGACCGTCGAGTATTCCATGCGGAGTACCTCCTTCAGCCGTGTCCAGCGTATTGATGGTGGGGCTGAATGAATCCGCCAGTAAGTCTCGAGTGCTGCTCCCCTGAACAGCCTAGGTAAATTTCCTGCCAGCATCGTGTAGTCGGCGCCCAACATCTCTCCGACTAAGGACTCCACCCGACCAATGAAAACTTCCAAGTTCAGGCCGTTTGGCTCCCCGCTAAAATGAAGGTTCCAACCCTGTACAATGCTGGGGATATGCTTCGGTTTCAGCATATAGGGTTGTTTCTGCGGAGCCACTGGACCTAGAGTCGGTGGTGGTATTTGGTTGAGTCGTGGCGGAAGATCCCATGCGTCCCAAGGCTGGTATCGAGATGGTGGATCCGGATCCTCAGACGGATGGTAGTCTGTTCTTCGAATCTTGTTCCGCTGGTCGATAACTGGTTCTTGAGATCGTCGTGCTGATTTAAGTCGTTGCAGTGTTGACTCAGTTTGTTTACAGCGCCGTGTGAAGGCGTATATACGTTCCACTTCAGTGTAACAATCACCACAGATGTGGTCTGGTGAGCCATCTTCAAATGTGATGTTACCGTTGATGGACTCCTTCAGAACGTCGACAACAGCAATCCTCCTCACTTCGTCGACCAAACTATCACCCAGCGGATACATTTCCTCGCCAAGTCGTAGACAAAGTCGGCATGCATTTTGGATGTCCATAATTATTCTATCTAAAAGTTATACCTAAATTGCTAAGAGTGTTAAATAAAGGCTAAAATGATGCTATAAAAGAATTAAGTAAATGTTAATGAGACAAAATACATAAAGTGGCCGAAAGTGGCGAACTATCCAAATTCCTCAAAAAAAAACAAAAGGTATGAAAAAGTTAAATTGGTTATCAAAATTAGGTTTACGTTATCAAAAAAAATAATCGGTCTCTCCTTTCTGTCCTTCTTCCCAGGTATGGACACCATGGCACAATCCTTCTCTAGCGTTTCAGGGACACTCTCTTGTGGCACCATGAAAATCAGGGTTCAGAAGTGATCCCTCATCCGCATATTTTCTCAAGTTACAACTTGTCAGCCCAGGGTGGGATTCTAATCCACAAGCAGCGCGTGTCTTGTCATGGATAGTCATGGATTAGCTAATCAGCCAATCACATGAAATCAAAATCCATGTAATTTAAGACACCTAGGCACCGCTGGTTTGGGGAGCGAATCAGAACCCTCCGCAAAAAGTTGTTGGGATAATAACCTCCAAACACAAAAAGGGACTCTAATATCATTTGGCCTTACTAGTTATACAATGGTGGTAAACCACCAAAGTATAAATCAAAAGCAGGACCAAACGATATTGATGTCCAAAGACAACACACGTTCGAAAGTTATTAGGCTTGCTGGGGCAATTACCCTCGGGAGTTATCTAGCCGCCAATAATTCTAACACCCAGTGGGGACACCTAGAGACGATGGACTGTCTCGTGCTCACGACTGATGATACAGCCGGGCATTCTCGGCAGATACCTCCATCTTCTTCTGCCGGGGCAGCAGACCATCGCTGCAGTCCTTTACGGACTTATGAAAACATTAAATTCACTACAGATCTCAGTCCTTCTGATTCGGATGGACATAGGCGCGAATGGCCGCTATTAGCGTACGGTTCAGTCGTTCGGATGCGTTGGCTTGTGGTGAATAGACGGCGGTTCGTTGGTGGATGATGCCGTATTTGGACATTAGGTCTCGGAACTTGCTTGAGGTGAACTGGACCCCGTTGTCGGAGACAAGTTTCTCCGGAACTCCAAACATGTGAAAGACTCGGTTCTCTAAGAAGCTGAGTATAGGTCCAGTGTGCATGTTACGTAGTGGTTCTATGATAGAGAATTTAGAGAGCTGGTCCAGGACCACGACAGCTCCCGTGTGACCAGAAGCAGATCGAGGGTAAGGACCGATAAGATCAATGTACAAGCGCTGGAACACGCGTTCGGGGACCTCAACCTTACCCATGGGAGGCCGAAGAATGGTGTTGGGCGCTTTAGTGCACTTGCATAGCTCACAGGAGGCTACGTACGCTTTTACCTGTTGTACTATCTTAGGCAAAAGAAACAGGTTTTCAACCGCCTAAGTGTACGACCGTACCCGCCGTGCGCACTTGATGGGTGGTCATGAGCCCGTCTGATAAGATCAGTGGTTAATTCTTCAGGCACCCACAACTTCCACTGTTCTTCTTCTTGTATGGGGTCTCCGGATGCGTGTCCCATCCGCTTATAAACAAATCCATCCGTCACCCGCAGTTCAGGAAGCTGGGACAGTTGATTCTGGATAGTGTGAATCAGTTGGGTGTAGCTGGCTGACTTGAAGGCAGGATGGTCTAGATCGATCAAATGGGGGGCTGTCGTCCTCCTGGACCAACTCGGCTCCTTCAGCAGCGAACATTCTGGATAGGGTGTCTGGGACTACATGCTGGCTTCCTTTTCGGTGGCGAATTGTGAAGTCAAATGCCTGTAATTTCAGTGCCCACCTGGCCAATCTGCCGTTGAAATCAGTCTGGCTCATCAGCCATTTCAGAGAAGCGTGGTCCGTAACGATTTCAAAGGTGTGTCCCTCCACATAGGCTCGGAAGCGTTTCACTGCCAACACCGCAGCTAGACATTCCTGCTCGGAGACCGTGTAATTTCGCTGGGCTGGGTTCAACTTATGAGACATGAAGGCTATCGGGGTCTCCCCGCCATCGTGCGTAACCTGAACTAAGACGGCCCCCACTCCATGTTGACTCGCGTCGCATTGGAGTGAGAACGGTCTATCAAAGTCAGGGCTGTGCAATACGGGAGCGGTGGTTAGCTTCTTCTTGAGTTCTTCAAAGGCTCGCAAGCTGTTATCTTCCCAGACGAACTTACGTCCCTTTCGCAGCATGTCTGTCAGAGGTGTGGTGATGGTGGCATAATCCCGCACGAAGCGTTGGTACCATCCACATAATCCTAAGAATCGACGCAGCTGTTTGGTGGTTTGTGGTAGAGGAAAATTGTCAATTGCCATAGTCTTTTCCGGGTCCGTTCTGATGTTGCCATGGCCAATAATGTGACCCAGGTACTGACTCTTCTGTATGTTGATGGTTAAACCAGCTTTCCGGATTTGCAAGGCTACTTCCTGGAGCAGACAGATGTGTTCGTCAAAGGTCTCGGTTATGGGCAGTAGGTCATCTAAATAGACGAAAACCTGATGTCGTAAATGCGATGGTATCACCTTATCCATAAGGCGCGTCATTGTTTGAGGGGCATTACATAACCCAAATGACATGGTCACGAAGTGATACAGTGGCCGACCAGGGACCGTGAAAGCTGTTTTCTCTTTGGATTCAGGATCTAATGGAATTTGCCAAAAAGCGTCTTTGAGGTCCAGACTGGTAATGTAATGGGCCTTCGGTAATCGACTCAATATGCCTTCAATTAAAGGTAGAGGGTATGCTTCCTTGACTGTGACGGCATTCAAACGTCTGGCGTTCAAATATAATCTGACCTTGTTCGGTTTAACGACTAAAGTGACTGGGGAGGACCATGCACTCTGTGATTCTTCGATCACGCCTAGTGCTAACATCCGATCAACTTCGGCATATAACGACTTTTCCTTCGCCGGAGATATGGCGAAATGCCTCTGTTTTATGGGTCTTGCTTCACCTACGTCTATGGCGTGCGACACCAGGGTTGTCCTGCCAATACCTTCCTTCTCATGCGATGGAAAAGCCGATATAGCCGAGTCCAATCGCAGCTGTTGATGTGCACTCAGAGCATGTCTTAGTGTGTGAGAAGTGTTGGTCGAATCATGGACTGTGGTGATAGTTTCGAGTGTTGGACCGGGAAATAGTGCCGGGGCTAAATTAAATTTCCGGACGAAGTCCGCTCCTAAGTAAAGATCCTGTGTGAGCTGAGGTATTATGAAGAATTCCAGAGATTTTGACACGCTCTTGAAAGTAACCTCCGTCGGAATTCGTCCTCTTACGGCGTGACGGGTTCCATCTGCAGTTCGTAACCAGGTGGTAAAATGCTGAATTTGATTGGCGTGGGACGTCAGAATCTCTTTCGCAAAATTGCCGGATATGCAGTTCACACTGGCTCCAGTATCCACTAGGCCCATCAGTCGCCTCTGTAGAAGGTATACTGACGCATAGGGCCTAACGTCATCTTTTATCAATTCGTCCAAATGTATTGCTCGTAAGGCCTTCCTGGATTGCCTGACCCTTCTCCAGAAGCTCCGCATCCGACGTGTGGATCGCTTTCTTCTGGGACGAGGTGCCGTAAAAATCTCCTCACTGAAGATACGCTGACGTGTAGCTAGATAGTCACGCAGTCTGATATGGAAGGGCTTGCGATGCCAAGGGATGTTTGACTCGCCCCCATTATTGTTTTCGTCCTGCTCGACAACGTGTGATGCCGGTGGCGGAACTTCAGGAGTAGTGCCTTTGGCGGTGTGAGTCAGTAAGGTTGGGGTCGGGTCTGGAGTTTGGTCGCAGCTAGCAACCGGCTCCGGGTCAATTTGTTCAGAACTTACGAGTGTCGACGGGTGGTAGCGGCACTCGCTGGCAAGTTTTTTCGTTGTTTACAATCGGAGCAATCCGTTGCATAAGTGTCAGCTTTACCGCATCGGAAGCAAAAAAGAGTCAGCTCCACCGGACATACAGCGAACCGATGGCCAGGTTGCTTGCAGTTCCAACAAGTCGTCGGACTGGTGAGCGCTTCGATGCTTGGTGGTTTAATTTCAAGCCTTGGTTCCGGAGTGCCGGAAACGCCAGTTCGCATAACTAGAGAGGCTTTGTAGGACGGATCATCCTCGATCGAAAGTTCTGCATGGTGTCTGCGGTGAGTATCAGTTGGAATAGGAGTTGCTCGGAACATCCTCCTTCTCTCTTCGTGTCGTTCTTCCCTCCGGACATGCCTGCGCAGCGATTGGATGTCGTGGATTGGTACGTGTAGTAGTCGTGTCTGCAACTCCCAGCGCAAATTTTCACGTAAGCTCTCTACCAACTCCTCTTCACCCATTGGTGTCCTTAAACGTGGCACGTGTCGTAGCATGCTGTCGTGAAATTGGTCAAATGTCTCTTGAGGTCCTTGCTTTCGTTTCCTAATTAACTCCAGTAGGTCTCGTTCGGTTAAACCATCATCAAAATGATCACGGAACGCCCTGGAAAAGGAGTTCCAGTCCGGAAGAGGCACAGACTCCTTATAACGCCAGTACCATTCCGTGGCTTCTCCACTGAACAGAAGGTGTGCGTGGCGCAAGAATGCATGGAAATTCCCCCCTAGGGTACTCATCACTAGTGAGTGCACTCTGAAGAGGAAACGGTCTACCGGAGTGGAGGCATTGAATCCGGAGAATTTCAAGTGCCAACTCTCCATTATCCGTGGTGTTGGATCTTGAGGTGGTAGTGACATGTTCTGTGGCTGAGTTTCCAGTCCTGACTGACGTAGAGGTAATATAGTACTGAACCTTGGTCTATATTCGGGAGCACTTGGATCCATTCCTAGACTTGGTCGTGGAGGAATTCCCTCATCGAGTGGTCTAACGAGGTCGTTGTCGCGCCGTCGGGTCGGTTCCCAGACTGCTGGCTGAGGTTCCGACTGGATGGACTAGTTGGCTTGTAGGGTCTGGATGCTTTGCTCCATTTTCGCCATCTGTTCGGTTAGACCCTGTAACACCCTCAGGAACACTTCATTTGTGACTGCTGTTGTTTGCGGTGGGGACTGGAGCGCTGGTTGCTGGTTTGCATCCAAGTGCTCGCCTCCGACAGCTCCCTTACCTCCTCGGGGCGAGCTTTTGTGGTTAGTCTTTGGATTATTTTTCGGCACTGCTCCTGGATGGCTAATCGGTGGCAAAGGTGTAACAGCGACATTAGCCGGATCGATGGGACGACGGCAGTTGGGGCATCGAGCGTTTGCTGTTGCAAGTAGATCTTGAACACAGGTGCTGTGGAACACGTGTCCACATTCCAGCCTGCAGGTGTTGTTATCGCCGAGGTCCTCTTGTTGGCAGATTCCGCAGATCGCCGCTTTATAGGTCTGTGACCTTGTGTTATGTTTATTTTTATTCGGCGTACGGAACGCCATCGTACTAATAGGTATGTGAACAAAACTTATTCTGATATAGTAAAAAAAACTTATTCTAATATAGTAAAAAAAAACTTATTCTAATATAGTAGCCGAAAGTGGCGAGCTGAACGTTTCCTCACAAAAAATTTTAAGGCAGCCTTTCAGTTCCGCAACTCCAACTCCTTCGTGCAGAAGTGATGACTGATGGTGGCCTGTCAAGAGAAGGGTGCTTCAGATTGATTTACTACTTTATTTTCCCCATTTCCCGTACGTTACAAACCGTTTCTAATCTACGTTAATAGACTCGACGAGACAAGTGGTAGAGCTACCGTAACGATTTTGTATGCGGTCAAAATTCCCGACGCGTGGAAGCATTCCGGGCTCCGCAACTCCAGCATACGCCACCGAACGTTGAACCGATACCACTCGTCTATCACGCATACGAAATAAGTAGAATCCTTCCGCGACATAAAGGCAAGGTAGCCTTCTATTTTCTTGAGAGTCCATGCTGATAGGTGAACCCATCAGGCTGGCAGTTCCATCAAGAAAATAGAAGGTCCTTACAGGGGTTAGCCTGGGACAACACATCGGAAGGATTCTGTCGCGAAAAAAAAATCAAACAAAGGAGAACGGAAGCTACAACTCACGTGAAGCGACTGCTTGTGTGTATCACACAACTCCACTGCTCCTGATAGTGGGACTCGAGTACCAAAGTACCTTACATCCTCCGTAAAGGACCAACTCGTCAGACGACGCGAATTTCTTTCCCCCTTAGGATGTTTTAGGCCCCACGTTGAGCGCCATTTGTAACGGTTTCCTACTCCGTCTCGTTCGATCGCAATCAGAACCGACCTCTCATCGGTTCGAGACGTGCAGTCTTGGAAATGACAACGGACTGTACCCTTCAGGTCAACAAGTCCGGTCAAACTTAGTCTACTCCGTGGTGGCTGCTTGTAGGCTAGCTAGTTCGGAGAGGAGTTTCGGTCGCGGGTCTTACGCGAGCAGACTAAGTCCGAGTTACGTAACTCAGCCACCGATTCACATGCCCGATTTACAAACGCGTCAACAACTACTCATCCAGAACAGGAAACCTACGCTACGTTAGTTCTGGATGTGATCTCTCCACAGATCTCAAATCAAAACACTACAAAATCACCATAGGCGCGTTACCGAATCACCGACGCGGTACCAGAAAATAAGCTAAACTACCTCAAGTCCAAAATAACCTACTCTAAAAAAAAACGAGCGCAAACAAGGGTACCGCGGACCGTAACCGACTAGAAATCAATCATCCGCATATTATGAAAACCTAACCCTCTTCAAGACATACTTACCCTCGGTCATCACTTCCGCTGCAAAAGAAAGAGCATGCGGAACGGAAAGGCTTATGGCTTCTTTAGTAATTCATCTTTACCTTTCAGATTTTTCATTTACAATAATCTTTTTCAGAATCCGAAACGTAAATTCAAAACGAACTGACAATATTCTCTTACGTTAATCCTTTTTTTCCTTATTTATACAATTTTCATTTGAAGCCTGATATTTCAACATGAAGAAAGCATTGATTGCAAAATTAACATTAAATGTACTTGACTTTAGGTTCATTCATTAATCAATTTAGCGATTAAACAATGTTACCAATCGATAAATTTAAAAGGAAAAAAAATAACCATCCGCTATTCAATAAAGACCATTTCTATTCCTCTGAACATTTTTAACATAATTGGCTTTTATGCAAACATATGGTTGAACGCAATTTTCACTCTATACGAAAACGTTATTATGGAACTTATATGTCAAAACTAGGGAAGTGAGTTAAAGGGATGCAATTTTAATATTTTAACAGCGATTATTTCATATTAGAACTTGTAATGCTCAGCAAGTTATGCATATTATTAAAGAATGCTTCATTTATTTATTGCAATAAATGGCGTAGGGTATTATAGAGAAGTTGCCATATTTTCGCATAAATTTCATGATCTAGTTCCACCTTTCCGATTTTAAAATTATCATACAAATGTATGTGTTTATTGAAAAAGTTAAGTACTATATCTATTTTTAATTACAAAATTTTAATGCAATTCCTTGACTTTATAAATTTCGAAAAATATTAATTGCATGAAGTGGAGTTCCTATATTGTACATATTAAGGATAATCGCATTTTCTTCATTCATATGCTACATTGTTAAATTCGATGCACGAGTGTGCACAATATTTCCTTAGATATATCTATAAAAGTTAAATATTAATTCATAGCTTTGGATGGAACTATACCTCTTTAGTACATTTAAATTTTTTTTTTATATAGAAATATATTTATATATAATTTGTTAGTTTATGCTATTTAAGTGCTAAATGTTATTTTTTTTCTTGTTTCACACAATTTTTTAAAAGAATATATAAGTTAACACAAGCGAAACTCACGGTTTTTTTTTCGATAAGCTCTTAGAATAAAAGAAAAAATAATAGTTTAGCAAAGGTAAGATTACAAATTGATTAAGGTAAGGAATTACCTAACGTTTTTTTATCATTCTCTAAATATTACAATTTAACAATCAGTTGTTATTTTAAATTCTAGCAATGTTTCTTACTTTCATCCTTCCGTTAACTCTTAGCAACGAATTGAAAGTAAAAATTGATTAGGTGTTAATAGTTTGCAACAAAAAGGATACAAAATTAAAAGCCAATGTTTGATGCTTAGTATAAACATTATTCTAGCAAAATTTCGCCAATGAAAAATTTATTAAAAATAAATTATTTGAAAAATATATATAGCATCAATTTTTGTTATTATTTTCATGTATATTTCTTTACCCCATTGTTTTCATTTTAATTTTATAATTAAAATGATCTCTGGATAAGTCTCATCGTATTAAAACAATATTTTAAATCGGCACATTTAAAAACACCTTATTTCAAAGGGTACGTACAATATTGAAGTGGAATACTTTGAAATCTATTGAGCAATATCTACGAGTATCTGTAGCCTTTACAATTATCGTTTCTTTAAACCAGAAAAAAAACTTCAAATAATTATCCACACAAAAAATCAATTCTGGAATCGTCACACGCCGAACCGAATATGTAAAAAAAACTAATTTTAAAACTAAAATCAGACACAAAACAGAGCGCTTTTATATTATTTTTTGTATAAATATATATATTTCGCTATTATCTTCAGTCAAGACTTTGTTAAATAAAAATTACCCAAAAGTTAAATTACTGAATTTCGACTTAATTTCAATCTGAAGCTGAATAGAAAGAATAGAAAGTTGAGTAAAGCATTTCATGAAAAATGCCAATGCGGAAAAATTACTTGTTGAAATTTTCGAAGTTAATTTTAGGATTCTGCAAGGAGTTGATATTCAGTTGCGTGTTATTTTCATCTTATAGTTTATCCGATATTGCATAGTCGCCGGGGAAGAGGAGGTCGTGAATGCTACAATCTAAATAGATCGATCCTGCACTGTTTGCTAGTTGCTTCCATCTTTTGATTACATTTGACATTTATGAATTTATACTATTTGTTTTTATCCATATTTTTTTCATAGATTAATTTTTTTCAATTATTTAATTTTATTCCGGTGGTCGCTTTTCACTTTTTTTCCTATATCTACTCTAACCTGGAATTAAGTCGCCTGCCTCTTTCACTCTGCTGTATCCGTCACTTGCAACATCTGATGATACATGATTTCGTACATTATTAGAACATCGCATTCGTTGCGCTTTTCTCTTCTATACAGATAGGCAGCTAACTGAAGTTGCGCTTTCTCTGCCAAATCCCTTTGTAGTTGACGATTTTCCTCAGCATCCTTAAGAACGAAATCCGAATTAACTCGTCGATCCCAAGATGAATTCCAACCTTGAAAATGAATTTTATATTGAATTAGTTTCTTGCCTCGCTTGTCTTTTGTTTCCACGAACCTAAGAACCTTAGAATCGTCCAATACTTTTGCCTTTGTTGGATCCGGTTCATAGCACAACATCCGCTCTCCTTCCGTAATTTATACCGTACGCCACGAGTTGATACCATCCGGCTATTTCGATCCTCGTCTGACTTTTGGATGACAACTGTGGGAGGCATTGCCAGATAGATATGTTTCGAAATGTATCAGTGTTTTATTACAGCGGATCACATTGACAGAAAATATTTCTCCACAAATATAAATATTTGAAGAAAAATATTTTCGGCGCAATGATAGCTGCACGAATGATGAAGTCTGCTTGCACTTCGAAGTCATACATATCTGGCCGGATGCCAGGGTTCGGGATCGGAATCACTCCGATTCCCGGGTGTAGGCGTCACATTACACATCCCCCCCCCCAAAATCGAAGTAATTCCGATCCCGACTCCTATGTAAAAGGTCTTGGTAAGGGACGTGGCGGGTCGAAGGTCGATTTCGAGGAATAGGCTACAACAATTTCAGTGAAGACTCGACAGTGACTATACAGTAGGGAGTCAGGTGTTACTCGGAGGTCTTCGTCCAGGCAGAGATTTAGGTAAGCCATAGTTTTTCACGTGAAATAGTTGCACTTCATCGTCTAAGGTCTTTTGCGTGGTAAATTCCCAGGGTTTTACCAGCCATGTCCGCGATGAGGTATCGTGTGGGGCTTATTACTTGTAGGACTCGACACTTCACGAATTTCTTGTCTAGTTTGGCGTTGTAATGTCGGGTGGCATCGCTCTGCCGGAAGTTTCGACGGTATATTTCATCGCCTGCCTTAAAGCCAGAAGGATGGGATCGCAAATTGTACCGCTCCTCTCCCATCCGTCTACTTTCTTCAATCTTCTCCCGCAGTTGATCTCGCAGAAGTTGGAGCTTTCCGTGTGGTTCCAGAACCACGATTGGGTCCTCTAGCGATTTCAGCTGTCGCAATAGCCGGTAAGCGCTTCCATGACAGATCATGTAGTGGCCGAACAATGCGAAATACGGCGAAATGCCGGTTGTGGCGTGGTACGACGAGCGCAGCGCACTAGTGATGGCGGACAACTTGCGATCCCAGTCCTTCTGATTCGGATGGACATAGGCGCGAACGGCCGCTATGAGCGTACGGTTCAGTCGTTCGGATGCGTTGGCTTCTGGTGAATAGACGGCGGTTCGTTGGTGGATGATGCCGTATTTGGACATTAGGTCTCGGAACTTGCTTGAGGTGAACTGGACCCCGTTGTCGGAGACAAGTTTCTCCGGAACTCCAAACATGTGAAAGACTTGGTTCTCTAAGAATCTGAGTATAGGTCCAGTCTGCATGTTACGTAGTGGTTCTATGATAGGGAATTTAGAGAGCTGTTCCAGGACCACGACAGCTCCCGTGTGACCAGAAGTAGATCGAGGGTAAGGACCGATAAGATCAATGTACAAGCGCTGGAACACGCGTTCGGAGACCTCAACCTTACCCATGGGAGGCCGAAGAATGGTGTTGGGCGCTTTAGTGCACTTGCATAGCTCACAGGAGGCTACGTACGCTTTTACCTGTTGTGCCATCTTAGGCCAAAAGAAACAGGTTTTCAACCACCTAAGTGTACGACCGTACCCGCCGTGCGCACTTGATGGGTGGTCATGAGCCCATCTGATAAGATCAGTGGTTAATTCTTCAGGCACCCACAACTTCCACTGTTCTTCTTCTTGTATGGGGTCTCCGGATGCGTGTCCCATCCGCTTATAAACAAATCCATCCGTCACCTGCAGTTCAGGAAGCTGGGACAGTTGATTCTGGATAGTGTGAATCAGTTGGGTGTAGCTGGCTGACTTGAAGGCAGGATGGTCTAGATCGATCAATTGGGGGCTGTCGTCCTCCTGGACCAACTCGGCTCCTTCAGGAGCGAACATTCTGGATAGGGTGTCTGGGACTACATGCTGGCTTCCTTTTCGGTGGCGAATTGTGAAGTCAAATGCCTGTAATTTCAGTGCCCACCTGGCCAATCTGCCGTTGAGATCAGTCTGGCTCATCAGCCATTTCAGAGAAGCGTGGTCCGTAACGATTTCAAAGGTGTGTCCCTCCACATAGGCTCGGAAGCGTTTCACTGCCAACACTGCAGCTAGACGTTCCTGCTCGGAGACCGTGTAATTTCGCTGGGCTGGGTTCAACTTGTGAGACATGAAGGCTATCGGGGTCTCCCCGCCGTCGTGCGTAACCTGAACTAAGACGGCCCCCACTCCATGTTGACTCGCGTCGCATTGGAGTGAGAACGGTCTATCAAAGTCAGGGCTGTGCAATACGGGAGCGGTGGTTAGCTTCTTCTTGAGTTCTTCAAAGGCTCGCAAGCTGTTATCTTCCCAGACGAACTTACGTCCCTTTCGCAGCATGTCTGTCAGAGGTGTGGTGATAGTGGCATAGTCCCGCACGAAGCGTTGGTACCATCCACATAATCCTAAGAATCGACGCAGCTGTTTGCTGGTTTGTGGTAGAGGAAAATTGTCAATTGCCATAGTCTTTTCCGGGTCCGTTCTGATGTTGCCATGGCCAATGATGTGACCCAGGTACTTAACCTCCGTCATTAAAAACTGACTCTTCTGTATGTTGATGGTTAAACCAGCTTTCCGAATTTGCAAGGCTACTTCCTGGAGCAGACAGATGTGTTCGTCAAAGGTCTCGGTTATGAGCAGTAGGTCATCTAAATAGACGAAAACCTCATGTCGTAAATGCGGTGGTATCACCTTATCCATAAGGCGCGTCATTGTTTGAGGGGCATTACATAACCCAAATGACATGGTCACGAAGTGATACAGAGGCCGACCGGGGACCGTGAAAGCTGTTTTCTCTTTGGATTCAGGATCTAATGGAATTTGCCAAAAAGCGCCTTTGAGGTCCAGACTGGTAATGTAATGGGCCTTCGGTAATCGACTCAATATGCCTTCAATTAAAGGTAGAGGGTATGCGTCCTTGACTGTGACGGCATTCAAACGTCTGGCGTCCAAACATAATCTGACCTTGTTCGATTTAACGACTAAAGTGACTGGGGAGGACCATGCACTCTGTGATTCTTCGATCACGCCTAGTGCTAACATCCGATCAACTTCGGCATATAACGACTTTTCCTTCGCTGGAGATATGGCGAAATGCCTTTGTTTTATGGGTCTTGCTTCACCTACGTCTATGGCGTGCGACACCAGGGTTGTCCTGCCAAGACCTTCCTTCTCATGCGATGGAAAAGCCGATATAGCCGAGTCCAATCGCAGCTGTTGATGTGCACTCAGAGCATGTCTTAGTGTGTGAGAAGTGTTGGTCGAATCATGGACTGTGGCGATAGTTTTGAGTGTCGGACCGGGAAATAGTGCCGGGGCTAAATTAAATTTCCGGACGAAATCCACTCCTAAGTAAAGATCCTGTGTGAGCTGAGGTATTATGAAGAATTCCAGAGATTTTGACACGCTCTTGAAAGTAACCTCCGTCGTAATTCGTCCTCTTACGGCGTGACGGGTTCCATCTGCAGTTCGTAACCAGGTGGTAAAATGCTGAATTTGATTGGCGTGGGACGTCAGAATCTCTTCCGCAAAATTGCCGGATATGCAGTTCACACTGGCTCCAGTATCCACTAGGCCCATCAGTCGCCTCTGTAGAAGGTATACTGACGCATAGGGCCTAACGTCATCTTTTATCAATTCGTCCAAATGTATTGCTCGTAAGGCCTTCCTGGATTGCCTGACCCTTCTCCAGAAGCTCCGCATCCGACGTGTGGATCGCTTTCTTCTGGGACGAGGTGCCGTAAAAATCTCCTCACTGAAGATACGCTGACGTGTAGCTAGATAGTCACGCAGTCTGATATGGAAGGGCTTGCGATGCCAAGGGATGTTTGACTCGCCCCCATTATTGTTTTCGTCCTGCTCGACAACGTGTGATGCCGGTGGCGGAACTTCAGGAGTAGTGCCTTTGGCGGTGTGAGTCAGTAAGGTTGGGGTCGGGTCTGGAGTTTGGTCGCAGCTAGCAACCGGCTCCGGGTCAATTTGTTCAGAACTTACGAGTGTCGACGGGTGGTAGCGGCACTCGCTGGCAAGTTTTTTCGTTGTTTACAATCGGAGCAATCCGTTGCATAAGTGTCAGCTTTACCGCATCGGAAGCAAAAAAGAGTCAGCTCCACCGGACATACAGCGAACCGATGGCCAGGTTGCTTGCAGTTCCAACAAGTCGTCGGACTGGTGAGCGCTTCGATGCTTGGTGGTTTAATTTCAAGCCTTGGTTCCGGAGTGCCGGAAACGCCAGTTCGCATAACTAGAGAGGCTTTGTAGGACGGATCATCCTCGATCGAAAGTTCTGCATGGTGTCTGCGGTGAGTATCAGTTGGAATAGGAGTTGCTCGGAACATCCTCCTTCTCTCTTCGTGTCGTTCTTCCCTCCGGACATGCCTGCGCAGCGATTGGATGTCGTGGATTGGTACGTGTAGTAGTCGTGTCTGCAACTCCCAGCGCAAATTTTCACGTAAGCTCTCTACCAACTCCTCTTCACCCATTGGTGTCCTTAAACGCGACACGAGTCGTAGCATGCTGTCGTGAAATTGGTCAAATGTCTCTTGAGGTCCTTGTTTTCGTTTCCTAATTAACTCCAGTAGGTCTCGTTCGGTTAAACCATCATCAAAATGATCACGGAACGCCCTGGAAAAGAAGTTCCAGTCCGGAAGAGGCACAGACTCCTTATAACGCCAGTACCATTCCGTGGCTTCTCCACTGAACAGAAGGTGTGCGTGGCGCAAGAATGCATGGAAATTCCCCCCTAGGGTACTCATCACTAGTGAGTGCACTCTGAAGAGGAAACGGTCTACCGGAGTGGAGGCATTGAATCCGGAGAATTTCAAGTGCCAACTCTCCATTATCCGTGGTGTTGGATCTTGAGGTGGTAGTGACATGTTCTGTGGCTGAGTTTCCAGTCCTGACTGACGTAGAGGTAATATAGTACTGAACCTTGGTCTATATTCGGGAGCACTTGGATCCATTCCTAGACTTGGTCGTGGAGGAATTCCCTCATCGAGTGGTCTAACGAGGTCGTTGTCGCGCCGTCGGGTCGGTTCCCAGACTGCTGGCTAAGGTTCCGACTGGATGGACTAGTTGGCTTGTAGGGTCTGGATGCTTTGCTCCATTTTCGCCATCTGTTCGGTTAGACCCTGTAACACCCTCAGGAACACTTCGTTTGCGACTGCTGTTGTTTGCGGTGGGGACTGGAGCGCTGGTTGCTGGTTTGCATCCAAGTGCTCGCCTCCGACAGCTCCTTCTCCTCCTCGGGACGAGCTTTTGTGGTTAGTCTTTGGATTATTTTTCGGCACTGCTCCTGGATGGCTAATCGGTGGCAAAGGTGTAACAGTGACATTAGCCGGATCGATGGGACGACGGCAGTTGGGGCATCGAGCGTTTGGTGTTGCAAGTAGATCTTGAACACAGGTGCTGTGAAACACATGTCCACATTCCAGCCTGCAGGTGTTGTTATCGCCGAGGTCCTCCTGTTGGCAGATTCCGCAGATCGCCGCTTGATAGGTCTGTGACCTTGTGTTATGTTTATTTTTATTCGGCGTACGGAACGCCATCGTACTAATAGGTATGTGAACAAAACTTATTCTGATATAGTAAAAAAAACTTATTCTAATATAGTAAAAAAAAACTTATTCTAATATAGTAGCCGAAAGTGGCGAGCTGAACGTTTCCTCACAAAAAAATTTTAAGGCAGCCTTTCAGTTCCGCAACTCCAACTCCTTCGTGCAGAAGTGATGACTGATGGTGGCCTGTCAAGAGAAGGGTGCTTCAGATTGATTTACTACTTTATTTTCCCCATTTCCCGTACGTTACAAACCGTTTCTAATCTACGTTAAAAGACTCGACGAGACAAGTGGTAGAGCTACCGTAACGATTTTGTATGCGGTCGAAATTCCCGACGCGTGGAAGCATTCCGGGCTCCGCAACTCCAGCATACGCCACCGAACGTTGAACCGATACCACTCGTCTATCACGCATACGAAATAAGTAGAATCCTTCCGCGACATAAAGGCAAGGTAGCCTTCGATTTTCTTGAGAGTCGATGCTGATAGGTGAACCCATCAGGCTGGCAGTTCCATCAAGAAAATAGAAGGTCTTTACAGGGGTTAGCCTGGGACAACACATCGGGAGGATTCTGTCGCGAAAAAAAAAATCAAACAAAGGAGAGCGGAAGCTACAACTCACGTGAAGCGACTGCTAGTGTGTATCACACAACTCCACTGCTCCTGATAGTGGGACTCGAGTACCAAAGTACCTTACATCCTCCGTAAAGGACCAACTCGTCAGACGACGCGAATTTCTTTCCCCCTTAGGATGTTTTAGGCCCCACGTTGGGCGCCATTTGTAACGGTTTCCTACTCCGTCTCGTTCGATCGCAATCAGAACCGACCTCTCATCGGTTCGAGACGTGCAGTCTTGGAAATGACAACGGACTGTACCCTTCAGGTCAACAAGTCCGGTCAAACTTAGTCTACTCCGTGGTGGCTGCTTGTAGGCTAGCTAGTTCGGAGAGGAGTTTCGGTCGCGGGTCTTACGCGAGCAGACTAAGTCCGAGTTACGTAACGCAGCCACCGATTCACATGCCCGATTTACAAACGCGTCAACAACTACTCATCCAGAACAGGAAACCTACTTTACGTTAGTTCTGGATGTGATCTCTCCACAGATCTCAAATCAAAACACTACAAAATCACCATAGGCGCGTTACCGAATCACCGACGCGGTACCAGAAAATAAGCTAAACTACCTCAAGTCCAAAATAACCTACTCTAATAAAAAACGAGCGCAAACAAGGGTACCGCGGACCGTAACCGACTAGAAATCAATCATCCGCAGATTATGAAAACCTAACCCTCTTCAAGACATACTTACCCTCGGTCATCACTTCCGCTGCAAAAGAAAGAGCATGCGGAACGGAAAGGCTTATGGCTTCTTTAGTAATTCATCTTTACCTTTCAGATTTTTCATTTACAATAATCTTTTTCAGAATCCGAAACGTAAATTCAAAACGAACTGACAATATTCTCTTACGTTAATCCTTTTTTTCCTTATTTATACAATTTTCATTTGAAGCCTGATATTTCAACATGAAGAAAGCATTGATTGCAAAATTAACATTAAATGTACTTGACTTTAGGTTCATTCATTAATCAATTTAGCGATTAAACAATGTTACCAATCGATAAATTTAAAAGGAAAAAAAATAACCATCCGCTATTCAATAAAGACCATTTCTATTCCTCTGAACATTTTTAACATAATTGGCTTTTATGCAAACATATGGTTGAACGCAATTTTCACTCTATACGAAAACGTTATTATGGAACTTATATGTCAAAACTAGGGAAGTGAGTTAAAGGGATGCAATTTTAATGTTTTAACAGCGATTATTTCATATTAGAACTTGTAATGCTCAGCAAGTTATGCATATTATTAAAGAATGCTTCATTTATTGCAATAAATGGCGTAGGGTATTATAGAGAAAGTTGCCACATTTTCGCATAAATTTCATGATCTAGTTCCACCTTTCCGATTTTAAAATTATCATACAAATGTATGTGTTTATTGAAAAAGTTAAGTACTATATCTATTTTTAATTACAAAATTTTAATGCAATTCCTTGACTTTATAAATTTCGAAAAATATTAATTGCATGAAGTGGAGTTCCTATATTGTACATATTAAGGATAATCGCATTTTCTTCATTCATATGTTACATTGTTAAATTCGATGCACGAGTGTGCACAATATTTCCTTGGATATATCTATAAAAGTTAAATATTAATTCATAGCTTTGGATGGAACTATACCTCTTTAGTACATTTAAATTTTTTTTTTATATAGAAATATATTTATATATAATTCGTTAGTTTATGCTATTTAAGTGCTAAATGTTATTTTTTTCTTGTTTCACACAATTTTTTTAAAGAATATATAAGTTAACACAAGCGAGACTCACGGTTTTTTTTCGATAAGCTCTTAGAATAAAAGAAAAAATAATAGTTTAGCAAAGGTAAGATTACAAATTGATTAAGGTAAGGAATTACCTAACGTTTTTTTATCATTCTCTAAATATTACAATTTAACAATCAGTTGTTATTTTAAATTCTAGCAATGTTTCTTACTTTCATCCTTCCGTTAACTCTTAGCAACGAATTGAAAGTAAAAATTGATTAGGTGTTAATAGTTTGCAACAAAAAGGATACAAAATTAAAAGCCAATGTTTGATGCTTAGTATAAACATTATTCTAGCAAAATTTCGTCAATGAAAAATTTATTAAAAATAAATTATTTGAAAAATATATATAGCATCAATTTTTGATATTTATTTTCATGTATATTTCTTTACCCCATTGTTTTCATTTTAATTTTATAATTAAAATGATCTCTGGATAAGTCTCATCGTATTAAAACAATATTTTAAATCGGCACATTTAAAAACACCTTATTTCAAAGGGTACGTACAATATTGAAGTGGAATACTTGGAAATCTATTGAGCAATATCTACGAGTATCTGTAGCCTTTACAATTATCGTTTCTTTAAACCAGAAAAAAAACTTCAAATAATTATCCACACAAAAAATCAATTATGGAATCGTCACACGCCGAACCGAATATGTAAAAAAAACTAATTTTAAAACTAAAATCAGACACAAAACAGAGCGCTTTTATATTATTTTTTGTATAAATATATATATTTCGCTATTATCTTCAGTCAAGACTTTGTTAAATGAAAATTACCCAAAAGTTAAATTACTGAATTTTGACTTAATTTCAATCTGAAGCTGAATAGAAAGAATAGAAAGTTGAGTAAAGCATTTCATGAAAAATGCCAATGCGGAAAAATTACTTGTTGAAATTTTCGAAGTTAATTTTAGGATTCTGTAAGGAGTTGATATTCAGTTGCGTGTTATTTTCATCTTATAGTTTATCCGATATTGCATAGTCGCCGGGGAAGAGGAGGTCGTGAATGTTACAATCTAAATAGATCGAACCTGCACTGCTTGCTAGTTGCTTCCATCTTTTGATTACATTTGACATTTAGGAATTTATACTATTTGTTTTTATCCATATTTTTTTCATAGATTAATTTTTTTCAATTATTTAATTTTATTCCGCTGGTCGCTTTTCACTATTTTTCCTATATCTACTCTAACCTGGAATTAAGTCGCCTGACTCTTTCACTCTGCTGTATCCGTCACTTGCAACATCTGATGATACACGATTTCGTACATTATTAGAACATCGCATTCGTTGCGCTTTTCTCTTCTATACAGATAGGCAGCTAACTGAAGTTGCGCTTTCTCTGCCAAATCCCTTTGTAGTTGACGATTTTCCTCAGCATCCTTAAGAACGAAATCCGAATTAACTCGTCGATCCCAAGATGAATTCCAACCTTGAAAATGAATTTTATATTGAATTAGTTTCTTGCCTCGCTTGTCTTTTGTTTCCACGAACCTAAGAACCTTAGAATCGTCCAATACTTTTGCCTTTGTTGGATCCGGTTCATAGCACAACAACCGCTCTCCTTCCGTAATTTATACCGTACGCCACGAGTTGATACCATCCGGCTATTTCGATCCTCGTCTGACATTTGGATGGCAACTGTGGGAGGCATTGCCAGATAGATATGTTTCGAAATGTATCAGTGTTTTATTACAGCGGATCACATTGACAGAAAATATTTCTCCACAAATATAAATATTTGAAGAAAAATATTTTCGGCGCAGTGATAGCTGCACGAATGATGAAGTCTGCTTGCACTTCGAAGTCATACATATCTGACCGGGTGCCAGGGTTCGGGATCGGAATCACTCCGATTCCCGGGCGTAGGCGTCACATTACGTAATCTTGCTTTGATCGGAATTGATTTTCGATCATTATTGTTCGGCCATCTTCAGTGCTGAGAGGGACCGAGTGATAATGGTCAAAAATTGATTACGATGAATAATTATAGAACCGTCAAATTAAAAGGAATACGTTTCTTTTTATTTTCATCCAAGTAGTCATCACACCCCGGCAAGAAAGAGGATTATGGATGGGATACCAAAATAGCAATCATAACACAGATAAATTAAAATTAATATTTTTTTCATTAAATGCATTTTATTCAAACAAGTATCATACAAGTACTTTCAGAATAAAAGTTTTACATATACATTACCAATTAGCAGTTATAATGAAGTTAGTAAAATCGAAACTCAAATAAGAAAAAGATGAAGTTTGTTTATTGGCAGTACTAAATATAACTATGAGTATATTGTTAAATATCAAACTCTAAATTTTGACACTTCACAGATAAGATTCTCTAGAAATGAAAAAAATTGCCATTAACAGGGGTGAAATAAAGAAAGTTTTTAGAAAAAAAAGAAAACCGATTCATGATGTTCTAAAAAGGATGAGATAAACTTTATGGAAGCGGTGCCAAATAAATTTCTCCGTTTCAACATAAAAAATTCAAACATATATGCACTGTCACATAAAAAATGGGGGGAAATCTGATATGGCACCGCTTCCATGCAGTTTATTTCATTCTTTTTAGGACACTTTAAAGTCAGTTTTCTATTTTTTTCCAAAAAATTTTTCAAAAGTTACCAACTGTATATTTAAAGTCGTGAGGACATAATCTAAAAAGATGGAACTATTATCTGTACGAGGAATTCTATATAGTTGGGTGATTATTGAGCAAGTGAGCGCCGTTCATATTTAACACATTTTAATTATCAACGCTTAAATGATTATCTTTATTAAGTATATCAATATTAAAGTCACTTACAACAATCAAGAACAATCGAATTTCTATATCTTTGGTGTAAACAACCTAAGCAATCCTGATATATCGCATAGTATACTCATATGTCCTCTAATTTTTTCTGCAACCCTTTTAATCCATTCAACCTTCCAGTTTAAAGAACATGCTGTATAAAGCCACTAAAAAGAATAAAATGAAACGTTTTAAACGAAAGAAAACAAATTTCAAATCAAACTGAGTTTTGGAATCGGTGTGATTCATTGACTTCAGTTTTAATTGGTGCTAACTTCTTTTCTTCCTTCTAAACTATTGCACTCGTTACAAACTGGTGTGATGTGGCACCGATTATTGAAAGTCATCTAGTCGTTTATACCGCATTTTGAAGTCGGTTTTCCACTTTTCAATAAGTCTATGTTAACTATAGAAGGAAAGTAGAATTATAAAATTAAAAAATTATTCTCTATTTAGGTATTAAATTCCTTGGCCACAGCACTTAATAATCAAAGTAACCTTTATCCTAATTCATTCCAAAATATTGTTCAGTGTAATAAATTGTTTTAGAAGTAAAAATACAATAAATATGCCCTCTCACATATGACCGCAAATATATTTCATTTCCCGAAAAACGTAAGTATATAAATCTTTTTTTTTCATTAATTCAAATTTCGAGGTACAAGTTTATATACAGAGCAACTGAACTAACAATAAAAAACTTAAACCAATTTTAGGTCCTATGTTTAAATGTAATTCATTCTCAAAAATTAAAAGTTTGATGGCCTACTTAGAAAATTTTAGTCCAAATATAATAAGCATTGAAGAAATAGTCGATGCATTTAACGGAAAGGTTCAGGAATTAATTGAAGGCGGAAAAATTGTAGAGGGAAAAATTGAGACAGTCAAATTTTTGACTAAACAACTCAAAACATTATTTTCATCGCGCTTGCGTTACGAAGCCGATGATGTAGTGCTTCTTGGAATTTTCACTCTTATTTTCCTGGCGTCTATAAACTTTTATTGTACGTGGTACGGATATTTTGAAAATGCCCCAACCTTCTTATTTTAAAAGCCAAACCAGAGGTATTTCAGCTACCTATCTAAAGGAAAAGTTTAAATTCTTGGAAGACCATGAGAAATACATAAATGTGCTAATAGATGGAAATTACATCAAGCCTCAAATATCATTCAAAGGTAACAAAACAGCAGGAGTTGCTCAGAATGCGGTAGTTGCAGAGAATGTTTCGAATGTTCGCCCTGCTGCCACAGTGCAGGGATTTATGATAACATCCATATTATCTTCTAATAAAGATGTTGTCAGTCTTTACAATGTCAAGAATTTAGATGCGCCCTTCCTTTTCGAAACCACCAAGGAGGATTTAACACTCCTTCAAGGAATTTGGTTTTGATAGTAATAAAATTAACAGGAACATTTTCAAAGAATTTTCCCCTCACAAGTTTTGCAACCCTTCATTAACTCTCCGTTTGTTTCTGGAAAGAAACTTTTCTTTCTTTTTGATTCTGTCCATTTATTTAAAAGCGTGCCCAACAATAAGTTGAACCAGAAGGAGCAAACTTTTGTATTCCCAAACATACATGATTTTTCTCAAACTAAAACGGCCAAATTTTGTTTATTAAAAATAATTTATGATCATGAGAAATTTTCTACTCTCAAATAAGCTCCTTCTCTTTCTTGGAAATCACTATATCCTAACAATTTTGAACGGCAAAGTGTACCACTGGCCCGGAGAATATTTAACGAAAAAATGTCGAGGCTTTAAATTATTACTTCCCGTCCGATCAGGGCACTTCTGAGTTTATGCAAATTATATTAAAGTGGTGGAATATTGTTAACGTAAAACATCCACACAAGGGCTGCAACTTAAGGAATCCTTTCCAAGGGCCGATAACTGGAAGTAGTAATGAGCATTATAAATACCTTTTAGTTTTCAATCAATGGTTGCGTAATTGGGAAAACAGCAGTAATTTCAAAAATATATCATCCAAACATAAGTTCACCACAGAAACTCTTACAGCTCTACTTTATATTCTACAGGTATACTTTCACTTCGTGATTACTTACTAAACGAGCTAAATTTTTCCTACGTTTTCCTTGGTAAGTTCCAGGCGGATTTGTTAGAAGATCGTTTTAGCAAATACCGGAAAATGAGTGGCTCCAATTTCAATATATCCATACAGCAGATTCTAGAATCAGAAAAAATTAAAACTACTAGTATTTTAAAATTAAAGTCTTTTCATCGGGGCGATATAAATCTAAAAGATTTCCTTTCCTTGAGGAAGACGTTGACAACGAACCAAATTATTTTGAAGTTTGCATTGTTCCAGAAGCAAATGACATTATCGAGTAATCTGAAAATGTTGCTGTCGATGAAGCAACGCTGTTTGCTATAGTTTTCGTAGCTGGATATGCTGGCCGAAAAGTTATTGAAGCAGTGAAATACGATTCGTGCCACAATATCCTTCTCTCAAATGAGATCATAGAGTCAATAGACCAAAACGATTATTTTATAAATATAAATATAGGAGGTCTGAAGTATTTATCTCAATTTTCATTGGAAATGGATACTTCCGCCTATCAAATTTTTCAAACAATCATATCAAAGGACTTTGAAGATTTGTTTTTACAACAGAAAAATCATAGAAAATATATTTTTCTCATTATTTATAAATATATTGAAGACCGTAGAGAGAGATTGATGTTTGTTGCTGCGATGATAACAATGTTACTTTAGAAAGGAAAGTCTTTTCACATGGTCCAATATATTTATGAATAACTATTGCAAAAACCTCAGCGACACATTTCAATATTTTAATGATGAAGCTAAGGCACGCAAATTAAAAATACTGGGCCTTAAGTAAATTACCATTCGGACGCAATCATCACCTGACGTCAAGGCCATGTGATCACAGTTAGAACAGTTAGAGCTGGTTTCAAAGCTAAGCTAAATCTTGTATCTTCAACATTTTTGCTGCACCATTGAAATTTCAGCATCTGATGATTGCCCGTAACGAAGAACAGGTGAATTGCACTCCATCAAACTAAGCTGATCCAGATTCCTTCCAGTCGGAGGGGATGTGACCTGAACTCAAAACAAAACAAGGTATTTGTAGTACTGATAAAAGCTTATTGTACTTCACAGTCCCTTTTTCAATTCTTTATTTATTTTTCAGGGCCTTGAAAACGGCCATTTATAGTCCGCACACCACGGATATGCAGCGACACAGACACACAGCAAGCCTGAAGTCGATCTTGTACAAAGCAATGTGTTCTGAAATGACTCGTTAAGTAAATACCCATGTAGATGTAATCATCACCGCATTTCAAAGCAATTTGATCATCAATTAGAACATTTACAGCTACTTTTCAAGTAAAGTTAAATTTTGCATTTTAAATATTTTTGCTGCACCATTGAAATTTCAGCATCTGATAATTGACGAATCGAATAGATGAATTACATTCCTCAAATTAAGCTGATCCAGCTTCCTTCCAGCTGGAGGCTTTGGGACCTGAAACGAGCAATAACAAAGCAAGGTATTTTTTTAGCCCTGAGAAGGGCTCACTGGACTTGAAGGTCTTTTTTTACTCTTTGTTTATTTTTTTAAGGCCATTTATAGTTCACCATCCCGGATATGCAGCAACGCTTCTCTTAAGTCACTCGCCAGGAGTCATACTGTTGAATGGAATTCCGTTCCATGAATTTAAGCAGATCCGGAGTCTATCCAGCTGGAGGCGATGGGACCTGAAACGACTTTAAACAGAGGGAGGTCTTTTTTTGCCCTGAAAAGGGCTTTTTTTTTATAGTTGAGTTTTGACTCTTTGTTTATAGTTTTAAAGCCCTAATGAGGACCATTTACAAGTCATAAGCCTAAATATGAGCCGAAGTGGGACCGAGCCTTTACAGCAGGAGCGGTGATAAATATCTTCATTATCTAGCCCGATAAAAGTTTATTTACTTTTTTATAAAGAACCTGAAAAGGACCTTTTGCTACCAATTATAAATAAATATATTGAAATTAGAGCTTATGTAATGAGAATAGAAATTGTATTTACTTATGATTTAAAAGTTTCTGAAATAGAAATGGATAGTATATATACTCGCATATTTCTACCGAATTTATCGCGCATCATCGTTTGAGCTGTAAATGCAAAAGAATTGTCTTTTGTTCACTTTAAATGATCACTTATTGTATAAATAAGGTAGACCTATTAATTTTCGCAGTAATCAGTTTATTTTACACACATTAAACACTCACTCGCGTCCAATGAAACAAATCGATTCAGAAATATGCTTTTGCATCCTCTTTGGATGTATGTTGTGCGAGTCTAATTAAAATTTACTGCATATATTTGCACTTGAACATGATTATCGGTTCACTTTTTTTAAAGTCGCGCGAGTTGCCGGCACTTCATTTACCCACTATGGCATCCAAATTGTCACATTATTTTGCGTTTTTTGGGGAATGTATTAATGAAACACTTAGAGCTTTGCTCCCCGACGTTTTGATTTATAAAACTCAAAGATTCCACAGCGAAATTGATTTTAATCGGTGAGATTCAACTTGAACATTTCGCGGTAGAAACAAATATCACTGCATTCAGCAGATGATGAAAAGAAAAGCAAAAAATTGATGACGTTGTTATTATGTTGCAATTGCGGTTACAGCTGAGATATTTATCAGCTGTGAATACGGCGAATATATCAAGATGGCGACGCTATAGAAACGCCATCTTAATATAATGACCGGGTTCGTGAAATCGATGACGTATTTCATAAGGGTTAAGATGGCGGCGGTACATCAGCTGTGCAGTTTTGTCAGTGAAGTGACATTTCTTTACATCTCGAACGCTTAAAATCGACAATCGATGCGATTTGAACAGTTAGATTTCGGTGAGCGTAGCTCGAATAACTGCTCCAATGAAAGCTATAGTTTGCACTTCCGTAAATCGCTTAAAATAGGAGAAATTACGTGATAAAGTTGTTGCCATAAGTTCAAAAGTTTTCAAGTGAAGTGTCGCAGTCTCACGAAAAGTGAATTGTTAATAATGTTTAAGTGAAAATTGGTGGCGGACATTTTAATGAGACTCGTTTAACAATCATGTAAATCGGATGCGTAAAGTTATATTTCACATGGGTTGTTTTACTGGCCCCGAGTGAGTGTTTGATAAGTGTAAACAAACTTAGTGCGGATGTGATTTTAGTTTATCTTTCCAATTAGTTATCGTTGATGTAAGAAACAAAGATGCTCTCGGCATACATAGCTAAATTACTGCTGCGCGACAAGTTCTGTGGAAATTTTCTAAGTGCATATAGTAGAACTTTTACCGTAGGAGCTTTCATAGCTTTCACTTTTTTAAGCTTTGGTATATTTCTACGAAGAGCTCAGTAACTGTAAAATCTAATATCTTGCTTTCTTTTTAATCGTTTCAGCTCCTATCGCCTCCAGCTGGATAGACTCCGGACCTGCTTAGATTCGTGGAACGGATTCGATTCAATAGTATGACCCGAGAGACTTTAAATCTATGTCGCTGCATATCCGAGATGGCGAACAATAAACGGCCCTTTTCAGGGCCCTACAGAAACAAACAAAGAGTAAAAAGCGACTATCAAGTCCAAAAGTCCTTCTCAGGGCTAAAAAATATCTTGCTTTCTTTTTAATCGTTTCAGCTCCCATCGCCTCCAGCTGGATAGACTCCGGACCTACTTAGATTCGTGGAACGGATTCGATTCAAAAGTGTGACCCGAGAGACTTTAAATCTATGTCGCTTCATATCCGGGATAGCGAACAATAAACGAAAGAAAGAAACAAACAAAGAGTAAAAAGCGACTATCAAGTCCAAAAGCCCTGCTCAGGGCTAAAAAATATCTTGCTTTCTTTTTAATCGTTTCAGATCCCATCGCCTCCAGCTGGATAGACTCCGGACCTGCTTAGATTCGTGGAATGGATTCGATTCAAAAGTGTGACCCGAGAGACTTTAAATCTATGTCGCTTCATATCCGGGATAGCGAACAATAAACGGCCCTTTTCAGGGCCCTAAAGAAACAAACAAAGAGTAAAAAGCGACTATCAAGTCCAAAAGCCCTGCTCAGAGCTAAAAAATATCTTGCTTTCTTTCTAATCGTTTCAGATCCCATTGACTCCGGACCTGCTTAGATTCGTGGAACGGACTCAATTCGATAGTGTGACCCGAGAGACTTTAAATCTATCTCGCTGCATATCCGGGATAGCGAACAATAAACGGCCCTTTTCAGGGCCCTACAGAAACAAACAGAGAGTAAAAAGCGACTATGAAGTCCAAAAGCCCTTCTCAGAGCTAAAAAATATCTTGCTTTCTTTTTAATCGTTTTAGATCCCATTGACTCCGGACCTGCTAAGATTCGTGGAACGGACTAAATTCGATAGTTTGACCCGAGAGACTTTAAATCTATGTCGCTGCATATCCGGGATGGCGAACAATAAACGGCCCTTTTCAGGGCCCTACAGAAATAAACAAAGAGTAAAAAGCGACTATGAAGTCCAAAAGCCCTTCTCAGGGCTAAAAAATATCTTGCTTTCTTTTTAATCGTTTCAGATCCCATTGCCTCCAGCTGGATAGACTCCGGACCTGCTTAGATTCGTGGAACGGACTAAATTCGATAGTGTGACCCGAGAGACTTTAAATCTATGTCACTGTATATCCGGGATGGGGAACAATAAACGGCCCTTTTCAGGGCCCTACAGATACAAACAAAGAGTAAAATGCGACTGTCAACTCCCAAAGCCCTTCTCAGGGCTAAAAAATATCTTGCTTTCTTTTTAATCGTTTCAGATCCCATTGCCTCCAGCTGGATAGACTCCGGACCTGCTTAGATTCGTGGAACGGACTCAATTCGATAGTGTGACCCGAGAGACTTTAAATCTATGTCGCTGCATATCCGAGATGGTGAACAATAAACAGCCCTTTTCAGGGCCCTAAAGAAACAAGAAAGAGTAAAAAGCGACTATGAAGTCCAAAAGCCCTTCTCAGGGCTAAAAAATATCTTGCATTCTTTTTAATTGTTTCAGATCCCATTGACTCCAGACCTGCTTAGATTCGTGGAACGGACTCAATTCGATAGTGTGACCCGAGAGACTTTAAATCTATCTCGCTGCATATCCGGGATGGCGAACAATAAACGGCCCTTTTCAGGGCCCTACAGAAACAAACAAAGAGTAAAAAGCGACTATGAAGTCCAAAAGCCCTTCTCAGGGCTAAAAAATATCTTGCTTTCTTTTTAATCGTTTCAGATCCCATTGACTCCGGACCTGTTTAGATTCGTGGAACGGACTCAATTCGATAGTGTGACCCGAGAGACTTTAAATCGATGTCGCTGCATATCCGGGATGGTAAACAATAAACGGCCTTTTTCAGGGCCCTAAAGAAACAATAAAGAGTAAAAAGTGACTATGAAGTCCAAAAGCCCTTCTCAGGGCTAAAAAATATCTTGCTTTCTTTTTAATCGTTTCAGATCCCATCGCCTCCAGCTGGATAGACTCCGGACCTGCTTAGATTCGTGGAACGGACTCAATTCGATAGTGTGACCCGAGAGACTTTAAATCTATGTCGCTGCATATCCGGGATGGCGAACAATAAACGGCCCTTCTCAGGGCCCTACAGAAACAAACAAAGAGTAAAAAGCGACTATGAAGTCCAAAAGCCCTTCTCAGGGCTAAAAAATATCTTGCTTTCTTTTTAATCGTTTCAGATCCCATTGACTCCGGACCTGCTTAGATTCGTGGAACGGACTCAATTCGATAGTGTGACCCGAGAGACTTTGCATCTTTGTCGCTGCATATCCGGAATGGTGAACAATAAACGGCCCTTTTCAGGGCCCTACAGAAGCAAACAAAGAGTAAAAAGCGACTATGAAGTACAAAAGCCCTTCTCAGGGCTAAAAAATATCTTGCTTTCTTTTTAATCGTTTCAGATCTCATCGCCTCCAGCTGGATAGACTCCGGACCTGCTTAGATCCGTGGAACGGACTCAATTCGATATTGTGACCCGAGAGACTTTAAATCTATGTCGCTGCATATCCGGGATGGCGAACAATAAACGGCCCTTTTCAGGGCCCTACAGAAACAAACAAAGAGTAAAAAGCGACTATGAAGTCCAAAAGCCCTTCTCAGGGCTAAAAAATATCTTGCTTTCTTTTTAATCGTTTCAGATCCCATTGACTCCGGACCTGCTTAGATTCGTGGAACGGACTCAATTCAATAGTGTGACCCGAGAGACTTTAAATCTATGTCGCTGCATATCCGGGATGGCGAACAATAAACGGCCCTTTTCAGGGCCCTACAGAAACAAACAAAGAGTAAAAAGCGACTATGATGTCCAAAAGCCCCCCTCAGGGCTAAAAAATATCTTGCTTTCTTTTTAATCATTTCAGATCCCATTGCCTCCAGCTGGATAGACTCCGGACCTGCTTAGATCCGTGGAACGGACTCAATTCGATATTGTGACCCGAGAGACTTTAAATCTATGTCGCTGCATATCCGGGATGGCGAACAATAAACGGCCCTTTTCAGGGCCCTACAGAAACAAACAAAGAGTAAAAAGCGACTATAGAGTCCAAAAGCCCTTCTCAGGGCTAAAAAATATCTTGCTTTCTTTTTAATCGTTTCAGATCCCATTGACTCCGGACCTGCTTAGATTCGTGGAACGGACTAAATTCGATAGTGTGACCCGAGAGACTTTAAATCTATGTCGCTGCATATCCGGGATGGCGAACAATAAACGGCCCTTTTCAGGGCCCTACAGAAACAAACAAAGAGTAAAAAGCGACTATGAAGTCCAAAAGCCCTTCTCAGGGCTAAAAAATATCTTGCTTTCTTTTTAATCGTTTCAGATCCCATCGCCTCCAGCTGGATAGACTCCGGACCTACTTAGATTCGTGGAACGGACTAAATTCAATAGTGTGACCCGAGAGACTTTAAACCTATGTCGCTGCATATCCGGGATGGCGAACAATAAACGGCCCTTTTCAGGGCCCTACAGAAACAAACAAAGAGTAAAAAGCGACTATGAAGTCCAAAAGCCCTTCTCAGGGCTAAAAAATATCTTGCTTTCTTTTTAATCGTTTCAGATCCCATCGCCTCCAGCTGGATAGACTCCGGTCCTGCTTAGATTCGTGGAACGGACTCAATTCGATAGTGTGACCCGAGAGACTTTAAATCTATGTCGCTGCATATCTGGGATGGCGAACAATAAACGACCCTTTTCAGGGCCCTGAAGAAATAAACAAGAGTAAAAAGCGACTATCAAGTCCAAAGGCTTTTCTCAGGGCTAAAAAATATCTGGCTTTCTTTTTAATCGTTCAAGGTCCCATCACCTCCAGCTGGATACACTCCGGACCTGCTTAGATTCGTGGAACGGATTCGATTCGATAGTGTGACCCGAGAGACTTTAAATCTATGTCGCTGCATATCCCTTCTCAGGGCTAAAAAAATAGTTTGTTTTGTTTTTGCTCATTTCAGGTCTCATCGCGTTCAGCTGGAAGGAAGCTGAATCAGATTAGTTTGATAATCAAGGTATCGCCCTTGACTAGTATGCAGTGCTGTTGAAGCTTAGTACAAGCAGGTCCCTTCGGACGTAATAGCCCTTCGCTAGTGTGCAGTGAAAGCAGTTCCTCTTGGATTTTAGCATGCAATGTTGAGCTGAAATATTTTATTGAATACAAGTTTTACTAATTTCATTTACCTTTTAGGCTTCTCCATAATGATAATACGATTATTGTGAGGATAAAGATAAGGTGGCTTTATTGTCTTAGGTGCACGTTAGGATAAAGGTAAGGTGGCTTTATTGTCTTAGGTGCCCGTTACAAATATTTAAATGATTAGGCTTTCACAGGATGTAACTTCTAAACCGATCAAGAATTAAAAACACTGAATTGTTTTTAAGATGTACATTACAAATTTATTTAAATCAATCACGACATTTTGATAGTTCTTAGCTTTATCAAATTAACAATTGCTCACACGATAAAGAAAGGAACAATTACTTATTTGATAAGTGTACGAAGTATCTAAAAGGCTCTCGTGATTAATTTAGCTAAAATTTTTGTCTGAATTTTAAAAATCTTTTGGGGCTTTTAATTTTTGATGTTCAACTCGATATGTAGATATAATTATTGTTATCTTTATATACTCTTACTACGCATAACATACTCCAGAACGTTTTTAAAAAACTTTGAATATTGTAAATTAACTTTTAAGACATTCAAAAGTTAATTAGTAATATGCTTTATTGAACTCAAAGTACAGTAAATATAGCATTTACGGTCTAAGAAATGACCTACTGGGATTTGACTTGATAAATCGATAGGGGGGCATAAAAAAAAACTTAACTTCAGATTTCCGAAGTGATCCCCCCCCCCCCCCCTGCTTTTGAGAAAATCCAAAAACATTTTGAAACGCGTATTTCTCGGAATCTATGGGTTTTAGAGAAAAGTTTATGCATCAAAAAATGTTCAGGACACTGTTATTTACATTTTATCTCATTGGAGCAAAGTCGTCCGACTTAAAATACAAAAAGCAGGTGGCGCTAAAGTATCAAAAAAGTGTTTTTTTGGCATTTTCAATAAAAAAAATTATTTTTTTATAATAATGTAAATGGGAAAGTTGTTCGTCATAAAATTATCTACAATTTTTGTTTAAACAATTTTTTTGTAAAACTTACCGTTAACGAGCTGTAGGCAAAAAGATGCAGTGCAGCATAGTTAACGGTTCCTTTCACTTTCGCCGGGCCGGTCGGCATAGTTTGGACAAAGGACCGGTTTCTAGCATCTGCCTAAACCCTCACTGGCGTAAATTTTTCAGTTGCCATGTGCGTTTTGAAGAGTAAAGGCATCTAAACTTTGCTCACTCAAAATGGAAGTGTGTTTCGTTTGTGAGAAAAGTGTTGATGTGAATGATAAGAGCACCGTGGGGCCAAAAGCTCGAAAGACGCTGATAAGAGCAAGCAAAATCAGAGGTGATTCTGACATCCAAAAATTTCTTGAAAATGAAAGCAACGCGGTCGTGGTAATAAAATCACACAATGTAAAGTTTAATGCTTGAAATTAATAAATAAATAGTTACGAATTTTAAATTAAAAAAAAAATTAGTCTTCACATTTTGTGTGAATCTTTTACTACTACCTTCAGTTACATTTGTTTTAATTCAATGTTGACCGTTTACAACAAGCAGTACTAAAATGTTACTATTATTAATTGTTTATCAAAATTGTTGTTAAAAATGAGAATATTAAGTAAACATTACGGTCTAGTAATCGAAAAATAATGTTTCGATAAAATGAATGGAATACACGCATCGGTGCGGCACATAAATGTACGACTTTTACACTTTGGCAAGCTCCAGCTCGTTAACGGTAAGTTTTACAAAAAAATTGTTTAAGCAAAAATTGTAGATAATTTTATGACGAACAACTTTCCTATTTACATTATTATCAAAAAATATTTTTTTTTATTGAAAATGCCAAAAAACCACTTTTTTGATACTTTAGCGCCACCTGCTTTTTGTATTTTAAGTCGGACGACTTTGCTCCAATGAGATAAAATGTAGATAACAGTGTCCTGAACATTTTTTGATAAATAAACTTTTCTCTAAAACCCATAGATTCCGAGAAAAACGCGTTTCAAAATGTTTTTGGATTTTCTCAAAAGCAGGGGGAGGGGGATCATTTCGGAAATCTGAAGTTAAGTTTTTTCTATGCCCCCCTATCGATTTATCAAGTCAAATCCCAGTAGGTCATTTCTTAGACCAAACCTATTTTTTCGTGCTATATTTACTGTACTATCATCCTGAACATTCAAAAACAAACTTATGCGAGTTTGAACAATAAATTTGAATCTAAACATCTGCAAAAAATCAATTTTTATTTATCTTTCATAAAAATTGCTTGAATATGTTCAAAAAGAAGAGGAGTCATAAGTTTCAAACCATTTTGCGCCAATTGGGGAATATATTTCACATCTTTTTCATTTTGGCGCCAAATAGATCTACATCGAATATCTACCGTTAGATGTTGACATTCGGTAAAAGTGGTAAAAGTCCAGTGCGTGATTGATTTCAAATCGTCTAGAAATTGAATTTATCGAAAATTGTGGAGTAATATACAGGTGAAGTACATTTACCTTTTCTTCATATTGTGAAAATTATAAATCGAAGCTGATTATGAATTGGATTAACTTCGATTCAATTAAATCTGTTTTGAGTTATCGAAGTTTTCTCCCTCAATTACCATTTGTTGAGTATAGTGTCAAAGCGTGTTAAAGAAAAAAGAAAGCATTTCTTTTAATCTTGCGTTGAGCGGAATCGATTCTCGACCATTATTGTTCGGTTATCCTCAGCGCTGAGGAGGACACAATGATAACGGTCGAAAATTGATAACGATGAATAAATATATAACCGTCATATTAAAAGGAAGGCTTTTCTTTTTATTTAAATCACAATCATAACACAGTTAAATCAAAATTGATATTTTTAGGGTTTTGTACTAAAATACAAAACCCTATTGCAATCACGACCTGTGTCCATCTGTCCGTCCGCCCGTCCGTCCGCCCGTCCGTCCATCCGTCCGTCCGTCTGTATGTCACAGCACTTTTTCTCCGAAACTATAGAGGCTACAGCCATGAAACTTTGTGGAAAGGTCAGAAGTGGTGACTTCTTGAAAGTTCAATGGTGAAAAAATTTTTCAAAGCGGTTTAAGGGGGTCTCCTCATATAGGGAGGTGATCCCTCAAAAAAAATTTTTCACCATTGGTAGTCGAATAGGGTGTCGTTGGAAAGGTCTCAATGAGATCTTTTCAAAACAAGTCTTAAAATTGCCTTATGAGTACCGAGGGGGGCAGGGGAAGTGGAAATGTACGAACTATTTGCGTTTCCCCCCCCCCTCGAAAAATCTGAAAAAAATCATGAATGTAGGCCTTAATGAGTACAACAACAAATACATGAGAAGTCGAAATTCACTCAACTTTGTTAGTAATAGTATGAATTATCGATTTTATGTTTTCTTAAATAAAATCTAAACGGTACCGTTAAATTCAACAATGTCTATTTACATGGTTGATCTTTTCTGAAAGTTTCATAAAGATCGAATAGTATTTAACGAAGTTATAGCGATTTGAATTTTGCTGTATTACTATGGAACAATATGCCCTGTATTACTATGGAAACATATGGCTATGGAGCCATATGCACTTTTTACCGACTTAGACACTACAGCTTTGCTAGGATTTGCATGAAAATTTCAGGAATGATAATGAAGATGAGTACATACAATTGAAAAAAGTCGAAGAGGCTGGAGAGAGCTCCTAGCAAAAGGGCTTTGTAACCATTCTAAGATTCAAAAAAACAGGCCATGAATCGATGATTACAGTACAGAGGAGTGGTCCTTGAAAAAAAAATTCGTAAAAGGTAGCCGATATGAGTATCAACTGAAAGTTCTCTATGAGAGCTTTCCAAAACAGCTCTTAAACAGACAGTTTCTGCTTCAGTGGGGGCACAGGGGGCGGGGGGGGGGGGGGGGGGGGTGGGAAATACATGAAAAATGAGTTTCCTCCCTCGCGAATGGACATCCGTGATCTAAAAAATCTGAAAAAATTATCAAGGGTGATATTTATGGATACAACTATAACAAATACCTCAGAAGGCAAAATTCTTTCAACTTTGCTAATAATAGTATGATCCTCAAACATGACATGTTTCTTGATTTTATTCGATGCTGGTTACTGCATTTTGTAAGTTGAGTACAAAACCCTTCTGACAGAGCATAGGTCTGTCTACCCAACTTGTTTCCGCTAAATGCATGTAATTCAAACAAATATCAATTTTAAAGGAAAGAACACAAATTTCAAATTCCACTGAGTTTTCGAATCGGTGTGATTAATTAACTTCAGTTTTAATTGGTGCTAACTTCTTTTCCTCCTTCTTTTATTTAATTCACAATCATAACACAGTTAAATTAAAATTGATATTTTTTTCGTTAAATGCATTTTATTCAAACAAATATCATACAAGTACTTTCAGGTTAAAAGTTTTACATAAACATTACCAATTAGCAGATATAATGAAGCTAGTAAAATCAAAACTCAAAAAAGAAAGTTTGCTTATTATTGTATTGTAACTATGAGTATATTGTAAAATATCAAACTCTAAATTTTGGTGCTTCCCAGACAAGATTCGCTAGAAATGAAAAAATTTGAAAAAATTGCCATTAAAAAGGGTGAAATAAAAAAAATTTAAAAAAAAAGAAAACCGACTTCAAGATGTTCTAAAAAGGATGAGATAAACTTTATGAAAGCGGTGCCAAATCAATTTCTCCGTTTCTACATAAAAACTTCGAATATATATGCACGATCACGAAAGAAATGGGGGAAAACCTGATGTGGCACCGCTTCCATGAAGTTTATTTCATTCACTTTGAAGTCGGTTTTCTATTTTTTCCCAAAATTTTTTTCAAAAGTTAATTCTATATAATTGGGTGATTGATTATTGAGCAAGTGAGCGCCGTTTCATATTTAAAATATTTTAATAATTAAAATGAATGATTACCTTTATAGTTACTTACAACAATCAAATTTCTATATCTTTGGTATAAACAATTTCAGTAATCCTGATATATACAGGGTGCGGCAGCATAACTTCCTTTTTTCAAAATTCAACAAAACAAATTTTCAGCGGTACTTGTTTTTTATTTTTTTTTCACTGTTCCAACGCATGATAGCGACTAACCAAGGGATGAGCAAAACTTTAAAATCACCTCTCTCGAATGAGACTACTAGCGCCGCGCTATAACAGTTAGCACTTTAAGGGCGGGCATTTCAAAAAAGGAAGTTATGCTGCCGCACCCTGTAGCATAACATAATCGTATGTCCTCTAATTTTTTCTGCAACCACTTTGATTCATTCAGCCTGCCAGTTTAAAAAATATGCTGTATATTGCCACTAAAAAGAATAAAATGAAACGTTTTAAACGAAAGAAAACAAATTTCAAATCCCACTGAGTTTTGGAATCGGTGTGATTCATCAACTTCAGTTTTAATTGGGGCTAACTTCTTTTCTTCCTTCTAAAATATTGCATTCATTACAAACTGGTGTGATCTAGCACCGATTGTTAAAAGTCATCTAGTCGTTTATACTGCATTTTGAAGTCGGTTTTTCCTTTTTTCAATAAGTCTACGTTAACTATAGAAGGAAACTAGAATTTTAAAATTAACAAATTATTCTCTATTTAGGTATTAAATTCCTTGGCCACAGCATTTAATAATCAAAGTAACCTTTATTCTAATTTATTCCAAAATATTATTCATCGTATATTAATTGTTTTAGAAGTAAGAATACAATAAATATGCCCTCACACTGTTGCGTGCCTGGCTGTCAGTCATCATATATGACCGCAAATATGTTTCATTTTCCGAAAAATGAATCTTTACGACGTAAATGGATCCAAAGTATCCCTCGTAAAGATTTGAAAGTAAGTAAAAATACTTTGGTTTGCAGTCTTCACTTTGATCCAAGTGAAGTTATCCGTGAGGATACTTTGCACTCAGATAGGTCTAAAGTCAAAAGAGGGAGGTGCTCTCTGAAAAGAGATGCTTTTCCATCAAATTTCTCCGGCTCACCAAAGTACCCTTCAGAAATACCATGCACCTCACGAGTCGATCCAGATACGAGACCTGTTACAGAAAACGAAGTTTTTGGGAATGGAGAGAAAACGTTTCGTCAAGAAGATGAATAAAATCTTTGAAAGAAATTATTTCAAATATACATGAATTATCTGAATTTTCATGGTTCGTTTCCAATCAGGAATTTAAACTTTTTTTCTTTCAGATAGATTTCAATAGTAAAATTCCGGAAGTATATAAATCGTTTTTCATTAATTCAAATTTCGAGGTAGAGGTTTATCTACAGAGAAACAGAATTACCAATCAAAAACTTAAACCAATTTTAGGCCCTATGTTTAAATGTAATTCATTCTCAAAAATTAAAAGTTTAATGGCCTACTTAGAAAATTTTGATCTAAATATAATAAGCATTGAAGAAATAGTCGATGCATTTAACGAAAAGGTTCAGGAATTAATTGAAGGCGGGAAAATTGTAGAGGAAAAAATTGAGATAGTAAAATTTTTGAATAAACAACTCAAAACATTATTTTCATCGCGCTTGCGTTACGAAGCCGATGATGTAGTGCTTTTTGGAATTTTTCACTCTTATTTTCCTGGCGCCTATAAGTTTTTACGTGATACTAATATTTTGAAAATGCCCCATCCTTCTTATTTTAAAAGCCTAACCAGAGATAATCTTTCCTCTGGTATTTCAGCTACCTATCTAAAGGAAAAGTTTAAATTCTTGGAAGACCATGAGAAATACATAAATGTGCTAAAAGACGAAATTTACATCAAGCCTCAAATATCATTCAAAGGTAATAAAATAGAAGAAGTGGCTCAGAATACGGTATTTGCAGAGAATATTTCGAATGTTCGCCCTGCTGCAACAGTGCAGGCATGTATGATAACATCCATATTATCTTCTAATAAAGATGTTGTCGGTCTTTACCCTGTAAAAAATTTAGATGCGCCCTTCCTTTTCGAAACCACTAAGAAGGTTTTATCACTCCTTCACGAAATTGGTTTTGAGGTGGTTGCCATTATATCGGACAATAATCAAATTAACAGGAAACTTTTCAAAGTAGTTTCCCCACAAAAGATTTGCAACCCTTCATTAACTCTCCGTTTGTTCCTGGAAAGAAACTTTTCTTTCTTTTTGATTCTGTCCATTTATTTAAAAGCGTGCGCAACAATTGGTTGAACCAGAAGGAGCAAACTTTTGTATTCCCAAGCACACATGATTTTTCTCAAACTAAAACGGCCAAATTTTGTTTATTAAAAATAATTTATGATCATGAGAAATTTTCTACTCTCAAATAAGCTCCTTCTCTTTCTGGGAAATCACTATATCCTAATAATTTTGAACGGCAAAGTGTACCATTGGCCGTGAGAATATTTAATGAAAAAAATGTCGAGGCTTTAAATTATTACTTCCCGTCCGATCAGGGCACTTCTGAGTTTATGCAAATGATATTAAAGTGGTGGAATATTGTTAACGTAAAACACCCATACAAGGGCCGCAACTTAAGGAATCCTTTCCAAGAGCCGATAACTGGAAGTAGTAACGAGCCTTATAAATACCTTTTAGTTTTCAATCAATGGTTGCGTCATTGGGAAAGTAGCAGTCATTTCAAAAATTCATCCAAACAAAAGTTCACCACAGAAACTCTTACAGCTTTACTTCATTCCTCTACAGGTATTCTTTCTCTTTGTGCTTACTTATTAAATGAGCTTAACTTTTCCTACGTTTCACTTGGTAAGTTCCAGACTGATTTGTTAGAAGATCGTTTTAGCAAATACCGGAAAATGAGTGGCTCCAATTTCAATATATCTATACAGCAAATCAAGCTGATCCAGCTTCCTTCCACCTGGAGGTGGTGGGACCTGAAACAATTAAAAACAAAGTAAGGTATTTTATTAGCCCTGAGAAGGGCTCATTGGACTTGAAAGTCGCTTTTTACTCTTTGTTTTTTTGTTTAAGGCCCTGAAAAGGGCCGTTTATAGTTCTCCATCCCGGATATTCAGCAACATTGCTCTAAAGTGTCTCGCCAGGAGTACTACTATTGAATGGAATTCCAACCCATTGAAATTTCAGCATCCGATAATTGACGAATAGAACAGACGAATTATATTCCTCAAATCAAGCTGATCCAGCTTCCTTCCAGCTGGAGGTGATGGGACCTGAAACGAGTAAAAAGAAAATAAGGTATGCTTTTAGCCCTGAGAAGGGCTTATTGGACTTATAGTCGATTTTTTACTCTTTGTTTATTTTTTTAAGGCCCTGAAAAGGGTAATTTATAGTTTGCCATCCCGGATATGCAGCAACACCACTCTTAAGTCTCTCGGCAGGAGTCATACTATTGAATGGGATTCCAACCCATGAAAGTAAGCAGGTCCGGAGTCTATCCAGCTGGAGGCGATGGGATATGAAATGACTATACAAAGCAAGTTATTTTTTAGCCCTGAAAAGGGCTTTTGATTTTGATAGTTGAGTTTTTACTCTTTGTTTATAGTTTTAAAGCCCTGAAAAGGACCATTTACAAGTCATAAGCCTACATATGAACCGAAGCGAGACCGAACCTTTACATGTGATAAACATTTCCCTGAAAAGGGCCAGTTTGCTACGAATTACGAATAAATACATTGAAATTAGAGCTTGTGTAATTAGTGCTTGTGTAACTAGAGAAGTAGTAATTGCATTTAGTTATGATTTAAAATTTTCTGAAATAAAAATGGATACTATATATACTCACATATTTCTACTGAAGTTATCGCGCATCATCGTTTAAGCACTAATGCAGAAGAATTGTGTTTTGTTCACTTTAAATGGTCACTTATTGTATAGACAAAAAGACGTATTAACTTCGCAGTATTAAATTTATTCTACAGACATTAAACACTCACTCGCGTCCATTGAAGCAAACCGATTGAGAAATATGCTTTTGCATCCTATTTGGATGTGTGTTGCGCGAGCTCAATTAAAATTTACTGCGTATATTAGCATTTGAACAGAATTATAAGTTCACTTTTTAAAAATTGCACGAATCGCCGGCACTTCTTTTACCCACTATGGCATCAAAATTACCACCTAATTTTGCGTTTTTGGAGAAATGTACTAATCAAACACTTAGAGCTTTGCTTTTGCGTCCTATTTGGATGTGCGTTGCGCGAGTTTAATTAAAATTTACTGCATATATTAGCATTTAAACAGGATTAAAAGTTCACTTTTTTTAAAGTTGCACGAGTCGCCGGCACATCGTTTACGTACTATCGCACGACATTATTATTATAGTTTTTAGGGAAACGTACTACTGAAACACTTAGAGTTTTGCTCCCCGACATTTTGGTTTACAAAACGCGTGAATTCCACAGCGAAATTACTTTTAATCGGCGAGATTCAAGTTGAACATTTCGCGGTAGAGAGAAATGTCACTGCACTCAGCTGACCATGAAAAGAAAAGCAAAAAATTGATGACGTCGTTATTATAGGTATCAGCTGAGATATTTATCAGCTGTGAATTTGGCCATTATATTAAGATGGCGCTGGCTATAGTCACTCCATGCAGAAGTATAGTCTGGCTATTCACTGACATTCGGCGGTTTTAATATTTGAAATTTTATTTCGAAATCAAACTTAAAATTGACTGCGTGAAAATATATGGACGCCAGGTGCTCGAACGTCATCAACATATTATGTCAATTTTGAAACAAGCGGTTCAGGATTGATATTTTGTTGAAATGTATTTGATTCAGCCTATATCGCTGAAGGGACTTTGCCTGACTACTTACGTCAACGGCACCTTGGAAAAGAATGTCCACACCACCTGCTTTATGCAATAACGATTGGGTAGTAGTCGTCTAATAAACGACTTGTAGGGTATTACCGTTCTTCGAAAAATTAAAATTTACTAACCTGGTGATAAAGCCTTAATAAGCAAAATCGCCTCATCTTCGATTCCCAGGCTCATTACGGTCAGTTTGTAAGACTGTGAACATCAGTTTGTTTGCTGGAGTCACTTCAGTTGATTTCCATGGGGTGGATGTGTCCAAGAACTGCGAAACCTTCAGAAAATAGTGTATCCTAAATCATTACCACTCCGCAAGAATTTAAAATTTAATAACCTGGTGATACATTCTTAAAAACATCGCCACTTAATCCTTAAATAAATCCATATCTATGCCCGCCCGGGAGTGATTCTCTCAATCCAGTCCTTTCATCCTCAAAAAATCGTTTTTTAAGCACATGAACGCAGTAATTTTGTTTGATATCGGCGCAATTGATGGAAAATTTAGTTTTCTTTTATTTTCTGATGAAACAATAGAAATGCCAATTTCAAACTATCATATTACGTCCATCTGACAGTTCTCAAGTTCAAAAGTTGTTTGCGAATTACGAATAAGCTGTTCGCAACATTGTCCGTTCATATGTATAGGTGTGATATTTTCAAATGTTTACTTTTTTTCTAATGTTTGAAGAATGCTTTCAGATTTTAATTCACCTCAAAAACAAGCTCCGCGGTTTTTGCCGGCTACGCAATGTCAAGACCAGAGCATGCCTACTAAATAGCAGCTGCAATTAGAACAAATTTTATTTTTACGGTACTTATAGAGTAGGGAATATTGGACTAAAAGTTCATATGTATGGGAAACAAAAACTTGAATTTGCAGGCAATTGAACCAACACATGGTAAACTTTAATCCATCTTTTACCCGTTTATTTGGCTCTGTTTTCATTTTGAGAGCTCCTTGATTGCAGGTGCTAGTTAGTATACATGCCTTGGTCCAGACTATACTTTTTCTTCATGGAGTGACTTTAATGAAGCCATGGAGGTATGCATACAGGAGACGGTGAAAGATCAAATTTCAAAATTTTTATCATCATCGAACTGTACCAGCCTACATCGAAACGTACACATTCCTTTTCAAAAACATCAATCCACTGGCATGCATTGGAGTTGTTGGTTGTAAATTTTTCAATCACAAACTTTTCTGCGATATCTTTGCAGTTTTGCCGCTTCTTGCCCTGCGTATTTTCCACTAGTATCTCTAGCAATTTCTCCTAAAAATTGATCACGATATTGCATCATCCATGCAAATTTTTTGTAACTCTTCCGTCATGGTTATCCACACTCTGCTTTGCTTTACTGAAAGAAGTTGTTTTCATTAATTCTTTAGGAAGGCTGGCTGCTTGGAAATCTTCTGGTATTGCATACACTTTATTATCGTTCGTGATAATTGAGGTTATTGAAAAAACATTGGACTTTTCATCAATGCCAGGTAATAGCGTAAATTCGAATTGAAGCTTCTCCATTGTCAACTTATACAAAAAAAATGTCGTTTTATAAGATTAATCATCTTAGAAGTATTAATACATCAATGCGTTGCTCTGTAAACAAGATTTTTATTTTATAATCTACTTATGACTATTACAATATTAGCAAATTACAATAACCTGTAAACAAGAAACGACATTTAATGTATAAACTTTATCCTTTTCATTATTCACCTTATAAAACTATTTAATTCTTCGCTTTCTATTCAGTATTTCACCTCTCGACTATTCCTACTCGTCACGATCGTCTTTTTTAAGCTTTTTCCTGCGGACCTTGACATTTACACAAGTCCATCTGATCGAGCGAAGTGCGCCAAAATATTCAAATATAAGCTTGAAGAGATATATATATATATATATATATATATATATATATATATATATATATATGTATGTTTATATATACATACATATATAAACATACGTATTTATATATTTTGTTTATTTATATATACATGTATATATATATATATATATATATATATATATATATATATATATATATATATATATATATATATATATATTGTAATGAATCATGCGACGCCGCTGGTGCCCACTACCAACACACTTCGCTGCTAGGTGGCTTGTCATTTTACGTTGGTTGCGACCAGTGCACATCCCACGTCTATTTTGTCGTTGGATGCCAACAGAATTTGACAGCCACATGGAATTGAAGTGTGGAGGTAGTGGCCGCGACGCAGAAGGAGGTTATCTTGGAGGGCCGCCACGCAGCAGGAATCAAACAGAACAGGATCAAACAGAACGAACGGTGCACAAATACGAAGTGATCGCATGTAGGTATAATCACGAAGTTTCTTTAAATTTTCGGAGATTTGTGTAATATTTCGATTTTGTAGCGCTAACAGCTGTTCGTGTTCAGTACTCAGAACTTGCTCCACGGTCGATTCGTCCCGGAAAACTGTTTCAATCCTCGCAAAACAGCGTGGGAAACTTGAGTGCAAAAACAAAAAAAAAAGGATACGGATTCGTGTCGATGACAACTTATGATGAAGCTGCAATGGCGATACGTGCTCTTAATGGATACACGCTCGGCAACCGGCTGTTGCAGGTTAGTTTTAAAACGATTAAATCCTAGTAGGGAGCGCAGGTGACCGGCGCGTAGATGCATTCTAGCTATGGGAAGCTTTTGCAATACCTCGATTGTAATGAAAAAAGTAAACTACACATAATTAATACTACAAGATAACACAGAAGTTTCTAGACGAGCGTATTCAGTATTGATTGGATGCGTCGTTTTTCTACGTGGGGAACTATATCAGTTCAAAGTGTTTAGGATTAATGATTTAAGATTAAAAACAAAGAAGGCGAAAAGAGAATGGAGATGATAATGAAGAAGAAGATGATGACGAAATTCTGGAGGAAGAAGAGGAACATTCAGAATATGACGTTCGGTTAGGAAATCTGGAAGGTGAGGAAGAAGCATACTCATCCGAAGAGTTGTGTTTAAGAGCTCGAGCGAAGAGGTCGGAAAGTTAAGAAAGCGGAACGTGTAACCGTTGATAGAGAAACAATAACAAGGTCTAATTGAGGCGTGAAGTGTTTGTGAAATTTAAAAGTCACATGACTACTCGCGTAAACCCGGGTCTGAAGTTTTCATGCAGAATCACAAGAAGGCTAGTGAGTGCGCGCGGAAGTACTCGTAAATAAACACGGCCCGAAGTAATTCAGCCAATAATCGGGAGGAAAAATTATCAACGTCAAATTAATTACGTTACGAAGCCAAGGCGAGAGATAATCGCAGATCGCGTAATATATCAACGGATAAAATAAAAATCCAAATGAGTTCAGCGGAAACTGAAACTACAAAAATTATATCCTCATCGATATTTCTGCCGCCGCACCTATTGTTGGAAGTCAATCGTCTAGTTGCGACCCTTTAGCTAATTGATCGAAAATCGTAAGCACTGGAATTTTTAGCATAAACCTCAACAACGGAAAGGTGGGCTGTTTTGACTTTAAAAGAGTTCCCAAAGTAGGTCTAATCTAAGAAAAGAATGCTGGGTAAAGATTAAAGCAAAGATACAATTGGATCAAGTTATTTTTGAAAACAAAGTAAACGTTAGGAGTAATATTGAACGCCTCATTCAACCGATTCAAGTGAGTTTTCATTTTGAGTAGGGAGAGAGTGAGAAAGTAGTGAAAGTCGTTTTCGTTTGTGTAAGAAGAAGCAAATGATTGAAATTTTTATAAATTTTTACGAGATTGAATTGCCAGTTATCGCGAAGCTGATAGTCAAAAAGGAATCGAAATGTGAGGAAAACTGGTGATAAGTGCGAAATAATGATGCAAAGAAAAATATTCTGTAATGTAGTAAATGATCAGGGTATGAATAGTGATTGAAACAAAAAGGATTTTACTCGTAAAACAACAAGAAAAAGAACGTGGACTAAACTAAAGACAAAACCCAAGAAAGATTGTAATATAAACCTCTAGTGAAAGTGAAAACAAAAGAAACAAAAATTGATATAAAATAACATTCTTAAAATGTTCAAATTCTATATTAAATGTTGTACGTTAAACTATTAATAGAAATTGTCTCTATATATACACTATCTACAATATAAGAAAGTGTGTATGTATTAATGATTGTGTCCTGCACAATGCACGTGTTCGGAACACTAAAGAAAACAAGAACAATGATTGAAAATAAATTACAGTAGAATGATTGTGCAAGTGCAATAGAAAAAAAAACTCCGTGATTTGTAGAGTACAGTGTATGAGTGCCTTCTCGCATATATAAATATATTAAATCAATAAATATAGGCACAATATCGACTTAAGTTCTTCATACTGACCCTCGAATTGTAAACTGCGTCATCTCTCTCTCTCTCTCTCTCTCTCTCTCTCAAACGTAAGTATCTATTCTAATTTCTTTATTCTAAAATTTCTTACTATTCTCTGATTTCCACGTAAACGAGTTTTATACTTTGATAAATAAAATGCAATACAATTCAAATTGAAACCTACAACAAAAAAACAATACAAATTTCATCAAAGAAAAAGTAGATAAATAGTTTATAACACGCAAATCTTTTATACTTTCACATTCTAATATAATTGTTTTTCTAAATTTTCAATTGCTTTCCTATAAAATCTCAGTATAAATGGCGAGTCCAGAGATGTGTCAACAATAAACATGTAAATACCCCGCGAAACATAACAAAATGTAATAATTATTAAAAACATAGTAATTTTAGTCGAGAATAGAATAGAAAAGAGCTAACGAGAAGAAATATATATCTATAGTATACACAAAATTTAAATTTAATATTAAGTTTTTCTTTGTATAAAATTTACAAGAGAGAAGTGACAACGCCAATTTTAAGATCTTTTCGTAAGCCCTAGGATTATTTGGTATACATTATAGACTTACTCTACTACCGATACAATTTGACAATTTAGTTTTAAATGTTCTTATTTCTCACATGAGTGTTTTTATAACACCACAACAAATGGAAGTCATTTAATTTTGATTTGTCAAACTCGCTATTTGTATTTGTACAATTTATCTTTGAAATTATAATTGAGGATAGTTACAATCAAAAACATTTCCTCGAAACATAATTAATAACTCTACTTTTCACCATCCTTAACATTTTTGTACATTATTTCACAACAACTATAAATATTTTATTAAATAACAAAATGAATTGCTAACGAAAAAATCGATTTTCCTTTCCAGTAGTTCTGCTTTTCAGCAGGAAATGAGGTGCAGGGTAAGTATGCCGTCGCGAGGGTAGGGTTTGGAAAAAATCCGCTGAAGTCGGTTTCGCGTTGCGTGCAGTACGCGGTACCTTTGTTGTTTTGCCGTTTTATTAACGTAGCTTTCGTCAGGTTGAGTTAACGTAGTATACTTTTCGGTACCGCGTCGGAAATTCGGGAACGCGAAATAAAAATTAGATTTTGTTCTTTTGACTGGTCATAGGAAGAAATACGGAGTAACGTAGAATAGGTTTCCTCTCCGTATGGTTTTGTTTTGTAACGCGTTTGAAAACGGGTGTGTATAGGTGGCTGAAAATATGTAAATGAGCGTAACCCATTCGGAGACCCGCCACCGAAATCCTCTCCGATCTAGCTGGCCGACAAGCAGCCATCGCATGAATGGGTTACGGTGCCCGGATTGGTTGACCGGTTGGTACCATCCGTTGGCGCTACTCTGACTTAACGTCTAGAACCGATGAGAGGTCGGTTCCGCGTTCACAAGTAAATTTTAAAATAATCATTACAATATATATATGTATATATATATATATATATATATATATATATATATATATATATATATATATATATATATATATATATATATATATATATATATATATCTGTATATATAATATATTTTTGCCAATTTTTTTCCTCCACATTTAATGTTTCAAACTCCACCATAAACTCACCTTGTCCTTTTCCTTCTCCTATTGTGCATTCTATCGTGACCTCTCCAGCCAAAAATGAAAACGTACTGCTCACTTTTGACATTAATGGTGGTCCGGGTCCTGATGGAATACCAAATCTATTGGTAAAGTTATTATCTTCTTCATTATCTACCCCACTTTCAATTATTTTCAATATTAGCCTTTCTTCCTCCTGCTTTCCCGACGTCTGGAAGCATGCTAGCATCTTTCCGATCCATAAGTCCGGAGATCGTAGAGAAATCTCGAACTATCGTCCGATTTCTTTGCTGTCTTGTTGTTGTATAACAGAATGTACGATGGCATCAATATCCTATTTGCAAAAGTACAACATGGCTTCCCTAAAGATGACAGTGTTGATCACGGCCTTTTAGCTAACAAACTCCGATCGTTCCGCATTTCCGACTCAATCTTCTTTTCCCATCGGTTCTGCACCGTAACATGGAATAATTTTTTTTCGTCGGCCTCATCCGGTGTTCCTTAAGGATCAATTTTAGACCCTTTGCTATTCAACATATTCATCAATGATCTTCCCCAACGCCTGTCCTCTAATTGTCTTCTTTACGCTGATGATTTAAAAATTTATCGTTCCATTAACTCCAGCAAAGACTTCTCATACCTTCAAAATGATCTTGACAATCTCCAAAATTGGGGTCAAGGTAATTTACTTCCACTTAACATTTCAAAATGTGGCACATGAGATTCACCATAAAAATTCTTACAGTTTTATATGAATACTGGATTGATGGATCACTGCTCGCACTTGTGGACAAATTTAAGATTTGCAAGTAGTATTTAACCCAGGTCACATCCATATTTCATGCATAACCACTGGAGCTTCACGTGTCGCTAGTTTTATTTTACGATCTTCCTGCTAGTCTCTTAACATTTCAACCAGTGTCCATCTATTTTTACTCCTAGCCCGGTCAATCCTTGAGTAACCTCGCAAGTATGGTGTCCTCACTATACCAATCTATCGAATGCTGTTGAAACTGTACAGCGTAAATTCACACATTCTCTATTCAACAAATATAACCTCCCTAATAGTTCCTACGATGAGCGCTTACAGATCCTCAACATTCCATCACTCAAAAAAAGGAGAGCATTTTTAGAATCGTGCTGCTTATTTAAATTAATTACATCATGGTATTCTTTTATCCAACCTTGGGGGAAAGGCTTTATATACGTCCCACCTCAAGAACGTGTTCAACTGACATATTCATTGTTCCCTTTGCTCGTACCGATATTTATTTTTTTAACATTTTGGTGCACGTATCACGTCGTTACAATGACCTCGAGCTGGGTCCCCTGCCACATTCCTTGAACACTTTTAAAAGCATATTATATATATTCTCCTTAGCTTCCAATAGTTTATTAAAATTTTTCATTCTTGTTTTTTTTCTTATTTCAAGTTGCTCACTTTGTTGATGTTGCATATATTATATTATATTCCAGTACCTATTTTGTCATTGGACTCATGGATCTGTAAAATAGCGTAAATAAAATAAAATAAAATGACATTGACGTCGACGACCTCCGAAGTCCGCACCAATAACCAACTCACCGATGCCTTTGACACAAATATCGGACTAAAACAGGGAGTTGTGCTGGCCCCATTGCTATTCAATTCGGCTCTAAAGTACGACATAAGAAAGCTACTTGTCGATATTACTATACAAGTCAAGCCAAGTAGTAGCCCATGCGGAGGGCATCAACATTTTGTAACGGTAATTAACAACCGCCAAAGAACTCCTTTTTAAACTCAAAAATATAACAAAGCTCATGACGCAGTCGAGGAAAACTACCTCAAATATACAGAATCACATTTGGCGAATACAGTATCAAAAATGTGAGTGAATTTCTATATTTAGGCGCCAAAGTAACGAAAACCAGAAATGAAAGAGCAAAATACGCGGAAGAATATAGCTTGCAAACAAAATATTAAATTCAGTTTTGACGATCTTGAAAAACCAGCTGCATACACAGGAAACAAAGCTCCTGGTATTCGAATCTGTGATAAGACCTGTGTTATGCTATGGGTGTGAAACATGGACCCTAGCCCAAGCATCCGCAAATATATTGAACGCTGTTGAGTGACGGGTCCTGAGGCGAATAATCGGAGCGAAGCTAGACGGAGACCGATGGCGAAGTCGATACAACAATACAATACAATTTTTGACGAACTGGAGGTCTCAACGATTATCAGACTGCAGAAGCTGCAATGGGTTGGACACATGAATCGTATGGACATACCCCAATTACCCAAGATGGTATTCGTTGGGAGAACTAAAGGCCGGCGGCCAGGGGAGAATTCGAGGAAACGTTGGTCTGACTCGGTCGACAAAGACAGTTCATTGCTGCTCGGATTTTGGAATCGGAAGACGCGTTCAATGGACGGAGATGGTTGGAGGCGCTATTTGCAGGAAGCGAAGGCCCGAGAGGGGCTGCAGTGCTACGAATACGAAGAAGAAGCTATATACATACATATATATATATATATATATATATATATATTATGTTTATATATATATATATATATATATATATTATGTTTATATATATATATATATATATATATATATATATATATATATATATATATATATATATATATGCATATATGTTACATATACGCATATATATATATATATATATATATATATATATATATATATATATATATATATATATACATGTATATATATATATATATATATATATATATATACATGTATATATATATATATATATATATATATATATATATATATATATATATATATATATATATATATATATATTGTCGCGTGTTATAGTTCGCGGCCGATAATTTTAATGTTCCGTGAAAGTGAAAAGAGTTTATTTACTAAGAATGCATGATCATTAATTTCACTTTTTCACAAAAATTAATTAAAATGTTATTTTTCACTTGTTTATAAATTTATATTCCAACTGTCATCACTACTAATCAATGTTGCTTTTAATTCACACTCCACACTATCGCTGTTCTACTATCGCGGATATACTATTCCCTCCATTCATTCAGCTCAGCTTTATATTGGATTTCTAGTCATTCAATCCATTTCTCGTACATTGGCGAATATTCTGCCGAGAACTACCTGGAATATTCGAGCAATTCTGAATGGCCGCAGTGACATCATATTCAGATATTGATCATGGATTTACTCGGTCGATTCTTGTGCTTTCGAGTACGTTCGTTTCTTGACCATGATGTCATCCTGCTGGAAGCCAGTAGAATTTGCTTTTAGATCATATCTAGTCTTTATGCGGTCATTGGCCGATACGAGGTGTTTTCGTACTGTCTGATGTATCTGGTTCAACCGTTGTTTTAGCTCGCTTGCGAACTTCATATCAGCCGGCAGACGAATAGTCTTTCCAAAAATGACTTTGGCTGAGGCTTCACCAGTCAATGCGTGTTCGGCAGCTGTATACGCCATCAAGAATAATAAGATGTGCCGGTACAATCCCTTTGGTACTTGTCAACCATCTTGGCCAGGTGTTTATTGAGTGTGCCGTTGAAACGTTCGACAATTTCATCGGATTGAGGATGCAGCGGTGTTGTCCTCTTTTTCCGTATTTCCAGCAGCTCGCACATTTCGCCAAAAACTAACGACTCAAAGTTTCGACCTTGATCCGAATGTTGTTCACAAGGTACGCCGTGCATACTGACCCAATTTAACACTAGCTGTTCAGCTACAGTAGTTGCTTCCCGGCTGGGAACGGGGTAGACCTCAGGCCACTTGCTGAAATAATTGGCCACAACCAGCGTATATCGATTTCCCCATTCGGTTTCAGGAAAGGGTCCTGCGATGTCAACAGCAATCCTTTCAAACGGTACTTCCACGTTATAAGTTTGGATTTGTCCTCTCAGTCGTCGCTTTGGACCTTTGACGGAAGCGCAAATTGTGCGTCTGCCACACCAGTCCTCTACGTCTTCTCGAGTGTGGAGTCAGTAAAACCTTTAACAAAATTTCGCTAAGGTCCTGTTAACACCAAAGTGGCCTTCCGAGGATTCTTCACGCACTATCTTGACCATTCGGCTTTTGGGAAGTATACTTTGCATCCTATAGGAGCTGCCATTCGCCGTTTCCCATTTCCACTTGAGTACGCCCCCCTCCACCTGAAGGGAATTCCATTGTGCCCAATAGCTTTTCAGGGTTGCGCCATGCATCGAAACATCCTTCCACTCAGGTCGCCCAGTTATCTCCTTCCATATGAGCAAGTGTTCGATGTCTTCAACTTTTCCGTCGGGGTTTTTCCGATGACTTAACTTCATCGAATTCGGTCAATCGCAGATAAACGGTCGGCTCCTTTTGCTTAATCTGTCGGCAAGCCTTGCAGTTAGCTGGACATGGACGACTAGATAGGGTGTCAGTATTTTCATGAAAACCGCCCTTCCGATAAATAATTTCGTAGTCGTATGACTGCAATCTTTCGATCCATCTCGCAACTTGTCCCTCGGGTTTTTGAAGTTAAGCAGCCATCTCAGCGATGCATGTCTCAAGTCTTTGACAAATCTTCGATAGTAGGTCACCAGACCCAGAAAACTTCGTAGTTGGCGCTTGTGTTTGGTGCTGGCCAGCTTTTCACGGCTTCACTTTTCTCAGGCTCTATTTTGACTCCTTCGGCTAATATAACATATCCCAGGTATTTTACCTCAGCTGCAAAAAGGGTACACTTATCGGGACTAAGTTTTAGATTCGCCAGTCGCAATCAGGAGAACACCTTTTCTAAGTTCCGCACATGCTCTTCGAACGTTTTCCCGGTAACAATGATGTCATCTAGGTACACTAAGCAGATTTTTCAGGTTAAGCCTCGTAGCACGTATTCCATCAGGCGTCCGAAGGGAGCTGGAGCATTGCAAAGCCCAAATGGCATCACCACGAATTGCCACAATCCAGTCCCAACTGAAAATGCGGTCTTCTCTCGGTTCTTCTTGTCGATTTCTACCTGCCAGTAGCCACTCTTAAGATCGAGTGTAGAAAACCATTTTGCGTCGGGTATCTTAGTGACGTCGTTAAGCTGCCTATAGTTGACACAAAAACGAGTGCTACCATCCTTTTTCTTTACTAGAAATACTGGTGCAACCCATGGGCTGACAGAAGGCTCGGTAACACCTTGTTTTTCCATGTCCGCTTGGCTATAGGGAGACGTCTTGGTGCTTGTCGAATCGGCTTGGCTCCCTGTGCATCTATGACGTCAGTTACCAGACTCGTTCGGCCTTGGTCCTCCGGGCATGTTGAGAAGATGTCACTGTACTTGGTTACCAGATCAGAGGCTTGCTTGCATAGCTGCACTGGCAATTTGGTCTGCTTCAATATTGCAGACGTCGATTCCCGGGCTTTGTCTGTGTCTTGCCTCCTGTTTCAATGATGGTCGTGAGTGGCTTCCAAAGAGATGATGGTGGAAACATGCTGGCAGCTGCCGGTGACTTCTCCCACTTTGATGCTTATGGTTGAGTCTGAGGCGGTAAGGACTCTAACCGGCACGCATCCGTTCCTTATAGGTTTTACGAGGCTTCGTCCTACAATCAAACTGCGCAAAGCCGACGTCTTCTTTGGCTTTATCAGATAAGGTCAGTGGTCTCCAGAACCACTATCAAGCTTTCGGAAGGTTTCGGTACATCAGTGTCGGCACATACTACCACATTCATCTTGGGAATTTGGACGCTGGGATCCTCCATCAATACTTTGACATTCCACCATTTCAATACCCGTTTGCCCAAATCCAACATGATTCCATGTGGTCGCAGAAAATCCATTCCGAGAATGCAGTCATCCATAATGTCGCGACCAGAAAATTATATCGGAACGCAAGGTCTCCCAACTGTATCTGGAGGTTGGCCTCTTCATGGGCAGGTGTAGTTTCTCCTGCAGCTGTCCATAGAGAGAAAATCCTGCCCTTCTGAAGTAGTTGTTGCCTCACATGAGTGTCGATAATTATGGTGCAATGCTCCCCATCAACTTGACCTGGAAGGCATAAGTCTGCTTCTCCCCGATGTAGTCTTGCCACGGTGATGGTGGTGCTGGACGGTTTGTTCGCCGGAGATTGGTGCGTTCACATTTCTAGATGTGCTATGCGCTGCGATTATAAGTGGGACTGGTGAGGTGGTTACTACTGCCTTTGCTGCTTCAATTCCTGGTAAACCTTTTCCTCAACGCATTTAATTTTGTTGGTAAGCCGAGCTCCATTTTTATTTTGATTGACTGTTTCTCCCGCTTCTGTGTGATGTCTGCTTTGATTTCGAATGCTTGTTGGTCTAGCTTCGCTGATTGTTCATTTTGCTTCGCTGACTGTTCATTTAGCTTCGCAGTTAAACTGGATGACTATTGTCGCTGCTTTTGCTGCATCAGCATCAACATTTGCATCAGTGTATTTTCTGGTTCCTTTGATTTTGGTGTTTCTGCTTCTTGACCTAATGCGCCTTTTCCCGCATCTGAGGGCTCACCCGAATCCGACTCGATCGCATCACGCAAGCGTGCAATCTGTATGGCCTTTGTACCTTGCATAGCCAGATTTCGCCGTTCCAACTCCTCCTTAAGCTCCTACATAGTCAATGCATTAATTTTAGATGTAAGCTTCGTAGCATTTTTATTGTTTTGGCTATTTTGCCACCAGTTTCCAGGTTAAATTTCGCTATTGTGCACTTTAAAATTGTTCAAAAGTTTTCACTTCTAAAATTTTCATTCTCACTTCTTGACACCACTGTCGTGAGTTATTGTTCGCGGCCGATAATTTTAATGTTCCGGGAAAGTGATAAGGCACAGTCTTTTATATTAAGTTAAAATGGATTTTTTACTAAGAATGCACAATCATTAATTTCACTTTTTCACAAAAATTAATTAAAATGTTATTATTCACTTGTCTATAAATTTATATTACAACTGTCTTCACTACCAATCAATATTGCTTTTAATTTGCACTCCACACCATCGCAGTTTTACTATCGTGGTTTTACTATTCTCCCCATACAGCTCGGCTTTATATGGGGGCTGAGTCATTCGATCCATTTCTCGTAATTGGCGAATGTTCTGACGAGAACTACCTGGAATATTCAAGCAATTCTGAATGGCCGCAGTGACGTCACTTTCAGATGTTGATCATGAATCCACGTGGTCGATTCTTATGCTCTCGAGTACATTTATGAATTGATCATGATGTTATTAATAGTTACATGTAACAATATATATATATATATATATATATATATATATATATATATATATATATATATATATATATATATATATATCTTTATATACATATATATACATATGGATTCCGCCGTAGACGGTATATCTATCCACACATATATATATATATATATATATATATATATATATATATATATATATATATATATATATATATATATATATATATATATGTATATAGATGTATATAGATATATATATATATATATCTATATATATATATATATATATATATATATATATATATATATATATATGTATATATATATATATATATATATATATATATATATATATATATATATATATATATATATATATATGTACATATATTATATATATAAATGTTTATACATACGCATATACATATATATAGATATCTATATATCTTTATTATATATACTCATATATATCATATATATATATATATATATATATATATATATATATATATATATATATATATATATATATATGTATATATATATGAATATATATATATATATATATATATATATATATATATATATATATATATATATATATATAATATATATATATATATATATATATATATATATATATATATAGATATATATATATATATATATATAAATATATATATATATATATATATATATATATATATATATATATATATATATATATATATATATATATATATATATATTGTTACAAATATGCACAATAATCAGTTTAACACTTTCACTTATTTTAATTTTCACTATTAAAAATCTATCACTTGTCCATAAATTTCTTATCGCAATTGTCTTCCAAATCATTTCACTATTACGAAAATCACTTCCCACACACTATCGCAGTTCTTATCGCGGTCGAATGAATGATCCCCCCATTCATTCAGCTCGCCTTTATATAGGGTCTCTAATCATTCAACTCAGTTCTCGTATATTGGTGAATTAGCGGGAACATTCCAGCAGTGAATGAATGCAGCAGTGACTCACTTTCAGATGTTGATAATGCTTGTTGGGTTCTCGTAGTTTCGAGTAAATTCATTTGTTGATGTTCTTAATTGTTGTGAAAACAATTGCGACAGTAGCTCGCAGAATTATTTGTACATGTAACACTGCTCCCACTTCAGTTCTTTTCGCCCCGACAAGATGTGCCGCTATTTGTAGTCAATTCTTCCTGGGTGTAATACGGAGCAAGACGGTCCAGATGCACGATTTTCATTTTGGCTCTCGGCTTACGATGTTCCTGTATTCGGTATACGACGTCGTTGATTCGCTTTGTAACTCGGTATGGTCCCTCCCAATTATGCTGCAACTTTGGAGACCTACCCTTTCGCCGTTGCGGGTTATATAGCCACACCAAGTCATCTTGCTGGAAGCCAGTAGAATTAGCCTTTAGATCATACCTGGTCTTCATGCGGTCAGTAGCCGATTCGAGGTTTTTTCGCACTGTCCGATGTATCTGGTTCAACCGTTGTCTTAGTTCACTTGCGTACTCCGAGATGGTTTGGGGTTTCTCGGGGGGTGTTCCGAACTTTATATCGGCCGGCAGACGAATAGTCTTTCCAAAAACGACTTTGGCTGGGGCTTGGCCCGTCGATGCATGTTCGGCAGCTCTGTACGCCATCAAAAATAGTGGAATGTGTCGGTCCCAGTCCCTTTGGTTCTCGTCAACCATCTTGGCCGGGTGTTTATTGAGAGTGCCTTTGAAACGTTCGACCATTCCATCGGATTGGGGATGCAGCGGTGTTGTCCTCGTTTTCTGTATTCCCAGCAGCTTGCATATTTCGCTAAAAACTAGTGATTCGAAGTTTCGACCTTGATCTGAATGTAGTTCACAAGGTACGCCGTACCTACTGACCCAATTTAATACTAGCTGTTCGGCTACAGTAGTTGCTTCCTGGTTGGGAATGGGGTAGACCTCGGGCCACTTGCTGAAATAATCGGCTACAACCAGCGTGTATCGATTTCCCCATTCGGTTTCAGGAAAGGGTCCTGCGATGTCAACAGCAATCCTTTCAAACGGTACACCCACGTTATAGGTTTGCATTTGTCCTCTCCGTCGTCGCTTTGGGCCTTTGACGGAAGCGCAAATTGTGCACCTGCGACACCAGTCCTCTACGTCTTCTCGAGTGTGGAGCCAGTAGAATCTTTCCCGCAATTTCGCCAAGATCTTGTTAACACCAAGGTGACCTCCCGAGAATCCTTCATGCATTTCCTTAACCACATCATGGATTCGGCTTTTGGGTAGTATAGTTTGCATCATATAGGAGCTGCCATCCGCCGTTTCCCATTTCCGCTTGAGCACGCCACCCTCCACCTGAAGGAAGCTTCATTGTGCCCAATAGCTTTTCAGGGTTGCGCCATGCATCGAAACGTCCTTCCACTCCGGTCGCCCAGTCGTCTCCTTCCATATGAGCAATGGTCCGATGTCTTCATCGGCTAACTGGGCATTTCGAATCTCCTCCGACGACCAACCTTCATCGAATTCGGCCGTTATCAATCGCAGATCAACGAGCGGTTCCTTTTCCTCAATCCGTCGCAATGCGTGCAGTTAGCTGGACATGGACGGTGGGATAGGGCGTCAGCATTTCCATGAACTCCGCCCTTCCGATGAACAATTTCGTAGTCGTATGACTGCAATCTTTCGATCCATCTTGCAACTTGTCCCTCGGGGTTTTTGAAGTTGAGCAACCATCTCAGTGATGCATGGTCCGTTCGAAGAACAAATTTCTGGCCATATAGATACTTGTGGAACTGCTCCAATACCACCGTTGCTTGCATCGGTGTCAACTACAAACATTTTTCCGGGTTTCGGATACGCCAGCACGGGTGATTCACACAGCACTTTTCCTTCAGGGTCTCAAAGGCTGTCTGGCATTGTTCATTCCAGACATTTGGACGATTTGTCTCGGTTAGCTGATGAAGACACTTAGCTATTTTGGCAAAGTCTTTGACGATTCTTCGATAGTAGGTTGCCAGACCCAGAAAACTTCGTAGTTGGCGCTTGTTGTTTGGTGTTGGCCAGCTTTTCACGGCTTCGATTTTCTCAGGGTCTGTTTTGACCCCTTCTGCTGATACGACGTGTCCCGGGTATTTTACTTCAGCTGCGAAAAGGGTACACTTGTCGGGACTAAGTTTCAAATTTGCCAGTCGCAATTGGGAGAAAACCTCTTCTAAGTTCCGCACATGCTCTTCGAACGTTTTCCCGATGACGATGATGTCATCTAGGTACACTACGCAGGTTTTCCAGGTTAGACCACGTAGCACGTATTCCATCATGTGTTAGAAAGTGGCTGGAGCATTGCATAGCCCAAACGGCATCACCACAAATTGCCACAATCCGGTCCCAACTGAAAATGCGGTCTTCTCTCGGTCCTTCTTGTCAATTTCTACCTGCCAGTAGCCACTCTTGAGATCGAGTGTAGAAAATCATTTGGCGTCGGCTAAAGTGTCCATGATGTCATCGATGCGTGGGAACGGGTAACTATCTTTCTTAGTGACGCCGTTAAGCTGCCTATAGTCGACACAAAAACGAGTGCTACCATTCTTTTTCTTTACTAGAACTACAGGCACGGCCCATGGACTGACAGAAGGTTGAATAACGCCTTGTTTTTCCATGTCCGAGATCAGCGCGCTCACTTCTCCTTGTTTGGCTATAGGGAGACATCTCGGTGCTTGTCGAATCGGCTTGGCTCCCTGTGTATCTATGACGTGAGTTACCAGACTCGTTCGGCCTTGGTCATCCGGGCTTGTTGAGAAGATGTCACTCTACTTGGTGACCAGATCAGAGGCTCGTTTGAATAGCTGCACTGGCAATTTGACCTGCTTCAATATTGCAGACGTGGATTCCCGGGCTTTGTCTGTGTCTTTCTCCTTTTCCAATGATGGTCGTAAGTAGCTTCCAAAGAGGTGATGGTGGAAACAGGCTGGCAGCTGCCGATGACTTCTCCCACTTTGATGCTCGTGGTTGAGTCTACGGTGTTAAGGACTCTAACGGGCACATATCCGTTCCTTAAAGAGCTTACAAGGCTTCGTCCTACAATCAAACTGCGCAATGCGGACGTCTTTGTTGGCTCTATCAGATAAGATCGGTGGTCTTCAGAATCACCATCAAGCTTGGCCCATACAATGCTTTCCGAAGAATTCGGTGCATCAGTGTCAGTACATACCACTACATTCATCTTGGGAATTTGGAGGCTGGGATCCTCCATCAGTACTTCGAAATTCTGCCATTTCAAAACACGTTTACCCAAATCCAACGTGATTCCATGTGGTCGCAGAAAATCCATTCCGAGAATGCAGTCATCCATAATGTTCGCGACCAGAAAATTATGTCGGAACACAAGGTCTCCCAACTGTATCTGGAGGTTGACCCCTCCATGAACAGGTGCAGTTTCTCCCGTAGCTGTCCGTAGTGAGAAAACTCTGCCCTTGTGAAGTTGTTGCTGTCTAACTAGGTCTGGTCGGATAATCGATCCGGTTGCACCAGTGTCGATTGTTATGATGCAGTCTTCTCCGTCAACTTGACCCGGAAGACATAAGTCCGCTTCTCCACGATGTATTCTTGACACGGTGATGGTGGTGCTGGGGACGTCGATCCTCCTAGCCAACCTCTGCCCCACGAAGTTGGCTCTAACATATTTCCCGACCCCTCTGTTTGAAGGGCTTCCATTCTGGGCTCCTCACTCGGTCTGGATCTCCTCCTAGCTGCACACCCTGGACAATACCTCGGTTTTCTTCGCTTCTTGCAGTCTCCTTGCAGGTGCCCCTTCTCTCCGCAATTCCAGCATCTAGGCGCACCATTTACATGCGGGTCTCGCTCAATTTCCACGCGCTCACACCAGCACTCGTCTGTCACTACCTCACGAAACCGGGCAGTGGTGTTACACAACCAGTATACCCTATGTATACTGGTGTGAACTGGGAGCACATTTGATGTGTATCCAATATACATCATCAAGGCTCCCGGGGAAAGAACTCACTCTACACCACTTACCTGCTACTCTGTTCATCTAAACTAAATCAACAAAAAGTAATAGAGTTACATGTTGCAAGGATTAAGTTTTATTTATGTTGCTATTTTAAATTGGTTACATTTACACCTCTTAGTTATTTTTATATCATCTATCCATACGGTGTCTACAAGGACGGATGATGCCTAGAAGTAAGTAAAGTAAGTTGATGGTGGCTACGCAGCGTAATACGCAAACAAGCCGAAGGAGGTTCGCGGCCCAAGCCTACACCTCACCATCTTACTAATTATCGAAGATACTCCGCATTTGCACCGGAACTATATGCACTGCTTCTTCGTTGTTGACTTCGCGGCGAAATACACTTCGCGTACAAAACCGTAACCGCTGTTATCACTACTTGCCGTTTCTCGCTCGATCAATTGCCTTTTAAACGATTCATGCGGCCTCAATTCGCCCTAAATTCACTGAGTGGTTGAAACGTACGCTCTCGTTCCACGAAAGCTTCTTCCTCCGCGCTCCGTCTCACTAGCCCGCATGGTGAAACTTTGCGGCGAATTGGAGAAACGGTTTGAAGGCAGGGTTTAGCACAGTGTCACTCCACTGGAAACACACCCCGAAGCTTCTCATGTACATGGTCGTTGTCGTTGCTAATGTTATGACCTATGTAGTATAACACTTGGCGTAGCTTGTCGATGTTTCTATAAGCACACCCCGAAGCTTCTTATGTACATGGTCGTCGTCGCTAATGTTATGAATTATGAAGACTTTTCGCTTGCCGTTGGTCGACAGGTACATGCTTCGATGACAATGGGCGTATGTGCTTGACCGTATATCACTTGGCGTAGCTTGTCGATATTTCTATAAGCACACCCCGAAGCTTCTTATGTACATGGTCGTCGTCGCTAATGTTATGAATTATGAAGACTTTTCGCTTGCCGTTGGTCGTCAGGTATATGATTCGACGACAATGGAGGTGTGTGCTTGGTTGGCTTATTGTATATCGCTCGTAACATTTCTTCCGGGGGTTGAAAATGGGATTTAGTGTACTTGGAGTGTACAATAAATCGTTGCTCTGTTCCCATGATGCGAATTACTTAGTGTATCTGCTGCTGCTGCTTATTGTTGATTGTTCTGCGTAATTTACTGAGTGCTACGTAATTCCATCGCTTAATTTCGTGTATTAATGCTTTTAACTGACGATACTTAATGTGTTATTTTACACGTCAACGTTGTAATAGTAAATTTCCACATTTAAAAATTTGTAAATCAATATCTGGTTTAATTCCATACTATTTTTGTTCGATTCAATCATAAATTAATATAATAATATTTCGGTTGGTACCATAAGTTAATGTTCATACTAATTATTATGTATTACAGGTCAATGTTGCATGAATTGCTACAATAAAAATATAATTTGAGGTTTGATTCGTTGCCATATTTTGTTTGATTCAATCTTAAATCAATATAATCATATTTTAATATTTCCTTGGGTACCATAAGTTAATGTTTCGTTTGTCACAGATGTTGAACCGTAGGCTAAATACAATTTTCCGGTCTTAAATCATTTTCTCTTGAGGTTAAACTATTACTTTTTACATTTGGATAACACCGGTATTCAATTTTCTTTGCAATAGGTATATAATCGGCTTTACTTAATAATACAGTACATTTTCTTTTAACATGCATATTCAATGCCGATTTTTCTTTTAATCAAAGGTGTACATTTCGTACAAATTTGTGCATTATTAGTCTGTAGTACAGGTGTTAGTAAATTATAAACGGTTAGCGTTAGTTGGGATTTAATGTGAGTGGTGCAGGTGAAATGGCACTTTTTATTTTCTCCTTTACCTTTTCTTTGAGATTTTTTTTTGTCTTTATATTTATTTCTACTTATATTTGGCATTTTATCTTTTAATTGTATATTTGATTAACACTTTTTTTGCCTTTATATTTATTTCTACTTATATTTGGCATTTTATCTTTTAATTTTATATTTGATTAACACTTTTTTTGCCTTTATATTTATTTCTACTTATATTTGGCATTTCATCGTTTAATGTTACATTTGATTAACACTTTTTTGTCTTTATATTTATTTCTACTTATATTTGGCATTTTTACTTTTAATTTTATATTTGATTATCACTATACTTATTCCTATTCCTATTATTATTTTTTACTCTACATTCTGGTTCTTCTCTTTATTTGTGCATGTTCATTTTTCAATTGTTTCTTACTATTCTTAATATTACTGATATTTTTCTTATTTTATTAAATTAAACTTTCTTATAGTTCTCCATCTTAATTATTGTGCCAATAAGTTAGCGGGAATTTTCGTTAGTATGAAGGCGGAACGTAATTAATTAGTTTTTAATGGGATGGAGTGTGTGGGTATTTTCATAGGGATAGAAAGTTGAGCTTGATGGCATTCTATTTGCCCATACTCGTACGGTTGATACAATGTCAACGCTAAGCACTCGATTAGCTTCGTTATTATTCAAGCCGAGAGAGAAAGCTTTTATTGAGTTTATGCGAGATGGGGAAATTTATCGGGTACGTTCGTTTTACTTGCTTCTCATGGTGTGATAACACCTAAACTTCGGGCTGGAAGTTTGCATGCTCATTTAAATTCCATATCAGGGAATAATGTTCTTTGCTTTTCAACGCATATACGCATATGTGCGAATCGAATCTGGCGCTTCGCCGCAAGCAACCGGCGCTTGGTATGATATGCTAATAGGGAGATTGTTATGGGTATGGTAATTGCAAGTTGGTCGTATCTTCCGTATGGGATAAGCTTCGCGGCTAGAGAATCATGGCTTTATGACTATAGCGTGCGAAGTGTGAGAAATAAACTTTCCCCTTAATATGCATGGTTAATGTTGTTAATGGGAATGGGAGTCATGGACTGAAGGTTTATGTGATTGTTTTTGCTCACCCCGAACGAGCTTTGAAGATATGATTAGCATTGCTTCTGCAATGATGCATGAGATAATTGAATGAAGCCATGTATTGTAGCTTTTACATGCGCTGATTGCTAGGAAGTATGTGAAGTATATGATATGTATGTACTAATTCGTGGTTGGCTGGTAATTGCCTTGACGAGCATTTGTTTTTAATTAAGTCAACTTAATGCATTTCATAGTGGGCAGGGCTTTTAATTCATCCATGCTATAAGAGCTTTTGAGGTATATGCATTTAATTATCGTTTAATTGGCTTAAGTTGTAAATTACATACTTTTTTATTCATTTGTAGTTGTAAAAAGGGAGGGTTATTAGAAATGTATTCAGCAGTATGTGTAAATAGATGTGGATTATTTATAAGTTGTAATCTACTATTTATTATGAAGGTTTTTTGTTAAGTATAGAAATATTGTATGAGTTGTGAATGATGACGATCTGTTTCATTAAATTGAAATTAAAAGGAGAGACAGTATCACCATATGGGCTTGGGAACATATAGTTTCGACCTTCATTCAAGACCCTATATGTGTTCCATCTAATTTTTTCCTAGTGTGTGTCTACTTAGTTTGGCATAATGCTGTCCTGGACCTTACTGGAAGACAGTACAGTGCCATGCGAGGTCACTTCATTAGCCGTGAATAAATTTTTGATCTCGATCTTGAGAAAACGATTGTTTAAAGCAACTTAAAGACATCTTCTAAGACGCTACTTGATATTGTCGCCATATATAAAGTAAAAGGGTGGGAAATGGGTGGGCTTTGAATTGTCTTGCGCTTTCTACAGGAGTTTTATTTGTGACTTTTTTTTCTAACAGTTAGCAGTTATATAAGGTCTTTATTGTGCAAGGAAACGTACTGGCTTATTTAAAGGGTACATGGTTGATAGCGTGTTGTAAACCCTTTTGGATCAACAGCTCAGAGGCTACGACTGGATGGTAAATTGATGTCACTTTTGCATATGACTTAATACTGTATGTAGCGTGTCTGCCGAAAGTTGAAATCGGGCAGCTCAGAGGCTATTATGTGTTTCTTTAGGGACTTATAACTAAAAATAGCGTGTCCGCCGACAGTTTACGTCGACGGCTCAGAGGCTGTTGTGTAATCAACTGGTTTTCATTCCAGTGATCGTGCAATTTAGACATCGACAAAGCGTGTCTGCTGATAGTTTTGCCGGGGTTTTACCGACTTGACTGCCACTTTTCCCGTTTCCTTTATATTATGAAATGGCACATTTAGTGCTGGATGTAAATTTGGTTTGAGAGTGAATTGCAGTGGAACTTGAAAGAGATAATTGGTTTTGGGGTAAAATCGTTTGCATTATTGTAATGTTCTAAAATTCTGCTGTTTCAAATTTCCCATACTTAAATTGTTTCAGTGTAACTTAGTTTCATGTTTATTTGCGTTGGGAAATTGCCGTTCTCATGCAAATTATTCTTTGTATTTATGTAGCGCAGTTAATTAATTTAGTTTGCTCTTCAATGTTATTGCATTTAAAAATATTGCCCAGATGTCTATCTATTCAATTTGCAGTTAAATGTTTGTTTTTGTTTGCTCTTTTAATTATGCTTCAGTTAATTCGAATGCTCATTCAATTCAAGAGATAAGACTTTAATATGCATGTGGGTACGCGTATTGTCCAAGCAGTTGGAGTGATAAGTGGTATCATATTTCGATAACAATGGGCACGCGTTTGTTTGCTCACTATTAAGTTTTCGTTTTGCTCATTTGTGTTTAATATTTACTTGTAATGTTTTGTGTTTTGCATGTTAGTTTATTGAAACTTTATATCTTCTATAAATTGTCCGTTGGGTTTGAATGAGTTAGGAGTTAGTTTGAATGACTTTCAGATAAGAAAGATGAGATTTAAGATAGATGAATGAGGGAGTAAATGAATGAAGAATTAAATGTTCAAGATGACTATTTGATTTTGGCACTGGTCTTATTTGATGGATATTATGAGTAGAAATAATATTATATTTGAATGTTGATATTATGTTTTGGTTATTAAAATGATCAATAGGATTATTTGTTTCGATTAAGGAGTGATCTGGGTAGATGACCAGTATGGGTAGCGTTAAACTGATATTATATTTTTGTTGTTTAAACGATTAACATGATCCTATATTTTTTTAGGAAGACTGGTAAAGTTTCATACTTTCTTTTTGTTATTTAAATGATTGAAATAATTATTTGATTTTTTTTCGTTTTAAGAAGGTTGATTTAGTTTTATGCACTGTATTAGTAGCATTATTATGATGTGGGGATATTGATACTATATTTTTGTTTTTTAAATGATTAAAGTTATTAGTTGATTTTTTTTTAGGAAAGCTGATCTAGTTTGATGGACAGTATGAGTAGCAATGGTGTCTTACAGGAGTTGAAAGGTTTGAGATATCGGCTGGGTGCATGGATTTTTCAGCCCATTTAAATTTGCTACACAGCGCACTACACTGTGGTCTCTGCAAAACCGATATCCTACCGGCTGCGCCAATTTTGTTACACAACCAGTATACCCTATGTATACTGGTGTGAACTGGGAGCACATTTGATGTGTATCCAATATACATCATCAAGGCTCCCGGGGAAAGAACTCACTCTACACCACTTACCTGCTACTCTGTTCATCTATACTAAATCAACAAAAAGTAATAGAGTTACATGTTGCAAGGATTAAGTTTTATTTATGTTGCTATTTTAAATTGGTTACATTTACACCTCTTAGTTATTTTTATATCATCTATCCATACGGTGTCTACACGGACGGATGATGCCTAGAAGTAAGTAAAGTAAGTTGATGGTGGCTACGCAGCGTAATACGCAAACAAGCCGAAGGAGGTTCGCGGCTCAAGCCTACACCTCACCATCTTACTAATTATCGAAGATACTCTGCATTTGCACCGGAACTATATGCACTGCTTCTTCGTTGTTGACTTCGCGGCGAAATACACTTCGCGTACAAAACCGTAACCGCTGTTATCACTACTTGCCGTTTCTCGCTCGATCAATTGCCTTTTAAACGATTCATGCGGCCTCAATTCGCCCTAAATTCGCTGAGTGGTTGAAACCTGCGCTCTCGTTCCACGAAAGCTTCTTCCTCCGCGCTCCGTCTCACTAGCCCGCATGGTGAAACTTTGCGGCGAATTTGAGAAACGGTTTGAAGGCAGGGTTTAGCACAGTGTCACTCCACTGGAAACACACCCCGAAGCTTCTCATGTACATGGTCATTGTCGTTGCTAATGTTATGACCTATGTAGTATAACACTTGGCGTAGCTTGTCGATGTTTCTATAAGCACACCCCGAAGCTTCTTATGTACATGGTCGTCGTCGCTAATGTTATGAATTATGAAGACTTTTCGCTTGCCGTTGGTCGACAGGTACATGCTTTGATGACAATGGGCGTATGTGCTTGACCGTATAACACTTGGCGTAGCTTGTCGATATTTCTATAAGCACACCCCGAAGCTTCTTATGTACATGGTCGTCGTCGCTAATGTTATGAATTATGAAGACTTTTCGCTTGCCGTTGGTCGTCAGGTATATGATTTGACGACAATGGAGGTGTGTGCTTGGTTGGCTTATTGTATATCACTCGTAACAGTGGTACGAGTCACATTTTTCACTGCCTCAAAGTTCAGACTGTAAGCTAATGCGTCCTTAACCGTTTGCTTTTGAGCTAAACGCACAGCCTGTTGCAATTCCGGGTCTTTTGGTGCGCTGATGAATGCTTCTGTCGCTGCATCATCTCGATGTTCTGGGTCGTAGGCTGGGTAAGCCAAAAGTGCCAGTCGCCCAATGTTTTGGGCTAGCTGCTGTGAGGTTTCACCAGACTTCTGTACCCAATGCCTTAGCTGTGACCGATAAATCTGCTTTAGATGATCGTCTCCATAACGCATGTCGAGCGCATTCAATATAGCAGCCGGGTTTGAGTGCAATTCAACGGGGATCGTCTGCAAAAGCTCGGCAGCTGGGCCTCTTAGAGCAAGAATCAGTGCAGTTGCTCGTTCCTGCTCATTCCAGTGATTTGCCCTTGCGGCAGCTTCAAACTGGGTCTTGTAAATACTCCAGACCGTTTGATCATCGAATATTGGTGCTTGCACATTTCTGGATCTGCTTTGCGCTGCGGTTATAAGTGGGGCTGGTGAGGTGGTTACTACTGCCTTCGCTGCTTCCAATTCTTTTTTCACTTTTTCCATCTCATGGTTCATTCTCTCTTCGACCTGGCTGCTCTCATACTTGATTTTCTCCTCAAACTGGCTGACCTTCTCCTCGACCTGGTAAACCTTTTCCTCGACGCATTTCATTTGATTGTTCAGGCTACCGAGCTCCACTTTTATTTCGGTTAACTGTTTTTGCACTTCCTTGATTTCGATCGCTTGTTGGTCCAGCTTCACTGATTGTTCATTTAACTTCGCTGATTGTTCATTTAACTTCGCTGATTGTTCATTTAACTTCGCTGATTGTTCATCTAGCTTCGTAGTTAAACTGGATGACTGTCGTCGCTGCTCTTGCTGCATCAGCATCAACATTTGCATCAGCGCATTTTCTGGTTCCTTTGGTTTTTTTGTTTCTGCTTCACCACCTTCTGCGCCTTTTTCTGCATCTGAGGGCTCACCCAAATCCAGATACGCGCCTTCCGATTCAATTGCGTCACGCAAGCGTGCAATCAGTGTGGCCTTTGTACCATGCGTAGCCAGGTTTCCCTATTCCAACTCTTCCTTAAGCTCCGACATGGTCAATTCATTAATTTTTAAGTTTAAGCTTCGTGGCATTTTTAATGTTTCTTTAAATTTTCCTATTGTGCACTATAAAAATGTTCAAATATTCATTTTCACAACTTTTCTTTCGCACTTCTTGACACCACTGTCACGTGTATTTGATTCGCGGCCAATAATTTTAATGTTCCGGGAAAGTGAAAACGCAATGTCTTTTAATTTAAATTAAAAGAGTTTATTCAATTACAAAAATGCCTAATAATCAGTTTAACACTTTCACTAATTTTAATTTTCACTATTAAAAAAATCTAACACTTGTCCATAAATTTCTTATCGCAATCGTCTTCCAAATCACTTCACTATTACGAAAATCACTTTCCACACACTATCGCAGTTCTTATCGCGGTCGAATGAATGATCCCCCCATTCATTCAGCTCGCCTTTATATAGGGTCTCTAATCATTCAACTCAGTTCTCGTACATTGGTGAATTAGCGGGAACATTCCAGCAGTGAATGAATGCAGCAGTGACTCACTTTCAGATGTTGATAATGCTTGTTGAGTTCTCGTCGTTTCGAGTAAATTCATTTGTTGATGTTCTTAATGGTTGTGACAACAATTGCGACAGTAGCTCGCAAAATTATTTGTACATGTAACAATATATATGTATATGTGTATATGTTTAGAGTAATTATTAGATTAGGATAGAATGTCTAAAATATTTAGAATTTTGTTTATAATTAATGTTAATTAAATAAGTAATGCTAATATATCGACGTACAATTATAAGGTTGTGTAACTTAAACATTGTTTTGGTCAATTTACCGGGTTGCTAGTTCGAGCTCTAGAATGTTCAATTCATTTGCATTGCAACAACCTCATTTTTTCATGTCGATTGTATTTTGATGTCGTTACGGTAGGTCAAGGCTGGCATATCAGCAAGTTGTTCGTGCCAAGTTCATGCGGCACAGATATCCAGATACAATCGAGTTGTTTGTAATACGATCAAGCTCAAATGTAAGCAATTATGGTTCCGCATATGAATGGAGGCACCATGGTTGCATTAATGAGCGCATGAATCATGTTGTGTGTCTTATTGCATGTAAACATAACATGACTTTAATTTCATTTATTGTTGTCATATAGAGGCAATATTGTTTTTGGGTTAATGTAAGCATTCATGGTATCGTGATTAATTTGTATGCCAATACCATGATTGCAAAGTTAGCAATAATTAACTATAAGTAGATACGGGTGAAATAAATGTAGATTATTCTTGGTTCAAGTAAGAATCGCGTTTTATTTCAATAACCATTACAGTGGAGGCATTATTTCCTTAGAGGGACCTAAGGGCTGTGCCACATTGTAAATATAAAGGAGGTCTTGTAGGTAACCTGCAAGTCCTAATTGAGTTAAAAAGTATCTTGGAACTAGAGAGACCTAGTTTCCAGAAACTATAGAATTATTGACAGCTAGAGTTACCTAGCTTCAATTTATTTCATTTCAGTGTTACAAGCACATTAAGGACAATCATTTGGTGACCCCGATCGAAGGAGAACATTTGGTTTGGTTGCAAGGACAATTTCGTCAGAAGGAGATTCACGGAGTCGTCCAGAAAGTTTTTGAACGGGTGCAGATTTGCGGTTAAAAGCATTGTTCGAAATCAGTCAGTGAAGAAATTATTCAGTGCGATATGGCTGAATTGGTTGAAAGGCTGATTGCCTCGCAAAGTGCTGTTGGCAAGGATATCGAAAAATTGATAGGCCAATACAAAGAAGAGCAACCAGAGAAACGCACTATTCAAAATTTGACGGCCAGGCTCGAAAGTTTGAATGAGTTATGGAGAAACTTTGATAATACTGACGGAAGGATTAGGTCGCTGATTCCAATGGCGACAGGCCATGCCTATTTTACAAGCAATTATTATCAGAAAGTGAAACAGGGTTATGAAAAGACTGCGCAGGAAATCCAGGAACTTATAGCGTACGTAAACGAGGAGTCGAACCCTGGAAATATAACTACGGCCGATGCTGGTGAGGGGCCATCCACGATGGAAAGCCCAGCGAAAAAGCTTGAGTTAGTTGGAGATGACGAGCGATTAAAACGATCCATAAGGAGGCAAAGAACGTCATTGATGGCTTTGGATAGCATAATTAATGGTATTGACACAAGCCCACAACCACTACAGTATTATGAATTGAAACTTGAATGCGTCGATCAATATTGGGCTGCCGTGCGACAGTCAAACACGGAGATTATAGAGGCGGTCGACGATCCTGAACGTTTTGGTTATGATCTACATAAGATTTTGGAGTTCGAACAAAAGGTTCAGACAGCAATGGTCACATTAAGGCAAAAAAGGGATGAGTTAAAATATACTGGTGCAAACTCAACATTGAGCAAAGTATATATTCCGAGGAACCAGGCTTTTGTAAAGTTGCCGAAGGTGGAGCTGCCAAAGTTCGACGGCGAATATCTGAAGTGGCAACAGTTTAAGGATTTGTATGTACAGATGGTGCATAATCAGAATATTGCTGATTCGCAGAAGATGTGGTACTTAAAAGCCCACTTGGTAGGAGAAGCTGAAAAAATAATTTGTCACTTGCCGTTGATAAATGATAATTATGCAATTGCGTGGGATACACTTAAAAGGCGGTTTGACAATAAAAGATTGTTAGTGAATGCACTTATCAACAAGTTAACGTCACAGCCAATGGTAGAGGATAGGTCAGCGGTAGCATTACGGCAGTTGCATGATAGCACGAGAGAATGTATCGACGGCCTGCAGAACCTTGGAGTAGCAGTCCAGGAGCATTGGGACCCGATTATTATGAACATTTTATTGAAGAAAGTTGACGCAAGTACGCATGCTTTGTACGAACAGTCGTTGACATCGCCCCGAGAGCTACAGTCCGTTGAAAGCTTTCTTGTATTTATTGAAAAGCGGTTCCAGGCGCTCGAAACGCTTAATGGTCCAAAAGTTAAGAGCAATGAGCGAGCCAGTAAACCAACCGTGTTAACCACCAGCAATACGGAACTTAAACTAGCATGTGCAATGTGCAATGGCAGCCATGCAATATATTGTTGTGACGCCTTTTTATCATTAAAAGTGGCCGAGAGAAGTGCAAAAGCCAGAGAGCTGAAATTGTGCATTAACTGTTTAAAGACGGGGCATTTTTATAATAAATGCAGTGCTAAAGGATGTGCTGTATGCCGCAAAAGGCATAACACATTACTGCAGTTCGCAAAGCCATCAACAAAGACCGTAACAAATGTCCAGGAAGATGAAATCAAACCTACGTTGTCAACAGCCACGAATCTAGCAGCTCAGACAAAGGAAGTTCAAAGTGGATATGTGTTCTTAGGTACCGCCATGGTACAAGTTTTTGACCAGAACGGCCAAGCGACAGTCTGTAGAGCATTGTTGGACTCGGGTTCGCAACTAAATTTCATGACTGAACGGTTGCGCAAGAAGTTACGCCTAGCAAACACGCAAGTCAATCTAACCATTTCGGGCATAGGGGATGCTCGCTCCAAGGCAACAGATCGTGTACAGGTCAGAATTGCTTCACTAGTTGGAAACAATTATGCATCCAATATTGAGGTCTACGTAATAAAAGAAATTGCGGCGAATCAACCACAATATTTCATAAGGACTGAGCATTGGGAAATCCCAGAAAACGTGGCATTGGCTGATCCAGAATTTAATAAACCTCAAAAGGTGGACATGCTGCTAGGAGCTGAGCTTTATGGCGAGTTAATACGTTATGGGCAGATGAAGTTGAACGACGGCCTTCCCTCGCTGCAGAACACAACGCTTGGCTGGATTGTGTTGGGGAAGGTAACCGCGCTTGATTATAATACACCATTTTGCGGGATTACGAATTTGGACCTGCAAAATCAACTTCAGAAGTTTTGGGAGCTTGAGGAATGGCCCCAGGAAATAGCATTGTCAGCGACTGACCAAAAGTGCGAAGATTTCTTTGAGGGTACGACGTTTCGTGACTCAACGGGGCGTTTTATTGTCAGTTTACCCATGCTCAGTGATCCTCGGTTAATTGGAGAATCAAAGGATATTGCCTACAAGCGTTTTATCAACATCGAGAAGAAGTTACAAAGGGATCCGCATGTTTATGAGCAGTATCGCACTTTTATGCAAGAGTATATCGAGTTAGGACACATGCAAGAAGTTGGCGCTGAAGAAATAAAATCACCTCATTGTTTTCTGCCACACCATTTCGTGTTAAAGCCGTCTAGCAGTACAACTAAGCTACGGGTGGTTTTTGACGCCTCGGCGAAGACATCGAATAACATATCACTCAACGATTTACTTTTGAAGGGTCCTAAGATACAGGATGACTTATTTTCAATACTGCTACGGTTCAGGATTCGGCGCTATGTGTTCACAGCTGATATTGTTAAGATGTATCGCCAAATTTTAGTAGCAGAGGAGGACCGCAACATGCAGTTAATCATGTGGCGTGATCGACCGGATGAAGCTATAAGGTATTATCAGCTGTGCACCGTGACATATGGTACAAAGTGTGCCTCATATTTAGCCACCAAATGTCTGCAAAAGCTAGGAAAAGATGGGGCCGAACGATATCCTTTAGCATCAAGCGTGATGGGAGATTTTTATGTCGATGATATCATAACTGGTGGCGACGATCTGACAGCAGTTATAGAAATGCAGAATCAAGTACGACATTTGTTAAAGGAAGCCGGGTTGCCTTTACGGAAATGGTGTGCTAATCATCCCAAGTTGATAGAAAACATTCCCAACCAAGATTTGGGGATTCAGTTGAATTTTTCAGAAATTGAAGACCACCATATCAAGACATTGGGTTTGGTGTGGCACCCAGTAACCGACATGTTTGCAGTAAGCTCAAGTGACAAAACTCATAAAGTCATCACGAAAAGGAGTGTTCTCTCCGAAATCTCACAAATTTTTGATCCGCTTGGACTAATAAACCCTGTAGTGGTTAAGGGGAAGATATTTATGCAGCAGTTATGGAAGCTGGAACTAGGCTGGGATGATCAGCTGCCATTTGACTTACAATCTAGTTGGTTCAAGTTTCGCGAAGAGTTGAGCAAACTTACGACGCTCCGCATCCCAAGGCATGTACGCGGTGACCCATCCTGCAGCTCATTACAACTTCACGCTTTTGCAGACGCGAGCGAGAAAGCATACGGCACGGCGGTTTACATCCGGTCAAGAGATGGATCAGGAAAGGTGACAGTCAGGTTATTGTGTTCGAGATCTCGTGTGGCACCGGTAAAACAAGTAACACTTCCAAGGCTTGAGCTTTGTGCAGCAAAATTAGCTTGTCAAACTGTGAAGCACATATTAAGCGAAATTCAGTTCAAATTTGAAGAAATTTGGCTTTGGACCGATTCGGAAATTGTGCTGGCTTGGATCAAGAAGGGACCTTCTTCTTTAAAGACGTATGTGGCGAACCGTGTAAGTTCAATTTTAGAGACCACATCATCAGAACAATGGAAGCACGTAAGCTCTCATGAGAATCCGGCGGATATTGTGTCGAGGGGAGTGTTTCCTACGCAATTGGTGGGCAATGCACTGTGGTTTGAGGGCCCCGATTTCCTGAAACAAAGCAAGGCTCGCTGGCCTCGATCCGTGGAGACAGAAGTTTGCTTAGTAGAAGAAGAAAAAACCACAAGCTTTTCACTGGCGGTCACGGCAGTAACCGAGCACCCGATGTATGCAATCAACCACGGGAATTCGTTTGGGAAGCTGCGACGAGTGTTAGCATATGTACTTAGAGCTATACGACTATTTCGGAAGGCACCACGTACACAATTGTTTTTAAGCGTAGACGAAGTGAATACGGCAGAAAGAGTTGTTCTCAAGGAATTACAGCAACAATATTTTAAGGGTGATATGAAGGAGCTTTCCAAGAACAACAGCGTCGTGACTACAAGTAAATTAAAAAATCTAACACCGTTTTTGGATCATGGTCTGATGCGAGTAGGAGGAAGAATTCAACAGTCGGAAATTAGTGAAGAAACGAAACATCCAATTGTGGTTCCCGGCGAGAGTCCTATAGCCAGGTTACTCATGACCTATCTACATACAACCAATCTTCATGCAGGACCTTCGGCACTGATTGCGATTGCCCGACAACGATATTGGATTGTTAAAGGTAGAGAGTTGGCACGATCAGTTGTGTCAAACTGTGTAATGTGCACACGATTGAGGCCGCGTCTCGGTACTCAGCAAATGGGCAACTTGCCAGCGCATCGTGTAAGAGAGGCCAGACCTTTTCTTAATTGTGGAGTCGATTTTTGTGGGCCAGTTTATACACACTTCAAGCTCCGAGGAAAGCGCAAGGAGAAAACTTATCTTGCTGTATTCGTTTGCTTTGCAACAAAGGCGATTCATTTGGAAGTTGTGTCAGATTTGACTACTGAAGGATTTTTAGGGGCCCTAAAAAGATTCATTGCTAGACGAGGAATTTGTGAAAATATATACTGCGACAATGCACGCAACTTTGTCGGGGCCGAAGGGCAGCTGAAGGAAGTTGAGCATATCTTTGAAGATCCTAAATCGACAGAGCGAATTGCAAAAACATGCGCGGAGAGCCGAATCCAGTTTCACTTCATTCCACCAAGGTCGCCGCATTTTGGGGGTCTTTGGGAGGCGGCTGTAAAGAGCACAAAAACTCTTCTTCGCAAGGCACTAGTATCAATTGGACCAACTTACGAAGAGCTTTGCACGATTGCATGTGAAGTTGAGGCTATTTTAAATACCAGACCATTAGCACCGTTGTCATCTGATCCAAATGATTTAACTCCCTTGACACCAGCACATTTTTTAACCGGCGAACCGGTTTTGAATGGCATCAGCACACATACAGATGCAAATATATCGTTGCGTACAAGATGGGCCCTCGTAAGTCAAGTCCGCAGAGATTTTTGGAATCGGTGGCATCTGGAGTACCTCACAGAGCTCCAAAAGCGGGTGAAATGGACTTCAACGCAACCTAATGTCAAGGAAGGCATGCTGGTAGTGGTGAAAGAAGACAACATTCCCCCCTTGAAATGGCCAATGGGAAGAATTGTTGAAGTCGTTACTGGGGCTGATAAAAAGGTCCGCGTAGTTTGGGTTAAAACTGCGTCCGGAATCTATCGCAGAGCTATACATACTATAGCTCCATTACCAGTAGATATAGTAGAGCCAAATCACGAGCAAAATATCGGACAGGCCAGCCAAGTAAATATTGACGATGCAATATGGCCACAACAGGATTCTCAGACGTCACCGGTATCTCGGAAACGGAAAGGGTCGGCCAACATGACATCGCCACTGAAAGCTATACTTCTGACACTGTTAATGATGCCGGCCCTCTCAGCCACTACGCCCATGGATGGATTGGTACAAGTTGAGGAGTTCAACAATAATGCCGGTGTCTATTTCGAGAGCTTGGGGGAAGGAAGTCTGACGTCTGACAGTTGGCACGTCCTAGCGTATTACGATCTAAAGTCTTACTGGGCCACTATCAAGGCAGCAAGTGATGCAATTCAGCTATTAAAGAAATTATGCAGCGTGGTTCACCATAATGAGCATCATATTCAAGTTGTCGAGCAATACATACACCAACTTAATGGGATTCGAGAGAATAATATCTTATTAGCTGAACGTAGTCATATTCAACCTATAAGAAGGAAGAGATCGCCATTTGACATTATTGGCAATATTGCAAACAAATTGTTCGGCGTTCTAGACAGCTCTTACGAGGAACATATGTCTGAGACCATCGCCAAAGTGAAAGACGACGAGAATCATCTTGGGAAGCTGATTAGGTCACAAACTTCCATAGTCGAGACCACCATTAACATAATTAAAAAGGATGAACAGCAGCTACGTGATCAGGCCAACTCTGTGAATAAATCGTTCCACACAGTGTTCGACAATATACAGAATCTCAACGCAGAGCTAAAGGAGCAGAAATTAATCCAAACCTTCCACACTATGGCTATTTTCACCTCGTCATTATTAATTGAATGTCAAAATATTCAAGATGCAATACTGGCGTCACTATCCGACTCGCAGCATGGCAAAATCAACCCTCTCATAATTTCGATTAGCCAACTTCAAGAACAAGCTCGTGTCATCAAAAATCACCTACCAGAGATGAAAACCCTACCATCGTACAACGGCACTATCGACCCTTTGCTATTGTATCGAACCATGGATATACACGCCTCTAGAGTCAAAGACTACATCATATTTGGAATTGAGATTCCACTAATCACCAGCAATAGATTCGAACTGTTCCGGATCATCCCAGTGCCGCATATGGACGGAACCAACTTCATAAGAATTGTACCCAAGGCGCCCTACATGATGGTAAATGAATACCGAGACAGTTTTCATCTATTAACTGAGACTGAGTTTCATGCTTGCAAAACACTAACCAAATCTCACACGTTGTGCAAGCAGTATCAACCCGTTATAAAATTCAACCCCTCCAACAGCATATGTGAACTACATCTTTTCACCGAACGTCGAACTACACCTTTGTGTCCAAGGGAATTAATCGCGGCCAGTAGAACTTGGATCCTGCTTCGCACTCCTAATCGTTGGATTTTTGCGTTAAAAAAGGAAGAGGATTTTGACTTTTTATGTAGCGGACGAATCACGCAGAAAGGTCTCAAGGGCTCTGGCTTGCTAGCCATGGATGCAGGTTGCAGTATGAGAAGCGCTGAGATTACTTTACTCCCCTCTATACAAGGAGTAACCACCGAGTTTCACGCCAAATCATTTTATCCCAAGGTCAACGTTACTATTGAAGAAGCCGATCCAACCACCATGTTGGCCTATAATCCAGTTCACGTTACGAAGCATTTTGAGGCATTAACCAATTTAAGCTCAGAGATACAAAAGCTGAAGAAAAACATCGATTCACCCGGCACGTCGTCACATTACCTGCACTCGTTATCAGTAAGCTACACGTCAACGGGATGCGTCGCAGTGATGATCTTGTGTGCGTTTATTTACTACTGTCGCAAAAGGGGAGTATCTACACTACAACGCAGCAACGCCCACAACGCGAAAGATTTTACTTTTGAAGTTGTTTAACTTCAAGGCCGGCAGTATGTTTAGAGTAATTATTAGATTAGGATAGAATGTCTAAAATATTTAGAATTTTGTTTATAATTAATGTTAATTAAATAAGTAATGCTAATATATCGACGTACAATTATAAGGTTGTGTAACTTAAACATTGTTTTGGTCAATTTACCGGGTTGCTAGTTCGAGCTCTAGAATGTTCAATTCATTTGCATTGCAACAACCTCATTTTTTCATGTCGATTGTATTTTGATGTCGTTACGGTAGGTCAAGGCTGGCATATCAGCAAGTTGTTCGTGCCAAGTTCATGCGGCACAGATATCCAGATACAATCGAGTTGTTTGTAATACGATCAAGCTCAAATGTAAGCAATTATGGTTCCGCATATGAATGGAGGCACCATGGTTGCATTAATGAGCGCATGAATCATGTTGTGTGTCTTATTGCATGTAAACATAACATGACTTTAATTTCATTTATTGTTGTCATATAGAGGCAATATTGTTTTTGGGTTAATGTAAGCATTCATGGTATCGTGATTAATTTGTATGCCAATACCATGATTGCAAAGTTAGCAATAATTAACTATAAGTAGATACGGGTGAGATAAATGTAGATTATTCTTGGTTCAAGTAAGAATCGCGTTTTATTTCAATAACCATTACAGTGGAGGCATTATTTCCTTAGAGGGACCTAAGGGCTGTGCCACATTGTAAATATAAAGGAGGTCTTGTAGGTAACCTGCAAGTCCTAATTGAGTTAAAA
>OZ017740.1:200700360-200715360 GCA_963969285.1 Odontomyia ornata
ACGTTAGATAGGAAGCCATATGGTAGCAATTTGCATATGTATTAGTCGGCCTACTATGGACAAGCTTCCGGTAGCTGTCACCCAACCGCGGCATTAGCAAATGCTTATATTTCGTAATATATACTATTTTCCGAATAAAAAACGTGTGGAACGCATTCCGTGCATGCTATGAATTCACCTTGTATAGCCCACTGTACTCCTAAACTTTTCAAGACGAGCAAATGAAGCACACGTTTTGCACCTTTGACTGATAGCTCAGCGTTGAGATGTAAACAAACTCCTATAAATTCACTTTGGAAGGCGATAAAAACAAAACGGGTATAAGAACTGAAATTATGTTCACTTCACTAGGAGCGCTATTGTGTTCTCCGCGGACCATCAGGATTTCACTGTAGAAATCCACCTCAAAACCGTACAAAACTTTGAATTTTCGTTGGTACTTCTATAATTCTTCATCTACCGCCATGTAAGTTAGCCAGAAAAGTCGGCCTACTAATAATCATGTGTGTGGTAGTAAGCGCTGCTGCCATATGGCTTCCTATCTAACGTCAGTTTTGTTTCAAACACGAAATTGCTCGAACATAGAGGATTATGCACGGCAAGAAAAGTCGAGGACGTGGAAAAGTCGGCCTACTAATAATCATGTGTGTAGTAGTAAGCGCTGCTGCCATATGGCTTCCTATCTAACGTCAGTTTTGTTTCAAACACGAAATTGCTCAAACATAGAGGATTATGCACGGCAGGAAAAGTCGAGGACGTGGAAATACCAGATAGGATTGAGAAAGTTAAAATTATAATATCTGAATGGATTGGATACTGTTATATTACGAATTAATGTTGGATACGGTGTTGTTTGCAAGAGATTAGTGGCTAAAAGAAAATGGGATGATGTTTATGGGTTTGTTATGAGTTGGATTCGAAAAGTAGCTATAACTGAACCACTTGTTGATGTAGTTGACCCAAAACAGCTAATCTCGACATCATATATGATCAAGGACGTTGATTTATGTACAAATTAATGATTTTGTTCAAGCACGCGTAACGCACTTTAAATGGTACCCTTGTTTTTTTTTAATTATTTATTATATTGTATTGAAAAGCATGTATGTTATGTTGCTCTGCAATTTCATATGATACTGGTTAAAAATTTATAAATTCTACTTGAATAGTTTATTATCGAATAGTTTATTATAACCTATCGGATTTCATACAACAATAATTTCTATTTATAGTTTATGGTACGTTTGTTCGTAAAGAACATTTTGCCTTAAATGTGTTATACTAGAAGCTGATTTATCGTGAATTTTGGGAAATGTTTCAGCAACACGTCAAATCTTTTGAATTATTAACTTTATTTCTTTAAACAAATAAAATCATTTATATTTGTATAAAAGTAAATCATAACTTTAATTTTAGTCTGTTATTAGTAATTTCTTTTAATCTGTAAAAGAAGAATCGATCTTAATTATAAATGATAACTGTAAAAGTCAAAGATAAACAAAACATTAAAAAAAAAAAAATAACTGAAAAAATATTGCGTTAAAAGTACAATTCGGTCTTCCCTTTCATTGTGAACCGGACTGGGTATGGGACCGACTACGTTAGCTTGCCCCTCCACTATAATGAGCTGGCCATCGCGTGAGCGCATTGCTTTTTAAGCATTTTGCAGGTGCTCTCGCAGAGTAGAGTGGCCTTCCGCTCGCGTGCGTATTTATGGTATAGTGTTATGTGATACATATTTTTCATTTAAGGGAAAAATTCATGCAAATTATGTTTGTATGAATTTTTCACTTAAATGGAAAATATATGGCCATGTCTATATTGGATCTTGATCCGGATTCCACCTTAATGCCCCACTCTTATTGGGGAGCCATGAGTATCGTCGGTAACGATGAAGTTCTCCCAAGTTCCGTCTGCTGTCGCCAGGCCCCCGCAGCAACTTCAACCCTCAGTAAGTTACCTCGGCGTTGACTCCGGCGAAAACTTATTTGTACCTGCAAATTTGTGAATGCCAAATTTTTTTTTGTAGTGGGTCCTTGTGCTGGGGAAAGAGACTCCGCTCCACGACACCACAATGCTAGCCTGGCAGCGCATTCACGCATCCTCAGACAAGGCCAATCTCAGCGAACATCATCATCCCCTCTCCTCGAGGCAGTCGACCACCGCTGCAATCCTGAGTGGACATTTTATCTACTTCCATCCCACTACCGTGTATATACCCAGTATTTGTGATAACCTCGATCTCTCGGATCAATATTCCGTAGAGACTGAATACTGAACCGATTGACGTCGATTGGTGGTGAGCGATTCGCCACTGACGTTGGTCGGATGACAAGTGTGAGTCGCGGATAAATTGTAAAATCGCATTCCATAGCTCTAGGACTAGATAATTCGTAAAAGAGAATAGAAGATTTTATGAAGAGTGGTGTTCGTCGAAATTTGATGTCCTTGTTGACCGCGGCCACATTATCTTTTGTGGTCGGAAATTTTTAGTGTGTAAATATATAGTGGAAAGTGCGTGGAGTACGCACTCGAAAAAAACGGAAAGATGAAGCCAGCGCCGAGTTCACCAACTGACGAATTTGTCTACAATTTGGCCCGGAAAAGACAACAATAAGCTGTTCGTCAACACACGGCTGGTGTTTCCGAAGGAGAATAAGCCTCCAGAAAGTTACAGGGGAAGTGGAAAGCAAATGATGGACATGAAAAAGGGAACTGTAAAACAATTGCGACACTTGTCCATTTTCCGCGAACAAAAGGCACGAACGGTTGGCCTGGTGCCGGAAATATAATCTAATATAGCGAGCTCAGCAAACTTTAATGCATCGACGGTGGTGTTGTGGTCTTTCCAAGTGTCGAAAACTAAAAGTTTATACAAGTAAGGAATCGATTGATAGAAATGTACAACTTTAATCTCTACAGAGCAGCAAAAAGGAAAAAAAAAAGAATTTGCAAAGCAGTGCAATTTAAAAATGTTTACCTTATACCGTAACTTCATATTGGTTTTTCGGTTTATATTGTAGTAATAGAGCAGTTACCCTATCAAACTGCTCTAAAATTTTCCTATCCTCGTCACCTCTACAGCATGGTGATCCAGAAAATTGAAATTCTCACTAGAAAAGAAAACAGTTCGATTAAACGCATATTGCTATATGCGGCGACAAGTAGACATTAATGATTATTCAGCGTAGAATTTCTCTTTTCTAAATATTTAATGTCTTCTTTTTTTAAAATAATCCAGAACTAATAAACGCCTCGCACACCGATTTAGTTTCAAATCAACGTGATACCAAAGAAAAACTACGTTATATTATTATGCATTATCCATTATTGTTTCTTTACATTGGAAATAAATTCAAATTTACCAATAAAACCGCATGATGATAATATTAGCTAAAACATAAACAACCACCAAGAAGCAATTCTGATTATTCGTATCCATTAATTGTGCACACCCACACATGAAAAACTATCGTATGCAACCTACCTTGCATCAAAAGATGGGTGTGAAGTGTTGCGATGTTTCCCAATGCATGGAGTCGAAGGGAAAATGTCATTGAGTGGACGTACGTGCGGTAATTGTGATTGGCAGCGAGCAGGTCGCCATTGCTTCAACGGTAAGGATATTTCTTTTGTTCGAGCGCAAAAGTATTAGATTTCGACTTCTTAGAAATTGCGATCGATAAGTGTGCTTTAGCAGTGCATAAATTTGTGTCGCATCTTTCGTCGCTGCCATTGTCGCTTTGGATACTGTTCAGTAATTTTCCTCTAGTTTCCATAAAAATCGGGAATTCCAGCCTCAGGGAGAGCGTGCGCTGAATTTGCAATTGGTTTTCTAAGTGAGGAAAAAAAAATAAACGTATCTTGACGCTTCACATAATTACATTGCTTACAACCACTTTTATTTCATTCGGAGTGGATTTCGTATGTTCGTAGCATAACGACGATGTAGCTAAGTTGTTGTTGATGAGTGATAGAGCTATTCAACTGTTTTAATGTTGAGCGGCAAGGTCCTAATTTTGTGTACGAGTATGTTGATGATGCCGTTGATACTCATGATGCGTTATCGAGCGACCGTATGTATCCATGTGACTGTTGAAAGCAAAATTTGTTAGGCGCTACGGTGAGTTTCTGTTGAATGTCGCGATATATTTTCAGAGCTCTTATGATGTGAAAAATCAAACTCGACCATCTTTTCTCGAGATAGTTTTCTATGAACTGTTGCATAATCGGAGTTTTGTGAATTTAATGGAAGAAAATATTTTCCCACGCATCCACAGGAAAACGGTGTTCCGTCGCGTCTTGAAATGTGTATCGCACCCAAAAGCACCCAGTGACATTAAAGGTTAAAAATAAAATACAGAAGCGCTTGTAAACCGTATGAGAGCAAGAAATAGGAGAGAAAAAAACAAGAGTTTCACTTTTTTTTGGGGAATATATCAGATGTATAAGATAATTTAAGAAAAAATATAGCCAAACCACAAAAATCGTAACACATGTAATCGTGATCCGAACACGCATTAATTTGAACTTTAGGCTTTTGGTGATATTCAGCAAAGTCCCAAAGACGTGAGGATTTTCTTTTGTTTTTGAAAAAAAAAAAAAAAAAAAAAAATATATATATATATATATATATATATATATATATATATATATATATATATATATATATATATATATGCATATACAAAATATACAGGTGATCGGTCATGCGCTACCAACAATAAAGTCAAGAGGAGATTGAAACATAAAAATACAATTTTGAACAATATTTCTTTGCGTTTTACAATGGCATATACTTAATATTCTACTGGTCCTTTTAATTATAAAAATTCTCCGTGAACGGATAGACTTTTGTCGTATGAAAGGAGAACGATTTTTTTTCTTTGTCGTCGTTTGTCGTATTTCATGTATAACGAAAAGAACAATATCACCGAAATAGCTTAGTGTCACAGGTGTGTTAGTCCGTGCTTGAATGCGCGAGTGCCAGATTTATGTGTGAACGTATTCGCGTTTGGACTTATAGTATTATATGAATGAACAATGAATGAACAACTTATGCGATTCGAATGATAAATTATGAAAGGGATTGTAGGGTGACTGATTATCAAAGTTTATGAAATAGGCAAATGCAAATGCACAGTATATATATATATATATATATATATATATATATATATATATATATATATATATATATATATATATACATATATATATATATATATATATATATATATATATATATATATATATATATATATATATATATATATATATATACATTTTTTTGTAATGAGCGTTGCATGCAATCTCATCATGTTGATAATTGGGAATTAAACAACAATTTACGGTGGCCCGTTGTAAACAATTTGCGCGAAGAAATTGTAGTCTACGCGTCCGATTCATATTTTTCGTATCAGGTAAAACGGGATAAATTCATTTGGAAGATAGACGCGCGTTATTTACCATACCGCGAAGTCATAGCAATATAAACAAAAAAACAGGCGCTCATTGAACACCTGTATATTTCCTTTTTTTAATGATTTTTGTGGTTTTCGTAACGAGGATAGAATTTTACGATGTAAAACCAAAAAGCGCATTATTATAAACTTATGTGTTTGTAAAGGAGCATCTTCTATATTTTTTTTTTGTTTCGAGGTATAAAATTGGTCTTCAATATTATACGGAGCCACCCGTATAGAAGAAAATACAGAAGATTCTTCCCAAGACCGATAGATGTAACAATAACAATGGATTTATTTTTTTGATATTACCGAACAGGAGAAGCATTCAATACTTGAATGTAATTAAAAGTAGATCATTATTATATTACGTCGACCAACAAATTGTGAATCTCCTTTTTCTGTTTTTCCTTTGCAATGAAGAAAAATACAATGAATTGTTAAACTTCCAATGAAATCGGTCTTTCCTTTTCCTCGGTTCTGACCGGGTATAGGACCCGGTACGGTGGCAGGCTCTCACCACCAGACATGAGCCAGCCATCAGGCACCGACTAACCTCCTTTTGTTTCACGTGACTTAGCGGGTTGAATGGCCCGAGCAAGGTGCCTCTTTATGGCATAGGGTTATGTGATCGAATTGCATAACTCTTTGACATAAATTGGTCACCGGAGTACTTCTCCTCTGATGGGAAGGCTCATGCAAGTTATGTTGTATGAGTTTTCCACTCAGAAGAGAAATACCTGGCCACTGCAACATTTATGGATTTTGATCCGGTTGGGCGGGTGCGAGGGGGCACCATCATCACCCGGTTGTCCCTCTCTTATTTGTGGGCCATGAGCCTCGTCGGGTAACGATGAAGTTACCCTAAGTCCGCCCATTTTTTCTTGTTCCACTTGTTCTCTGAACAAGTCATAGCCCCTCTTTGCGGTTGCTTACAATTTTCGGTCGCCTTTCTTTTGAGACCCCAGAAATTCGTGAACGCGAAATTCTTTTGTATTGGGTCCTTGTGCAAGGGGAATGAGCCCGCTCCACGGCACCGCATTGCTAGCCTGCCAGCGCATTCACGCGTCCCCAGACAAGGGCATTCTCGGCGAATATCTACACCTTCCTCTGCCGAGGCAGCAGACCATCACTGCAGTCCTTCACGGACCTTTGATATTACCTATTCACTACACAGTGGCGCCAACGTGGGGCCCGAAATGCCCGGCTGTATCATCAGTTGTGAGCACGAGACAGTCCATCGTCTCTAGGTGCCCCTACAAGGTGTCAAGATTATTTGCGGGTACGTAACTACTGAGGGCTTTTGCACTAATCGTGCCCCAGCAACTTAATTACTTCCAGACATGTGTTATCTTTGGATATCAATATCGTTTGGTCCTGCTTCTGATTTATACTTTGGTGGTTTATCACCATTGTATGACTAGTAAGGCCAAATGGTATTAGAGTCCCTATTTGTACTCGGAGGTTATTATTCCAACATTTATTTTGCGGAGGATTCTGATCTGCTCCTCAAACCAAGCGGTACCTGAGTGTCTTACACTAGATGGATTTTGATTTCATGTGATTGGCTGAGTGGCTAATCCATGACTATCTTTGACAAGACACGCGCTGCTTGTGGGTCAGGATTCAACCCTGGGCTGACAAGTTGTAACTTGTAAAAACTTGCGGATGAGGGAGCACTTCCGAACCCTGATTCTCATGGTGCCGCAAGAGAGTAGTCCCTGTTATGCCTCAGAAGGAGTGTGCCATTGGTGTCCTTGCTTATGAAGCAGGAATGGAATGTAAAGACCGAACTTTCATGATATATATCCAAACGTTTTTTTTTGTAGGTTCATTTATAGTTCGCCACTGACGGCCACTTGAAACGTTGTATATTATACATTAATTTCCACATTTTTTCTAATATTTATATATATATTCATTAAGATATTGTTTATCTTTATATATTGATAGTTTTGAGTTTTCTTTGGAAAAAAAAATAAACTTTCTTTTAGCAATGCCCACCAAATGAACGCCATAGAGGAGGAAATTGCGGTCTGATGCTGGACAGACGCTCCTGTGTGCCATTTGTCATGAGGACTTGGACGAGTTGGCAAGTCACACTCTGCCGTGCGGCCACCGGTTACACCAGCTGTGCTTAAGCCAGCTAAGGCAAACCTCGTCAACGTGCCCGCTATGTCGTCAACCTCTGGAGCCCACACCGATAGTGACCGAAAGGCCTCAGTCCTCCAGCGTGAGTGGAACAATGCCCAAAGGCGAACACCCTCCATCAACGACAATGGGTGCACGAGGTGAAGACAGCGGAGCCGGAGCCTTACCGACCAGTCGGGCCGGTATCAAACCATCATCAGCAGCGTTACCTGAGATGTCGCAGCTACTGGCGGTTATGCAAGCTACGGCCACCAGCATGGAAGAAATGAGGCAACAGCTACAGAATCTGTCGGTTCCGCAGCCAACCGCGGAGTATTCTGGGGCCATGAACCCCATGGCCCCAGAATACAGACCCAGGGAGAGGTCCAGACTTCGCGACCGCAGCGGTGGAATCATGCGAGTGCGTGGAGCCCAGAACGAGAACAGTTCGATCAGGCAGCTTGGAACTGCGGCCCGATGCCCTTGTGCAATTGGGACTTATCATCTTCAGACCAGCCAGGAGCTCGCCGCACGGGCCGGCCTACTCTCCGCGAAGATGTTGCACCCAGGCAGCCTAGTTATGAACGTAATCGTTCACCAGGTGCTATTCCGGCCTCTAAGATAGCCCATATAGTGGCAAGTTGGAAACTTATGTTTACTGGGCAGGACGACGACCCTACGACTATCGATGCCTTCTTAAGGAGGGTTGATAACATGGCCTCGCTGAACCTAGGAGGGAACATGTATGTTCGTGTGGTTCTGGCATTTCGTCAATACGGATCCCACCTTTGATTGGGAAACCTTAAAACGGGCGGCTTTGCGGGAATTCATCCCAGTCGAGGGAGACGACACGCTGAAGCAGCGCATCCGGAATAGACGCCAACAGGCACAAGAGACCGTGGACGAGTATTATGAAGTCCTATGCTGTCTGTTGGAGCATCTAATGATCCCCATGCCAGAGTCGGAGTTTCTCAGCCTCTTCTGGAAGGGGATCAGACCGGATCTGCGAGAGCGACTGATGTTCGCCCCGCACCACAGCGTACATGCGCTTCGCGCATAAGTGAAAAATTGGAAGCGGTGCAGTATTCCCAGCGCTCCGCGTCACATAGTAAACCATTTGGCCGACGAGATCAGCCAGAACGACGCACGATCGCTGAGCTCGAGAGCCATATACCAGCCCTACCCACGCCAGCTGTCCTCATTCCACCCACCAGCGTCAGCACCCCGGAGACTGACAACACCCGTGACGTTTCGAGGTCAGACATAGGATATTACTTTCTACATTATTCCGTCGCTGACTCAGAACGTATACCTTGGTGTTTTGGACAATATTTCTTTGCGTTTTACAACGGCATATACTTAATATTCTGCTGGTCCTTTTAATTATAAAAATTCTCGGTGAACGGATAGACTTTTGTCGTATGAAAGGAGAACGATTTTTTTTTCTTTGTCGTCGTTTGTAGTATTTCATGTATAACGAAAAGAACAATATCACCGAAATAGCTTAGTGTTACAGGTGTGTTAGTCCGAGCTTGAATGCGCGAGTGCCAGATTTATGTGTGAACGTATTTGCGTTTGGACTTATAGTATTATAAGAATAAACAAATTGTGAATGAAACTGCGTGAATGAAAAATTTTATTTTTAATACTTATGCGATTCGAATGATAAATTATGAAAGGGATTGTAGGGTGATTGATTATCAAAGTTTATGAAATAGGCAAATGCACAGTATATATATATATATATATATATATATATATATATATATATATATTTATATATTTATATATATATATATATATATATATATATATATATATATATATATATATATATATATATATATATATACATATATATAAATATATGTATACATTTTTTTGTAATGAGCGTTGCATGCAATCTCATCATGTTGATAATTGGGAATTAAACAACAATTTACGGTGGCCCGTTGTAAACAATTTGCGCGAAGAAATTGTAGTCTACGCGTCCGATTCATATTTTTCGTATCAGGTAAAACGGGATAAATTCATTTGGAAGATAGACGCGCGTTATTTACCATACCGCGAAGTCATAGCAATATAAACAAAAAAACAGGCGCTCATTGAATACCTGTATATTTCCTTTTTTTAATGATTTTTGTGGTTTTCGAAACGAGGATAGAATTCTACGATGTAAAACCAAAAAGCGCATTATTATGAACTTATGTGTTTGTAAAGGAGCATCTTCTATATTTTTTTTTTGTTTCGAGGTATAAAATTGGTCTTCAATATTATACGGAGCCACCCGTATAGAAGAAAATACAGAAGATTCTTCCCAAGACCGATAGATGTAACAATAACAATGGATTTATTTTTTTGATATTACCGAACAGGAGAAGCATTCAATACTTGAATGTAATTAAAAGTAGATCATTATTATATTACGTCGACCAACAAATTGTAAATCTCCTTTTTCTGTTTTTCCTTTGCAATGAAGAAATATACAATGAATTGTTAAACTTCCAATGAAATCGGTCTTTCCTTTCCCTTGGTTCTGACCGGGTATAGGACCCGGTACGGTGGCAGGCTCTCACCACCAGACATGAGCCAGCCATCGGGCACCGACTAACCTCCTTTTGTTTCACGTGACTTAGCGGGTTGAGTGGCCCGAGCATGGTGCCTCTTTATGGCATAGGGTTATGTGATCGAATTGCATCACTCTATGACATAAATTGGTCACCGGGGTGCTTCTCCTCTGATGGGAAGGCTCATGCAAGTTATGTTGTATGAGTTTTCCACTCAGAAGAGAAATACCTGGCCACTGCAACATTTATGGATTTTGATCCGGTTGGGCGGGTGCGAGGGGGCACCATCATCACCCGGTTGTCCCTCTCTTATTTGTGGGCCATGAGCCTCGTCGGGTAACGATGAAGTTACCCTAAGTCCGCTCATTTTTTCTTGTTCCACTTGTTCTCTGAACAAGTCATTACCCCTCTTTGTGGTTGCTTACAATTTTTGCGACTTCGGCCGCTTTTCTTTTTGAGACCCCAGAAATTCGTGAACGCAAAATTCTTTTGTAGTGGGCCCTTGTGCTGGGGGAATGAATCCGCCTCACGACACCACAATGCTAGCCTGCCAGCGCATTCACGCGTCCCCAAACAAGGGCATTCTCGGCGGATATCTACACCTTCCTCTGCCGAGGCAGCAGACCATCGCTGCAGTCCTTTAAGGACTTTGGACATTACCTATTCTCTACAATATTCCTTCGAACGAAATCGTGGTTAAATGCTGTAAGAGTTAATTATTCGTCAGAATAGACAGCCAGAAAATTAATTGACTCGGAAAATAAAATGCTCTGAGTAGTTTCCTTTACGAAAAATTAAGGTTTCGTTATCGGAGTCGAAAAATACAGACCTTGTAGAAAAGAAACCACCCGCCTTAAGAAAGAATTCAAGGTGCTCAAATAATTTTCAATTAGTTTCCCATTTACTTTTAATCAACGAATATATTTTTTCACAACGAATAACAAACATAACAAAATATTAAATCTTAACTTACGTTATGTATTAAGCCTGATAGCAACAAAAAAAGGCATTTTATCAAATGTTCTCTAAGCAACTAGTAAGAGAATATTATATAATATTCTTGAACCATAAAATAAAAAAATTAATATATTTCATAATTTTCATGTAATAACAAATCTAATCCCGCTGACTTGTGCAAGAAAATAATTTTTTTCAATTCATTCTAACAGGGCTTTTACGAATTCCCTTCAATAAGACCAACCAATTTCAGTGCTATCCCCGTTTCAATTCAGATATAATCAGTACGTATATGTGAGATAAGAAGCGTGTTATGGTTCGCGGCCAATAATTTTAATGTTCCGGGGAAGTGAAAACGCAATGTCTTTTAAATTAAATTAAAAGAGTTTATCTATTTACTAAAAAAATGCACAATCACTCATTTAACTATTTCACAATTTTAGAATCTAAATTTTACTTGTCAATTAAATTTCTTATTGCAATTGTCTTCTAAAATCACTTCACACTCAAACAATCAATATCGCCTGTACTTCGCGTACCACTATATCGCAGTTTTCTATCGTGGTGGTAGTGAATGATCTCCCCATTCATTCAGCTCGCCTTTATATAGGGTCTCTAGCCATTAACAACACATTTCTCGTACATTGGCGAATGTTCTGCCGAGAGGTACCTAGTATATTCGAGCAGGTTAATGAATGGAGTGACGTCACTTTCAGATGTTGATCATGCTTGGTGGGTTCTCGTGGTTTTGAATAAATTCATTTTGTTGATCATGAAGTTCTTAATGGTTGTGAAAACAATTGCAACAGTAGCTTGCAGAATTATTCGTGCATGTAACAATATTAAATATAGTACACAAAACAACACGAAAAAAACTTAATAACGAAAAAACACGATAAATTTTAAAATCTAGTCAAATATAAGACAACCCTATTTTCTTACTTATTTATCAGATAGAATTATTAAAATAAAGTTTTAAGGATATTTATATAAAAAAAAATATAAATAACTATAAACAATTTCTTAATCACATCCTACTTAACTTAGGGACTATTTTTTAACAAGAGTTAATTATTCTAATAATTTCTCATGATGAGTTAAAGTTAACAAGTGCCATTGATTTAAGCAAGCTTTTTTTAATCAGCACGGGATTGAGAATTGAAAAGAATAAACTTCCCATTGATGAGTTACTTTACCCAACATTAACCTTGACTTTTTGATGAATTTGGTCCAACAAGAAAATAAGAAAGAAACAATTCATTTCCGCGGGGAAAATTTTAGTTACTTGTTAAATTTATTTATTTTCCTCTCAAAACAATTAATATCTAAACATAAAACGCATTAATCGCAATGAAAATGCGCGAAAGACTTTTGTATTTTCTATTGCGAAATTTTTGTAATCTAAGGGTTATAACAATCACAAACTTGTGTAAGGTACTGATTTTTATCTTAGAACGATAGTGTTAAATGAATATGGGGAATATGGGCAATCGATTAAGAAGGAAATAAAACATAACAAAGAACCCTTCTACAAGTAAAGGTCAAATATTTTCGAAAAATCAAAAATTGATACTATGGATAATTTTTGGTAGTTACAAGGAATGTATGTAATAATTCTAAATTGGTGTTTTGTCCATCGTTTTATAATGTGGAAAACATAAAATGAAAGATTTGTTTTTGTTTCTTTAAGCGTTAGATTATTAATTTTCAATTTTGTAAAACTATTTGTGATCTTCTTCAGTAGAATGAACTAGTTCATTCTGAAAAAATACTTATATACTAACAACCTTAAACTTAACTATCCTAGCTTTTAATTATCCTTAGAAGTTTTGAATCGCGATTGCCTTGATCTGTATTGATCCTAATCCCTGCAGGTACCGGTCGTATAGATATTGACTCGAGGAAATCTAGTTTATTGGGGCAATCTACACTTTTTATTATCTCCAGGCCATTAATATCTATTTTATGATTTTCGGTGATTATATGTTTTGCGATTGACGACTTGATTTGAGTACCTGTTTGCTTCTCGTTATGGTCGCTTCTCTAAGATGCTCATGAAATCTTACTGATACTAGCCTTTTGTCTGCCCTATGTAAACTTGAGGGCAATCATTGCAGCTAATTCTGTAGATACCGCTCATTTCTTCCATGGTTCTATGATCCTTTCCTTTCCTAAATATGTTTGAATCGTATAGTGGCGGTTTACTGCCACTTATCTGGTGTTTATTGAATGCTTTTTTGATTTCAGATATTTCGTGTTCTTTACACTGATTCGCATGCACTCAGCATTTTTCTTGCACAATGTTGTTCGTTTGCGTATTTGTAGCTTATTCTTCTTTTTCCGGACTGTGTTTTCGATTGTGTTGCTATCGAACCTATTTATTTTTGTTGTGTCAATAACCCCTTGTTTTTCTCGAGTATAGAGTTCGTCATTTAGTGATGTTGTCAGTAGCCGGTGTATCATCGAGTGGTACGCCGTCATTTTGTGCGCGTATGAGTGAAACGGGTCGCTGGTTATTGTACACCGAGTGTAGCTTTGTTTTCCATAAACATCAAATTCCATTTTACCATTATTCCTGATAATCCTCATATCCAGGAACGGAATTGCGTCATGTTCTTCCGTTTCCTTGTTGAATTTAATTTTTGGATGAATACGATTTATGCATTGGAAGGCATTTTCCAGTTCGTCTCTAGGAAGTATGGCCAATATGTCATCTATATATCTTCCCCAGAATCTCAAATAGAATGCAAATAGAAAATGAAAAGAACTAAAAACAGAATTTATCAACGTTAAGCATCTTAAAATTTATTTATAAACTTAAATGAAGAAAAAGGAACTAAACTTTATAATGAGTTACTGAATAAATCCACGTCTTTTCTTTCCAGTAAAACTGTTTCCTTTCAGCAGAATAATGTCGGCGACAGGTGAATATGCCACCGAGAGGGTAGGGTTTCAGTAATCCGCGAATGGTCAGTTTCACGTTTCGATCGGTACGCGGTGCCATAGATTGAGTTTGCTTTTTTCCTTAGAGTAGATTTTTTCGGTTTGAATTCGACCAGGTTATTTCGGGCACCACACCGCTAATATTCGGGAGCGTGCATTTTTTCAGCTGTTGTACACGGTTTGATTTTTATGAAACTTTCATAAAGGGTTATACATCAGAAAATCGAGGTACAAATTTTTAGCAAATTTAAGGTAACCCTACGATTTTATAGATGAAAACGTAAATTTCGTAATATGCACTATTATTCATAAAGTTGATCCAATTTTTACTGCTGTGGTATTTGTTAGCTTAATGTTCATAAAGACCTACTTTCGTGATTTTTTCGGGTTTTCTGTTCAAAGATGACCAATCGCGAGGGGAAGACACACCATTTTTTTGTATATTCCCCCTTACCCTGCACCCTAACTTGCAAATGTCTCTTGTTTAGGATCTGTTTTGAAAAGATCCCACCAAATCCTTTTATTTGACACCCATATTGGCTAACTTTGTTTAAATTTTTTTAAAGAGCCACCCTTCTGTATTGGGACATCTCCCTTAAACACGGCAAAATATATTTTTTGCCCTGCAAATTTTGAGAGGGCACCTATTTTGACCTATGTAGACAATTTCATGACTCTACTTGTGTGATTTGCGAGAAAACTTGCTGTAACACACGTATGTAGAGACAGATAGGTCGCAATTTTAGTAGGGTATTGTACAGTATTTTTATCAATGGTCTTTTGTATAAATACTTCCAAGTTCAGAAATTAAAAATATTTCCCTAAAAAGTATTCATTATTTCAGTTGCGAGTAAAATAACGAATTGTACTTAGTTTCTGTCCTATGGTGGCCGCCATTTTGAATGCATGCATTTAATCATGGATTTTTAAAAATATTT
>OZ017740.1:200717860-200730360 GCA_963969285.1 Odontomyia ornata
CACGACACAAGTCAAAAATACAGTCTAGGTTCTCTTTTCTGAAATAAAATATCGCGTCGCTCTGGACTAACGTAAAATATCCACTCTAATAGATGAGGCCTCTCATAATTTTATGTTTGGTGATACTTTACTCATCTGAACAAAGAAAAATACCGCTCATCAATTCTTTTTCCTACAAATAATTAAATACTACACACTTAACTTTGTAATTCGCTTGTATTTACTTTCGGCATTTCATGGACAATTTTTCGAAGCTAATATTTCTGCTTTGCAAACAGGGGTGTGCACGTAATTTTTATGGATCGAATACTTTTGAAAATATGTCGTGAAGCATGATTTTGTTGACATCTCTTGAAAGAGGTGAAGGTTTGCAGGCAGATGCCTTATGTATCAAATAAGAAGTATTAACTTACGTCAACATTTGACCGATCTAATAACTGACTTGAATTTGCATTTCGACAATTGAAAAATTTTACAAATTCCTTAAAATAGCATCAGCTGAAAATTACGAAAGCACAGTTGGTGTTATTAATATATATATATATATATATATATATATATATATATATATATATATATATATATATATATATATATATATAGAATTGTAATGAATCGGCCCTACGCCAATGCCGACTAATACATAAACACATTGCTAACATATGCCTTCCCATCTTATGTAAGCTTTGACGACTTCCCATCCTACGTCAGTTTCGTCTGGGAATGTCTAACGGGCAGTGCGTGTCGCGGGTGATAGCGTAGGAAGGTTAACCTAAAAAGCCTAGTTCCCGGGTTTATTTGATACGACTACATTTACCCGACTGTTAGAAAGTTTTATTATCCATGTGTTAAACCTGAATTAATCGTAGTGAAATAAGCTCGTGAAAGTTTTAAACTATTTTATGCACAAAAATCAAAAATTTAGTAAGGATGGAAAGATGTCAATTCTTAAGCGGGAACGCATCGCCCAGACCAGTGCATAATTCTTCTCAACGTAAAAGAAAAAGTGAGCAAAAGTGGAGCATCAATAATCCACGATACACTTTGCATAATCATGTTGGTGATCATGTGTGGAGGACAGAAGGACCATTTTGCACATTCACTATATGCGGAGTCTGGGTTGAGTCTTATCAACAAATAAACCAACAGCAACGATACACTTTAGTATAGTCAATGAATCCAAATTACTGAGGCCATTAGAGTGCTTTTAACAATATCCATAAAAGCGCAAGTATTTAAAGTGTTTTACGAATTTGAAACCCAAATCATGAACAATGCAATTAAAAAAAACAATTTATGACGTGCAGAGTTCATCCTCTGTTTTCAATTGTGTATTCATGACTTAAACAATTGTCTAAACCATAAAATTGCGCGAACAAATTAAAAACAAGGAAAAGATCCTCCATATACGACACGTTATAGGGATTTATATACGTGTACATATAAAAAAATGATAGAAGAAAACCATCATATCATCTCAATAAAAAAATCAATTCCGGAAAGCCGAGCCGAATACTATGAACTTATATTAATTTTAATGAAAAAGTGAAAGACTATTTCAATTAGCAAATATATTTTAACAAGTGTGTGGAACAACTATGAAAATTAAAATTTGAAAGAGTACACACACCCATATAACAGCTGAACAAATGGAAAAAAATAAGGATAACAAGTGTCCCTGATTTACATAACAAACGAAGAACAAAATGTTAAATGGGAAAAAAATAGAAGATCGGATAGAATATGCAGGAAAAAGAAACTTGAGATGTAAAATGAACATGTCAGATCGAGTGGAACTTCTTATGTAAAATTGAAAATCAAAATTGCATAACGATTAAATTTTCGAATGTGATATCAGTTTCTAGACGACACGTTGGTTAGTAAATTTCCAAAAAGGGGCCATGCAATCAAATAAAAAGTCAAGCGTTAACCTTTCAACAATAAAGCAAAGAAGCTGAAAAATATTCGGCAATTGGTTTATAAAGCTTCAGCCTTGATCAATTAATTTCAATAGCTTTTGCTATAAATTTTTACGAATAACAATTTCAAACTATAGCTCCTTAAAATAAATAGACAACCTGACCATGGGTATCAACTAGTTTATACCATTCAGTTAGATTATTGGAAGCATTGCAGGAACCATGAAATTTTGATTTGAGTTCCAGTTTCTTGAAAGTTGTTCTATAAACACAAATTTTCACCAAAGTTACCAAAGTTATATAAACAAAAAAAAAATATGTTGTCTCATAACTAGAAGAAAATAAGGGTTGCGGTTTCCATCGAGATACTTCGATTTTCCCTGGCTATCAACAGAAGATAGGCAGAAGAGTCGTTCTTCACTTTCAATTAAAATGTTCAATTCTGATACAACTAATTTGATTTGTATATACATTCAAATTTCTTACTATTCTCTCGGGTTTTTAGCAGATTAACAAATTTTAGTAATGCGGATAATTAAGGACGACTTTACATGGTATGTTGAGCGTAAACGTTATGTTAAGAATAAGGAAGCCAATTAATGCAGCTAAATTATATTGCATGTTAATCATAGCCAACCTAAGATAGCCACAGATTAACTTTCAAGGTTAACGAAGAATATTAAACAGAAAACGAATGATATAAGTATTGAATGAAATCCAGCAATAATTATATTTTGTTTATTGTTATATTATTTACGTATAACTGTACCGTAGGAAAAAACATCAGTTCCTAGATATGAACATAAAAGAATAAAATAATTAAACAACAAACCTGTACCATGAGTAGGGGACTTTAGAGAAGATTAAACAAAGACTTGTAATTGTAATTATATCTCAAAAATTAATCAAACCTAAAACAATAGAAATTTTCAACTGCAAAATGTAAATATGAAAAACAAAACAAAGTTTGAAGATGGACGTAAATGAATTAATCTAATTTAACATATCGATCGATTTGGTTGGGAGCTAAACAAATGAATAAATTAACAAAACAAAAAGAAAAATCACTTGAAAAGAACATTTAAAACACTAAATTTCAAAACGAAGCGATGCAATAAAACGTATTAGTAATAAAAATGTACTATCCGCATAGATCAACGATTTCGTACAATCAATGAATTTAATAATGAGATTGAATTTAACAAATTACGATTGTAATACAAAATATGAACAAACAACTGACAAAAACCAGTTGATGTATAAATAGAAAGATATCAAAAGTAGCCTGTAAGTGAATGAAATCTCCCAGAAAAAGAAATAAAAACGGAAAAACTACAAACAATTTACACTAATAGATACGGTTTAGCGAATAAGCTGGTAATGAATTAATCTACTTGTTAAAGAACTCTTAAATGAAAACAAGGGTAAAATCATTCCAAACTGATAATAGCATAAGAAAGAGACACCTTGCAGCTAAAAATAAATTACAAAGAAAAAAGGTTAAAATAAAATAATAATGAATTGCTAAACCATAACACGTTTTTCCTTTCTAGCATGCCCTTCTCTTTCAGCAGGAGTGATGGTGAACGGTAAGTATGCCGTTGAAAGGGTAGGGTTCTAGGAATCCGCGGATGGCCGGTTTTGTGTCGCGTGCGGTACGCGGTAACATCGTTTGATTTGCGTTTTTTACTAGAGTAGGGTTTTTTGGACTCAAATTAGCGTAGTATATTTTTCGGTACCACGTTGGTGATGTTCCAGAACACGAAATTATATCTAGTTTTTGTTGTTGTCTGAGAGAACGAAAAGACGGAATGCGGAATAAAGTAAAGTTGGTTTCTTTTCCGTATGTTTGAATTTTTGACGCGTTTGAAACGGGCACTTGATGGTGGCTGAAACAAAGTAATTTAACGTAATCCATTTGAAAGACCTGTGACCGAAATCCTCTCCGAACTAGTTGGCCGACAAGCAGCCACCGCGAAATGGATTACGGGTGCACGGACTGGTTGACCGGTTGGTACCATTCGTTGGTACGACTCAGACTTCACGTGTAGAACCGATGAGAGGTCGGTTTCGATTTCGTTCGAATGATTATAAACGAAAATCATTACAAACTCTTTAATAAAGTTCTATGTTCCTGTATTTTGACTAACCGACCAAATTTTTAAATTAATTAATTTTTTTAAATCAGGTATTATATTAATTTCTTGTGCTGTGATATTGGTTTTTCATTGCATCATTATCATTAAATTAACTATTAGGTATTTTTCAGTCACTGAAATGAAGTTGGAACTTTGTTTTTCATAGTATACGAATTATGTTTTGCCTCTTGGGATCAAAATCGAAAAGCATTGGGATTTTATGTATCTCTATGGAACTAAGCCATTTAACAGGGAATCTTTTCTGTGGAGGTCTTGAATTTTCGCATGTAGGTGTAGTTTAAAATGACTGAATGGATATGACCTGCGATTGACCTAGGGAATTGGTCTGTTGAAGATTAATTAATAGCGATTATATCGTAATTGTTTTACTAAACGGATGAATTCTTAATCTTGAACACATTTCACCGACTATGTTTTCTTCAGTTGTATTTCGTTTGGAGATAACATATAAGAAATTTTAAATGCAGATATTTTATCGTTGTATGGCTCTGTGTAGTAAATGAGCAGTTGCCTGGGCCAGCTGCTCGAAAATCATTATAAATATTTAAGTTTACGATTAAAATTCGGACACGGCAACTCTTTGTAACGCATCTTACCAACATTACATTGTCCCACAGTGCAAACTACAGTTGATGGGTGACTTGAGTTGCAAAGAAACCTCCGTGGCGAGACGACGAGTCTTCCGCGAGATACGTGCGGCATCTGTAAATTGACACAAAACTATATATCTTTTTCTTCCCCCACATCTAAATTGTAGTTCCAGCGGATATTTTTGTTGACCGAATTACCCATTTTTCGTCGCGGAGAATTATGCGGAAGTCATGAGAACATTGGCTTTTACCAAATATCTCGCGGTCGTAATCTTTTCTTCCCACCCCAGTCCACGTTATTTGAGCGATCGCCTCACAGCGAGAAAAATTTAATTTGTGTTGTGCACGTGAGTGACGTTTTCGTGCGGTGAAATTTCTATTTGTTTCCGATTCAGGCGGATCTAAAGCGCCTCGCTCAGGTAATTTTCTCGTTGCAGAGAAATATTAGCGAAAAAGTGCACTTTGCCAACTCTAGTCCGCAAGAAATGAATCGCTAGTGGCACAGAGCAGCAGTGCGGGTGTAAGGAGTACGATCATACACCCGTGATTTTGCACCCACCACCAACGATAACATTCAGTGTCGCCACACTAGCAACACAGTTTTGTTAGTAGCCATAATTTTGCGTTGTCTGGGTCCATGCAATCATATTAAACAGATCTGCTCACTTGTATTTCGTGCTGCACTTGAAATTGTAGAGCAATAATAAACTATTGGATAACTGTCGCTTCAAAACAATACTTGGGTGAACCCGCTTTTGCCTTGTACAAGCACAAATACGTGAAACATTCCTATTCAGTTTTGCGTTCAACTAGAGTAAAAAACGTGATGTAGCTATGGCTTTTATCTGAATTTACTCTAAAATATTTGAAATATGACAGGATTCAAGGATAAATACGACGACCAAGTATATAATTTACTCGATATAAAAGTGACTCCTGTTGAAGCGGCTCAATTTCAAGCTAAATAGTAAACCCGAAATAATTTACGTAGCTTTTAACCAGGTCCAATCATCATGCAAAAAATTGTAAAAATTTTGTAATTTTTGCGTTACTGTTGTTGCTGACGACATTTTGAGATTAAACCGCAATCAGGTGAATCCAATTTTTAATGTAGAAAAGACGCGGTTTCTTCATTTCTTGATTGTTTAGCTTGAATCAACTGTACTTGGCTATTTTTTTTAAAAGAAAACAAGTTAAAAGTGATTTGAGCAAATGTTACTTTCAAAACCTAAAATTTTATCAATTTTTAGGATTTGATACCCTGATTGAGTGCTAATAGTGTATTGCATTGTGGCATTTCATCACAATTTTAATTTATTACTGGTGTCAACCTTCAGCTTTTAAACGTGCTTAGAAATACACTGCTCGAATATTATGCTTAGAGGTTTTTTCCCTTTCGTTGCTAGAACATTTGTCTGCACAATCCGTACCAGCTTAGTTTGAATTAGTAATTAGCACAGCATAAGCGGATTTATCCTTGCGTGCATGGATATCACCCCGATCGGAGTTACCTAAACTGATATAACGATTCAATATAGTATAAACTAAAGTGCATTTAATCATTAACCTAAAATTTATCATTATGTGTGTATGAAGTGCAAGCTCAAAAACAAAACGGAAATTTCACGCATCTTAGCAATACTGCTGAAATTAAAAATTCGTGTACAAAACAATTGTGACCTTTCAAATGTAAAACTGCTGAACCGGTCCACAAATATTTTGCGCTCTTTCGGGAACTCACATTTCATAATTTGAGAGTGTGAAGGAAATAAGGGACTATAGAAAGTTGAAATTGTAATTCAATCGGTGGGGAGGCAAGCACTATCCGTTAAACATCATTTTCTACCCATGTTTAGTTGTCCTTAGAATTCAAATTGAACCAGGACAATGAAAATGAATACTTGGTCAGAAAAGTCACTATCGGCTGCTCCAATCAAGATTAGAAGAAACCCGTCAAACCAACAAACCGGCTATATGCAATAAACCCTGCTCATACTTTTTCTAAATATATCAATAACAAAAATACTAAAGGTAAAGCTCGATGGAAGTATAATTCTTCGGATTAATTATATGTATATAACTATTTTTTATGTAAAGTCAGAGTTAAATTCATATATTCAGTGTGGATGCCATTATTCTAATATTCACGAAAGCATTGACCACTCGTCGACACTATTATCAATCGCCCACACCATCTACGAACGCCCGTCGGGGATGTTGGGTAAATGCCCGTTTGTTTCTATATTTATATTTAAAAGCTATCGCAAATGTTGTAAACTATATATATTCCTTACTTTTTGTTGATCAAATTTGTTCTTTTTGATCATTAGAAATATTTAATTTATTGTGCGAAATGAAAGAAGACTAGTATTAACAAAAGAAAAAAGAAGAATTTTTAAGATTGTTTTATGATGAATGTCAAATACTTGAAAGTATTAATTATCTCTTTGTACTCGGCTTATTTTGTTGTGAAAAGAAATAAAATGAAAAGATCGAATTTATAAAGAACTTAGTCTTTCCATTTCATTTTAAAACTTGACCGGGTATGGGACCTGCCATTTGGGACACCCCTCCACTCGTGAGCTAGCCATCGGGTGAGCTCACTTCTTATTGTGACGTTAGAGGTGCTCTTGCAGGGTAGAGTGGCCATCCACTTGCGTGCTCATTTATGGTATAGTATTATGTGATTCCATCACATAAGACAATAACATAAATTTGCCACGTCCATGGTTTCCAGTTGAGGGAAAAGTTCATGAGAACTATGTTGGCATGAGCTTTTTATTCAAATGAAAAACATCTGGCCATGTCTACAATGGATCTTGAGCCGGATAGGGGGTGTACGAGGGGGCACTGCTTCCGTTTGGATACCTCACTCTTATTTGGGGGCCATAAGTATCGTCAGTAAAGACAAAATACTCTCATGTCTCACCTTTTTTGGCCAGGCGAAGTTTGTTGTTTGCTTTGGCAATATCCGCCCTTAGTAGTTTACCTCGGCCTCGACACCTGTCAATCCGCATTTTATCTATTAATTCGTGAATGCGAAATTTTTTTGTAGTGAGTCCTTGTGCTGGGGAAAAGAACCTGCCCCACGTTACCGCAATGCTAGCCTGCCAGCGCATTCATGCGTCCTCAGACAAGGCCAGTCTTGGGGAACATCACCATCCTCTCTCGGCGAGGCAGCAGACTATCGCTGCAGTCCTATACGGAGGAGGTATCTCAAACCTCATTTAAAATATATATGTAAACCTTATGTAGTATGGAAATTGAATTTTTTTCTATATGAAAACTAATAATGTTATTTGAAGGCCCTTTAACTAGGTCACGTTATAAAAATATGGCAAATCGTGGAGATGGTCATCCTCAAGCTGAAAGTTTGGAGACTAATGAAGCGGAATTCTATTCGACTGATGAAGCATTAGTGGAGATACCTGCAAATGACACTGCTTTGCTTAGTTTACAAACTATAGAAAAACTTTACAATTGTTGATAAAGCAGGTTTCTCAATTAAGTGGTGATTTTCAGAAATTCACTTCATCGGATGAAACGAATAGCGTTTCTTCTCAAACGTCTTCCTCAAGCATTTTTTCATTTCGACGCAACAACAAAAACCTTCCATACATGATTTCCTTTATAGAATAGAACATCTGAGAAAGTTCGAAAAGAAAGATGATTATTGGATCAAAAATATAGATTGTTGCTTTTTGGGGAAGGCCAGTAATTGGTATTGCCAAGTCCACCGATAAACTTGTCAAATTTCTTGGTCTAAGTTTTGTTCAGCTTTTAAGGCTCGTTTTGGTCAATGTAATTCTGATTCAGAAAAACTCACGATCATTGTAGGAAAACATTAAGGAACTAGTGACAGTCTTGATGATTTTTTAAGCAACAGCAATTGATTTAAACTTACAGAGAAATCAAGCTATGATCGGTATATAAGAAAGACCGCATTCACGATAATATTAATTAGATATACTAAGACGCCATTTATTTATTAAACCGATAGTTTATGACTAAAGGGAAGTTAGAGCTGATTAAACTATTGTCAAATTTATTTAAAATTTACAAATACAACAGCTGGCGACTAGGACAGTGCATAATTGAATGGAAAAAGAAGTGCCAAAAAGAATTGTACCAGATATAAGTTTTGTGTGCGCGGAAAATAGACAGAAGTAAAAACAGTGAAGGACGCGGTGAATATACACACCTATAGTTCAAGTGCGTGAAACAGAGATAGAGTTAAGACTGTGAAGTGCCTGGTGAAGATACACACCTGAAGTTTCCGCAAGTGTCGGTGTATAAAGTATAAACGTTCACGAGTGAGCGCGTTGTCGAATACACAGAACACATACAAACACACGAATACAGTACAAGTATATACGGCATATACGGTGTAACATAGTGTACACAAAAAGCTGAAATTTTTGTGTACACCCGTACAAATACATACAAACCGTACATACGTACAAATACACTAGGTGAACATTTACGAGTGACCGTTTAGAAAAAACGGGTGGTGTGAAATACAAAATACAAAAAAAAATTATTGAAAATCCAAGACATGAAAACTCTGGAACCAAGGATAAAAAAGAAATTATAAACCTGTCCCAGTTTTTATACCCTGAAGACATGAATAGAGACAAGGAATTTTTGCAGGTAGATAAGATCCATTCAACGCATTTTAAATGGCAGCGTTGGTTATAGCAATTAGAAGGAGCATTTTTGGTTTCCAAAATAGAGGGCAACGAACGACTGCCGTATTTATTACACTATATTGACACAAAGAATTTTTCGACTTAGCGCAAATTTATGGACGATGCAGATGTTTACAAACAGAAATACAAGACGTAACCGATAAATTGAAAGAATTTCAAATTCATCAGTCAAAAATAAAAACCAGGGGAAAATATTCAAGATTTTGTTAAAAATTTAAAGAAGATGAGCAGTCATGCAATTTTGGAGTTTTTTGAAAACGACCCCCCGGAATCAATTTGTTAACGGAATGGTAAGCAGTCTAGCAAGACAAAGGCTACTTGAAACCAAAGGTTTGACTTTGGATAAAGCCGTATAGATAGCTTCCTCCATGGAATTGTCACAAAAGGAAAATATTGATTTGAGTGACAAGAATAATAATAATAAACATTTCGTACATGCCATAGGTATTAACAAAGGAAATGTTTCAGCAAATACAGAACAGTATAAGAGTAACAAAAATTACGCAAATAAGAGTGCTCCCGGATTTCAAGGGGAGAGATAAGGACAGAAGGTGATTTTTGTTGTTACCGGTGCGGTAATACCGAACACTTGGCTCTTGTTTGTTCCTTGCCACGTCATATAAAGTGTATTACATGCAAAAAGCAAGGTCATCTGAGTAAAGTTTGTTTTGAAAATTAAAAATAATTCAGTGCGCGAAGTAGAAGAATTGTTCTTCTTCTTTGTAGCACTACAGCCCCTCTCTGGCCTTCACTTAGAGATAGTAAGAGTATCTCATTTTCATGACCGTATTTATTTTTTCGGAAGTTGGTTTGGTCAGTACCATGCTCCCGTGTGCTTGTTCAGTTATGATATGATCTGATTAAATCAGTACATATCACCACTGAGTGAACACTCGTAGTCTGTCCGAAAAATCCCCTGAACTAAATCACGTTGCTCCGAACGAGATTTGAACCTGGGATCATCGGCTTATGCGTTCATGCTCTAACCACTAGACCACACAGCCTACAGAAGAATTGTTACAGGCACAATATTCCGAATTTAAAAAAAAATTCCACGTCACCGTTCAAGCAAATACAGTAATGATAGAATTCGAAGTTGATGGCGGATCTGCAGTCACCCTCATTAGGAAAGAAGAAGCAAGAAGATACTTCAAAGGCACAACAGTTTTCAAGACGGATGTAAAATTGATTTCACATTGTTAAAAACAAGTAGTTGTTTTAGGTTATATTACGGTACATGTTTCATACAAAAATAAAGATTATAAATTGAATATATATCTAACTGATTAGAAAGTAAACCGCTAATGGGCGGACAATGGATTCACCCTTTACTTGGAGTGAATGATGAAGATGTATTTTCAAGTTAACCAGAAATAAATGAGTTAGAGTGTGTACAAAATGCTAATGAAAATATTCGAGAATTACTAGACAAATACGAGAAAATTACAAAAGATGATTTGATTAAAATTGAAAACTTGCAAGCGAATCTGTTTGTAAAAAAATGCTACATAGGTCGTTCCCAGGGCGCGTATAGTCTCATTTAAGTTGCTGCCTTTATTGAATAAGGAATTGGATTTTTTTAGAAAAAGTAAACATAATTGAAAAAATGTATACTTAAGAATACGCTACTCCAGTAGTTCCAATTTTAAAGAAAGTGCTTTAACTCCATCTATACGCTACCCAAAAAGACAAAATTAAATTACTTTTATTTTTTTATTACATGGGGGAGTGTTGGGGTTGTGTGAATGATTAAGTTAGTTGCTCAATGATTGGCGTACAAGAAGGACCGACTTCACGGACATTAATTAGAGATACTTAGATGCGTTGTATTTATTAAACCGATAGTTTATGAATAAAGTGAAGTTACAGTTGATTAAATTATTGTCTAATTTATTTAAAACCCACAAATACAACAGTAATGAAAATCTAAATAAGTATCATAATTTTGAATCAGAACTTTCAAAATATGAAACATTTACAGACAGGGAATTAGAGTCACTCAATAATATAAAAGAGCTTCATTAACCTAAGTGTTCGAATTATGACTTAATTTGACATAAATTTCAAGTTTGTCCCCACCCTAATCAAAGATTATTTTGCTATCGATATGGACCTGTTGGAGTTTTGTCGACACGTTGTTCGAGATGTACGAAAAATAAGCTGAGAGGCCTTTTGAAAACTCGAACTGGCCCTCGCTGATAAGTTATCCTATTCTGTTGCATGATAATCAAACTATTGAAACTCCCAACAATAATGTAGATCAATTTCATCCAAATTTTAAAGCTCTGTATTAACTGAGCAGCCGCACAAGCAAACTGCTCGAAAAACTTCCTATCCCCTACACAAAATTTTATGTGTTAGATCTGAATTAAAAAAATATGTAATTATTTCTATTCGTAACCGTAATTGGTAAAATAATTTTTCTTCCTTATTATTATTATTAAATGTAATTTTATATCAATTTTCCTTTGAACTTAGTTTAAATGTTTTCCTTTAATTATATTCGTATGAGATTTGCCTTTTATTCCTATTTTCAATTCCCTTCATTTTTCTTTACTTCGGTCAAATCTAGTTTCTTTTAGAACAATTCAAATCTTCCACGTAAAACTTACAGTGAAGGAACGTGATCTGGTACACTTCACCAATGTACCAGATAGGTGAATGGAATGGAATGGAATTGAGGGATGGATTGACGTGGAAGTCAATTTGACGTATCCAAAAAGGCGGGACAAGGGAATATTTTGCAAGATCGTTCGCGTGTGCATGTGGCTGAAAGAAAACATTTCGTTGCTGATCGAAGGACTAATTGTTGGATGAGGCTGAAGAACTTCATATGAAGACGACAAATTACCGGAGCTTAGTGTTTTTCACATGAAGGTGCGGAAAAGTATTTTACAAGGTATCAGCGGAGCTCAGCTTGCGGCATACATTCAGTTCTGTAGACGATAGTGCTGCACTACTTGTATCATCTTTACTTGGCTTTTTGCTCTATTTATTAACAAGATGTTGTGATCGCAAGCCACGTAAACCAGCCATTGGATTAGGTCTTTATAGCAACGATGACTTTGATAATGGACTGTTGCAAGTGCTTGATTTTAGGCAGGCAAGCTGAACATTTAATTT
>OZ017740.1:200734928-201037428 GCA_963969285.1 Odontomyia ornata
TTCTGAGCCGATTTTCTAAGTTCTAGGTCAAACTCTCGAACAAAAGTGGAAACGAGGAGAGACATAACAAGAAGGCATCCAACAATCCAAAAAGGAAAAACGTATTATCCCTCTACTTGACTTGATTTAATACTGACCTGCTTAACCCATCCTACTTTATAAAGCCAATTCCTTCTACACTCCTTTAGATACTGAAGATGAGTCAAAGGAGTCGAAATATGATTGCTCTATCAATAAAGGAAATCCTGACGGCAATTAAAGAAAATATATAAGGATTTTCCAATAAGAGGTGTTATTTTGAATAGATCTTGTGATTTAACACCTTGCGACTTCTTCCTTTGAGGACACGGGGAAGAGAAGGTCTACGCCAACAGCCCAGCGTCGATTCAAGACCTCAAAGATGGAATTCGTGAGGCTATCGAGGACATAGGGCAGCCACTTTGTGATTTGTTCATGGGAAATTTCATGAAAAGGATATGGTCTCTTGTAAGCGTGGTCGTGGTGGTCATTTGCCGGATGTTATTTTTCACTATTAACGGCATACTTTCTTCTTTATAATGAAGTAAACATTTGATCATTTGTATTAAAAAATTGTATTTTTCTTTTAATATCAAAATTATACCTCTTATTGGTAGACCCTATACATATATATTTAAAAATATCTATATTCGCTCCATATTCAATGAAGCCAAATATGTATTGAATTTTTCGTAGGAGGATATATTCGCTGTTTTTGTATGATTATATCTAAAATACTGCAAATGAACATTAACATTCTATCGAGCTCGTAAAAATCTGCCATAAGAGCTACTAAAAATATAAGAGAACTAAAGGCCTACTAATGAGAAGAATTCCCAAGCTTGAAAACATGCACAATCTAAGTTTAGAGCATGTAATCAAAAGAAGTAATTCTGAAGAAATCAAACGATAAAAACTGTGCTGAAACATAAAAATGAAAACAAAGCCCGTTGGCACCATCAGCAATCATGTTATTGTTCTCCACTTTGAAGTCAAACACTGATTAAGGACAAGTAAAAGTATCAGGAGAGTCCTTTTCCCGGAAGAGCATTGTAAAATAACTAGTAAATCAAACAACCACTACGGAATATCAGCACTTGGCTCACCCATATATTCCATGAATAGAGCTCGGAACATTAATTGGTTATTCTTTATTTTAATGTACCGCCATTATTTCTAAATTTTTATAAAACCATTGCTCATCTGTAGTGTTTGGGTCCTTTGTGAACGTGTATTACGTGTAATTGATAAATTTCAATCGTCTATAGCTTAGCTGTTTCCGGCTTAATTTATATAAAACTTTCAGAAAGTGTTATCCATAAGGAAATTAAGATCCAAATTTTTGGCAATTTTATAGATGAGAGCGTAAAATTCGTAAAATGTACTAATATTAACAAAATTGCTCGAGGTATATGTTGTTCTACTCATAAAGACCTACTTACGTGATTTTTTCAGATTTTTCTGTCCAAAAATGTCCAATCGCGAGGAGGTGGGACAACAATTTTTCGCAAATTTCCCCTCACCCTGCACCGCTCCTTGAACATTCCTCATGTTTAAGACCTGTTTTGAAAAGTTCTCACCAAAATCCCTTATCGGACACCCTCATTGGCTACTTTTGGTTAAAAAACAAAATGTATAAGTGTCACCCCTGTACTAGGATAACCCCCTTAAACACCTTAAAATATTTTATTTGCACTGCAACTTTTGAGAGGGCACAACTTTTGATCTACGTAGAAAATTTAATCACTCCATTTTATTTGGTTTGCGAGAAAACTTGCTAAGACGCACGGATGGACGGACGGATAGACAGATCACGATTTTAGCGAGGTATTTTAAAAATATTCCCTAAAACAGTTGTTGTACAAATACTTCCAGGCTAAGCCATTAAAAATATTCATTCTTTTGCTATTATAATAGCGAATCGCGCTTACGTTTTGACCTTTGGAGGCTGCCATTTAGAATCCATGTATTTAATTTTGGGTTTTTAAAACTATTTGTGTCCTAGAGTCTCATCAATCGATCTGCCAAATCTCGTTCAAAGTGGCGTTTCACTCTAGACAGTGAAGATGGCAGCTAAAAATATTAGGTTTTAAATTTTCGACTTATCTATTTTTATCCGATTTTGATATTTTTTTGCACAATTAAAGAATTTTGCACAATTACCTACAATTGCATATTTGAACCACCACCATTTTGAAACTTGCGCGTGTATGGTTACCAAAAAAACAAAATACTTAGCCAAATTATTTTCTATGTTAGAAATAAGTTTCATATACATGGAATTTAAATTGTGACTTTTAAAAGCCTTTGAAGTTTCGAGCTTCACCTAGCAATCGTTTTATTTCTTGAGACCCGACCTCTAGTTTTTACATAATTCTTTAGGTACTGATATTCTTTGCCAAAGAACCAAATTTCATAACATCGACTAAAAAGTTTTTTCATAACTGCAACAGTAATTATTTGCACGCTTTTCGAAGTTTGAGTGGCAGCCATTTTGTTTCAGTTGGTTCGACTCTGGATTTCTTGTTGTGAGATTTATCATACGATTGAATATACCTCTACGAACTCAGCCAATTTAGCTGGTTAAAGAACTTAACCGATATATTTGCCCAATGCACCCTTCCTTAAAAATTTAGTGGAAATCGGAACAAAATTGCGATGTGGTCCGGGCTACAAAGTTTGTTATATCCCATGTAGATATATATATTGTTACATGTACAAATAATTTTGCGGGCTACTGTCGCAATTGTTTTCACAACAATGAAGAACACGAATTTACTCGAAACCACGAGAACCCAACAAGCATCAGCAACATCTGAAAGTGAGTCACTGCTCCATTCATTTGCAGTCGCTCGAATGTTCCCGCGAATTCGCCAACGTACGAGGCGAGCTGAATGGATGGGGGGATCATTCATTCGACCGCGATAAGAACTGCGATAGTGTGTGATAGTGTGTGGGAAGCGATATTATTCGAGTAATAGAAAAGTGATTTTCGTAATAGTGAAGTGATTTAGAAGACAATTGCGATAAAAAATTTATGGACAAGTGTTAGATTTTTCACAGTGAAAATTAAAGTTAGTGAAAGTGTTAAATTGATCATTGTGCACTTTTGTAATTAAATAAACTCTTTTAACTTAAATTAAAAGACATTGCGTTTTCACTTTCCCGGAACATTAAAATTATTGGCCGCGAACCAAAAACACGCGACAGTGGTGTCGAGAAGTGAGATTAAAATTTTGGAAGTGAAAACGTTTAAACAATTTTAAAGTGCACAATTGTGAAAATTAACGTGGAAAAAAAGCCGAAACAATAAAAATGCCAGGAAACTTTCGTCTAAAAATTGAACAATTGACCATATCGGACCTCAAAGAGGAGTTGGAACAACGAAATCTGGCTACACAAGGTACAAAGGCCATACTGATTGCACGCTTGCGTGATGCGACTGAGTCGAAGGCGTGAATCTGGATTCGGGTGAGCTGTCAGCTGCAGAAAGAGGCGCAGAAGGTGGTGAAGCCGAAACATCAAAACCAAAGGAGCCAGAAAATGCGCTGATGCAAATGTTGATGCTGATGCAGCAAGAGCAGTGACAACAGTCATACAATTTAACTGCGAAGCTAAAGGAACAATCAGCGAAGCTAAACCAACAAGCAATCGAAATCAAAGCAGATACCAAGGCAGACATCACACAGAAGCTGGAGAAACAGACAACCGAAATAAAAGCGGAGCTCGGTAGTCTCAACAAACAAATTAAAGACGTCGAGGAAAAGGTTGACCAGGTCGAGGAAAAGGTTTACCAGGTCGAGAAAAAGGTCAGCCAGCTAGGAGGAGATCCAGACCGAGTCAGGAGCCCAGAATGGAAGCCCTTCAAACAGAGGGGTCGGGAAACATGTTAGAGCCAACTTCGTGGGGCAGAGGTTGGCTAGGAGGATCGATGTCCCCAGCACCACCATCATCTTGTCAAGACTACATCGGGGAGAAGCGGACTTATGCCTTCCGGGTCAAGTTGACGGAGAACACTGCACCATAACAATCGACACTGGTGCAACCCGATCGATTATCCGACCAGACCCAGTTAGACAGCAACAATTTCACAAGGGCAGAATTTTCTCACTACAGACAGCTACGGGAGAAACTGCACCTGTTCATGGAGAGGTCAACCTCCAGATACAGTTGGGAGACCTTGTGTTCCGACATAATTTTCTGGTCGCGAACATTATGGATGACTGCATTCTCGGAATGGATTTTCTGCGACCACATGGAATCACGTTGGATTTGGGCAAACGTGTATTGAAATGGCAGAATGTAGAAGTACTGATGGAGGATCCCGGCGTCCAAATTCCCAAGATGAATGTAGTGGTTACGTACTGACACTGATATACCGAATTCTTCGGAAAGCATTGTATGGGCCAAGCTTGATGGTGATTCTGGAGACCACCGATCTTATCTGATAGAGCCAACGAACACGTCCGCATTGCGCAGTTTGATTGTAGGACGAAGCCTTGTAAGATCTTTAAGGAATGGGTATGTGCCAGTTAGAGTCCTTAACACCGCAGACTCAACCACGAGCATCAAAGCGGGAGAAGTCATCGGCAGCTGCCAGCCTGTTTCCACCATCACCTCTTTGGAAGCCACTCACGACCATCATTGGAAAAGGAGGCAAGACACAGACAAAGCCCAGGAATTCACGTCGGCCATATTGAAGCAAGTCAAATTGCCAGTGCAGCTATTCAAGCGAGCCTCTGATCTGGTCACCAAGTACAGTGACATCTTCTCAACAAGCCCGGATGACCAAGGCCGAACGAGTCTGGTAACTCACGTCATAGATACACAGGGAGCCAAGCCGATTCGACAAGCACCGAGACGTCTCCCTATAGCCAAACAAGGAGAAGTGAGCGCGCTGATCTCGGACATGGAAAAACAAGGCGTTATTGAACCTTCTGTCAGTCCATGGGCCGCGCCTGTAGTTCTAGTAAGGAAAAAGGACGGTAGCACTTGTTTTTGTGTCGACTATAGGCAGCTTAACGGCGTCACTAAGAAAGATAGTTACCCGCTTCCACGCATCGATGACATCATGGACACTTTGGCCGACGCAAAATGGTTTTCTACACTCGATCTCAAGAGTGGCTACTGGCAGGTAGAAATTGACAAAAAGGACCGAGAGAAGACCGCATTTTCAGTTGGGACCGGATTGTGGCAATTTGTGGTGATGCCGTTTGGGCTTTGCAATGCTCCAGCCACTTTCGAACGCTTGATGGAATACGTGCTACGTGGTCTAACCTGGAAAACCTGCTTGGTGTACCTAGATGACATCATCGTCATCGGTAGAACATTGGAAGAGCATGTGCGGAACTTAGAAGAGGTTTTTTCCCGATTGCGGCTGGCAAATTTGAAACTTAGTCCCGAGAAGTGTACTCTTTTCGCAAATGAAGTAAAATACCTGGGACACGTCGTTTCAGCAGAAGGGGTCAAAATAGACCCTGAGAAAATTGAAGCCGTGAAAAGCTGGCCAACAGCAAACAACAAGCGCCAACTACGAAGTTTTCTGGGTCTGGCGACCTACTATCGGAGATTCGTCAAAGACTTTGCCAAAATAGCTAAGTGTCTCCATCAGCTAACCGAGAAAAATCGTCCGTATGTCTGGAATGAACAATGCCAGACAGCCTTCGAGACCCTGAAGGAAAAGCTGTGTGAATCACCCGTGCTGGCGTATCCGAAACCAGGAAAAATGTTTGTAGTTGACACCGATGCAAGCAATGGCGGTATTGGAGCTGTACTCTCCCAGCAGATCAATGGCGAAGAAAGAGTCCTCTCTTATTACAGTCAAGTTCTCTCAAAAAATGAGAGGAACTACTGCGTGACCAGGAAGGAGCTATTGGCTATAATAGAGGCCACCAAGCAGTTCCACAAGTACCTATATGGCCAGAAATTTGTTCTTTGAACGGACCATGCATCGCTGAGATGGCTACTTAACTTTAAAAACCCCGAGGGACAAGTTGCGAGATGGATTGAAAGATTGCAGTCATACGACTACGAAATTGTTAATCGAAAGGGCGGTGTTCATGGAAATGCTGACACCCTATCTTGTCATCCATGTCCACCTAACTGCAAGCATTGCCGACGGATTGAGGAAAAGGAACCGCCCGTTGATCTGCGACCGATAACGGCCGAATTCGATGAAGGTTGGTCATCGGAGGAGATTCGAAATGCCCAGCTAACCAAGGAAGACATCGGACCATTACTCGTATGGAAGGAGACGACTGGGCGACCTGATTGGAAGGACGTTTCAACTCATGGCGCAACCCTGAAAAGCTATTGGGCACAATGGAACTCCCTTCAGGTGGAGGGTGGTGTACGCAAGCGGAAATGGGAAACGGCGGATGGCAGCTCCTATAGGATGCAAACTATACTACCCAAAAGCCGAATCCCCGATGTGCTAAAGGAAATGCATGAAGGATCCTCGGGAGGCCATCTTGGTGTTAACAAGACCTTAGCGAAATTGCGGGAAAGGTTTTACTGGCTCCACGCTCGAGAAGACGTAGAGGACTGGTGTCGGAGATGCACAGTTTGCGTTTCCGTCAAAGGTCCAAAGCGACGACTGAGAGGGCAAATGCAAGCCTATAACGTAGGCGTGCCATTCGAAAGGATTGCTGTTGACATCGCAGGACCCTTTCCTGAATCTGATTGGGGAAATCGATATACGCTGGTTGTAGCCGATTATTTCAGCAAGTGGTCCAAGGTCTACCCCATTCCCAACCAGGAAGCAACTACCGTAGCTGAACAGCTAGTGTTGAATTGGGTCAGTAGGTACGGCGTACCTTGCGAATTACATTCAGATCAAGGCCGAAACTTTGAGTCACTAGTTTTTGGCGAAATGTGTGAACTACTGGGAATACGGAAAACGAGGACAACACCGCTGCATCCCCAATCCGATGGAATGGTCGAACGGTTCAACGGCACGCTCAATAAACACCTGGCCAAGATGGTTGACGAGAACCAAAGGGACTGGGACCGACATATCCCACTATTTTTGATGGCATGCAGAGCTGCCGAACACGCATCGACAGGCCAAGCCCCAGCCAAAGTCATTTTTGGAAAGACTATTCGTCTGCTAGCCGATATAAAGTTCGGATCACCCCCTGAGAAACCCCAAACGATCTCGGAGTACGCAAGTGATCTAAGGCAACGGTTGAACCAGATACATCGGACAGTGCGAAATCACCTCGAATCGGCTACTGACCGCATGAAGACCAGGTATGATCTCAAGGCAAACTCTACTGGCTTCCAGCAAGATGACTTGGTATGGCTATATAACCCGCAATGGCGAAAGGGTAGGTCTCCAAAGTTGCAACATAATCGGGAGGGACCATACCGAGTTGCAAAGCGAATCAACGACGTCGTATATCGAATACAGGAACATCGTAAGCCAAGAGCCAAAATGAAAATCGTGCACCTGGACCGTCTTGCCCCATATTACATCCAGGGAGAATAGACTACAAACGAATTTACTCGAAACCACGAGAACCCAACAAGCATGAGCAACATCTGAAAGTGAGTCACTGTGTTGTATTATAAGCCGGACGGCTATCCTATATTGAAAAGAACTGTATTCAGTAATATTCACCTAGTGATTGTATAGCGTCTAGGTAACGCATATAGGTTAGGCGATTAGGCCTGAGTATGACTTTTTCTTAATTTGAGAAGAAAGGAGAACACTCCAGATTAACGTCTCAAGAAGAAGTGGTTTATTTCCAAATTGACTTATCCTATTTATACAAATTTCTCAAAGTCTTACTTACAAATACATATTCGATTTTTTAGCATACTTCAAACATATTTTGTTTACTCTAGCAAAAATATTTTCACATACAATTTCCTCTTCTAAATATTCTATATCAAGAATCTATACAAAAAAAATCCACATTCTCAATACAAATTCTATGCGTTGCATTTCCCGTAATGAATGCATTATTCCCAAAAAAAAACATTAACTCTAAATGCATTCATTTTCTATACGTTAATTTCCTATAAGAAAAAATAAGGAAACAAGACATTGCATTCATATGAGAAGTTCCGCATATGAGCAATGTCAAGTACATAGACGAAAGAGTTCAAGGTAATTTGTTATTGTTTTTCATGTGGCGCATGCCTTTACACTTTCACGTAATATGATACACGATTGTCTTCGCCCGTTGTATGTTTATATGTTGTACATATGAAACCATGTGTGTGCGGAATTGTCTGTACGTAAGAACATGGGTTCATATGGGTTTAACGGCGAAGATGCACGTTAGTTGGGAATTGTTTTGAATTTTATGTTTAAAGTGTGAAATGCAAGATAATCATTGTGATTATGTTTTCTATGCTTTTTTGTATTTATAAATGCATTTAGGTTTAAAGTGGGAAATGCGAGTAAATCATTGTGGTAATGTATTCAATATGTTTTTGTATTTATAAATGCATTACACCTCGGACCTATATGAAAAAAAAAATTTTTTTTTTTTGTAAAAAAAAAAATTTTTTTTTTGTTTGCTGATATTACAAAATATTTATAAACGTTATTCTTAGGGTGTGTATGTTAATATATTTACATTTTCTATTTTGTTTTTTCTTATATTTGGGTAAAATAAATGTATATATATTTTTTGTTTATGGGCTTATATCTGTTGGTTGTGGTTTCTTTTTTAATCTATTATTATGGACTAATATATTCTTGTTATTTTTGTTTATAAGGGTATTTACTCCTTGGTTTTCAATTACTTGAAATGGTCCTTCGTATGGACTGTCTAATTTGTTTGTTTTCTGTGTTTTGAGATGTACCCAGTCACCAGGTATTATATTTAATGGGTTTATTTTAATGCTATTTGATTTGGCTCTTTTTGATTTTGATTCAATCAAGGTTTTATATGCGGTTTGTTGTGCATGATATAGTCGTGCTTTAAGTTCAGTTAGGTAGTTGTCATAATCGTAAACGGGTTTTGAACTGTCGTAGTCACTTGTCAAACTAGCTAATCTTCCGAAGACTAGTTCAAAAGGTGAATAATTTGTATTAGCTAAACTTTTTTTAATTGGATCATTTCACCCTTTTCATCCAATTAAAAAAAGTTTAGCTAATACAAATACTTACAAGAGAAATTTACCTTGAATATAACTTGCAGATACAAAAACATATTGAGTTTGCATAAGTAGAAAAATTAAAAATTAACTCCCTCACCTCTGAGCATGGTGGTCGCCATCACCGGTGTGTATCTAAGTGTGATGGCCTGAGGAGAATTAGTGCACACGTCGAAACCACCTTCTTCTAACATTTTTCTTCTCTAATAATTTTTCAGAAAAATTATTATTCAAAATATGCAACTCATTTATATGTAGCTGTAAACAATTCCATAACAAGTAATTTAGTGAATAATTTGTTTCGCTATGGGGTGTAGTGTTGTATGCGAAGGTGTAAAAGGGAATGTGGTTGTGCCATTCGTTGTCCTCACAGAAAGTTGGTAGGTATTCGTTTAATACTCTATGATTTCGTTCTAGTGAACCTAATGTTTCATGGTGGTATGGGGTTGATGTTTTATGTTCTATGTTCAAAGTTTTGCAAATGCTTTTGAATAGCTCGTTTACGTATTCAGTCCCTCTGTCGGTTTTAATTGTTTTAAAGTGACCGTATCTCAGGATTATGTTCTCGACTATTGTTTTTGCTACTACGTTGGCTTCTTTGGTAGGGAAAGGTATGGCTTCTACAAATTTGGTTGGTTCGCATTGTGCTGTAAGTATATATCTGAACCCGTTAGAAATTCGCAATGGTCCGACTGTGTCAATGGCTATGATTTCGAATGTTGTAGATGGTGTATCGGTTATTGTTAGTTTTTCTTTAGTATGTAGTGTTATTTTGTTTTTATTGCAAGTGTTACATTGTTGTATTATAGTTTTAACCATTTTGTTCATATTTTTCCAGATGTACTTTTGTTTTAATTTTGCAATTGTCCTTTTTATGCCCGTGTGACCTCCGCACCTTGACTCGTGATATTCGCTGATCAATCTTATTTGATCGGCTTTTTGTTCAACGTGTCTCGGGGGATTATATAATATTATTTGTATTTTAGTTTGCCTATTTTTTATTATTTTTGCATGCTTTTTATTATACATATCGATTAGTTCGTTTTTATTTATATATTTGAAAATTTCATCATTTTTAGATAGCGCTATCTTCGTGATACTATTTATTGATAGTTCTTGTATCAGTTTCTCCAAAACCTGACCTAAGTCTAAGGATGGATTATCACTGTACTTCATGATTATCATATTTTTATTTTTTATTATCGTTGTAGTTGGCAAACTGTTATTATTATCATTTTTATTGAGCTCAAATTTTAGTATTGGGAAATTTCTGATGTCCGAAATTGAAGTACCTTCCCACATATTGAGTTGATCAGGCTCGATGTTGGAGGTAGTTGTTGCCTTGTGTGTGGTCACAGGGTTTGTTGGTTTATTAGTTTTGCTACGAGTTATAACGTTTATTGTTGTAGGTATCATTTCTTTTAAGTTATTAGAATTTATTTTTATACGCGAAAGTGCATCTGCATTAGTATTTATTTTGCCTTGTTTATACACGATATCGAAATCATAGTCCATTAGGTCTAAGCGAATTCTGGTTAATTTAGGGGAGGGGTTGCGATTTACAAATAAGGATACTAAGGGTCGGTGGTCTGTGACGACTGTAAATTTCTTCCCATACAGGTAGGGGCGAAAATGGTTTATTCCCCAATATATTGTAAGGAGTTCTTTTTCTACTACTGATTTATTGAGTTCATGTTTTGTTAGAGATCTGGTGGCGTAGGATATCGGTAGATCTTCTCCGATGGTGCCTTGTGATAGAACGGCTCCTAGGGCGTAATCAGATGCATCTGTTGTTAGTATAAATTCTTTCTCTAAGTCGGGGTATTGTAGAATTGGTGGGGAGGTTATGGTGTTTTTTAGGGATTGGAAAGCTAGTTGGCATTTTTCGTTCCAGTCAAACTTTTTGTTCTTCTTGAGCAGGTCATTGAGAGGTTTTGCAATGGCTGCGAAATTTTGGACGAATCGTCTGTAGTAATTACAGAAGGCGACAAAACGTCTTACATCATCTGCGTTTTGTGGAGTTGGATAGTTGTTGACAGCTGCGCATTTCGTGGGATCGGCTGTTACGCCTTTGCTGGTGATTAGGTGTCCTAAGAAAACGACTTCGGATTGTACGAAATTACATTTTGAAGGGTTTAATTTGAGATTGTACCTACGGAGTCGTTCGAAAGTTCTTACGAGGTTTTGGTTGTGATGTTTTAAGGAACAACCAAAGAATATGATGTCGTCGACATATAGGAACGCGTTTGCATCTAATCCTGATAAAGCTATGGTTAACATGCGCTGAAAACTATTTAAGGATATTTTTAATCCGAAAGGCAATCTTTTGAATTGGTAATGTCCGTTGCTAGACGAAAATGCTGTCATGGACCGTGATTCGTGGTCAAGTTCTATTTGATGGAATGAGCTCGTCATGTCGAGTGTAGAGAAGTATTTGGCTCTTCCTATGCGATCTAGTACATCGTCAAGACGAGTAAGGGGAAATTTGTCATTAACTAATTTTTTATTTAGTTGACGATAATCGACTACTAATCGCCGTTTTTTTGTATCATCACTGGAATGTTTGGGGACTACTAACATTGGTGAATTGTATGGACTTGTAGATGGTTCTATCACATCTTTGTCAATCAGGTCTTTGACTTGGTTATTAATTTCGATAGTATGTGCATGAGGCATTCGATAATTTTTTATGTACACTGGAGTATTATCAATTGTATTCAGATGTTGCGTGTAAAAATTATTGCAGGTTAATTTTTCACCTTCTAAATGGAATATATCATGGTATTCTCTGCATATATTTTCTATTGTGGTTTTGGCCACCTCGTCTTTGGAGTTTATGTGTAGCAATTCTTTTAATTTGGGCCAACGATGATTTGCTTTTTTTTTGTTGCAGTGTAATACGTGGTACTTTGTTAGTGGTTTGATTTCTAATTGCAGGTTTTGTATAGTTTCTTCTTTGTCGGAAGTGTTGAGAATTCTAACGTGTTTGATGCCGTGTGCCGGGATAAGGGTGTTACTTATAAAAATGTTCTCAGAAATGTGTTTCCCACAGATAAGGCTGTCTTCCTTGTTATCGATGTTTATTGGGTGGATTATTTCCGAGCGGGGTGGTATCCTTATATTGTATATCTTAGTCTCTAGAGGTAGTGAAATTAGATTGTTATCATATTTGAAAGAAAATAGCAAAGTTTCGTAGTCTATATTTGCATAATACTTATGTAGGAAATCTATTCCTATTATACCACTTGTTCGGAGGGGAAAGCTTTTTTCTACTATTTGGAATTTGTGTAGAATTTTGGTTTCGGGTAGGTTTATTTGTAGGTTTGCGATGCCAAGTGTTTGAATGCTCTGTTCGGTTATTCCCGACAACCGACAGGATTCATGATTATTGATGCTTATATAGTCGAATAAATTTTTGCAAATAGAAATATCTGCACCTGTGTCCACCAAGAATGTGAGTTTTTGATTATGAATTTGTAGGACTAAATGGTTTGATATGTCTTCATTGTAATTGGTTAGATTTATTTTGTATATTTTGTTAGTATTCTCATTCCCCGATTGACCGGTTTTATTTACTGGTTGGTGTCTGGGGAGTTTTCGTTTCCCTGGTAATCTGCCAAGTATATTCTGGCATTGTTTCTTTGTCTTTGATTGTATTCTCTTGCTTGTCCGAAGTTTCGGTTGTCCCTGCTGTTCGTTGGCTTGTTGTTATCATTGTTGTTATATCTGTTATTACGTTGGTTATTGTTATATCTATGGTTTAATTGCCTATTATTATATTGATAGCTATTTCTATTTCTAGATTCGTTATAATTATTCCCGTAGTTCATATTATGATTATTCCTATTGTAGTTTGTTCTGTTGTAATGAAGAATTTGGTTGTCTTTTGCTGTAGTTTCAGCTTGTTCAGCGATTTCTGTTGCCTCTCTGAATGTGCGTACTCTGCTTGCTTCAATTGTTTGTACAATGTTTCTATTAGTAATTCCGTTCTTGAAAGTATTGAATGCGAGGGTGTCATTTGTTTGTTTCAGTATATCTCTATGTTGTTCGCCTACTTGTTCAATTCGTACTAATGTTAGTTCTGCAATAAGGTTTTCTATCGTTTCTGCGAATTGGGATATGGAGTGCTGGTTTTGGGTGCAACTAGATAATTTTTGTACTATATTGCTAGAGGTATGTTTGGATTTATAAATGGAAGTAAGTTTAGCTTCAAGATCGGTTATAGTTTTTGGTGGTTCAATGGAGTTTAGTTTATTTCTGGCCGTTGATGATAGTTTCGTGTTTAGTACAAGTTGTAGAAAATCAGATTTCTGTTCAGCTGGAATTGATTTTTCGATGATTTTCACTACGGTTAGGAACCTGTGTAAATCACTAGGTTTGTCTAGAAACTCAGTTATGGACTTTAAGCCACTGAAAATGTCCGTAGTTGTCATTGTTTCTGTTGTCTCTATGTTCTCTCGTTTGTCGGATATGAGTTTAATAATATTTTGATAATAAGTCTTGAATTTTTTCTTAGGTTCTAGTTTGTCTTGTTCACTTAAATGTTTGATTTCAATTTCAAAAAGAGTTTTTAATGTATCTTATTTTAGAAGAGTATTCAGCAGATAAGTTTCGCTGTAAGATCGGTTAGGGTTCTTTTTGAGATTTTCGAAAATTTTTATTAATGTGGACAACTGGGTACTCTTAAACATTGTTTGTTTTGTTAACCTCTTTTACTATGGTTTTCTTAATGAATCGTTTGGCCAACAGATATAGCCCAAAAAGCAAAAACATGACAATTATGACAATAATAATGTATGTAGCAAGTTGGTTTGCAGAGTACTGATTCGATGCGTTTGAAGCTTGATTTGCAAGGACTATAGTCTCTTTTATGTTGGAATCTGCGATACCCATTATATCAAGTTAAAATTCGAATTTGTAAAAGGAAATGATTTTAATGTTTTGTAAGTTTTCGAGACTGAATGTGTTTTTATTATTGTAGGATTTGAAATTACGTTATATTTTGTTGAATTTGGAAATTACATTATTGTGGAATTTGGAAATTACAAGAAATTTTTATGTTTTCCTAAGTGTTTTGATCTGCTTCCTTATTTGTGCTTTTTCTGTCTTGTTGCCAGTGGTGTGGTATTGTACGTATAATTCAGCAATTGCTTTGCGTCGTTTGAATGCTTTTCCGCCGCGTTTCTTCTTTGGTTTTTCTTCGATGTGTTGCACTGGTTCTCGTGTAAGTTTGCCTTGCCGTTGCCAGTATTTCTCGATAGATAATGGTTGTGGTCCTGGTTTTATCAGTTTTTCTGTTGGAACTTTTGTGTTGCTAGTATCGCAAGTATTTTTACTTTTGGCCGCACTTGGGTGGTATGCTGGTATATTCGTCTGTACAGGTCTAGGGGCGTATTCCTCTTCTTTGGCTCTGGTCGGGCTAAAAGCTTCCCATATAGTTAAAAATCCGTCGAAGTCCATTTGTATCTGTTGCACTAGAAGAAAGTGGCAGGATCGCCATGTTGTATTATAAGCCGGACGGCTATCCTATATTGAAAAGAACTGTATTCAGTAATATTCACCTAGTGATTGTATAGCGTCTAGGTAACGCATATAGGTTAGGCGATTGGGCCTGAGTATGACTTTTTCTTAATTTGAGAAGAAAGGAGAACACTCCAGATTAACGTCTCAAGAAGGAGTGGTTTATTTCCAAATTGACTTATCCTATTTATACAAATTTCTCAAAGTCTTACTTACAAATACATATTCGATTTTTTGGCATACTTCAAACATATTTTGTTTACTCTAGCAAAAATATTTTCACATACAATTTCTTATTCTAAATATTCTATGTCAAGAATCTATACAAAAAAAAATCCACATTCTCAATACAAATTCTATGCGTTGCATTTCCCGTAATGAATGCATTATTCCCAAAAAAAAAAACATTAACTCTAAATGCATTCATTTTCTACACGTTAATTTCCTATAAGAAAAAATAAGGAAACAAGACATTGCATTCATATGAGAAGTTCCGCATATGAGCAATGTCAAGTACATAGACGAAAGAGTTCAAGGTAATTTGTTATTGTTTATCATGTGGCGCATGCCTTTACACTTTCACGTAATATGATACACGATTGTCTTCGCCCGTTGTATGTTTATATGTTGTACATATGAAACCATGTGTGTGCGGAATTGTCTGTACGTAAGAACATGGGTTCATATGGGTTTAACGGCGAAGATGCACGTTAATTGGGAATTGTTTTGAATTTTATGTTTAAAGTGTGAAATGCAAGATAATCATTGTGATTATGTTTTCTATGCTTTTTTGTATTTATAAATGCATTTAGGTTTAAAGTGGGAAATGCGAGTAAATCATTGTGGTAATGTATTCAATATGTTTTTGTATTTATAAATGCATTACAACTGCTCCATTCATTTGCAGTCGCTCGAATGTTCCCGCGAATTCGCCAACGTACGAGAACTGGGTTGAATGACTACAGACCCTATATAAAGGCGAGCTGAATGAATGGGGGGATCATTCATTCGACCGCGATAAGAACTGTGATAGTGTGTGGTAGTGTGTAGGAAGCGATATTATTCGAGTAGTAGAAGTGATTTTCGTAATAGTGAAGTGATTTAGAAGACAATTGCGATAAAAAATTTATGGACAAGTGTTAGATTTTTCATAGTGAAAATTAAAGTTAGTGAAAGTGTTAAGTTGATCACTGTGCACTTTTATAATTAAATAAACTCTTTTTACTTATATTAAAAGACATTGCGTTTTCACTTTCCCGGAACATTAAAATTATTGGCCGCGAACCGAAAACACGCGACAATATATATACATATATATATATATATATATATATATATATATATATATATATATATATATATATATATAATACTCATTGCAATATCCTTTTAAGTACAAGTTCCATGAAATCTCTTGGCGTAACTAAACCGTTCTGCATAGTGCTCCATTTACAATAGAGGTGTCGTCCCCTCATCCAGGGCTTCAAAAAATTTTATGTACGTATATGCACATTTCCAATCCATATTTATACCTTATCAAAGGCTCATTTCTTTGAGCCATAGAGCTACATACAGGGGACGGAAAGCTTTCATTTCTTATGGAAAGCGTTTTATTCGCTGAATTCAATCAAACCTCCCGTCTACGTAGCATTCATTTTGGAAAGAATTTGTTATTTTCAGCTGATCCATTCTTAGGGAATGTGTGAAATTTTATCAACTGTCGGAATCAATTTCGAAATGTAAACTCAAGTCATTTATTGGCAGGTTCAAATATTGCCGTATCCGCAAACCTCCAACCTATTCAACAAATGTCAGCAAAATCATGCTTCGTGCTATATTTAAAAAAGTACTCGATCCGTAAAAATTACGTGGACACCTCTGTTTTTGAAGCGGAAGTATCAGCAGTGAGTTACAAAATGAAGCGTGTAGTTTTTAATTATTTGGAGGAAAAAGGAACTGACGTGCAGTAACGGTGAGTAAAGTTTAAACAAACATAAAATTATGGGAAACTCCATCTATTTAAGTGGATATTTTACGTTAGTCCAGAGCGATGCGATATTTTCTTACAGAAAAGTGAAACTTTACTGTATTTTTGTCTTGTGCCGTGTAAAAAAAGTAGTGTTGCCGATAGGTTTGATGATTTGTGCCAGTGAAATACGTTTTATGTCTGCTCGTTGATTACTAACTTATGCGGAATAAATTGGTGGAAATATTTTGATTAAGGACTTGATTCGCGGGTGTTTCAATCAAATTAAATCAGTTTGTTTTATGGATTCGTGTTTGTGTTTTGTACAGAGTGTATTTATTTTTGTAAAAATTTTAATTTGAATCGTTTAAACTGAGGGTCATTGTAAAAATTTTGAATGCTACGGGTCAAATCCATCATAAACTTTAAATAACGTTCATGAATATTGAATATTGGGTTATTTTGAAGTCCTGAAAAGAATCAGATAAGGTGACATAGTAAAATTTCATTTAGGAAATCGAAAAATACTGCAGCCAGAAGTGTTTTTATATCAGCACAGTGTGACATTATCTGGGGGCCTTTGACTCTTATTCTCGAAAAAATGACGGTTTAATTTGAAAATCTTTGTTTATTTAACAGAGAGCATAGAAAACTGACTTCAATGTGCCCTGCAAGAGATGAAATGAATCTTATGGAGATGGTACTAAATCACCAGGTAACATCACTAATATAGCACCGCTTCCATAAAATTCACTTCATCCTTTTTAAGCACTTTCGAGTCGGTTTTTTTTATAATTTTAGCTAAATTTTACTGGAATTCTGGTACACGATTTCATCTGTTCTACTCATCTGATGTTACTCAACCAACTCCATGCAATTGAAAGTTTCCCATAGTTTCATGTTTTTCGGCACCTCGATCAATTGCCCAAACAAATCCTTACATGCCTCTGAACTTCGCAAGCCAGTGACATTCATGAGGTATCAGCGCCCAAGTGAAAAAATCCATATTGCCATTGGTGGAGATCTAAATGCTAGGCCGCCTACCTTTCTCTGTGCAAATACCAATGTACATGGTATCCACTTACATAAATGGAGGGAGAGCGAAACTGGTTCTCTTAAAATAACGATTCTCACCCCAGCATTTCCCGTCTTCCTCAAACCTCGATTTCTTCATTATAAGTAATAATACAAACGTGAATTTTAACCCCAACATCCATCCTATCCTTGAAACGATCCCAGGAATAATTTACCATGGCGACAATCTACTAATTGTAGAATTGCATTAATGTGCTCCCCGCCTCACCCAAAAGCAAGTACCCGACTTCAGTATAGTCAACTGGAAATAAGTTAGTGAGTCGCTCATGGATTACATTGCTTCATACTTCCTACCAATCAATGAGCAAGCCTCTGAAACGGTAATAGACTTCAAAGTTGATAAATACACCTAGATAATTCAAAAATACTCGTATAAAGACTGCAGTGTCCAGAAAAGGAAACTTGGGTAGAACAATTTAATTTCTCACTATCATCAGAGATAATAAATAAGTGATATCCTGAAGAAAACATCTCTCTGAAGACGAATCCTCCCTCAAAGATACGATTCAAGATTCACATTTCTACATGATTAAAATCCAATATCTCAGTTCAAAGATCCATTAGATCAATGCATTCATTCAAGCGCATTTGATGGTGAAGGTGGCGAAGCCCACTTCAAATACATCCAAAGAGCTCCGGAAAACTTGCCCACATTTTGGAAAGGCTCTAAACAACTCCAGCTGGTTCCTAACCCAGAATGCCTCACAGCTCATGAAGGCAGAGTCTCTAGCAGTCCACTTTACTGCAGCACATTCCCGTTCATGGGAGTGTCCAGAATATCAACGTGGTATTGTAATTGTTAGGAGGAGTACTGACTACAATTTTGATGATTACTGTTAACCACACAAATCAATCATGCGACAAATGAAGTTTCTTTTATGCCTATTAAAGAAACCTACCACACAAGTTGAGTGATATTCAAATTTATCTACAGCAAAATCCTGAAAGGAATTTGATGTTACTAAACAAAGATCCGCACTTTGAAGCAAAGTGTTACAACATTCAGAGAAAAGTGTTAAAATATTCAGGCATATAGCTCAGTTTTTTCCATCAGGGCACAAAGAGGCAATTTATAAAAAAAAAATATAATTAATTTCGTGACAAAGAGGGTAACATCCAGCATATAAAATATAATAATAATTGAAATAAACTGCGCAGGTAAAAAAAAATCGGTTCTTACTTACTACTCCCAATCGTCTTAATACGTATGACTTCGGAACAGTTACAGATACAACACACTGTACTGAAAAAAAAAAATCCATCACAGCTGCTGACACAGACATGGGCATGATTGCAAAATCTCCAGAATCGGGGATGTACAAAGATACCCTGGAAACAAACGGAACAAGCATTGGAAATACTAAAAACATTATACGTCCAGCTTCAACTACCTGCCTAGATCATATAGCAACAAACGAGAAAAAAATCGCTAAAAACATAAAATTCACACGTGAGGACTGGCTGGAGTTTGATCATCGTATTGTAATGATTTTTTTCTTCGGCTCGTTCATTCATGAAATCCCGAAGGAAATCTAAGCCAACCTCTCAGTGGTTATAGACCTGATGTCGGGATCGTGTCAACGGACTGTACTCATCACGTCAACAATTCGGGACACCCATAGCCTACTCCGAAGTGGCTGCTGGCAGGCTAGATACTTCGGAGAGGAATTTCGGTCACATTTATGTACCGACCACAACACTCGATACTTGACTTTGACACTGCTTTCTTCTAAAAATAAACGGGTTCACTGAAAAGGAACGACTGTGTTAGATTAGCAATTCATATTGGGTTCGGCCATTCACATGAATATTATATTATTCTTTTTTTACAGTTTTCACACTACCCTTTCCCATTTTTTGGGGTTGGGAGGTGAAAGTCATTTACGCACAGAGTCTGGGACTCCTATGCTTGAAAGCGACTGGACTATCCACTCAACACATCCCCTGTCAAACCGAAAACCCAGCCTAGAACCATTTGATACTTTACTTCAGGTTGGGACTCGTTTTCTTACGCCGTGAGGTGCCTTCAAGCTGGGGGATCCCTTTTCTTACAGGAAGTGAGAGGGGAAGAGGAATTGCCAGACAAGCGATTCCCCACCCCCCAACGTACCCGGCTGCTGTGAGTCCCTTTTATCATTTAGGACTGCTCGAACAGAATGTGCCACCTGGTTTCATTTGTCAACCGATTCGAGCATCACCGCAACTATATTATCCAGGGTAAGTTCTCCCGTCTCCATGTAGAGGCCTCTTCACAGCCTGTCTCATTTTGTGTACGACTCTCTAAAGGAATATTTGTTCCAATTATACCTGGCAATTAAATGATATATGTGGGTAATTTTATGATCTTAAATTCTTAGTAAATGTAAATGAGCTATTGCATTCGTTGTTCTGAAATTTCGCAACAATCATCAGTTTTTTTCTTGAATTTTATAACTTCTGTGCTATTGACTTAACTTCTTAAATATGATTTATAAGTAATGTTTTGATCTACTTCAATTTAGCTTTATATGGAATCCAACCGAAGAATCAACATTTCATCCTTTGATAACTGAAATAGCAAAAAAATACGAGTGTATAAAAATCATACATAAGTCCTGATAAATTCAATTTAAATATTTTTTATCTTTTAGTCTTACAAACGAACTTGGCATCATTTATGATAATTTTAAATATAAAACAAGAAAAAGATGACTTTTCATGACTCAGTAAATTATGTTGTGGGGTTTACAAATTAAAGTTATCATTGTGGTTAGATTATAAAAAGGCACTTAAAGACTATAATCTTAAAATTGAAGATGCTTTCAATGGGTGGGTTCGCCTTCGAGACTTCGCCATAATCGGGTTATTTATATCCTAGTTATATGCTTTCACTGAACTAAGTAGTTGATTACTAAATATAATATGAGATATACATTCAATGCTTTCAGTTAATTTTTTGATCGTTTTCTGAGTAGAATGAACTAGTAGCTTAGTTGCATGTTGATCGATTCAGGCTTTCTAAGGTAGCCAAAGGAAATATGGAGCTGAAATTTTGTCTTTGGATTTAGCTGAATGTCTATCTCAAATATTTCCTTCAGTTTCAACGAATACGTAGATTGTCCTTGATAGTGTAAGTGTCTTTTAGTCGTCTGAACTTTACATTTAACACCCTTGATTTCAGGACTCTTTGACCGGATATGACGAAATCCCCAATAGTCGTCATTTAACCATGCAGATTTAAAAGGAATCTGGAGAAGGTATGAATTTCGTATACTAAATTTTAATCCCCTCTATTTTAGAACATGTGTATGCGTCGAGTTTTTATGTCCCGGCCAAATTTAAAAACTTCAATTGCTACTATTTTGCACAGTTGAATTATCTTATTTTAAAGAACTTTTATTTATTAACACTGCAGTTATTATTGTAAGGATAAAATGTTTTTCTTATGTATATTCTGACTGTATCTAAATTAAGATTTTCCAACCGTCGATCGCGACCACCAACTAAAGACTACCGTGCCAAATTAAATAACTCTAACCCCAAACAAAATGCAACATAGCTGCTGCAAATCATATCATATTCATGCAAAAAGTGCACACGCACGCACGGACGATCCCATGATTTTAGCTGACTGTGCGTACATGTGCACTCATCTTATGCAGATACAGCGCGAAAAGATCATAGCATCATTTGCAATGTGCAATGTTCGCACAATGCAAATGATACCATGCAATGTATGCACATGTGGACGTTGCATACATGAAGGGTGGCCATGAAGTCGATACGCGCAACGAAATGCTCGTATCGGTTTCATGGCAATTTGCAACGCGATACTGACCTGCAGCAAATATTCTTGCAATAAAAAATACAAAACCAATTTTGAATTCAACAACATGCTTTTGACGAAGCCCATGATACCTTTTAATCTTTTTATAACGTCGTCATGATGATTTCCCTGCTACATATTAATATTGATTCAAGCCCTTCAGCAGCAACGTTGTCTATGGGAGGCCTTGAAAGTGTACGTTTTATTATATGATACGTAGCATCAATTATGACATTTTTTATTCAGGCTTCAAAACGAAAAAATCAATGGGAGACGGTTCATACGGCTTGCAGTACAAATGTCAATTTAAATATATCACCTAAAATTTGAACAAAATAAACAAAAATAAAGAAGTAAAAGGTACCGTTTTGTATTTCATTATTATAATGCTGCCTTATATAAATTAAAATTAATCAAAATGATGGAAGATTGATTTTATCTAAGTATCAGGATTCACTTTCCAGCTTAAACAAATGCAAGGAAACTTTGTTACAGGATTTAAATTTTGGTTTAGGGTAAAGAATTTTTTCGTGGTAATTCAATGCTAAATTTTTTCCAAAAAGGCGAACAATATATTAATCAAGGATTGCTTCAGTTTATGATCATAAGTGGTCACTATTGCTCCCTTTTAAGTTTGTTCATCAAAAAGGAACTCAACGCCAGGTATTATTTTATGTCTAAATAAAGTCAGAAAGATATTTTATTCACCAAAAACTGAATACAACAGTTCACTGTTATGGTATGTAAGAAAAAATTATTCAACTGAAAGAATATTGCCATTAATATTATTTTATCAATAAAATATCAACATCAATTCAAACGACCTGGAAATATCTCAGAATAATTTACACAGCATTTTCATTTGGCCAAAGAGTAAGTGGGTTAGTTACGAATGTATCCTGTATGACATTTATAAATTATGATCAGATTAATGTTCAATAATTAGCATGAAGGCGAGTGGAGTCTGCTGAAAAATATACTTCAGAAAACTGAACAGTGGCTCTTCATTATCATATTCGAATTTTTTAATAACCTCTAAAAATACATCTTACTTGATTGCATTTTAATCCAAAGTTTAGTTACTTATCAAATTTATCTTATGAAACATATGAGAAACTAATAAAATAGTAAATTTATTTTTAGTTAAATATTTTTGGCATGGTGCTATCAATTTGAATTTTCCCGCCATATGATTAAGTTTGCCCCTCTTGTACTGAGACTACCCATGCTTTAAGCCACTATCACTACAATCAAAGAAACCTTATAAATACATACCCGACATTCGGAAGTTTTTTGAGCTATCATTTACTCCTTTTCTTCCCTCCCTAAGATCTTCTATGCCTTTTACGGGTGGCCGGTATTAATTTAATATCCATGTAAGCACTACTTTTATCATACAACTCGAAGTGCGCTGGATTATCTTGCTCTGAAATAGCTGTAAATGCAAATTTATTATAATTTTGCTCTCAAAAATCCACCTAACCTTGGATTAAATACACCAAGAACAACTCCATTTATGTGGGAGACGTTCTGACAGGAAATTTGGTGGTGGCGCTACTGAACTTCAGAAACAGGTTCTTGTGGCGAAAAGTTCCCCGTGTGGAATTTGACAGCCGTCATTGCAGAGCGCATGGTCAAATAACTGCATCCTTAGGGTTCGGCCACATTGCGATTTTACAGTCGTAACCAGCGATTTTTAGACGCAAATACGAGCACACTGCGACAAGGTCTCCGAAGGAACTTCAGGCATGCGCAGAACTATTATGCTCATTTGAAGGTATGTCTTTGCCAGGAACACATGCGCTAACTCATTTGTGCGCTATGCAAGAAACTTTCATGCACGTCAGCGTCAAATGTCCAAATGATGTGCGCCTGCGCGAGTATCATAAAAACTACCTACTAAACTGATTTTAGGAAAAATCGCAAATTCCTGCGACTGCCGACCTGGCAAAAATTGTCGAAAATCGCAGTGTGCGGGCTTCCATTTAACCATGCGTAACTTGTGACAGAAGTACGGCTAAATAGTCGTAGTCTGATGCATCCCTTACCGCTGTGCTACAATCAACATAACACAAAATAAGAAACTTCAAGTAACGTAGTGCGCACATAGTTCACCTACATACAATTCGCGCTTATGTGATCTTGACAGATACGAAAAAGTGTCATTGTGGCAAAAGTAATTGAAGAAAATGGATAACTTCGAAGTAATTTTGAATTTTTATGTTTTTGACAATGCGTTAAAATTTTGTTTGATGAAAGTCGTCAACGGCGTAGAAAAAATATTAAATTAAATTTCAATACCAGAGTGGAATTGTGCTTAACAGGTGAGAACACCTGTTTTCTGCATAATTCCTCACAGCTGGATAAAATTTTACACACCCTTTCAAATGGCGAACAACAATGTATCATTGTCACTTAAAGTAAACAATGTATTTGTCATACTGACATAAAAAGTTCGTTCGATTTCAACTTTTCATGTTGCGTATGTTATTCTTATGTCCAATGTACTCAATGCCCCATAAAATGTTCGGGTTCAACCTTTTTGACATTTGCATTATGTCTGGTTATGTTGATTGTAGCCACTGCCTCCTTAAACCTGGCCGTCTCGCTCTGCAATTTCTGTGACATGACCTCATACAAAAGTAAAACTGACAACTCCTGACAGTTAATGCAGTTCCAAACAATTAGACGTCAAAATAACTGTCATTGTTATTCGAACGAGCTCAAGCTGTATCTCTTGTATATCGCGAGGAAGGAATTTCGTTACTCAACAAAATCGTTCGCGAGCAAAAAATTGCCGAGAATGACGAAGAGCTTATTCGTGTCAAGGAACAAGGCATTCTGTAATTAGGTGAATTGTACAAACAAGAAGGAAAGGCCAAGGAGCTAGCAGCTTTGATCAAAGGGACGAGACCGTTTCTTAGCCTGATTAGCAAAGCGAAGGCCGCCAAGTTAGTGCAGCCGTTAGTGGATTTGTTTTTAGACTTGGAAACTGGTACTGGTATCGAGGTTCAACTTTGTAAAGTATGTATAGAAAGGGCGAAGCAAGAGAAACGAACATTCTTAAGACAATCGCTGGAAGCTCGATTAATTGCTTTATTTTTCGATACTGAATTGTATTCAGAAGCGCTAGCACTGGGGTCACAGCTGCTGAAAGAATCAAAAAAGTTGGCCGACAAAAATTTGCTCGTAGAAGTTCAACTTCTTGAAAGTAAGATCTATCATGCTCTAAGCAATTTGCCAAAAGCGCGTGCTGCCCTGACCTCGGCACGTACCACGGCAAATGCTATCTACTGTCCGCCTAAGATGCAGGGGGCTTCAGATTTGCAATCGGGCATCCTACATGCGGCAGATGAGAGGGACTTCAACACAGCTTTTTCATATTTTTATAAAGCATTCGAAGGTTTTGACAGTGTCGAATGTAACAGAGCATTAACCGCACTCAAATATATGTTACTCTGCAAAATAATGCTGGGAAGGCGGAAGATGTAAATCAAATTGTTAGTGGAAAGCTGGTAAGGATGTTGATTTAAAGTTGGTTGCATAGAAATTAATATTTTTTATTTATTATGCTATCACGTATTCAGGACGAGACATTGACGCAACGAAATCCGTCGCGCAAGCATCTCACAAAAGATCTCTAGCTGATTTTCAGGAGACGCTAAGGAATATCGAAAAGAGCTGGAGGAAGATGAAATTGTCAAAGCACATCTAGGTATATTGTATGATACAATGCTGGAACAAAATTTATGTAGAATCATTGAGCCATATTCTCGAGTGCAGGTATGAAGAAAACTTTTCTACATGTTTATTTATAGCCTAGTGTTTGGTTTCTATAGGGTGCCAAAATATTTTCATAGCATAAAGTGTACATCAATTTTCAGTTATGTGCTTACGGAAGTAATATCCACTTTTATATTGACCAGCGTCTGTAGCTTTTGTTTCATTCTGACTGGCTGAAACTGATAAATCGTAAAGAGGAAGTGGTACATACCGATTTTTTTAAGCACCTCCATTTCTCACCACAATCTTCACTCATTATTTGTTCCACAACTCTCGTCCGCTTTCTGAAGTGTGCTTCTCAGACAATGTTCAATAAATCGGTATCGTGCATATTTAGTCAAATTCGTGATCAGGTCTCAGAGATAAAAAAAACCGCATAACACGAAACTAAAAAACTCTGAGTAACTGTCTCTTCAAGTATCTCGCCGATAGGGTCAAAAATGCCCTAAAATACTGTACTGAAAAATCCATGTCCACGCTTCAATCAGTGTTCATCAGATGATCCCTGTCTTTTCTTAAACACCAATAGTGAGTTTGCATCCTTAACCATGTCTGGAAGATTGTTATATGTACTCCTACACAGAGCATCGGTCTTTAGACGATAGGTTCTGAAAAAAGGCATTACGAATTAATTTGCATTCCTCGCACGTCAAAGTCAAACGCGCTTTATTCAATACTAATCGCCATAAATTTTCAAAGAATATAAAGCGAATTCCAAACAATAAAAAAAAAAATTAAACTTTTTTTAGTACCTCCTCTCCCTACCACTCTCTCCATCACTCTTTCTTCGTCGCACAAAGCTCGTGATTCACATGGCCTCGCTTTGACCTTTGTGTCACCCAGACAATGTTTAATTCATCGGTATAAGGGGGCACACAAAATAATGTGAACTGATCCTTTTTATGAACATCTAGCCCAAAAATCATGATCAGCTCTCAGAGATAAAAAAAATTCAATATAATACGACGCATTCAAAAAAAAAGCTCTGAGTAGCAGCTCCACGCTTCAATAAGTCCTTAGTCTTTTCTTAATTACCAAAAGAAAGTTTGCTTTCTGAACCATTTCTGGTAGATTGTTATATATACGCAGAGCATCATTCGTTGCATCGTTCTCTAGACAATCCGTTCCGGCAAAAGGTATTATGAATTGATCTGCATTCCTCGTATTATATGGGTTGATCTGTGATACCTTAATTAATGGTGTTCATTCCGATCCATTAGCTTTTAAATTGTTGTAAATAAACATAGCTTTCTCCACTATAATGATTTGACTAAAAGTTAATGATTTTGCTAATTGGTAAACCAAACGAGTTCGAGTAAGCATTGGCAGTTTCAGAATGTTTTTATATGCTTTGTTCAGCAGCCTGGATATACTATTAAGATGTTGCTTTGCCGATTGACTCCAAATAAGTACTCCATATTGTTACTTCGTTAGCACAAATGCATTTAGAACAAGTTTCAACAAGCCTATTATTGGGGCTAATTCCCTCCTTAAGCTATTTATCATACGACGGCTCATGATAAGACCAAGATATTTCATTTCCAGCACTCTTTGCAATTTTTCGCCGTTAATATTTAGGTCGACATCTATGTCTCCTTTGTTCTTCTGCTTAAAAACAATTTATTTTGTCTTTGTAGTGTTCAGTACTAGTTTGTCTTCGATTAACCACTGATGGAATTTTCCTAGATCTATGTTGATAGTGTTTTCAATGTTTTGTCTCGTCCTGAATAAAGTAGAACTGTGTCATCAGCATATAATGTGTGATATCCCGTCAGTCCATATGTATTTAGACTATTTGTGTATAGCAGGAACAAAGTTAGGCCAAGTAGTGAACCTTGGGGAACTCTTGTTTTCGTAGGTGCTCGATCGCTAAGGACATTGTTGATTAAAGTTCTCTGTGATCTTCTTTCCAAGTAACTCTTAAACAACTGCTTAGGACTACCCTGAATACCATACGATTCAAGTTTACGAAGCAAGAGTTCATGATCAACTGTATCGAATGCTTTTTTCAAATTCACAAAAATGCCGATGACATAACCACCTCTGTCAAGTCCTAGATTGATGAAACGTGTGGCAGAATCGAGGGCATCCAAAGTGCTCTTGTTCTTTTGATAACCAAACTGATATTGGCTTACAATAGAGTTTTCAACTAAGAATGATGTCAATCGATTGTTTAGTATTTTTTCAAATATCTTACTAAATCCCGTCAGCAGCGTAATCGGGCTATAGTTATTCGGGTCGAGATGATCACCACCCTTAAATATAGAAACTATTTTTGCAAGTTTATATGTTGAATTGGTTAATTAATTGCTAATTTAATTATTTGCAGTCCGAGAATCCTGCTGTCAGAACATTCCAAAAACTCCTCGTTAAGCAATCGGCTTTTCCGATGCAGAGGAAATACTCGATCGAATGAAGCATTGGAAATAAAGTAGACGCTTGCCGATCGGAAACCAAAATAATGAGACATCGATGTCGAACTAAATATTAACGGCGAAAAATTGTAAAGAGTGCTAAAAATGAAATATCTTGGTCTTATCATAGACCATTATATGGCCTAGTTGCCACACATAAATAGCTTAAGGAGGCATTTAGCCCCAATAATAGGCTTGTTAAGAAGATGAGTCTTTTCCAATGCACGTTAAGAAACTTGTTCGAAATGCGTTTATCCTGACGAAATTACATTATAGAGCACTTATTTGGCGTCAATGAGCAAAGCAACATTTAAATAGTATATCCAAGCCGCTGACCAAATCGAAGCTAGTAATATTGAATTAGTTGTCTTTTTTCATATGTTCATCATGTTGTGTCATCATGTTCAAGATCGTCAAAACTGAATACAATATTTTATTTGCGAGCTGTATTCGTCGGCGTATTTTTTCTCTTTCATTAGCGTTCTCGTTATTTTGGTGCCTAGATACACAAGTTCGCCCACATTTTCACTAGTGTATTCGCCAAGTGCAATATTTTGTGTACTTTAGGTATTTTTCCTCGACTGCGTAATGAGCTTTATCTTATTCGCATTGATTTGTAGCCCTACTAGTTTTGCTTCGCTGTCGAGTTTTGGGAAAAGTTCTTTGGCAGTTGCTAGCGACTGTAACAAAATGTTGCTATCATCTGCATAGGCTACCACTTGGCTTAACTTGTATAAAAGCGCACATCTTGTATGGAGAGGTAGCTTTCTAAGCCAGGGCCAAATTGAATAGCAATGGGTCCAGCCCATCTCCCTGCTTTAGTCCGCTTTTGGTGTCAAAGGCGTCGGTGAGTTGGTTATTAAGACTTGGGAGGTTGTCCACGTCATTCTCATAAGATGGACTGATTTGGCTAGGTTGCCAAAGCAAAGCATTATTTAGTACAGCACGTTACGATTAATGCTTTCTCATGCTTGCTTTTCAATCTAGCTACATACGAAAAGACAGCAAGTTTAATAGGAGTTTTTAACATGAAGTTATCCAGAACAGAAATACAAGCGATAACAGATTTAGCTTTTATAGATAAAGATAATTATCGCAGACTGTTTATCCACCTAGAAACTCTTAAGTAACTTCAATAGTTAAATTAAGATAGAGTTGTCTGTTAACCTACCGAAAACTTAAAATCTAAATGACTTTCAATAAGATAATATTTCTGATCTGCTTCCCAAACTAGCTTAGATGCATATCCTTTTTCCTCTAACTCCACAGAAATTCTCAATCCCTTCTTAAATTAGTTTGAATAATATTTATTTAATACTTGCTTTATAAATTTTTTAACACCATTACAGCATCCGTGGTAAAAAACAGACGTTTTATAATCAAGATTCAAAAATATTCAATGAGATTGATTCATTGTCAGCAGCGCAACACACCAAATCGGGATTTAGCATCCACTAGCCATCTCGAATCATCACGGTTCTACGTCCATTCTCATTGTTATTGCATTAACATCTATAAAAAAAATTGTAAATTGATGTCATCAGCCTTGATAAACTATAAAATATATTGAAACATATAGTTTAATGATTTTATTTAAAATTTATTTTATTTTCAATTAAGCTATAATGAAAAGCAGATCAAGCTACAAAGGTATTTTTAAAATAACGGCAAGGAAAACGTGCACTTCCAGTTCTTGTTGAGCCGGGCTGTAGTGCTAACAAGAAGAAGAATAGCGAAATGGCCAAGTATTGATTTATGGAACGATATAGAACGAGGAAAGTCACATTTCTAGACAACCAAACGAGGAATAAACTTGCCGTAGAAAGCATGCGCGCAGTTAATCTTTAAAAAATGTATTGTTGACAGAACGGAAAAATTTTGTTGGGCTCCTCTGCAGATATATGAAATCGAAAGACATTTTAATGCTCGCGTCAATCGGCTTGATTCCAATTTATGAAAACAAAATTATGAGCGATGGGTTACATGGTTCATTAAAACACCCGTGATTAGATGCTAGCATTTATGCCTTTTTCCTGCAAAAGTTCACAATATCTATTGATTTTTAGGATTGCATGTTACAAAAGAACGAGATTTGAATTAAAATTAATTAAATTGATTACAGATACTGCCAGTTCTATTGGAAATCAACTTTAAGTAGGAATAAGTAGAAAAATCAGCTTTTAGGATGAATTGAAGAAAGTTGCTCGTATTAAACATACATCGTATGGTAATTATCTACGCCCATAAGCATAACATTTGCTGTAAAGGTAGTTCTTTCCGAAAAATTTTCTGTATAGGCTTAGCAGTTTAAGGATTTCCTGAAACGTTTTATTATAAGGAATGTATGACTAAAACCTTATTGTTGTCTGTTTCATAATTAGAATAAGCAAGGAGATAGGGATCAAGCAAAAATCGTGGAACCTGATCAAAATTAAAAATATCTTTGTGTATCCTCTGATAGGCTCAAAATCGATGACACGAAATTTTTAAGCTTATATTCAATAATTTGCTATTGAAAAGCAATGATAATTATCACAATGTGTAATTGAATTTGGGACTGTTTGAACTTTGAGTTAATACCTACCATAGCCGAATTGAGAATTAGAAGAAACAAACACGATACTTGGCAAAAAATATGCGTAAAGTATTTAATCCATTTTGGTAATTTATCGATGTTTCATTCAATAATTCATAAATAAGTAAATAACTCACCTGTTAAATAGCCTCTAACGTTTGTATCCGTTATGAATAAGTCATGCTTCTGATCTTTAAAGTCTGCCCCCACTGAATGTTTCAATAAAATTTGCGATGCATGATCACCATAATTTAAATTGTGTGTCATCGCCTTGAGCACAGCTACAACTTGTGCCTTCACCACAGAAGGACTGTCTACATACTCCATACGACTTTCAAGCAAATTTAACAGGAATGGTATTAGATTACTTTCTAAAGACTGGCTAATCAATAAATCCTACAATTAACGCAATAACAGTTAGAGGTAAGCTTTTTTATCGAATCATTACACTCACATGTTGGTATTTCAACAAACGGCTTAACATTTCACACACTTTTTCTATCAGTGGCTTGTTATTTTCCATACACCGTTTAAAAGGCAAGATACATTCAGTTTGCGACACTGCTGTCACGCAGTACTAAAATAAAATACATGTTTATCGAAAATCAATTAAATTCTGGCAAATTGATCTTACCTCTGAAAGTGCTGACGATGTATATTTTGGTTGTACGTTAAGTAAATTGAAGAGTTTTGGTATGTGACCCCAAACTGGAATGTCATCTGCTAAATTGTGCTGCGCTCTTAATAATTTGACTAATGCAAAAGATGCTAACTCCAATGCATCTTTCTAAAAATATTGAAGAGTACGTTATGAAGATTCCAGAAGACCATTTACCGGTGATTTAAAAAATTAATTAACTTACATCCAGCGAATTTTTGTTGATAAGGTTTACAACGAAGTCCAGTAAATCTGATAAGAATAACTTCGGCTTGCGCAGAGTCCAAGCTGGATTACTAACAAACAGCCGCAAATAAACGCCAGGTACAATCACCTCATTGAGCATAATATCTTTAAGAATATCTGGGACTTTCCACCAAATTTTTGGATTTTATTTCTGTGTTTTACAAAAACTGCATTTATACGTAAATATACATTATATTGGCTATTTAAAAACTTTACGCAATCTCTGTTAGCTTACCCATCGCACATATCAGCAACAACATCTCATACTTTTGTTCTAGTCTTGACATTCCAAATTAATTCTGGATGCTCGTGAATTGATTCGAATAATTGGACGGAAGTTGTCGGAGATTCGATCATTGCATCGACGAATAATGGAGGTAGAAATTTGCAAACTGTTATGCGAACCTTCAGAATTTTATGCAATATTAGCTTTCTATCATTTTGTATATGCTATAATTTTCCTACCTTAGGTCCGCTTAAACGGTCAGCGGTCATTTTAGCTAGAATTCCTGCACAAAGTTCTCGCATTTGAGGATTTCTTGAATTACAGAACATGTCCAGTAGATATATCACAGCACCTAAACAGGAAGTAAATATTTTATAATTGTTTGCCAAGAATTCACTTTACCTTTATTTTGAGCTTCTTTTATCATCTTTTGTGAATTCAGAAGCCCTGAAAGTGTTTCCAGTACTTTTATTTGTTGATCTCTTAAATCAGGTTCTTTTAGCGCAACAAAATAGCTTCCCTGTATTTCGCACGCTGCTATCTCGCTTACACATATTCCTTATTGCGGGAAACCAATGCGACTACTTCTAGTGCAAGCGATTTAACTGTAGCATTCTGTAATGTGTAAAGTTGATAATTTACTGAAAGGAATCAATACTAATATTACATGATATTAGATATTATAAAACGTTTTTAAGCCTACCACACTGTTTCCGGATTCTGTCTAGTATTCAGTCTAGGATGAAATATTAAAAATGGTCCTTAACGAGCACTGATAAAGGAGAAATGACTTTCGAACAATGTTCATAAACGAAGTTTCATCGATCTGAAATTGAATGAGGTTCAGGTTAATGTTGACTAAAATATGTATAAAATACTTAATTAACTGTTTTGCAACTTCCTACACGACCATGCGACTCACAAAAATAATTCAGGCTATCCTGCTGAACTATTTTTCAGGCAACAAATTACCGCCAATAACGATTGCTCCCACAATTTGACAATAATCTGACACTTATTGGAGAAATGTCACGGGAGCTGATAAAAATAGCAAAAAAGTAATGACGTCATTGATGAAACAGCTGACTGTCAGTTTACCTTTTCACTGCATTATCAAACCTAGCAAGATGGCCAGGTTAAAGCACTGCCTCCTTAAACCACTGCCTCCTTAAACCTGGCCATCTTGCTAGGTTTGATAATGCAGTGAAAAGGTAAACTGACAATCAGCTGTTTCATCAATGACGTCGCTAAAATGAAAATCTTGAATATTTTTAGAAAGATGCATTGGAATTAGCATCTTTTGCACTCGTCGAATTATTAAGAGCGCAGCACAATTTAGCAGATGACATTCCAGTTTGGGGTCACATACCAAAACTCTTCAATTTAGCTAACGTACAACCAAAATATACATCGTCAGTATTACATCAATTAGCACTTTCAGAGGTAAGATCAATTTGCCAGAATTTAATTGATTTTAGATAAACATGTATTTTATTTTAGTACTGCGTGACAGCAGTGTCGCAAACTGAATGTATCTTGCCTTTAAAACGGTTTTTGGAAAATAACAAGCCACTGATAGAAAAAGTGTGTGAAATGTTAAGCCGTTTGTTTAAATACCAACATGTGAGTGTAATGATTCGATAAAAAAGCTTACCTCTAACTGTTATTGCGTTAATTGTAGGATTTATTGATTAACCAGTCTTTAGAAAGTAATCTGATACCATTCCTGTTAAATTTGCTTGAAAGTCGTATAGAGTATGTCGACAGTCCTCCTCCGGTGAAGGCACAAGTTGTAGCTGCGCTCAAGGTGATGACACAATATTTAAATTATGGTGATCATGTATCGCAAATTTTATTGAAACATCCAGTGTGGGCAGACTTTAAAGATCAGAAGCATGACTTATTCATAACGGATACAAACGTTAGAGGCTATTTAACAGGTGAGTTATTTACTTATTTATGAATTATTGAATGAAACATCGATAAATTACCAAAATGGATTAAATACTTTACGCATATTTTTTGCCAAGTATCGTGTTTGTTTCTTCTAATTCTCAATTCGGCTATGGTAGGTATTAACTCAAAGTTCAAACAGTCCCAAATTCAATTACACATTGTGATAATTATCATTGCTTTTCAATGGCAAATTATTGAATATAAGCTTAAAAATTTCGTGTCATCGATTTTGAGCCTATCAGAGGATACACAAAGATATTTTTAATTTTGATCAGGTTCCACGATTTTTGCTTGATCCCTATCTCCTTGCTTATTCTAATTATGAAACGGACAACAATAAGGTTTTAGTCATACATTCCTTATAATGAAACGTTTCAGGAAATCCTTAAACTGCTAAGCCTATACAGAAAATTTTTGGAAAGAGCTATCTTTACAGCAAATGTTATGCTTATGGGCATAGATAATTAGCAAATCGATGTATGTTTAATACGAGCAACTTTCTTCAATTCATCCTAAAAGCTGATTTTTCTACTTATTCCTACTTAAAGTTGATTTCCAATAGAACTGGCAGTATCTGTAAGCAATTTAATTAATTTTAATTCAAATCTCGTTCTTTTGTAACATGCAATCCTAAACATCAATAGATATTGTGAACCTTTGCAGGAAAAAGGCATAAATGCTAGCATCTAATCACGGGTGTTTTAATGAACCATGTAACCCATCGCTCATAATTTTGTTTTCATAAATTGGAATCAAGCCGATTGACGTGAGCATTAAAATGTCTTTCGATTTCATATATCTGCAGAGGAGCCCGACAAAATGATTGCGTTGTCAACAATACATTTTTTAAAGATTAACTGCGCGCTTGCTTTCTACGGCAAGTTTATTCCTCGTTTGGTTGTCTAGAAATGTGACTTTCCTCGTTCTATATCGTTCCATAAATCAATACTTGGCCATTTCGCTATTCTTCTTCTTGTTAGCACTACAGCCCGGCTCAACAAGAACTGGAAGTGCACGTTTTCCTTGCCGTTATTTTAAAAATACCTTTGTAGCTTGATCTGCTTTTCATTATAGCTTAATTGAAAATAAAATAAATTTTAAATAAAATCATTAAACTATATGTTTCAATATATTTTATAGTTTATCAAGGCTGATGACATCAATTTACAAATTTTTTTATAGATGTTAATGCAATAACAATGAGAATGGACGTAGAACCGTGATGATTCGAGATGGCTAGTGGATGCTAAATCCCGATTTGGTGTGTCGCGCTGCTGACAATGAATCAATCTCACGTCTGTTTTTTACCACGGATGCTGTAATGATGTTAAAAAATTTATAAAGCAAGAATTAAATAAATATTATTCAAACTTTTTTAAGAAGGGATCGAGGATTTCTGTGGATTTAGAGGAAAAAGATATGCATCTAAGCTAGTTTGGGAAGCAGATCAGAAATATTATCTTATTGAAAGTCATTTAGATTTTAAGTTTTCGGTAGATTAACAGACAACTCTATCTTAATTTAACTATTGAAGTTACTTAAGAGTTTCTAGGTGGATAAACAGTCTGCGATAATTATCTTTATCTATAAAAGCTAAATCTGTTATCGCTTGTATTTCTGTTCTGGATAACTTCATGTTAAAAACTCCTATTAAACTTGCTGTCTTTTCGTATGTAGCTAGATTGAAAAGCAAGCATGAGAAAGTATTGATCGTAACGTGCTGTACTAAATAATGCTTTGCTTTGGCAACCTAGCCAAATTAGTCCATCTTATGAGAATGACGTGGACAACCTCCCAAGTCTTAATAACCAACTCACCGACGCCTTTGACAGCAAAAGCGGACTAAAGCAGGGAGATGGGCTGGACCCATTGCTATTCAATTTGGCTCTGACTAAGAAAGCTACCTGTCCATACAAGATGTGTGCTTTTATACAAGTTAAGCCAAGTGGTAGCCTATGCAGATGATAGCAACATTTTGTTACGGTCGCTAGCAACTGCCAAAGAACTTTTCATGAAACCCGACAGCGAAGCAAAACTAGTAGGGCTACAAATCAATGCGAATAAGACAAAGCTCATTACGCAGTCAAGGAAAAATACCTAAAGTACACAAAATATCGCACTTGGCGAATACACTAGTGAAAATGTGGGCGAACTTGTGTATCTAGGCACCAAAATAATGAGAACGCTAATGAAAGAGAAGAAATACGCCGACGAATACAGCTCGCAAATAAAATATTGTATTCAGTTTTGACGATCTTGAACATGATGACACAACGTGATGAACATATGGAAAAAACAACTAATTCAATATTACTAGCTTCGATTTGGTCAGCAGGTTTGATATACTATTTAAATGTTGCTTTGCTCATTGACGCCAAATAAGTGCTCTATAATGTAATTTCGTTAGGATAAATGCATTTCGAACAAGTTTCTTAACGTGCATTGGAAAAGACTCATCTTCTTAACAAGCCTATTATTGGGGCTAATTGCCTCCTTAAGCTATTTATGTGTGGCAACTAGGTCATATAATGGTCTATGATAAGACCAAGATATTTCATTTTTAGCACTCTTTACAATTTTTCGCCGTTAATATTTAGTTCGACATCGATGTCTCATTATTTTGGTTTCCGATCGGCAAGCGTCTACTTTATTTCCAATGCTTCATTCGATCGAGTATTTCCTCTGCATCGGAAAAGCCGATTGCTTAACGAGAAGTTTTTGGAATGTTCTGACAGCAGGATTCTCGGACTGCAAATAATTAAATTAGCAATTAATTAACCAATTCAACATATAAACTTGCAAAAATAGTTCCTATATTTAAGGGTGGTGATCATCTCGACCCGAATAACTATAGCCCGATTACGCTGCTGACGGGATTTAGTAAGATATTTGAAAAAATACTAAACAATCGATTGACATCATTCTTAGTTGAAAACTCTATTGTAAGCCAATATCAGTTTGGTTATCAAAAGAACAAGAGCACTTTGGATGCCCTACATTCTGCCACACGTTTCATCAATCTAGGACTTGACAGAGGTGATTATGTCATCGGCATTTTTGTGAATTTGAAAAAAGCATTTGATACAGTTGATCATGAACTCTTGCTTCGTAAACTTGAATCGTATGGTATTCAGGGTAGTCCTAAGCAATTGTTTAAGAGTTACTTGGAAAGAAGATCACAGAGAACTTTAATCAAAAATGTCCTTAGCGATCGAGCACCTACGAAAACAGGAGTTCCCCAAGGCTCACTACTTGGCCCAACGTTGTTCCTTCTATACACAAATAGTCTAAATACATGTGGACTGACGAGATATCACACATTATATGCTGATGACACAGTTCTACTTTATTCAGGACAAGACAAAACATTGAAAACACTATCAACCTGGATCTTGGAAAATTCCATCAGTGGTTAATCGAAGACAAACTAGTACTGAACACTACAAAGACAAAATAAATTGTTTTTAAACAGAAGAACAAAGGAGACATAGATGTCGACCTAAATATTAACGGCGAAAAATTGCAAAGAGTGCTGGAAATGAAATATCTTGGTCTTATCATGGACCGTCGTATGATAAATAGCTTAAGGAGGGAATTAGCCCCAATAATAGGCTTGTTGAAACTTGTTCTAAATGCATTTGTGCTAACGAAGTTACAATATGGAGTACTTTTTTGGAGTCAATCGGCAAAGCAGCATCTTAATAGTATATCCAGGCTGCTGAACAAAGCATATAAAAACATTCTGAAACTGCCAATGCTTACTCGAACTCGTTTGGTTTACCAATTAGCAAAATCATTAACTTTTAGTCAAATCATTAAAATGGATAAAGCTATGTTTATTTACAGCAATTTAAAAACTAATGGATCGGAATGAACACCATTAATTAAGGTATCACAGTTCAACCCATATAGTGCGAGGAATGCAGATCAATTCATAATACCTTTTGCCGGAACGGATTGTCTAGAGAACGATGCAACGAATGATGCTCTGCGTATATATAACAATCTACCAGAAATGGTTCAGAAAGCATACTCTCTTTTGGTGTTTAAGAAAATACTAAGGACTGATTGAAGAGTGGACCTGTTACTCAGAGCTTTTTTTTTGAATGCGTCGTATTATATTGAATTTTTTTTATCTCTGAGAGCTGATCATGATTTTTGGGCTAGATGTTCATAAAAAGGATCAGTTCACATTATTTTGTGTGCCCCCTTATACCGATGAATTAAACATTGTCTGGGTGGCACAAAGGTCGAAGCGAGGTCATGTGAACGCAGATCACACGAGCGTTGTGCGACGCAGAAAGAGTGATGGAGAGAGTGGTAGGGAGTGGAGGTACTAAAAAAAAAGTTTAATTTTTTTTTTATTGTTAGGAGTTTGCTTTATATTCTTTGAAAATTTATGGCGATAAGTATTGAATAAAGCACGTTTGACTTTGACGTGCGAGGAATGCAAATTAATTCGTAATGCCTTTTTTCAGAACCTATCGTCTAAAGAACGATGCTCTGTGTAGGAGTACATAAAACAATCTTCCAGGGATGGTTAAGGATGCAAACTCACTATTGGTATTTAAGTATAGACAGTGATTATCTGAAGAACACTGATTGAAGCGTGGACATGGATTTTTCAGTACAGTATTTTAGGGAATTTTTGACCCTATCGGCGAGATACTTGAAGAGACAGTTACTCAGAATTTTTTTAGTTTCGTGTTATGCGGTTTTTTTTTTATCTCTGAGACCTTATCACGAATTTGACTAAATATGCACGAAAGGATAGATTCATTTTATTTTGTGTGCTCCTTTATACCGATTTATTGAACATTGCCTGAGAAGCACACTTCAGAAAGCGGACGAGAGTTGTGGAACAAAGAATGAGTGAAGATTGTGGTGAGAAATGGAGGTGCTTAAAAAAATCGGTATGTACCACTTCCTCTTTACGATTTATCAGTTTCAGCCAGTCAGAATGAAACAAAAGCTACAGACGCTGGTCAATATAAAAGTGGATATTACTTCCGTAAGCATATAACTGAAAATCGATGTACACTTTATGCTATGAAAATAATTTGGCACCCTATAGAAACCAAACACTAGGCTATAAATAAACATGTAGAAAAGATTTCTTCATACCTGCACTCGAGAATATGGCTCAATGATTCTACATAAATTTTGTTCCAGCATTCTATCAGACAATGTACCTAGATGTGCTTTGACAATTACACCTTCCTCCAGCTCTTTTCGATATTCCTTGAGCGTGTCCTGAAAATCAGCTAGAGATCTTTTGTGAGATGCTTGCGCGACGGATTTCGTTGCGTCGATGTCTCGTCCTGAATACGTGATAACATAATAAATAAAAAATATTAATTTCTATGCAATCAACTTTAAATCAACATCCTTACCAGCTTTCCACTAACAATTTGATTTACATCTTCCGCCTTTCCCAGCATTATTTTGCAGAGTAACATATATTTGAGTGCGGTTAATGCTCTGTTACATTCAACACTGTCAAAACCTTCGAATGCTTTATAAAAATATGAAAAAGCTGTTTTGAAGTCCCTCTCATCTGCCGCATGTAGGATGCCCGATTGCAAATCTGAAGCCCCCTGCATCTTAGGCGGACAGTAGATAGCATTTGCCGTGGTACGTGCCGAGGTCAGGGCAGCACGCGCTTTTGGCAAATTGCTTAGAGCATGATAGATCTTACTTTCAAGAAGTTGAACTTCTACGAGCAAATTTTTGTCGGCCAACTTTTTTGATTCTTTCAGCAGCTGTGACCCCAGCGCTAGCGCTTCTGAATACAATCCAGTATCGAAAAATAAAGCAATTAATCGAGCTTCCAGCGATTGTCTTAAGAATGTTCGTTTCTCTTGCTTCGCCCTTTCTATACATACTTTACAAAGTTGAACCTCGATACCAGTACCAGTTTCCAAGTCTAAAAACAAATCCACTAACGGCCGCACTAACTTGGCGGCCTTCGCTTTGCTAATCAGGCTAAGAAACGGCCTCGTCACTTTGATCAAAGCTGCTAGCTTCTTGGCCTTTCCTTCTTGTTTGTACAATTCACCTAATTACAGAATGCCTTGTTCCTTGACACGAATAAGCTCTTCGTCATTCTCGGCAATTTCTTGCTCGCGAACAATTTTGTTGAGTAACGAAATTCCTTCCTCGCGATTTACAAGAGATACAGCTTGAGCTCGTTCGAATAACAATGACAGTTATTTTGACGTCTAATTGTTTGGAACTGCATTAACTGTCAGGAGTTGTCAGTTTTACTTTTGTATGAGGTCATGTCACAGAAATTGCAGAGCAAGACGGCCAGGTTTAAGTACTGCCTCCTTAAACCTGGCCGTCTTGCTCTGCAATTTCTGTGACATGACGTCATATAAAAGTAAAACTGACAACTCCTGACAGTTAATGCAGTTCCAAACAAATAGACGTCAAATTTCCTGTCAAACAGTAGGTCAATTTGCAAACTGAATCGAAATTTGCACGCAGAAATGGTGTAAAACATACGAAGTCGTGCACTACTATACGCAACACAGGAAGAAGAGTTGCTGGGAGCGTTAAGAGTGTGAGTATTGTACTTTGCGTATATGTTTAATTAGTTAATTAATTGCAAATTTAATTATTTGCAGTCCGAAACATTTCAAGTCGTAACATTTCAATAGCTCGATAAGAATCTGGCCGTGTTCTATCCAGCTCGTACATCTAAGGAGCACCTTAACCACAATAGTCTCGTTGCTGCCTGATCAGACAGTTAAATCAATTTCTATTGAATTGGTGCAGTAGGTTTATGGGTTAGAGCACTCTTTTATAGAATGGTTACCGCTGCGCCGATTGCGTTCAAATTTTGTATTCCAGAGCACTTTTTAATTCTAAACCCGATAAGGTGAGGAAAACTCCGATCCAAGACCTTTTTCAATATAATTTTATTAATTTTAGCATCGAACTAAACGATGAGAAGCTCTACATTTATTCGTCAATTGGCCACCTACACATTTATTCAATTGTGGTCAGATGTTGTCATATAACACAATTGAAGAAAATAACTTCTAAAAACTAGAGAGGTGCCCTTGTCAAGAATAGAAGGGTGCTCTTTCAAAGAATAGAAGGTTGCCTTTCCAAAAAATAGAAGGGTAAACTTCTAAAGAATAGAAGGGCACCCTTCTATTCTCAAGAGGAGCACCTTTCTATTCTATAGAAGAGTACTCTTCAAATGAATAGAAAGGTATCATAAAGGATAGAAGGGTACCCTACTATAGAGTCGAAGGAAGAATACAAGAATGCTTCCCTAGAGAATAGAAGGATGCCCTTCTATAGAATACAGAATAAAAGGGTACCCTTTTAGAGAATAGGAGGCTGCTCTTCTAGAACCCGTCCTTGCACAATATATTACAGCAGCACCGGGGACTTGTCATTTCAAATATTATAATTTAATGCCTTAAATTCCACCAAAATGTTGTTGAAATACAATTTTCATCCAGTTATTTACTTCAATTGTGTTATATGACAACATCTGATCACAATTGAATAAATGCGTGGGTTGTCAATTGACGAATAAACGTAGTGCTTCTCATCGGTCAGTTCCATACAAAAATTAATAAAATTATATTGGAAAAGATTTTGAATCGGATTTTTCCTCACCTTTTCGGTTTAAGAATTAAAAAGTGCTCCGGAATACAAAATTTGAACGCAATCGCTGCAGCGGCAACCATTCGACATAAGAGTGCTCCAACCAGTTTATGTTCGTAAAAAAAATTAGCATTTAAACCTATTAAATTTTATAGGAGGCTGTATTTTGAGAAGCAGGTATCACCCTCAAGCGAAAATGCGCGTCCATAAAGACGGGCAAAGGTAAATCAATTTACATTATGTAATTCGTATGTGAACAACAGATGTTCTTCTGATTTAGGAAAAACAGGAAAACCAAAAGTGGAGTTCGATAGACGGAGGACACCTACAAAAATTTTGCAAGCTGACGTGAAAGGTAATTGTTTTACATTTTTTGCTAAAAAATTGTATATCAAGTGTAAGGTGAAGTTCCTTAATTTGATCCAACAAGTGTAAATCAAGCACCCAGAATTTAAAGTTACGCGGGTTGTTTAAATTTGAAACTTGAGTAGTTCCTAAGTCAATCAGCGCCGTTTCCCAAGTTGCGCGTATTGATTATTGATTCAGTGAAGTGTGTTTTCGGTTTCGTACGGCTTTAAGTTCCCTGGTTCTATTAGAGTTTGATACCATTCGACAGGATTTGGTGTATATAAAACTTGTTCATTATAAACGCTAACTGAAAGAGTCTTTAGCTTTTGATAAAATTAAGCATACATCACTTAACGTATTCACATTGAACTTCTAAAGTGTAAAAACCACAATATTTGAAATTTTCCTAACATAAGCGCTATTTTAAAAAGTGATATGTTTTTGATTTTTTATAGGCACCTGATACACGTTTAAGGTGGTGATCGATTGGTTGAGCAATTTAAAGATAAGTAGAACATTTACCACATTAATTTATAACTTTCCTGCTTTTTTGTTAATTTTGTAGGAATGGTGAAGTTTTGCTCTGTAGAGAGCTGCCGAAGATCAGCAAATGGAGTGCCATCAAAGCACTTCTTTCTGCTGCCCCAAGAAGGCCAACTCCGGCAACAATGGCTGGCAGCGGCGGAACATGCCCAGGAGTATCTTCCGGACCACAGCGCTATTTGTGAGCGGCATTTCAACGAAGAAGACCTCATAATGTTCGACTTAACCAGCTCAAACAATCGTAAGTTATTTTTAAATTAGATCATATTCTTTATCGGTATTTTTCGTAGTTTGTAAACTAAATTTAAAAAATCAAAATCGGTTCAGTCTTCTTAAGTGATTCGCGGTCGAAAATCAATAACGAAAAATTAAACTAGTGGGTAAAAAATGTTACAAAAAAATTAAAAACCAACATCGAAATGTTCTTAAAAGGGAGAAATAAATTTTATGGAATCGGTGCCAAGTCAGTTTTTCCCCGTGTATTCATTTCATTAAACATATTACAAATAAGTATGTCCAAACGAGGAAATTGATTTGGCACTGATTCTATGAAATTTATTTCACCCTCCTGAGGGCATTTCGAAGTCGAGTTTTAATTTATTTTTTTCACGCTTTTAGAGAGGAATTTACGACTATAAGAAAGTTTTCTAACTCAAGTCATCATTGCTTATCTGCTAAAGATTATTCATCCATATAAGGTGTGAAAATTATGAACCTTCCGAAAAAACTGATAATAGTAATCTAAATCTGAATCTATATACGTCCATTACTGCCATTTCTGAAGAAAATTTTTTATAAAAATACGTTCATGCTCATTTTTTCGACTGAAGTATCTTCTCTCATGGTATCGCTGCATTACTTTTCCGTTATTACTCATATCTGTCCCATATGGTAGTTCTCATAAGTAACTTCAATAATTGAAACCCAAACCTACATCATTGTTATGTAATGACATCGCGAAGTAACAAAAAGATCCTTTTTAACCATAACATTCATTTACGTTTATTCGATATTCGTTGCTGTCGTGGAAGCTTTCATGAAAATTATGTGCCAAAGTTTAATGAAAACGTAACTATGTACTAAACTTTTTTTATTGATTGCTCGACCCTTTTTTTATATCAATTTAATCTAAATGTATACGTTTATATGCTCTTCCTGAGACATAATTGTAACTCACCGGAACGGATCATGTTTCGTATAGCTCTGATGGCGCAAATTTTTTTTATCCATGACTATTTTTTTGATTGAGTTGCATAACTATTTATAACTTGAAAAATTGTTAAAGCGGAAAAATTGTTAGTACATGTTGAAACCACCTACAATTAACATTTTTCTTCTTTAATAATTTTTCAAATAAAAAAATATTAGTCCAACTCAATTAAAAAATATCTATGGACAAAAAATGTTTTCGCTATCGGAGCTACCAGAAATCTGATGCGTACCCGTGCGTTACAATTAAAGCACAGTGTAGAGGAAATAAACATAGATTAACATTAAGATGACGTAAAAAGTCTTGAGCGATCAATAAAAAAAGTTAGAGAAATTGTAACTGAATATAATTCGTAGTTACAAAAACATAGAGTCTGCATAAGAAGAATAATTGGAATGATTCTTTTACTTCTCAGCGTAGTGGTCGGCATCATCCGTGTGTGTCTATAGTCTGATGCCCTGAAGGGAATCGTAGGGAACACCTTCAACTAATTTTTTCTTCTTTAACTATTTTTCGAATAGAAAAATAATAATGCAACTCAATTAGAAATTAGCTACGGACAAAAAAAATTCATAAAATCAACTATGTAGTTCGCGGTTCCCGCCAGTCTTTAGTATAGGGATCACTAATTTTAACTTCCCGGGCAGATTATGTATAAAATTATATAGAAAGTAATGACTCAATTTTTAAATGGCGATTTACTTTATAATTCGCAGTCATTCAATCCTTATTATTGCCTTGGGGAAATTTCGCAAAACTTACGTTTAACATCTTCATCTAAGAATTTAAGCAGGATCTTATGTTTATTATCAGCCAGCCGGAGGACGAATGCTAAAGGGAAAAGTAATCATGAAACATATTATTTTTAATTTTTCGTTTCGGATGTTTGCAACGTTTTAAAATAGAAACAAGAAAAAAAATGAATTAGTTCCTTTCTCAGAGTAAATTAATTTTTTTCCTAAATCAGACAGCTGTTTCGGGACATTTAGCCTCTTTCTCAGTAATCTATCTAATGAATCCATCGAATTACTGGGGAAGAGGCTAGACAGGCCCCAAAACAGCTATCTGATATGGGGGAGAAAATATGCTCACCCTGAGAAAGCAATAAGTTGATTTTTTATTTCTTATTCTATAGTATATAATTACTGTAAATCATCTTCAATTATAGCATTTAAACTACATTTAGAAATAATTTATAGGTTGTTTCCAATAGAAAGGATTGAGTCGGTTAAAAATAAAAGCATATATTTTATATTTCGTCTGAAAGTATCCCAGCGTAAGATCAATTATCGCTCAAATTTTTTTAAACTGATAATTTTTTATGCGAAAATAAATATTACCAGCAATAAATTTGAACGACTTAGCTGTACTGTAGTATTAATTTTTTTTTTCGAACGAAACATTTGATCAGCAATTTTATGGCCATTCATATAAGAGAAGATAATTCCCAAGCAGAAGAACGATTATTTACGTCAGTAAAACAGTTGGCACTGTAATATAAAGATAGTAGCAAACGGTTATTATTACTATAAATGGTAATTTGGGTGGAACGTGATTTTGTTCACTTTCTACAGAGCCCTAAATTGTTATTCCAATGAATTCATTGAACATTTGGATAGTTTATCTCGAACACTAGAAAATTCGGTAACTGTAGCTTATGAGATATACTAAATAAGAATACATTGAAGATGGCACGGGCAAAGCTTTGCAATAAAAAAATGTTTTCAGTATTCAATTTAATATAATAATGAGTGGCAGCAGTACCCTCCTGCAAATTCAACATGTATTTATATACATATATGTACATATATTTTTTTCTCGTATATAGAAATTGTTGTTTCACTAAAGAGCAGGTGGATACTGAAGGCAAACGCTGTGCCGACGAAGTTTCCAGGATCAAGCCCGGATGTATCAAAATGTATGGATATTTGTAACGGTTTCCTACTCCGTCTCGGTCGATCGTAATCAGAACCGACCTCTCACCGGTTCGAGACGTGCAGTCTTGGAAATGACAACGGACTGTACCCTTCAGGTCAACAAGTCCGGTCACACTTAGTCTACTCCGTGGTGGCTGCTTGTAGGCTAGCTAGTTCGGAGAGGAGTTTCGGTCGCGGGTCTTACGCAAGCAGACTAAGTCCGAGTTACGTAACTCAGCCACCGATTCACATGCCCGATTTACAAACGCGTCAACAACTACTCATCCAGAACAGGAAACCTACGTTACGTTAGTTCTGGATGTGATCTCTCCACAGATCTCAAATCAAAACACTACAAAATCACCATAGGCGCGTTACCGAATCACCGACGCGGTACCAGAAAATAAGCTAAACTACCTCAAGTCCAAAATAACCTACTCTAATAAAAAACGAGCGCAAACAAGGGTACCGCGGACCGTAACCGACTAGAAATCAATCATCCGCAGATTATGAAAACCTAACCCTCTTCAAGACATACTTACCCTCGGTCATCACTTCCGCTGCAAAAGAAAGAGCATGCGGAACGGAAAGGCTTATTGCTTCTTTAGTACTTCATCTTTACTTTTCAGATATTTCATTTACAGTAACGTTTTTCAGAATCCGAAACGTAAATTCAAAACGAACTGACAATATTCTCTTACGTTAATCCTTTTTTTCCTTATTTATACAATTTTCATTTGAAGCCTGATCTTTCAACATGAAGAAAGCATTGATTGCAAAATTAACATTAAATGTACTTGACTTTATGTTCATTCATTAATCAATTTAGCAATTAAACAATGTTACCAATCGATAAATTTAAAAGGAAAAAAAATAACCATCCGCTATTCAATAAAGACCATTTCTATTTCTCTGAACATTTTTAACATAATTGGCTTTTATGCAAACATACGAGTATGGTTAAACGCAATTTTCACTCAATACGAAAACGTTATTATGGAACTTATATGTCAAAACTAGGGAAGTGAGTTAAAGGGAAGCAATTTTAATGTTTGAACAGCGATTATTTCATATTAGAACTGGTAATGCTCAGCAAGTTATGCATATTATTAAAGAATGCTTCATTTATTGCAATAAATGGCGTAGGGTATTATAGAGAAAGTTGCCACATTTTCGCATAAATTTCATGATCTAGTTCCACTTTTCCGATTTTAAAATTATCATACAAATGTATGTGTTTATTGAAAAAGTTATGTACTATATCTATTTTTAATTACAAAATTTTAATGCAATTCCTTGACTTTATAAATTTCGAAAAATATTAATTGCATGAAGTGGAGTTCCTATATTGTACATATTAAGGATAATCGCATTTTCTTCATTCATATGTTACATTGTTAAATTCGATGCACGAGTGTGCACAATATTTCCTTAGATATATCTGTTAGAGTAACTATAGGTATTAAGATTAAAAGATTGTACAATACAAATTTAGAAGAATTTATTCATAAAGTAGTCATTATCAATTTCATTTTGCTGTATTGCATTGTACCAAATTAATTGCAAGTCAAATAAACTCACTGTAATAAGCATTTGAACTTTATTTAGCTTATTCATACAATATTGTATTGCTCCAAATTGCAAGTCCAATAAACTTCCTGTAATAAGCATTTGAACTTTGTTTAGCTTGTTCATGCAAATGCTCCAATTAATAGCAATAAACCTATTGTAAAATTATTGCTACCTCAAGCAAATTCCTCAAAGTTCAATCGAAGAACATTGACTTGCTTGAGATGGCACTAATTACTTCACACGCGCGATAAAAAGAAATTGTGCATCAATGCAAAATATATGTATAAATTGTTTGTAGGAATGAGGAATAAATCATTGTTGTTTTAACAGTCATTAATTGATTTTCATTGTTTCTTTACGCAGGAAACATTGGTTCGTCGAGCCGGATAACTTCATTGGATTTGGAGAAATTTCACTAGCGGGAATCACACTACGCCTTGGCAGTTGGACGATCAACATTGAGATTAGCGAACTACACGTCAACCAGGAACTGCCCTTGGACACTGAAAGTTCATTTGGAGCGTAATTACCAAATCCAAAGGGAAGTCAACGGATAGCAGTTTATTCAAGAAATACTACATGTACAAGGCTTACACACAAAGGCAGAGTTAGTCAATTGTGCGCTAAACTGGCTCGCATATTGGACGGTTAGAGTAACATTGGGCTCGTGGTGGCTATTACACTATTGGTATCTCATCAATTCAAGCGACTTGCCGTTGAGTTACCTGTAAACTTCAGAGAGAAGTTGTCTTTGGCTTTGAGGGAAAGTCATTATGAGTGGCCAAGATACTATCTTCAAACAAGTTCAAAGGCTCATCACGAACTTCAAGAAGGATAGCAAATCAAGGCACAGCCTCGCTTATTTCCAAACGAGGATAGAGAAGTTAAAGGGTTTATGGGCAAAGTGTGAGGAACAGCAGGATGCAGAGTACACGCGGTTGAAGGAAAACAAGAAGGAACTTGAACAATACTGCACGGAGTTTGAGCGTCTGGAAGAGTTAACAATGGATTACCTTACTTTGTTCCAGGCTAAAATCAACGGATACACACCTGGAGCAACATCATCAGTTCTCCCAGACTCAGTCAAACTAGAGAGAATTCGAGTTCCGTCTTTCAATGGTGTATACAGCGATTGGTTCGCATTTCATGATTTGTTCAAAAGCATGGTTCATCAGAACACGCAATTGACTTATGTGCAAAAGTTTCAATATTTAAGAAGTGCCCTTCGTGGAGAAGCGGAACAACTCATTAACCATTTAAGCGTTACAGAAGGTAACTACGATCCTGCATGGACATTACTTTGCGAGCGATACGATAACCATCGTATCATAGCACAAGAGATGATGCAGCGACTCTTCAACATAGAGAACTGCACACGCAACGACCCGTCAGGCCTAAGGCAAATGCTTGATACAACGAATCAATTACTCGCAGGAATCAAAACATTGAACGCTGATTCCTTCACGCTATCAACCATTTTCATGCTCAATCAGAAGCTTGATGAAGACTCAAGAAAGGAGTGGCAACGAACCATCTCTGACTCAAATAAGATTCCATCATTGCAACAGTTTCTGGACTTCTTAAAACAGAGGTTTTCGATGCTAGAAGCCTTATACACCGGAAAAGCGAAAGCAAAAGCAGTGAAAGCGAATACGACACAAATAAATGCAAAGGGTTCTTGTCCAATGTGCAAGAGCACACATAAGCTGTTTGAATGCAACTCATTCAAACAAGCCAATGTCCAAGTAAGACGCAACGTTGTTAAAAGTGCTAATCTGTGTTTTAACTGTTTTGGACAACACAGGGTTAATAAATGCACGTCCACACATGGATGCAAAGTTTGCAGTAAAAAACCACAACACATTACTGCACATACCTGCTACAGAAGACACGTTACGAAGCAAACCATCGGCTCCACCAACCATACAAGGCCACGGTGTATACACGAAGCAGACGTACATATTGCTCACCACTGCCTACATAAAAGTACGCCGTCCAGATGGAGAAGATGTAACGTTTCGAGCATTGCTGGACTCTGGAGCACAACGGTCTTTTATAAGCGAAGCAGCTGTTCAACTTTTGCAAGCCACACGCACAAGTGCCAAGTTCAGAATCAGTGGCATTGGTGCCATGGAGAATGTAACATCAAAAGGAGAAAACAAGTTACACGCTATCGTCAAATATGAATCTGAGCAAACCGAGGTAATTATCTTCAAACCACTCATTCTGGCAACGATTACTACACCGCTACCATGCAACAAAATACCTTTGACAATTCCAAAGGGATTGACGATTAATGATCTAGCGGATCCAAATTTCAACATCCCGTCAGCCATAGATATTCTCATCGGAGCGGACTTTTACGATCAGTTGTTATTGCCAGGACCTGGTAAGCCATGTGCCCAGAAAACGAAATTAGGATGGGTACTCTTCGGCACTGTTCCATACAAACCATCAACATCAGTATGTGCTTTTGTGTCCCATCAAGGACTGGACGAGTCGGTACGGAAGTTTTGGGAAACAGAGGAACTTCCAGAAACAAGACACCTCACAAACGAAGAGAAAGCAAATGAGGCTCATTTCGTGCAAAACATTTACCCGCAACCATCAGGAAGGTACTCTGTTAGCATACCATTCAAGCACAACGTAGACCCTTTTTCGGATATTGGTGACACACAAAAAGTTGCGTACATACGATTTCGACAATTAGAACATCGATTGGCACGTAACCCAGCTTTATATGAGCAGTATCGGAATTTTATGGAGGAATACATTACCCTAGGACACATGTCAAGAGTACCTGCAGACCGCATGAAGATGGATACGGCCTACTATCTGCCACACCATGCTGTGGTGAAAGAAAGCAGTAGTACCACCAAACTTAGAGTGGTATTCAACGCATCTCAAAAAGGTTCCAAGGGGAAATCCTTAAACGATCTTCTTTATACGGAGCACATCATTCAAGGAAACCTACTCCATCTTTTAATGCGGTGGAGGCAGCATAAATACGTAATTGCAGCCGATATTGAAAAGATGTACCGGCAAATATTCGTACATGAGAAAGACCAGCACTTCCAACGGATTTTATGGCGATTCAACCAAACAGAACCAATTCAACATTTTCAATTGAGGACAGTCACATACGGAACTGCATGTGCTCCATGCTTGGCGATTCGAACACTACACCAATTGGCTGCTGATGAATCAGCGTCATTTTCTCAAGCTTCACAGACCCTAACAACCAACTTCTATGTTGATGACGTGCTAACGGGTGCAGCTAAGTTAGAAGACCTGCTCAAGCTTCAAAATGAACTGCGCAATCTTCTAAAGAAAGGTGGGTTCCATTTGAGAAAACGGTCCTCCAACCATACAAGGCTATTAGAGCGTATTCCAATTCAAGAGAGAGAAACACAACTCCCATTTAACATAGCAGCCACGGAGCAAATCAAAACCCTGGGCATACAATGGCACCCAGCCACAGACGAATTTTCATTTAAGATCGTGAATCCAAGCGACGAAAAGGTTCTCACAAAAAGGATTGTGTTCGCAGAAGTTGCTAAGCTGTTCGACCCTCTTGGTTGGCTACAGCCATGCACCATCATAGGGAAAACGATAATTCGCGATCTATGGCTTGCAAAAAAGGACTGGGATGAACCACTGGATTACAATTTAACTAAGGAGTGGACACGGTTACGACAACAACTACCAGACTTGGAAGCCATAAGAATAAAAAGGTGGGTAGAGTTCAGTCCGTCCCATCAATTAGAGCTTCACGGGTTTTGCGACTCATCATCAACAGCTTATGCTGCCGCTATTTATATTCGCGTAGTTACCACAACGTCAACCAAGGTCACTTTACTAGCAGCTAAATCGAAGGTCACTCCAATAAATGTAGAGTCAATTCCTAGATTGGAACTTAACGGAGCAGTATTGCTGGTTAAACTTATGGCTGAGGTAATTAAAGCACACAATTGGAATAACGCTCCCCAATTTTACTGGACAGACTCAACAGTAGTCCTCTCCTGGATTCGGAGTCCTGCGGCGAAATGGAAGGTATACGTTGCTAATCGTGTGAGTATTATTCAGCAGCATAGCTCAGTCGAACACTGGTACCATGTCAGTACCCATAACAATCCAGCTGATATCGCGACAAGGGGCATGTATCCAAAGGAACTCATCAACTGTGATCTGTCGTGGAATGGAACAGCTTGGCTGAATGCACGCAGCATTCGAATGCCTCTAGTAATGCAACTAACCGGTGAAGGGGAACAAGAAGCAAAAACAGTATAACTAGTTGCTACAACTAAAGAACAACCAGATATATTAACCAGGTACTCGTCATTTCACAAACTACAACGGATCGTAGCACTATGCCAGCGTTTCGCCTTCAATTCCAAGCACCCCAAAATGAAACGATTGGGAAGCCTGACAAAAGCTGAGCTTCGAGAAGCGTCAAACACATGTGTGAGGATAACGCAAAGCATTGCATTCAAGAAGGAAATCCAAACCATATCTACGAATGGTACAGTTCTGAAGAACAGTCATATTAAATCCTTATCTCCCTGGATTGACACTGAAGGGATACTCAGAGTCGGCGGTCGCCTTCAAAATGCACTCATCGAAGAAACAGCTAAGCACCCAGCTATCATCCCGAAAGGCCCGTTAGCCACATTACTAATCCGACAAGCTCACCAACAAACGTTACATGGTGGTAGCCAACTGACGTTGGCGACATTGCGGCTCAAATATTGGATCATATAAGGACTAACAGTCGTGAAAACAGTCGTGCGGCAATGTATGACATGTTTCAAAATGACCGCTAGGCCTATGACCCAACAGATGGGAATTTTACCAGCCCCAAGAGTGCGATTTGAGAAACCATTCCTACACACAGGAATTGATTACGCAGGGCCTATCACTATAAAATGGAACGGAGGTGGAGGTGCCAAAACCACTAAAGCATACATCGCAGTCTTTGTATGCATAGCAACCAAGGCCTTTCACCTGGAACTCATGTCTGATTTAACGACAAGTGCATGTATTGCAGCCATCAAACGATTCATTGCAAGACGATGAAAGTGCCAAGTAATATATAGCGATTGTGGTTCAAACTTTCTAGGAGCCAACAAACAGTTACAAGCCGTGTACAGAGCCTCTCTACAAGCATGTCGTTCAGAAGCTGCAAATCACAACATTCAATGGAAATTTATACCTCCTAGCAGCCCACATTTCGGTGGCCTCTGGGAAGCCGGCGTAAAGACGATGAAAGGACACTTGTACAAGACGATTGGCCACCAAATCTTAAACGTTGAAGAAATGCACACTTTGTTAGCTCAGATCGAAGCGTGTATGAACTCTCGTCCACTTACTCAAATAAGCAATGATCCAAAAGACATAGTTGCACTGACTCCAGGTCATTTTCTGACTGGTGATCATCTCTTCGAAGTCAAGGACGACCCTTGGGAAAACAACCCCACGTTACTGAAGAGATGGCACTTAGTCCAACAGATGAAACAATCCTTTTGGCGAAGATGGACACAAGGATATTTACAACGTCTACAGCAACGGTCTAAGTGGCTTCAGATACAGGAAAGCCCGGAAGTCGGCGAGCTAGTTCTTGTGAAAACCGATAACATCCCTTCGATGCGATGGCCGTTAGCCAGAATTGTCGCAACACATCTTGGCCCAGATAATCTGGTTCGAACAGTGTCTCTGAACTTGAACGGAACCATCAAAAAGTGCCCTATAGTGAAAATTTGCAAGCTACCATTCAACAAGGGAATAGAGCAAACGGCAGAAGTATACTCAACTCCAGCTAACTAAGACAGTCAATCATCCAAACAGGCAATCAAACGACCCCCAGACGAAACACCGGACACACCTAAGAAGAGGAAAGTTACTACTGGTCGTCTTCCAAGTCTCTTGGCATTGGTGATTAATACACTCCTTGTTATTGGGGTCCTACTACCTCCTGTATTATCTGAAGCTACCATTACAGGTCTGGATGGTGGCCTGTACATGGAGAGTATCGGGAAAGCTAACCTGAATCGAGGGACCTTGCGAATCAACATTGAGCTTCCGTTCTCAGACCTGGCCACCGATGAGAGGAATATGGGGAGCATAAATTCTAGTATATATTCTATGTGTTCTATGGGTAAACGTATCACCGAGAATGTGCACTGCTGGGATCTTGTCCACCATATATCGGACACTATTGACGACACCAAGCACAAAATCAATCTAATACGATTCACGCATAGCCGAAAGAAACATGGAATCTTTGGACAAATGCTTACAGCAGTTTTTGGGGTTAATGATGAAATCATTACGGACGTGCAACACCTATCAACGAACCAAGAAGTACTAAAAAATCTGATCAACCATCAAGGAAAAATAGCACTACAAGTCACAAAACGGCTAAATACCACAACTAGCAGAATCAACCGACAACTTAACCGATTTTCAGATCAATTGAATAAGGCACTGGAAGAGATAAATGCGTCAAAAAGTGGTTTTCTATGGTGGATTCAAACCAATTAAATATACAATTTTTAGGAACATATCAACGTGCCATCAATTTTATAACAGAAGTAGACCTAAAGTACACCCACATTCTGATGGCCATAAACACTAAGCAAGGAATACTAGAATGTATCAAAATAGCAGAGCTGCAAAAAAATATTCAAGAACATAAGGATTACTACCAGCTCACCTCACAATTCTGCACTCTTCAACTTCAAAAGTCACAACTACCTCAAATGAAAACAACATCAAAATTTATGGATACTTACCAATCATTGACAACCGGAATTTCGATCTAATTAAAGCAACAGCTATTCCTATTCAATATACATCTACCTTATTTGCAGCGTTCAACATTCCAAATTTAATCATGGGGATAAACTACCACGACCAACTGTACTTCGAGACAACAAGCGCAAATTTAGCCTCTGCATCAGAACTGGCACTTGGGACGTACCTTCTCTCCAGTACAACTTTAATTGACATGAAAGCCAAGACAAATTGTATCATCAGAGAACTCTACAGCCTCCACAATCAACCTACTTGCCCACAAACCTATTTTCGGACACCGTCATTAGTTCTGCAAAAATTGATGTCTACCAACACCTGGTTGTTCTTCACCCCGCAACCAGTTCATGCCCAGACCGTCTGCAGCGGACTACGACAAGACATTTTAATCAATGGGACAGGGACTATCAAACTCGCTCAAGATTGCCAACTGCAAGCTAAAGAGTTCATCCTTGTAGCAGATCAAACACACGAGGGACGCTCTATTCCAATCTACATCGCACCAACTGTTCCGGAATTAAATATTACGTTACAACATGCGGACTTCAAATTATTAAATGTGTCAAAGGTAATCGATACAGAAGAATCATTTACAACTCTGATAAATGAACAGGAAGAGCTAGCCACCGCGATTGATGGAATCCAATGGAAAGCCATTAAGCCACATACAACACTATCAACAATTTCCATCAGCATCTCTGGTTCAATACTTGCTGCACTAATTATCATCACCATCTATCTATGCAGAAGAACTAAAACCAGAGAGATAAACTGCACATCACAACCTTCCTCATTCACGACATGGTACAACGACCACCGTCTTTAAGACCCTGACGGCTCTTAGTGGGCGGTTATGTTAGAGTAACTATAGGTATTAAGATTAAAAGATTGTACAATGCAAATTCAGAAGAATTTATTCATAAAGTAGTCATTATCAATTTCATTTTGCTGTATTGCATTGTACCAAATTAATTGCAAGTCCAATAAACTCACTGTAATAAGCATTTGAACTTTATTTAGCTTATTCATACAATATTGTATTGCTCCAAATTGCAAGTCCAATAAACTTCCTGTAATAAGCATTTGAACTTTGTTTAGCTTGTTCATGCAAATGCTCCAATTAATAGCAATAAACCTATTGTAAAATTATTGCTACCTCAAGCAAATTCCTCAAAGTTCAATCGAAGAACATTGACTTGCTTGAGATGGCACTAATTACTTCACACGCGCGATAAAAAGAAATTGTGCATCAATGCAAAATATATGTATAAATTGTTTGTAGGAATGAGGAATAAATCATTGTTGTTTTAACAGTCATTAATTGATTTTCATTGTTTCTTTACGCAGGAAACAATATCTGTAAAAGTTAAATATTAATTCATAGCCTTGGATGGAACTATACCTCTTTAGTACATTTAAATTTTTTTTTTATAGAGAAATATATTTATATATAATTTGTTAGTTTATGCTATTTAAGTGCTAAATGTTATTTTTTTCTTGTTTCACACAAGTTTTTTAAAGAATATATAAGTTAACACAAGCGAAACTCACGGATTTTTTTTCGATAAGCTCTTCGAATAAAAGAAAAAATAATAGTTTAGCGAAGGTAAGATTACAACTTGATTAAGGTAAGGAATTACCTAACGTTTTTTTATCATTCTCTAAATATTACAATTTAACAATCAGTTGTTATTTTAAATCCTAGCAATATTTCTTACTTTCATCCTTCCGTTAACTCTTAGCAACGAATTGAAAGTAAAAATTGAGTAGGTGTTAATAGTTTGCAACAAAAAGGATACAAAATTAAAAGCCAATGTTTGATGCTTAGTATAAACATTATTCAGGCAAAATTTCGCCAATGAAAAATTTATTAAAAATAAATTATTTAAAAAATATATATAGCATCAAGTTTTGAGATTTATTTTCATGTATATTTCTTTACCCCATTGTTTTCATTTTAATTTTATAATTAAAATGATCTCTGGATAAGTCTCATCGTATTAAAAACAATATTTTAAATCGGCACATTTAAAAACACCTTATTTCAAAGGGTACGTACAATATTGAAGTGGAATACTTTGAAATCTATTGAGCAATATCTACGAGTATCTGTAGCCTTTACAATTATCGTTTCTTTAAACCAGAAATAAAACTTCAAATAATTATCCACACAAAAAAATCAATTATGGAATCGTCACACGCCGAAACAAATATGAAAAAAAACTAATTTTAAAAATAAAATTAATCACAAAACAGAGCGCTTTTATATTATTTTTTTGTATAAATGTATATATTTCGCTATTATCTTCAGTCAAGACTTTTTTAAATGAAAATTACCCAAAAGTTAAATTACTGAATTTTGACTTAATTTCAATCTGAAGCTGAATAGAAAGAATAGAAAGTTGAGTAAAGCATTTCATGAAAAATGCCAATGCGGAAAAATTACTTGTTGAAATTTTCGAAGTTAATTTTAGGATTCTGTAAGGAGTTGATATTCAGTTGCGTGTTATTTTCATCTTATAGTTTATCCGATATTGCATAGTCACCGGGGAAGAGGAGGCCGTGAATGTTACAATCTAAATAGATCAATCCTGCACTGTTTGCTAGTTGCTTCCATCTTTCGATTACATTTGACATTTAGGAATTTATACTATTTGTTTCGAAAATGTTTTTTTTTTACTGTAAGACGTTCTATTTGCTTTTTGTTTTGTTTTAAATATTTTCGCTAAACTATTTTTGTTTTTTCCATAGATTAATTTTTTTCAATTATTTAATTTTATTCCGGTGGTCGCTTTTCACTATTTTTCCTATATCTACTCTAACCTGGAATTAAGTCGCCTGCCTCTTTCACTCTGCTGTATCCGTCACTTGCAACATCTGATGATACACGATTTCGTACATTATTAGAACATCGCATTCGTTTGCGCTTTTCTCTTCTATACAGATAGGCAGCTAACTGAAGTTGCGCTTTCTCTGCCAAATCCCTTTGTGGTTGACGATTTTCCTCAGTATCCTTAAGAACGAAATCCGAATTAACTCGTCGATCCCAAGATGAATTCCAACCTTAAAAATGAATTTTATATTGAATTAGTTTCTTGCCTCGCTTGTCTTTTGTTTCCACGAACCTAAGAACCTTAGAATCGTCCAATACTTTTGCCTTTGTTGGATCCGGTTCATAGCACAACACCCGCTCTCCTTCCGTAATTTATACCGTACGCCACGAGTTGATACCATCCGGCTATTTCGATCCTCGTCTGACATTTGGATGGCAACTGTGGGAGGCATTGCCAGATAGATATGCCTCGAAATGTATCAGTGTTTAACTACAGCGGATCACATTGACCGAAAATATTTCTCCACAAATATAAATATTTGAAGAAAAATATTTTCGGCGCAATGATAGCTGCACGAAAGATGAAGTCTGCTTGCACTTCGAAGCCATACATATCTGGCCGGGTGCCAGGGTTCGGGATCGGAATCACTCCGATTCCCGGGCGTAGGCGCCACATTACACATCCCCCCCCAAAATCGAAGTAATTCCGATCCCGACTCCTATGTAAAAGGTCTTGGTAAGGGACGTGGCGGGTCGAAGGTCGATTTCGAGGAATAGGCTACAACAATTTCAGTGAAGACTCTACAGTGACTATACAGTAGGGAGTCAGGTGTTACTCGGAGGTCTTCGTCCAGGCAGAGATTTAGGTAAGCCATAGTTTTTCGCGTGAAATAGTTGCACTTCATCGTCTAAGGTCTTTCGCGTGGTAAATTCCCAGGGTTTTACCAGCCATGTCCTCGATGAGGTATCGTGTGGGGCTTATTACTTGTAGGACTCGACACTTCACGAATTTCTTGTCTAGTTTGGCATTGTAATGTCAGGTGGCATCGCTCTGCCGGAAGTTTCGACGGTATATTTCGTCACCTGCCTTAAAGCCAGAAGGATGGGATCGCAAATTGTACCGCTCCTCTCCCATCCGTCTACTTTCTTCAATCTTCTCCCGCAGTTGATCTCGCAGAAGTTGGAGCTTTTCGTGCGGTTCCAGAACCACAACTGGGTCCCCTAGCGATTTCAGCTGCCGCAATAGCCGGTAAGCGCTTCCATGACAGATCATGTACTGGCCGAATAATGCGAAATACGGCGAAATGCCGGTTGTGGTGTGGTACGACGAGCGCAGAGCACTAGTGATGGCGGACAACTTGCGATCCCAGTCCTTCTGATTCGGATGGACATAGGCGCGAATGGCCGCTATGAGCGTACGGTTCAGTCGTTCGGATGCGTTGGCTTGTGGTGAATAGACGGCGGTTCGTTGGTGGATGATGCCGTATTTGGACATTAGGTCTCGGAACTTGCTTGAGGTGAACAGGACCCCGTTGTCGGAGACAAGTTTCTCCGGAACTCCAAACATGTGAAAGACTCGGTTCTCCAAGAAGCTGAGTATAGGTCCAGTGTGCATGCTACGTAGTGTTTCTATGATAGGGAATTTAGAGAGCTTGACCAGGACCACGACAGCTCCCGTGTGACCAGAAGCAGATCGAGGGTAAGGACCGATAAGATCAATGTACAAGCGCTGGAACACGCGTTTGGGGACCTCAACCTTACCCATGGGAGGCCGAAGAATGGTGTTGGGTGCTTTAGTGCACTTGCATAGCTCACAGGAGGCTACGTACGCTTTTATCTGTTGTGCCATCTTAGGCCAAAAGAAACAGGTTTTCAACCGGTTAAGTGTACGACCGTACCCGCCATGCGCCCTTGATGGGTGGTCATGAGCCCGTCTGATAAGATCAGTGGTTAATTCTTCCGGCACCCACAACTTCCACTGTTCTTCTTCTTGTATGGGGTTTCCGGATGCGTGTCCCATCCGCTTATAAACAAATCCATCCGTCACCCGTAGTTCAGGAAGCTGGGACAGTTGATTCTGGATAGTGTGAATCAGTTGGGTGTAGCTGGCTGACTTGAAGGCAGGATGGTCTAGATCGATCAATTGGGGGCTGTCGTCCTCCTGGACCAACTCGGCTCCTTCAGGAGCGAACATTCTGGATAGGGTGTCTGGGACTACATGCTGGCTTCCTTTTCGGTGGCAAATTGTGAAGTCAAATGCCTGTAATTTCAGTGCCCACCTGGCCAATCTGCCGTTGAGATCAGTCTGGCTCATCAGCCATTTCAGAGAAGCGTGGTCCGTAACGATTTCAAAGGTGTGTCCCTCCACATAGGCTCGGAAGCGTTTCACTGCCAACACCGCAGCTAGACATTCCTGCTTGGAGACCGTGTAATTTTGCTGGGCTGGGTTGAACTTGTGAGACATGAAGGCTATCGGGGTCTCCTCACCATTGTGCGTAACATGAACAAAGACGGCCCCCACTCCATGTTGACTCGCGTCGCATTGGAGTGAGAACGGTCTATCAAAGTCAGGGCTGTGCAATACGGGAGCGGTGGTTAGCTTCTTCTTGAGTTCTTCAAAGGCTCGCAAGCTGTTCTCTTCCCAGACGATCTTACGTCCCTTTCGCAGCATGTCTGTCAGAGGTATGGTGATGGTGGCATAATCCCGCACGAAGCGTTGGTACCATCCACATAATCCTAAGAATCGACGCAGCTGTTTGGTGGTTTGTGGTAGAGGAAAATTGTCAATTGCCATAGTCTTTTCCGGGTCCGTTCTGATGTTGCCATGGCCAATGATGTGACCCAGGTACTTAACCTCCGTCATTACAAACTGACTCTTCTGTATGTTGATGGTTAAACCAGCTTTCCGGATTTGCAAGGCTACTTCCTGGAGCAGGCAGATGTGTTCGTCAAAAGTCTCGGTTATGAGCAGTAGGTCATCTAAATAGACGAAAACCTGATGTCGTAAATGCGGTGGTATCACCTTATCCATAAGGCGCGTCATCGTTTGAGGGGCATTACATAACCCAAATGGCATGGTTACGAAGTGATACAGTGGCCGACCAGGGACCGTGAAAGCTGTTTTCTCTTTAGATTCAGGATCTGATGGAATTCGCCAAAAAGCGTCTTTGAGGTCCAGACTGGTAATGTAATGGGCCTTCGGTAATCGACTCAATATGCCTTCAATTAAAGGTAGAGGGTATGCGTCCTTGACTGTGACGGCATTCAAACGTCTTGCGTCCAAATATAATCTGACCTTGTTCGGTTTAACGACTAAAGTGACTGGGGATGACCATGCACTCTGTGATTCTTCGATCACGCCTAGTGCTAACATCCGATCAACTTCGGCATATAACGACTTTTCCTTCGCCGGAGATATGGCGAAATGCCTCTGTTTTATGGGTTTGGCTTCACCTACGTCTATGGCGTGCGACACCAGGGTTGTCCTGCCAAGACCTTCCTTCTCATGCGATGGAAAAGCCGATATAGCCGAGTCCAATCGCAGCTGTTGATGTGCATTCAGAGCATGTCTTAGTGCGTGAGAAGTGTTGGTCGCATCATGGACTGTGTCGATAGTTTCGAGTGTCGGCCCGGGAAATAGTGCCGGTGCTAAATTAAATTTCCGGACGAAGTCCACTCCTAAGTAAAGATCCTGTGTGAGCTGAGGTATTATGAAGAATTCCAGAGATTTTGACACGCTCTTGAAAGTAACCTCCGTCGTAATTCGTCCTCTTACGGCGTGACGGGTTCCATCTGCAGTTCGTAACCAGGTGGTAAAATGCTGAATTTGATTGGCGTGGGACGTCAGAATCTCTTTCGCAAAATTGCCGGATATGCAGTTCACACTGGCTCCAGTATCAACTAGGCCCATCAGTCGCCTCTGTAGAAGGTATACTGACGCATAGGGCCTAACGTCATCTTTCATCAATTCGTCCAAATGTATTGCTCGTAAGGCCTTCCTGGATTGCCTGACCCTTCTCCAGAAGCTCCGCATCTGACGTGTGGATCGCTTTCTTCTGGGACGAGGTGCCGTAAAAATCTCCTCACTGAAGATACGCTGACGTGTAGCTAGATAGTCACGCAGTCTGATATGGAAGGGCTTGCGATGCCAAGGGATGTTTGACTCGCCCCCATTATTGTTTTCGTCCTGCTCGACAACGTGTGATGCCGGTGGCGGAACTTCAGGAGTAGTGTCTTTGGCGGTGTGGGTCAGTAAGGTTGGGGTCGGGTCTGGAGTTTGGTCGCAGCTAGCAACCGGTTCCGGGTCAATTTGTTCAGAACTTACGAGTGTCGACGGGTGGTAGCGGCACTCGCTGGCAAGTTTTTTCGTTGTTTACAATCGGAGCAATCCGTTGCATAAGTGTCAGCTTTACCACATCGGAAGCAAAAAATAGTCAGCTCCACCGGACATACAGCGAACCGATGTCCAGGTTGCTTGCAGTTCCAACAAGTCGTCGGACTGGTGAGCGCTTCGATGCTTGGTGGTTTAATTTCAAGCCTTGGTTCCGGAGTGCCGGAAACGCCAGTATGCATAACTAGAGCGGCTTCGTAGGACGGATCATCCTCGATCGAAAGTTCTGCATGGTGTCTGCGGTGAGTATCAGTTGGAATAGGAGTTGCTCGGAACATCCTCCTTCTCTCTTCGTGTCGTTCTTCCCTCCGGACATGCCTGCGCAGCGATTGGATGTCGTGGATTGGTACGTGTAGTAGTCGTGTCTGCAACTCCCAGCGCAAATTTTCACGTAAGCTCTCTACCAACTCCTCTTCACCCATTGGTGTCCTTAATCGCGACACGAGTCGTAGCATGCTGTCGTGAAATTGGTCAAATGTCTCTTGAGGCCCTTGTTTTCGTTTCCTAATTAACTCCAGTAGGTCTCGTTCGGTTAAACCGTCATCAAAATGATCACAGAACGCCCTGGAAAAGGAGTTCCAGTCAGGAAGAGGCACAGACTCCTTATAACGCCAGTACCATTCCGTGGCTTCTCCACTGAACAGAAGGTGTGCGTGGCGCAAGAATGCATGGAAATTCCCCCCTAGGGTACTCATCACTAGTGAGTGCATTCTGAAGAGGAAACGGTCTACCGTAGTGGAGGCATTGAATCCGGAGAATTTCAAGTGCCAACTCTCCATTATCTGGGGTGTTGGATCTTGAGGTGGTAGTGACATGTTCTGTGGCTGGGTTGCCAGTCCTGACTGACGTAGAGGTAACATAGTACTGAACCTTGGTCTATATTCGGGAGCACTTGGATCCATTCCTAGACTTGGTCGTGGAGGAATTCCCTCATCGAGTGGTCTAACGAGGTCGTTGTCGCGCCGTTGGGCCGGTTCCCAGACTGCTGGCTGATGTTCCAACTGGATGGACTGGTTGGCTTGTAGGGTCTGGATGCTTTGCTCCATTTTCGCCATCTGTTCGGTTAGACCCTGTAACACCTTCAGGAACACTTTATTTGCGACTGCTGTTGTCTGCGGTGGGGACTGGAGCGCTGGTTGCTGGTTTGCATCCAAGTGTTCGCCTCCGACAGCTCCTTCTCCTCCTCGGGACGAGCTTTTGTGGTTAGTCTTTGGATTATTTTTCGGCACTGCTCCTGGATGGCTAATCGGTGGCAAAGGTGTAACAGTGACATTAGCCGGATCGATGGGACGACGGCAGTTGGGGCATCGAGCGTTTGGTGTTGCAAGTAGATCTTGAACACAGGTGCTGTGGAACACGTGTCCACATTCCAGCCTGCAGGTGTTGTTATCGCCGAGGTCCTCCTGTTGGCAGATTCCGCAGATCACCGCTTGATAGGTCTGTGACCTTGTGTTATGTTTATTTTTATTCGGCGTACGGAACGCCATCGTACTAATAGGTATGCGAAAAAAAACTTATTCTAATATAGAAAAAAAAACTTATTCTAATATAGTAGCCGAAAGTGGCGAGCTGAACGTTTCCTCACAAAAAAAATTTTAAGGCAGCCTTTCAGTTCCGCAACTCCAACTCCTTCGTGCAGAAGTGATGACTGATGGTGGCCTGTCAAGAGAAGGGTGCTTCAGATTGATTTACTACTTTATTTTCCCCATTTCCCGTACGTTACAAACCGTTTCTAATCTACGTTAAATGACTCGACGAGACAAGTGGTAGAGCTACCGTAACGATTTTGTACGTGGTCAAAATTCCCGACGCGTGGAAGCATTCCGGGCTCCGCAATTCCAGCATACGCCACCGAACGTTGAACCGATACCACTCGTCTATCACGCATACGAAATAAGTAGAATCCTTCCGCGACATAAAGGCAAGGTAGCCTTCTATTTTCTTGAGAGTCCATGCTGATAGGTAAACCCATCAGGCTGGCAGTTCCATCAAGAAAATGGAAGGCTCTTACAGGGGTTAGCCTGGGACAACACATCGGAAGGATTCTGTCGCGAAAAAAAATCAAACAAAGGAGAGCGGAAGCTACAACTCACGTGCAGCGACTGCTAGTGTGTATCACACAACTCCACTGTTCCTGATAGTGGGACTCGAGTACCAAAGTACCTTACATCCTCCGTAAAGGACCAACTCGTCAGAAGACACGAATTTCTTTCCCCCTTAGGATGTTTTGGGCCCCACGTTGGGCGCCATTTGTAACGGTTTCCTACTCCGTCTCGTTCGATCGCAATCAGAACCGACCTCTCATCGGTTCGGGACGTGCAGTCTTGGAAATGACAACGGACTGTACCCTTCAGGTCAACAAGTCCGGTCACACTTAGTCTACTCCGTGGTGGCTGCTTGTAGGCTAGCTAGTTCGGAGAGGGGTTTCGGTCGCGGGTCTTACGCGAGCAGACTAAGTCCGAGTTACATAACTCAGCTACCGATTCACATGCCCGATTTACAAACGCGTCAACAACTACTCATCCAGAACAGGAAACCTACGCTACCTTAGTTCTGGATGTGATCTCTCCACAGATCTCAAATCAAAACACTACAAAATCACCATAGGCGCGTTACCGAATCACCGACGCGGTACCAGAAAATAAGCTAAACTACCTCAAGTCCAAAATAACCTACTCTAATAAAAAACGAGCGCAAACAAGGGTACCGCGGACCGTAACCGACTAGAAATCAATCATCCGCAGATTATGAAAACCTAACCCTCTTCAAGACATACTTACCCTCGGTCATCACTTTCGCTGCAAAAGAAAGAGCATGCGGAACGGAAAGGCTTATTGCTTCTTTAGTACTTCATCTTTACTTTTCAGATATTTCATTTACAGTAACCTTTTTCAGAATCCGAAACGTAAATTCAAAACGAACTGACAATATTCTCTTACGTTAATCCTTTTTTTCCTTATTTATACAATTTTCATTTGAAGCCTGATCTTTCAACATGAAGAAAGCATTGATTGCAAAATTAACATTAAATGTACTTGACTTTATGTTCATTCATTAATCAATTTAGCAATTAAACAATGTTACCAATCGATAAATTTAAAAGGAAAAAAAATAACCATCCGCTATTCAATAAAGACCATTTCTATTCCTCTGAACATTTTTAACATAATTGGCTTTTATGCAAACATACGAGTATGGTTGAACGCAATTTTCACTCTATACGAAAACGTTATTATGGAACTTATATGTCAAAACTAGGGAAGTGACTTAAAGGGATGCAATTTTAATGTTTGAACAGCGATTATTTCATATTAGAACTGGTAATGCTCAGCAAGTTATGCATATTATTAAAGAATGCTTCATTTATTGCAATAAATGGCGTAGGGTATTATAGAGAAAGTTGCCACATTTTCGCATAAATTTCATGATCTAGTTCCACCTTTCCGATTTTAAAATTATCATACAAATGTATGTGTTTATTGAAAAAGTTAAGTACTATATCTATTTTCAATTACAAAATTTTAATGCAATTCCTTGACTTTATAAATTTCGAAAAATATTAATGTACATATTAAGGATAATCACATTTTCTTCATTCATATGTTACATTGTTAAATTCGATGCACAAGTGTGCACAATATTTCCTTAGATATATCTGTAAAAGTTAAATATTAATTCATAGCCTTGGATGGAACTATACCTCTTTAGTACATTTAAATTTTTTTTATGTAGAAATATATTTATATATAATTTGTTAGTTTATGCTATTTAAGTGCTAAATGTTATTTTTTTCTTGTTTCACACAAGTTTTTCAAAGAATATATAAGTTAACACAAGCGAAACTCACGGTTTTTTTTTTCGATAAGCTCTTCGAATAAAAGAAAAAATAATAGTTTAGCAAAGGTAAGATTACAACTTGATTAAGGTAAGGAATTACCTAACGTTTTTTTATCATTCTCTAAATATTACAATTTAACAATCAGTTGTTATTTTAAATCCTAGCAATATTTCTTACTTTCATCCTTCCGTTAACTCTTAGCAACGAATTGAAAGTAAAAATTGAGTAGGTGTTAATAGTTTGCAACAAAAAGGATACAAAATTAAAAGCCAATGTTTGATGCTTAGTATAAACATTATTCAGGCAAAATTTCGCCAATGAAAAATTTATTAAAAATAAATTATTTAAAAAATATATATAGCATCAAGTTTTGAGATTTATTTTCATGTATATTTCTTTACCCCATTGTTTTCATTTTAATTTTATAATTAAAATGATCTCTGGATAAGTCTCATCGTATTAAAACAATATTTTAAATCGGCACATTTAAAAACACCTTATTTCAAAGGGTACGTACAATATTGAAGTGGAATACTTTGAAATCTATTGAGCAATATCTACGAGTATCTGTAGCCTTTACAATTATCGTTTCTTTAAACCAGAAATAAAACTTCAAATAATTATCCACACAAAAAAATCAATTATGGAATCGTCACACACCGAAACAAATATGAAAAAAAACTAATTTTAAAAATAAAATTAAACACAAAACAGAGCGCTTTTATATTATTTTTTTGTATAAATGTATATATTTCGCTATTATCTTCAGTCAAGACTTTTTTAAATGAAAATTACCCAAAAGTTAAATTACTGAATTTTGACTTAATTTCAATCTGAAGCTGAATAGAAAGAAAAGAAAGTTGAGTAAAGCATTTCATGAAAAATATTTGCTAGTTGCTTCCATCTTTCGATTACATTTGACATTTAGGAATTTATACTATTTGTTTCGAAAATGTTTTTTTTTTTTTACTGTAAGACGTTCTATTTGCTTTTTGTTTTGTTTTAAATATTTTCGCTAAACTATTTTTGTTTTTTCCATATTTTTTCCATAGATTAATTTTTTTCAATTATTTAATTTTATTCCGGTGGTCGCTTTTCACTTTTTTTCCTATATCTACTCTAACCTGGAATTAAGTCGCCTGCCTCTTTCACTCTGCTGTATCCGTCACTTGCAACATCTGATGATACACGATTTCGTATATTATTAGAACATCGCATTTGTTTGCGCTTTTCTCTTCTATACAGATAGGCAGCTAACTGAAGTTGCGCTTTCTCTGCCAAATCCCTTTGTGGTTGACGATTTTCCTCAGTATCCTTAAGAACGAAATCCGAATTAACTCGTCGATCCCAAGATGAGTTCCAACTTTAAAAATGAATTTTATATTGTATTAGTTTCTTGCCTCGCTTGTCTTTTGTTTCCACGAACCTAAGAACCTTAGAATCGTCCAATACTTTTGCCTTTGTTGGATCCGGTTCATAGCACAACACCCGCTCTCCTTCCGTAATTTATACCGTACGCCACGAGTTGATACCATCCGGCTATTTCGATCCTCGTCTGACATTTGGATGGCAACTGTGGGAGGCATTGCCAGATAGATATGCCTCGAAATGTATCAGTGTTTAACTACAGCGGATCACATTGACCGAAAATATTTCTCCACAAATATAAATATTTGAAGAAAAATATTTTCGGCGCAATGATAGCTGCACGAAAGATGAAGTCTGCTTGCACTTCGAAGCCATACATATCTGGCCGGGTGCCAGGGTTCGGGATCGGAATCACTCCGATTCCCGGGCGTAGGCGTCACATTACACATCCCCCCCCCCAACATCGAAGTAATTCCGATCCCGACTCCTATGTAAAAGGTCTTGGTAAGGGACGTGGCGGGTCGAAGGTCGATTCGAGGAATAGGCTACAACAATTTCAGTGAAGACTCTACAGTGACTATACAGTAGGGAGTCAGGTGTTACTCGGAGGTCTTCGTCCAGGCAGAGATTTAGGTAAGCCATAGTTTTTCGCGTGAAATAGTTGCACTTCATCGTCTAAGGTCTTTCGCGTGGTAAATTCCCAGGGTTTTACCAGCCATGTCCTCGATGAGGTATCGTGTGGGGCTTATTACTTGTAGGACTCGACACTTCACGAATTTCTTGTCTAGTTTGGCATTGTAATGTCGGGTGGCATCGCTCTGCCGGAAGTTTCGACGGTATATTTCGTCACCTGCCTTAAAGCCAGAAGGATGGGATCGCAAATTGTACCGCTCCTCTCCCATCCGTCTACTTTCTTCAATCTTCTCCCGCAGTTGATCTCGCAGAAGTTGGAGCTTTTCGTGCGGTTCCAGAACCACGACTGGGTCCTCTAGCGATTTCAGCTGCCGCAATAGCCGGTAAGCGCTTCCATGACAGATCATGTACTGGCCGAATAATGCGAAATACGGCGAAATGCCGGTTGTGGTGTGGTACGTCGAGCGCAGAGCACTAGTGATGGTGGACAACTTGCGATCCCAGTCCTTCTGATTCGGATGGACATAGGCGCGAATGGCCACTATGAGCGTACGGTTCAGTCGTTCGGATGCGTTGGCTTGTGGTGAATAGACGGCGGTTCGTTGGTGGATGATGCCGTATTTGGACATTAGGTCTCGGAACTTGCTTGAGGTGAACAGGACCCCGTTGTCGGAGACAAGTTTCTCCGGAACTCCAAACATGTGAAAGACTCGGTTCTCCAAGAAGCTGAGTATAGGTCCAGTGTGCATGCTACGTAGTGTTTCTATGATAGGGAATTTAGAGAGCTTGACCAGGACCACGACAGCTCCCGTGTGACCAGAAGCAGATCGAGGGTAAGGACCGATAAGATCAATGTACAAGCGCTGAAACACGCGTTTGGGGACCTCAACTTTACCCATGGGAGGCCGAAGAATGGTGTTGGGTGCTTTAGTGCACTTGCATAGCTCACAGGAGGCTACGTACGCTTTTATCTGTTGTGCCATCTTAGGCCAAAAGAAACAGGTTTTCAACCGGTTAAGTGTACGACCGTACCCGCCATGCGCCCTTGATGGGTGGTCATGAGCCCGTCTGATAAGATCAGTGGTTAATTCTTCCGGCACCCACAACTTCCACTGTTCTTCTTCTTGTATGGGGTTTCCGGATGCGTGTCCCATCCGCTTATAAACAAATCCATCCGTCACCCGTAGTTCAGGAAGCTGGGACAGTTGATTCTGGATAGTGTGAATCAGTTGGGTGTAGCTGGCTGACTTGAAGGCAGGATGGTCTAGATCGATCAATTGGGGGCTGTCGTCCTCCTGGACCAACTCGGCTCCTTCAGGAGCGAACATTCTGGATAGGGTGTCTGGGACTACATGCTGGCTTCCTTTTCGGTGGCGAATTGTGAAGTCAAATGCCTGTAATTTCAGTGCCCACCTGGCCAATCTGCCGTTGAGATCAGTCTGGCTCATCAGCCATTTCAGAGAAGCGTGGTCCGTAACGATTTCAAAGGTGTGTCCCTCCACATAGGCTCGGAAGCGTTTCACTGCCAACACCGCAGCTAGACATTCCTGCTTGGAGACCGTGTAATTTTGCTGGGCTGGGTTGAACTTGTGAGACATGAAGGCTATCGGGGTCTCCTCACCATTGTGCGTAACATGAACTAAGACGGCCCCCACTCCATGTTGACTCGCGTCGCATTGGAGTGAGAACGGTCTATCAAAGTCAGGGCTGTGCAATACGGGAGCGGTGGTTAGCTTCTTCTTGAGTTCTTCAAAGGCTCGCAAGCTGTTCTCTTCCCAGACGATCTTACGTCCCTTTCGCAGCATGTCTGTCAGAGGTGTGGTGATGGTGGCATAATCCCGCACGAAGCGTTGGTACCATCCACATAATCCTAAGAATCGACGCAGCTGTTTGGTGGTTTGTGGTAGAGGAAAATTGTCAATTGCCATAGTCTTTTCCGGGTCCGTTCTGATGTTGCCATGGCCAATGATGTGACCCAGGTACTTAACCTCCGTCATTACAAACTGACTCTTCTGTATGTTGATGGTTAAACCAGCTTTCCGGATTTGCAAGGCTACTTCCTGGAGCAGGCAGATGTGTTCGTCAAAAGTCTCGGTTATGAGCAGTAGGTCATCTAAATAGACGAAAACCTGATGTCGTAAATGCGGTGGTATCACCTTATCCATAAGGCGCGTCATCGTTTGAGGGGCATTACATAACCCAAATGGCATGGTTACGAAGTGATACAGTGGCCGACCAGGGACCGTGAAAGCTGTTTTCTCTTTAGATTCAGGATCTGATGGAATTCGCCAAAAAGCGTCTTTGAGGTCCAGACTGGTAATGTAATGGGCCTTCGGTAATCGACTCAATATGCCTTCAATTAAAGGTAGAGGGTATGCGTCCTTGACTGTGACGGCATTCAAACGTCTTGCGTCCAAATATAATCTGACCTTGTTCGGTTTAACGACTAAAGTGACTGGGGATGACCATGCACTCTGTGATTCTTCGATCACGCCTAGTGCTAACATCCGATCAACTTCGGCATATAACGACTTTTCCTTCGCCGGAGATATGGCGAAATGCCTCTGTTTTATGGGTTTGGCTTCACCTACGTCTATGGCGTGCGACACCAGGGTTGTCCTGCCAAGACCTTCCTTCTCATGCGATGGAAAAGCCGATATAGCCGAGTCCAATCGCAGCTGTTGATGTGCATTCAGAGCATGTCTTAGTGCGTGAGAAGTGTTGGTCGCATCATGGACTGTGTCGATAGTTTCGAGCGTCGGACTGGGAAATAGTGCCGGGGCTGAATTAAATTTCCGGACGAAGTCCACTCCTAAGTAAAGATCCTGTGTGAGCTGAGGTATTATGAAGAATTCCAGAGATTTTGACACGCTCTTGAAAGTAACCTCCGTCGTAATTCGTCCTCTTACGGCGTGACGGGTTCCATCTGCAGTTCGTAACCAGGTGGTAAAATGCTGAATTTGATTGGCGTGGGACGTCAGAATCTCTTTCGCAAAATTGCCGGATATGCAGTTCACACTGGCTCCAGTATCAACTAGGCCCATCAGTCGCCTCTGTAGAAGGTATACTGACGCATAGGGCCTAACGTCATCTTTCATCAATTCGTCCAAATGTATTGCTCGTAAGGCCTTCCTGGATTGCCTGACCCTTCTCCAGAAGCTCCGCATCTGACGTGTGGATCGCTTTCTTCTGGGACGAGGTGCCGTAAAAATCTCCTCACTGAAGATACGCTGACGTGTAGCTAGATAGTCACGCAGTCTGATATGGAAGGGCTTGCGATGCCAAGGGATGTTTGACTCGCCCCCATTATTGTTTTCGTCCTGCTCGACAACGTGTGATGCCGGTGGCGGAACTTCAGGAGTAGTGTCTTTGGCGGTGTGGGTCAGTAAGGTTGGGGTCGGGTCTGGAGTTTGGTCGCAGCTAGCAACCGGTTCCGGGTCAATTTGTTCAGAACTTACGAGTGTCGACGGGTGGTAGCGGCACTCGCTGGCAAGTTTTTTCGTTGTTTACAATCGGAGCAATCCGTTGCATAAGTGTCAGCTTTACCACATCGGAAGCAAAAAATAGTCAGCTCCACCGGACATACAGCGAACCGATGTCCAGGTTGCTTGCAGTTCCAACAAGTCGTCGGACTGGTGAGCGCTTCGATGCTTGGTGGTTTAATTTCAAGCCTTGGTTCCGGAGTGCCGGAAACGCCAGTATGCATAACTAGAGCGGCTTCGTAGGACGGATCATCCTCGATCGAAAGTTCTGCATGGTGTCTGCGGTGAGTATCAGTTGGAATAGGAGTTGCTCGGAACATCCTCCTTCTCTCTTCGTGTCGTTCTTCCCTCCGGACATGCCTGCGCAGCGATTGGATGTCGTGGATTGGTACGTGTAGTAGTCGTGTCTGCAACTCCCAGCGCAAATTTTCACGTAAGCTCTCTACCAACTCCTCTTCACCCATTGGTGTCCTTAATCGCGACACGAGTCGTAGCATGCTGTCGTGAAATTGGTCAAATGTCTCTTGAGGTCCTTGTTTTCGTTTCCTAATTAACTCCAGTAGGTCTCGTTCGGTTAAACCGTCATCAAAATGATCACAGAACGCCCTGGAAAAGGAGTTCCAGTCAGGAAGAGGCACAGACTCCTTATAACGCCAGTACCATTCCGTGGCTTCTCCACTGAACAGAAGGTGTGCGTGGCGCAAGAATGCATGGAAATTCCCCCCTAGGGTACTCATCACTAGTGAGTGCATTCTGAAGAGGAAACGGTCTACCGTAGTGGAGGCATTGAATCCGGAGAATTTCAAGTGCCAACTCTCCATTATCTGGGGTGTTGGATCTTGAGGTGGTAGTGACATGTTCTGTGGCTGGGTTTCCAGTCCTGACTGACGTAGAGGTAACATAGTACTGAACCTTGATCTATATTCGGGAGCACTTGGATCCATTCCTAGACTTGGTCGTGGAGGAATTCCCTCATCGAGTGGTCTAACGAGGTCGTTGTCGCGCCGTTGGGCCAGTTCCCAGATAGCTGGCTGAGGTTCCGACTGGATGGACTGGTTGGCTTGTAGGGTCTGGATGCTTTGCTCCATTTCCGCCATCTGTTCGGTTAGACCCTGTAACACCCTCAGGAACACTTCATTTGCGACTGCTGTTGTCTGCGGTGGGGACTGGAGCGCTGGTTGCTGGTTTGCATCCAAGTCTTCACCTCCGACAGCTCCTTCTCCTCCTCGGGACGAGCTTTTGTGGTTAGTCTTTGGATTATTTTTCGGCACTGCTCCTGGATGGCTAATCGGTGGCAAAGGTGTAATAGCGACATTAGCCGGATCGATGGGACGACGGCAGTTGGGGCATCGAGCGTTTGGTGTTGCAAGTAGATCTTGAACACAGGTGCTGTGGAACACGTGTCCACATTCCAGCCTGCAGGTGTTGTTATCGCCGAGGTCCTCCTGTTGGCAGATTCCGCAGATCACCGCTTGATAGGTCTGTGACCTTGTGCTATGTTTATTTTTATTCGGCGTACGGAACGCCATCGTACTAATAGGTATGCGAAAAAAAAACTTATTCTAATATAGAAAAAAAAAACTTATTCTAATATAGTAGCCGAAAGTGGCGAGCTGAACGTTTCCTCACAAAAAAAATTTTAAGGCAGCCTTTCAGTTCCGCAACTCCAACTCCTTCGTGCAGAAGTGATGACTGATGGTGGCCTGTCAAGAGAAGGGTGCTTCAGATTGATTTACTACTTTATTTTCCCCATTTCCCGTACGTTACAAACCGTTTCTAATCTACGTTAAATGACTCGACGAGACAAGTGGTAGAGCTACCGTAACGATTTTGTACGCGGTCAAAATTCCCGACGCGTGGAAGCATTCCGGGCTCCGCGACTCCAGCATACGCCACCAAACGTTGAACCGATACCACTCGTCTATCACGCATACGAAATAAGTAGAGTCCTTCCGCGACATAAAGGCAAGGTAGCCTTCTATTTTCTTGAGAGTCCATGCTGATAGGTAAACCCATCAGGCTGGCAGTTCCATCAAGAAAACAGGGGTTAGCCTGGGACAACACATTGGAAGGATTCTTTCGCGAAAAAAAATCAAACAAAGGAGAGCGGAAGCTACAACTCACGTGCAGCGACTGCTAGTGTGTATCACACAACTCACTGCTCCTGATAGTGGGACTCGAGTACCAAAGTACCTTACATCTTCCGTAAAGGACCAACTCGTCAGAAGACGCGAATTTCTTTCCCCCTTAGGATGTTTTGGGCCCCACGTTGGGCGCCATTTGTAACGGTTTCCTACTCCGTCTCGTCCGATCGCAATCAGAACCGACCTCTCATCGGTTCGAGACGTGCAGTCTTGGAAATGACAACGGACTGTACCCTTCAGGTCAACAAGTCCGGTCACACTTAGTCTACTCCATGGTGGCTGCTTGTCGCGGGTCTTACGCGAGCAGACTAAGTCCGAGTTACGTAACTCAGCTACCGATTCACATGCCCGATTTACAAACGCGTCAACAACTACTCATCCAGAGCAGGAAACCTACGTTACCTTAGTTCTGGATGTGATCTCTCCACAGATCTCAAATCAAAACACTACAAAATCACCATAGGCGCGTTACCGAATCACCGACGCGGTACCAGAAAATAAGCTAAACTACCTCAAGTCCAAAATAACCTACTCTAATAAAAAAACGAGCGCAAACAAGGGTACCGCGGACCGTAACCGACTAGAAATCAATCATCCGCAGATTATGAAAACCTAACCCTCTTCAAGACATACTTACCCTCGGTCATCACTTCCGCTGCAAAAGAAAGAGCATGCGGAACGGAAAGGCTTATTGCTTCTTTAGTACTTCATCTTTACTTTTCAGATATTTCATTTACAGTAACGTTTTTCAGAATCCGAAACGTAAATTCAAAACGAACTGACAATATTCTCTTACGTTAATCCTTTTTTTCCTTATTTATACAATTTTCATTTGAAGCCTGATCTTTCAACATGAAGAAAGCATTGATTGCAAAATTAACATTAAATGTACTTGACTTTATGTTCATTCATTAATCAATTTAGCAATTAAACAATGTTACCAATCGATAAATTTAAAGGGAAAAAAAATAACCATCCGCTATTCAATAAAGACCATTTCTATTCCTCTGAACATTTTTAACATAATTGGCTTTTATGCAAACATATGGTTGAACGCAATTTTCACTCTATACGAAAACGTTATTATGGAACTTATATGTCAAAACTAGGGAAGTGACTTAAAGGGATGCAATTTTAATATTTGAACAGCAATTATTTCATATTAGAACTGGTAATGCTCAGCAAGTTATGCATATTATTAAAGAATGCTTCATTTATTGCAATAAATGGCGTAGGGTATTATAGAGAAAGTTGCCACATTTTCGCATAAATTTCATGATCTAGTTCCACCTTTCCGATTTTAAAATTATCATACAAATGTATGTGTTTATTGAAAAAGTTAAGTACTATATCTATTTTTAATTACAAAATTTTAATGCAATTCCTTGACTTTATAAATTTCGAAAAATATTAATTGCATGAAGTGGAGTTCCTATATTGTACATATTAAGGATAATCCCATTTTCTTCATTCATATGTTACATTGTTAAATTCGATGCACGAGTGTGCACAATATTTCCTTAGATTTATCTGTAAAAGTTAAATATTAATTCATAGCTTTGGATGGAACTATACCTCTTTAGTACATTTAAATTTTTTTATGTAGAAATATATTTATATATAATTTGTTAGTTTATGCTATTTAAGTGCTAAATGTTATTTTTTTCTTGTTTCACACAAGTTTTTTAAAGAATATATAAGTTAACACAAGCGAAACTCACGGTTTTTTTTTCGATAAGCTCTTCGAATAAAAGAAAAAATAATAGTTTAGCAAAGGTAAGATTACAACTTGATTAAGGTAAGGAATTACCTAACGTTTTTTTATCATTCTCTAAATATTACAATTTAACAATCAGTTGTTATTTTAAATCCTAGCAATATTTCTTACTTTCATCCTTCCGTTAACTCTTAGCAACGAATTGAAAGTAAAAATTGAGTAGGTGTTAATAGTTTGCAACAAAAAGGATACAAAATTAAAAGCCAATGTTTGATGCTTAGTATAAACATTATTCAGGCAAAATTTCGCCAATGAAAAATTTATTAAAAATAAATTATTTAAAAAATATATATAGCATCAAGTTTTGAGATTTATTTTCATGTATATTTCTTTACCCCATTGTTTTCATTTTAATTTTATAATTAAAATGATCTCTGGATAAGTCTCATCGTATTAAAACAATATTTTAAATCGGCACATTTAAAAACACCTTATTTCAAAGGGTACGTACAATATTGAAGTGGAATACTTTGAAATCTATTGAGCAATATCTACGAGTATCTGTAGCCTTTACAATTATCGTTTCTTTAAACCAGAAATAAAACTTCAAATAATTATCCACACAAAAAAATCAATTATGGAATCGTCACACGCCGAAAAAAATATGAAAAAAAACTAATTTTTAAAAAAACTTTTAGAAAAAAAAAGAAAACCGACTTCAAAGTGCCCTAAAAAGGATGAAATAAATTTTATGGAAGCAGTGCCAAATCAATTTCCCCATTTCAACATAAATACTTCCAACATCTGCACTACCACAAAAGAATGGGGGAAAACATGATATGGCACCGCTTCCATAAAATTTATTTCATCCTTTTTAGGGCACTTTGAAGTCGGTTTTCTTTTTTTTTTCTAAAAGTTTTTTATTTCACCCTTTTTAGTGGCAATTTTTTTCATTTCAAACCATTCAAAACTCTGTTTCATGAATACATTGTATCATGTTCTCGTATATTAAAATATCATTTTTTACTGCAATGCAAAAACCACTACGGCTAAAATCTGACGCGTTCATTTAGCTCTGGTACATTAAATCCACGATCTCATCAAAGTCTACCTTGAATTTAGATTTCATAATAATCCAATATGATTTGAAGCTTTGAGAAATTTTCGAATTTTGCACTTTGCATAGCCCGCCATCGTTCAACTTTTTTCGACCTTTGAGCGACCGCCATTTCGTTTCAAATTGTTCAAGTTTGGTTTTTTTATTGTGAGCTTTATCACACAATTGAATAAATCTTTGTACTAGTTTTGGTACAAACTGGAGCTATACTTTGGCCACAACAGAAATATTGCTGAAAATTTGGAGAAAATCGAAGCAAAGGCACAGACATACACACACAGCCATATATATAGATATAATACATATATATATATATATATATATATATATATATATATATATATATATACATATATATATATTTATATATATGTATTATATATATATATATATATATATATATATATATATATATATATATATATATATATATATATAATACATATATATATATATATATATATATATATATATATATATATATATATATATATATATATGTATATATAATATACATATATATGTATATATATATTATATACATATATATATATATATATATATATATATATATATATATATATATTATATACATATATATATATATATATATATATATATATATATGTATATATACATATATATATATATATATATATATATATATATATATATATATATATATATTTAGAGATATATATATATATACATACATATATATATATATATATATATATATATATATATATATATATATATATATACATATATATATATATATATATATATATATATATATATATATATGTGTGTGTGTCTGTAGACATATGTATTTATATATATAAACATATAGTTCACTCCGCAATCAATCTCATGAAATTTAATTAAAAATATCCTTCTTAACCGCATCATTCGTTCACGTTTATTCGATGCCCATTGCCTTCGTTTTCACTTAACTATGGCACTTAATTTTCATGAAAGTTTCAAGAAAATAATACCATAATGTTCAATGAAAACTCGGCCATGCATTTTCATCTTCATCCGTACAGTTATGATCAATTATAGCAGGAAACGTATCTCTTTTAAGGTTGCGATTCTCGCCGGTTTTTAGTATGGAAATCACTAATTTTAGATTTCTGGGCATATGTTCTAATGTAGATATAATATTAACTGAAAAGTAACAATTCAACTCTATAATTTGCAATCACTCACTCCTTATTATTTCTTCGAGGGATTTTGTAATCCTATATGTAACTTTTACGTCTAAGGACGTAAGAAGGATCCTATACCAAGCTCATTGGTAAGCAAAGAATGAATGCGAACGAGAAAAGCATCCTGAAATGTTCCCTTTAACTGTTGTATTTATGCTGCACCTAGAATTAATTTATGGGTTATTTCCGGTAGAAATGATGGACTAAAATGCACCGTTTATGCTTAAAAATTAAGGATACTGTAAATTTTTATCATCCGTCACCAAAGGACTCGATATCTCCAACAAATCCTTGCAGAGTGCCAACTAATTGGCACTTTTCGTACGAAATATCATTTAAATTTAATTTCTTGACATCAATGTATCATATTTAACTGTTAATGTCTACAGAGTCCTTAGAAGGATTTCAATTCTGTTCCGATACATTTTAGATCAATATGTTGTCCTTCATTTGAAACCTCTACAATCAAAATCCTTACACGCGTCGATCAGTTACGCTGAAAAATCGGGGTGATAGTCGGAATTTTTTTAGTTTTAACGGTAAAAGTCCTTTACCGTTACTTGAATTTTTTATCCTTTAAACGGGACCTAACTGGAAAAAAGACGTATCATTTGCCAAAAACAGGACTCTTCTATCTATCTCCGTTTAAAAGTTATGCGTGAACATACAAAAAAAAAAAAGCAAAAAAAAAAAAAAATATACGCAATGAATTGATAACCTTCTTTCTTTTGGAAGTCGGTTAAAAATAAAATTAATCACAAAACAGAGCGCTTTTATATTATTTTTTTGTATAAATGTATATATTTCGCTATTATCTTCAGTCAAGACTTTTTTAAATAAAAATTACCCAAAAGTTAAATTACTGAATTTTGACTTAATTTCAATCTGAAGCTGAATAGAAAGAATAGAAAGTTGAGTAAAGCATTTCATGAAAAATGCCAATGCGGAAAAATTACTTGTTGAAATTTTCGAAGTTAATTTTAGGATTCTGTAAGGAGTTGATATTCAGTTGCGCGTTATTTTCATCTTATAGTTTATCCGATATTGCATAGTCACCGGGGAAAAGGAGGCCGTGAATGTTACAATCTAAATAGATCGATCCTGCACTGTTTGCTAGTTGCTTCCATCTTTCGATTACATTTGACATTTAGGAATTTATACTATTTGTTTCGAAAATGTTTTTTTTTTTTACTGTAAGACGTTCTATTAGCTTTTTGTTTTGTTTTAAATATTTTCGCTAAACTATTTTTGTTTTTTCCATATTTTTTCCATAGATTAATTTTTTTCAATTATTTAATTTTATTCCGGTGGTCGCTTTTCACTATTTTTCCTATATCTACTCTAACCTGGAATTAAGTCGCCTGCCTCTTTCACTCTGCTGTATCCGTCACTTGCAACATCTGATGATACACGATTTCGTACATTATTAGAACATCGCATTCGTTTGCGCTTTTCTCTTCTATACAGATAGGCAGCTAACTGAAGTTGCGCTTTCTCTGCCAAATCCCTTTGTGGTTGACGATTTTCCTCAGTATCCTTAAGAACGAAATCCGAATTAACTCGTCGATCCCAAGATGAATTCCAACCTTAAAAATGAATTTTATATTGAATTAGTTTCTTGCCTCGCTTGTCTTTTGTTTCCACGAACCTAAGAACCTTAGAATCGTCCAATACTTTTGCCTTTGTTGGATCCGGTTCATAGCACAACACCCGCTCTCCTTCCGTAATTTATACCGTACGCCACGAGTTGATACCATCCGGCTATTTCGATCCTCGTCTGACATTTGGATGGCAACTGTGGGAGGCATTGCCAGATAGATATGCCTCGAAATGTATCAGTGTTTAACTACAGCGGATCACATTGACCGAAAATATTTCTCCACAAATATAAATATTTGAAGAAAAATATTTTCGGCGCAATGATAGCTGCACGAAAGATGAAGTCTGCTTGCACTTCGAAGCCATACATATCTGGCCGGGTGCCAGGGTTCGGGATCGGAATCACTCCGATTCCCGGGCGTAGGCGTCACATTACATATTGCCCTCAATCAATTTGGAACACCCCAACCACCGCTGGAGATTAGATTTAAGGAAATTCATGAGCTAGTTGAAAACAAAAATCACTTTTTACGCGAAGATTGGCAATTGAAGTGCGTAAATAATACATTGTTTTTATATAATATTAGAGTGAACCCAATTCCATTTGTATATTGCTCCATTAAAATTGAATGCAATTCCCAAACTAAGATTTATTTTGAAAAAACTAAAGTAAAATCTAGTTTCTTTCAAAGTATTCTCGGCCATCGATAAAATGCGATAGTTTAAGTAAAATTACAAAATTAATAGAGTCGGTAGAAGCAAATAATTTCGATAATGATCTTAAAATCAAAAGAACAAATATAGTATTCAGCAACAGAACAGCTATCGCAACTTTCAGACCAAGAGCCAGATAATCGAATAAACTTCATAAAAAATCAACTTAGGCAAATTTCTTTAAAAAGTCCGCGATATGATTCAGATACATTAGTTTTTGTTGCAATGCTTTATTACACATATCCGGGTGCATACAAGTATTTGCGCGAATTAGATTTATTAACTTTGCCAAGTTGCCCATATTTACAAACTCTTTTGACTCTAAATTTGAACTCAGGTGTCTCATTAAATTATTTGACTAACAGGTCGAAACAGTTAGAGGCAAAAGAGAAAAAAGTAGTTTTGCTATTAGATGAAATTTATGTAAATCCGAAATTAACGTATAAAGAAAATAAGTTACAGGGAATTGCAGTAAATACTACTAATAATTCTGACAAACCAGTACTTGCTAATTCAGTTCAAGTTTTCATGATTTCATCTTTACTTTCAAAAAATAAGGAGGTAATTGGAATATTTCCAGTTAAAAAAATGAGTGGTGGTGAATTATACAAAATGACGAAAGATATTTTGGATAATTTGCACAACGCTGATTTTGAAGTTGTTGCAATTATCTCCGATAATAATAGAGTTAACGTTAATATGTTTAATTCGTTCTCTCCCCATAATCAGCTAAAACCGTACATCATTTCTCCTTATGATTCAACCAAAAAAATTTTTTTCTTATTTGACACAGTTCATTTGCTTAAAAATATTAGAAATAACTGGATTAACTCATTACCTAAAATGTTTTGTTTCCCTAGTTTTGATAATGCTGATTTACATTTAACTGCTAAATTTAGAGACTTAATTCAAATTTATGAAGAGGAGAAAAAATTCAACAGTTAAACTGGCTCCTTCATTGTCTTTGAAATGTTTGTATCCAAATACTTTTCAAAGACAATCAGTTTCATTAGCATTAAACATTTTTGATGAAAAAACAAGCAGTTAATATGTTTAAAGATAAACTTGGACCCGAACCTGCAGGAACCTTTGAATTTATGTCAATCATTAGGAAATGGTGGAAAATTGTTAATGTTAAACATACGGGAAAAGGATACCGTATTCGAGAGCCATTGGCATTGCCTATTACTTCGATCCATCAAGATAATGTTACATTTTTAAAAAAGTTTTTAGATTGGCTTAGTTCTTGGGATGCTTTTGATGGCATAGAAAGTGTTACTAAATTTACAGGTAAACTTTCAAGAGAAACCGAGACTGCTTTGAATTTAACTACCGCGTCATTAATTTTAATAGGTGAATATCTTTTAGTGGATTTGCAGATTCCCTTTGTTCTTTTAGGGAAACTACAAACTGATCCACTAGAGGCGCGATTTTCTCGATATAGGCGAATGAGCGGAACAAATTACAATGTGTCTGTTCAACAAATTTTAGAATCAGAACGGAAAATTAAAGTAACTTCACTTTTGAAATTTTACTCTAGTCATCAAGGTGCAATAAAAATTAGTCAATTAAAAGTAAATTTTACGGAATATGATGAGCTTTCAATAAATACTGATGATGTATATACTAGTCAGGAAATAATCCTAAAAAGCTGTGATGTAGAAATAAGCCCCGAATGTGAAAATAGTTTAATCTATGTAGCGGGATATGTTGGACGAAAGGTGTCGGAAAGAACAGCTTGTCCAACATGCTCCGCATTCTTTTGTACAAATGTAAATTTAAATATTGAAGTGGATGAAAACTTTTTCTACCTTGATAATTTAAATCGCGCAGGTTTGAAATGGCCGTCAAATTTTTGTATAGATATGTCATTTATGGCATATCAGATATTTCAAACTTTAATATCAGAAAATTTTGAAAATATGTTTTTAGCCCAAAAAGAGCAAAAAACATTTTTAATGAACTTAATTTTAAGCAAATTGGATGCATACACAGAAGAAATCTGTGAACTTTGCGGAACACCAATCACTTGCAACTTGAAAACGTTTTCGTCCACTTGGGCAAATATTTTTTTAAAAAATTATTCCAAAGAAAAAAGCGATTCCTTTAAAAGACTGTCCAGAAGAAAATTAGCTGTATTGAATTAGATTATTATTTATTTTTCATTTACTATACCAATTATTGATTTTATTTTTTTCATTTCATAGCATTTTGAAAGCTATAATTAACTCATCCATCAGTCATCATAAATTCATTTATAATTAATTTAAGATTCTATTTTTTAAATACACACCAAAGAAAAAGTGATCGCTTGAAAAGACCGTCCAAACCGAAGCTAGCAATATTGAATTAGTTGTTTTTTCATATGTTCATTTAATATGCAAAATATTGATTTTTTTGCATTTCACAGGATTTTAAAATATATAAATTATTTATTCATCATTGACTAACAATTTAATTAAGATCAGCAATATTTTAAAATATTATTCCAAAGGAAAAAAGACTGTCCAAACAAAATTAACAAGATTAAATTCGATTTTTGTTTGCATTTAAGTTTATGATACAAATTGTTGAGTGTTTTTTAATTCATAGCATTTGGAAATATTGAATTTATTTAGTCATAACTAACTACAAATTTTTTTATAATTAATTTAATTAAGGCTTAATGTAATACTTTTTATCCAAGAGAAATTGGCAATATTATAATAATTTATTCTTCATTAAATATTTATTTTTATAAGACATGATTTTCTTTGTTTTTGAGGTAAAATATTTATTAGTCTACATAAATGTGAAGTTCACTTTTTTCAATTTTTTCGTTGCACTTCAGCCCCGCGCCGGCCTTCGCTTCCTGCAAATAGCGCCTCGGTCCATCAATCGCGTCCTCTAATTTTGAAATCCGAGCAGCGATGAACTGCCTTCTTCGATCGAGTCAGACCGGCGTTTCCTCGATTTCCCCACTGGTCTCCGCTCTTCACTTTCCCAACGAATACGTTATTGGGTATCCGTTGTTCATCCGTACGATTCATGTGGCCAGCCCATTACAGCTTCCACAGTCTTACAATCGTTGAGACCTCCTGCTCGTCAAACATTTCATACAGCTCATGGTTGTGTCGAATTCGCAATTGGTCTCCGTCTAGCTTCGCTCCAATCATCCTCCACAGGACCCGTTCCTCAAAGGCGTTGAATATGTTTGCCGATGCTTGAGTAAGGGTCCATGTTTTCCAAATCCATAGCATAGCACAGGTCTTATCACAGATTTGTATACTTGGAGCTTTGTTTTCCTGTGTATGCAGCTAGTTTTCAAGATCGTCAAAACTGAATACAATATTTTATTTGCGAACAGTATTCGTCCACGTATTTCTTCTCTTTCATTAGCGTTCTCGTTATTTTGGTGCCTAGATACACAAGTTCGCCCACATTTTCGGTAGTGTATTCGCCAAGTCCGATATTTTGCGTATTTGAGGTATTTTTCCTCGACTGCGTAATGAGCTTTGTTTTATTCGCATTGATTTGTAGCCCTACTAGTTTTGCTTCGCTGTCGAGTTTCAGGAAAAGTTCTTTGGCAGTTGTTAGTGACCATGACAAAATGTTGCTATCATCTGCATAGGCTACCACTTGGCTTAACTTGTATAATAGCGTACCTCTTGTATGGACAGGTAGGTTTCTTACCCAGACCCAAATTGAATAGCAATGGGGCCAGCCCATCTCTCTGCTTTAGCCGGCTTTTGGTGTCAAAGGCGTCGGTGAGTTGGTTATTAATGCAGACTTGGGAGGTTGTCCATGCCACTTTTATAAGACGGACTAATTTGGCTAGGTTGCCAAAGCAAAGCATTATTTGTCGTATGCTTGCTTTTCAATCTAGCTACATACAAAAAGAGAGCAAGTTTAATGGGAGTTTTTAACATGAAGTTAGCCAGAACAGAAATACAGGCGATGACAGATTTAGCTTTTATAGATAAAGATAATTACCGCAGACCGTTTATCCACCTAGAAACTCTTAAGTAACTTCAATAGTTAAATTAAGATAGAGTTTTGTGTTAACCTACCGAAAACTCAAAATCTAAATGACTTTCGATAAGATATTTCTTATCTGCTTCCCTCACTAGCTCAGATGCATATCCTTTTTCCTCTAAATCCACAGATATACTCAATCCCTTCTTAAATTAGTTTGAAATAATATTTAACAGTTCATAATACTTGCTATAACTGTATAAATTTTTTAACATCATTACAGCATCCGTGGTAAAAAAACAGACGTTTTATAATCAGGATACAAGAATATTCAATGAGGTTGGTTCATTGTCACCAGTGCGACACACCAAATCGGGATTTAGCATCCACTAGCCATCTCGAATCATCACGGTTCTACGTCCATACTCATTGTTATTGCATTAAAATGTATAAAAAAACTTGTAATTTGATGTCGTCAGCCTTCATAATTATAGAATATATTGAAATATATAGTTCAAAGATTTTATTTAAAATTTATTTTATTTTCAATTAAGCTATAATGAAAAGCAAATCAAATTACAAAGGTATTTTTAAAATAACGGCAAGGAAAACGAGCACTTTCAATTCCTGTTGAGCCACGATTGTATTCAATTTCGTTATACTCATCCGTACTTGGCGTAGTTGAGGCGGATTTCGTCTTTGGTTATTTCAGGAGTTAACGTTTCCTCGGCAGTTTGTTCCCATTCTGACGACTTTTTTCACGGTATCAGCTTCCGGTTAGGTTTCTGAAAAAATTGATTGAAAACATAGAAAATAAGGCAAACTATTTTAATGTCGCAAGTGTGGAACTACTAGACCTTGACGATTGTGCATTGGTTGTGTTGATCTATGAACCACACTAGCATTGCCATTGATTCTCGCGAATCGAATAACCAATTCTCGAGAATCGAAAAACCAATGGTAATGCTAGTGCGGTTTATAGATCAACACAACCAATGCGGAATCGTCAAACGCGTAGTAGTACCACACTTTGTGGCTCAGTAACACGATAGCATGCAAATTCAACAACTAGTAAAAATGCTGTAGCATCATTCTCATCTTCAGCAATTGAAAGTCAAATTGTATACAAATTAGAATTGAATGACGATAATGTCCCAGGTTCAAATCTCGTTGGGAGTAACGTGATTTAGTTCAGGGGATTTTTCGGACAGACTACGAGTGTTCAGCCAGTAGTGGTATGTACTGATTTGATCAGATCATATCAAAGCTGAGCAAGCACACGGGAGCATGATACTGACCAAACCAACTTCCGAAAAAATCAATACGGTCATGAAAATGAGATAGTCTATCTCTAAGCGAAGGCCCGAGAGGGGCTGTAGTGCTAAAAAGAAGAAGAATGGCGAAATCATCAAGTATTGATTTATGGAACGATATAGAACGAGGAAAGTCACATTTCTAGACAGCCAAACGAGGAATAAACTTGCGGTAGGAAACAAGCGCGCAGTTAGTCTTTAAAAAATGTATTGTTGACAGAACGCAATCATATTATCTGCCTCCTCTGCAGATATATGAAATGGAAAGACATTTTAATGTTCGCGTCAATCGGCTTAATTCCAATTTATGAAAACAAAATTATGAGCAATGCGTTACATGGTCCATTAAAACACCCGTGATTAGATGCTAGCATTTATGCCTTTTCCCTGCAAAGGTTCATATCTATTGATGTTTAGCATTGCATGTTACAAAAGAACGAGATTTGAATTAAAATTAATTAAATTGATTACAGATACTGCCAGTTCTATTGGAAATCAACTTTAAGAAGGAATAAGTAGAAAACAGACCAGTCTGAAATTGTAAATCAGCTTTTAGGATGAATTGAAGAAAATTGCTCGTAATCAACATACATCGATGTGGTAATTATCTACGCCCATAAGCATAACATTTGCTGCAAGATAGCTCTTTCCAAAAATTTTCTGTATAGGCTTAGCAGTTTAGGGATTTCCTGAAACGTTTTATTATAAGGAATGTATGACTAAAACCTTATTGTTGTCCGTTTCATAATTAGAATAAGCAAGAGATAGGGATTAAGCGAAAATTGTGAAACCAGATCAAAATTAAAAATATCTTTGTGTATTCTTTGATAGGCTCAAAATCGATGACACGAAATTTTTAAGCTTATATTCAATAATTTGCCATTGAAAAGTAATGATAATTATCACTATGTGTAATTGAATTCGCGACTGTTTGAACTTTGAGTTAATACCCATCATAGCCGAATTGAGAATTAGAAGAAACAAACACGATACTTGGCAGAAAAATATGCGTAAAGTATTTAATCCATTTTGGTAATTTATCGATGTTTCATTCAATAATTCATAAACAAGTAAATAACTCACCTGTTAAATAGCCTCTAACGTTTGCATCCGTTATGAATAAGTCATACTTCTGATCTTTAAACTCTGCCCACACTGGATGTTCCAATAAAATTTGCGATGCATGATCACCATAATTTAAATTGTGTGTCATCGCCTTGAACGCAGCTACAACTTGTGCCTTCACCGCAGAAGGACTGTCTACATACTCCATATGACTTTCAAGCAAATTTAACAGGAATGGTATTAGATTACTTTTTAAAGAATGAATCCTACAATTAACGCAATAACAGTTAGAGGTAAGCGTTTTTATCGAATCATTACACTCACATGTTGGTATTTCAACAAACGGCTTAACATTTCACACACTTTTTCTATCAGTGGCTTGTTATTTTCCATACACCGTTTAAAAGGCAAGATACATTCAGTTTGCGACACTGCTGTCACGCAGTACTAAAATAAAATACATGTTTATCGAAAATCAATTAAATTCTGGCAAATTGATCTTACCTCTGAAAGAGCTAATTGATCTAATACTGACAATGTATGTTTTGGTTGTACGTTAAGTAAATTGAAGAGTTTTGGTATGTGACCCCAAACTGGAATGTCATCTGCTAAATTAGGCTGCGCTCTTAATAATTAGACTAATGCAGTAGATGCTAATTCCAATGCATCTTTCTAAAAATATTGAAGAGTACGTTATGAAGATTCCAGAAGACCATTTACCGGTGATTTAAAAAATTAATTAACTTACATCCGGCGAATTTTTGTTGACGTCTACAACGATGTCCAGTAAATCCGATAACTTCGGCTTGCGCAGAGTCCAAGCTGGATTAGTAATCCAGCAAATAAACGCCAGATACAATCACCTCATTGGGTATATCTTTAAGAATATCTGGGTCTTTCCACAAAATTTTTGGATTTTATTTGTGTTTTACAAAAACTGCATTTATACGTAAATATATATTAAATTAGCTGTTTAAAAACTTTACGCAATCTCTGTTAGCTTACCCATCGCACATATCAGCAACAACATCACATACTTTTGATCTTGTCTTTACATTCCAAATTAACTCTGTATGCTCGTGAATTGATTCGAATAATTGGACGGAAGTTGTCGGAGATTCGATCATTGCATCGACGAATAATGGAGGTAGAAATTTGCAAACTGTTATGCGAACCTTCAGAATTTTATGCAATATTAGCTTTCTATCATTTTGTATATGTTATAATTTTCCTACCTTAGGTCCGCTTAAACGGTCAGCGGTCATTTTAGCGAGAATTTCAGCACAGAGTTCTCGCATTTGAAGATTCCTTGAATTACAGAGCATGTCCAGTAGATATATCACAGCACCTAAACAGGAAGTAAATATTTTATAATTGTTTGCCAAGAATTCACTTTACCTTTATTTTGAGCTTCTTTTGATCTTGTCTTTACATTCCAAATTAATTCTGTATGCTCGTGAATTGATTCGAATAATTGGACGGAAGTTGTCGGAGATTTGATCATTGCATCGACGAATAATGGAGGTAGAAATTTGCAAACTGTTATGTGAACCTTCAGAATTTTATGCAATATTAGCTTTCTATCATTTTCTATATGTTATAATTTTCCTACCTTAGGTCCGCTTAAACGGTCAGCGGTCATTTTAGCGAGAATTACAGCACAAAGATCTGGCATTTGAAGATTCCTTGAATTACAGAACATGTCCAGTAGATATATCACAGCACCTAAACAGGAAGTAAATACTTTATAATTGTTTGCCAAGAATTCACTTTACCTTTATTTTGAGCTTCTTTTATCATCTCTTGTGAATTCAGAAGCCCTGAAAGTGTTTTCAGTACTTTCATTTGTTGGTCTCTTAAATCAATCTTTTAGCGCAACAAAATAGCTTCCCTGTATTTCGCACGCTGCTATCTCGCTTACACATATTCCTTATTGCGGGAAACCAATGCGACTACTTCTAGTGCAAGCGATTTAACTGTAGCATTCTGTAATGTGTAAAGTTGATAAATTACTGAAAGGAATCAATACTAATATTACATGATATTAAATATTATAAAATGCTTTTAAGCCTACCACACTTGTTCCGGATTCTGTCTAGAATTCAGTCTAGGATGAAATATTAAAAATGGTCCTTAACGAGCACTGATAAAGGAGAAATGACTTTCGGACAATGTTCATAAACGAAGTTTCATCGATCTGAAATTGAATGAAGATCAGGTTATGGTTGATTCAAATATGTATGAAATACTTAATTACCTGCTTTGCAACTTCCTACACGACTATACGACTCACAAAAATAATTCAGGCTATCCTGCTGAACTATTTCTCAGGCAAAACAAATTCCCGCGATAACTATTACTCCCACAATTTGAAAGTAATCTGACACTTATTGGAGAAATTTCACGGGAGTTGATAAAAAAAGCAAAAAAGTAATGACGTCATTGATGAAACAGCTGATTGTCAGTTTACCTTTTCACTGCATTATCAAACCTAGCAAGATGGCCAGGTTTAAGGAGGCAGTGGTATGAGGTCATGTCACAGAAATTGCAGAGCAAGACGGCCAGGTTTAAGGAGACAGTGATTATACACATATATATATATATATATATATATATATATATATATATATATATATATACAGGTATATATATATATATATATATATATATATATATATATATATATATATACAGTTTTATATATATATATATATATATATATATATATATATATATATATATATATATATTATATATATATATATATATATATATATATATATGTATATATATATACAGGTATATATATATATATATATATATATATATATATATATATATATATATATATATATATATGTAAATATTTATATTAGGGTTTTCTAATACGAGATTTTATTTTGATATTAAAAGAAAAATGCCATTTTTTAGTATAAATGATCAAATGTTTATTTCATTATAAAGAGGAAGGTATGCCGTTAGTTGTGGAAAATAACATCAGGCAAATTACCACCACGACCACGTTCACAGGAACATATCCTTTTCACGAAATTTCTCATAACCAAATTGCAAAATGGCTGCCCTATATTCTCGATAGCCTCACGAATTCCATCTTTGAGGTCTTAGATCGACACTGGGCTGTGAACGTAGACCTTATTTTCACGTGGCCCCAAAGGAAGAAGTCGCAAGGTGTTAAATCATAAAATCTCGGTGGTCAATTGTGATCACCTCTTCGAGAGATAACATGGTCCAAAAACTTTTCCCGTAAAAGATCGATGGTTTCGTTGCTTGTGTGGCACGTAGCGCCGTCTTGTTGAAAGTAAACGTTGTCCAGATCAATACCATACAATTCCGGCCATAAAAAATCAGTAATCATCTCTCGATAGCGCAATCCATCAACCATAACTGTTTCTCCAGCCTCATTTTCGAAAAAGTAAGATCCAATGACTCCACCGGATCATAAACCGCACCAAACAGTCACGCGTTGGGGGTAGAGAGGCTTTTCAACAATAACTCTTGGGTTTCCCGAGTCCCGGATGCGACAATTTTGCTTGTTGACGAAGCCGTCGAGGTGAAACTGGGCCTCATCACTCAAGATGATTTTTCGATGGAGCTCCGGATAATTTTCATGTATTTCAAGGACCCAATCAGCAAAGACAGGACGTTTTTGATGATCAACTGGCTTAAGTTCTTGTGTTAACTGAACTTTATAAGCCTTAAGACCCAAACCTTTATGCAAAATACGGTGTAATGACGTTTGTGGAATGCGTCCAAAGAACGACGAGGAATGGACAAACCTGGGTTTTCTTCAACACTTTCGGCTACAGCAGCAATATTCTCAGCTGTTCTGGAGTGACGTGCACGGGCTTTATTCTTCACATCACTAAGTTTTCCCAACAGCTCGAAGTTTTCCACCAATTTCTGTATTGCGGTCCGACAAGGCGCTTCACGACGATCGAGATTTACAAACCGTCTCTGCCAAATTTTCACCATTTTTATAGTGGATTTTAATAATTTCAGTGTATTATTGAAGCGTGTATCGTTCCATTTTTGTCAAATGTCAAAAAATGACAGCTTCAAAAGTGACATCTACCGAAATAGCGAGCTATTGAAAATAACACGTCTGATTGGAAAATTTATATATATATATATATATATATATATATATATATATATATATATATATATATATATAAATAAATGATTTTGTAATAATATTAAAATTAATTATATATGATGAAAATTAAAATATATTAAAAACAAATTTTAAGATTTATAATTAAAATAAAGTATTTAAAACGATGAATTGCTTGATTAAAGGGTTATCCTCATAAATAAAATAATTTATAGCTTTGTTCATTATTTTAAAACCAATTTATATTTAATAGATTTAAACTGTTTCCAAACGAATCAAAAACTTTTGTGCATTCAAAATATATTTTATTTTTAAAAAATAAGCTATTTAAGCTTTTGTGTTCATACCCCATTTACAAAGGTTATAGTCCTCATCTTTTTAATTTTTAATAATACTAATAAAATTGTATTATCAATATCTTTAGTTAGAAGAACCATGGTTATAATTTCATCCTTTTCTTGACTAAGATCCTGAATAGGATTATTAAATTAATCTATTATCATTCATTCCTCTGATTCATAATAGAAATAATATAATATCTTCTGAAATAGCATTAAAATATTTTTTAACAGAAGCTGCTGCTCCATCAATTTTTTTTATTTCAGTAATTGTAAGAATATTAAAAAATAAAATTGTAAGAGAAACTTTATAATGAATCGGGCGACGCCGCTGAGTGGCCACTACCAACACACCTTGCTGCTATGTGGCTTGTCATCTCATGGTGGTTGTGACGTTTGCACATCCCACGTGAATTTTGTCGTGGGATGTCAAATTGAAGTTGAAAGCCACATGGCAGTGGAGTTTGGAAGTGTGTCGCTCGCTCTCTGTCGCGGTTGCCTCAGCCGTCGTGAAAAATTTTCTTGCGAGATGTGCCACATTTCGGGTTGACCATTTTACTTCAACTTATTTCCTCCGAACAAGCAAATCCCTGAAGTGTTTTATCTGTATACTCCGTGAACGCGGCAATTCAACGAAGCACCACATATCGTAAATGGTGACACCTTCATAAGTGATCGATTGCCAGCTCCAAGGTTAGGTGATCGTGGGTTGGATGCGCTATCCCTGAATGGTGGCATCTACGACAGCAGTGGCAATCAAATGGAATTTCAAATACCTGTAACACAAAATTTTCATAGGCTAATGGAACTAAACAAAATCTTATAAATACAGAACAACGCAGGGCGGCGGAACAGTACCCTGGATGGTTGCAGCGCTAGCGCAGCACAATTTAAACTCGTCACACTACGAACAAACCCCATCATCAACACAAATTCATCGCGGAATCGCACTCACCTCATCGTCAATAGTAGTAACCAAATCCCATCCAACAACAGCGTCACAACATTTTGTTAATTCCTCATCCATTCGCCAGTCGCATTGCTTGAATAGCCCCAATGCAGCGACGACCCACATTGCTAACTCAACGGGAACTTCGCCACACGATGAAGTAGGGACCCTCAACGAAAAAACAAGGTACGGGTAGTTATAAAATAAATAAACTGAAAGTAGAGCAAGGACTTGTTTCACACAACGAAACAATAAAAACGAAATAAATGTATTTTTTCTGAAAAGGAACAAATGCCCGCAAACAAAATAAACAAAAATATTCATAACCTCAATATTAACGATATTGGGGAAATCTTGAAAAATCAAGAAAACATGGGATTCATAAAGAGAAAGCAAAGGCAAAAATTTTCAATTCATCTTAAGTAAATTAAACTTATTTACGAAACAGACAGAAAGCATTGATTGCAGTTATATGTTGTTTTTCCTCATTTTTTTAGTTTTCAAATACACCATTAACAATTTTTCCACTTCTATTGGGTACAGTAAAGAGAGGAAAAGTAATTATGAAAATTATCACCAGAGAAAAGACAAAATCTAACAAAAAAATGAGTAAAAAATTGAGAAAATAAATATAAATCGTTCGTACATTTATAAAGTAAAAATAAAAAATTAGTTTGAAGGAAACAACTAAAAGGTGAAAGCAAAACAAAAACAGAAACCTTTTAACAATAAACTAGTTCTTGTCAATAAATTAAAGTAATTGTAATGATAATATAATATTTAAATAAGTTACAACACAAAATAACAAGGAGGAGCAACACTGAACTATGAAACACGATTTTTTTAAGATTATATGATGCACCTGTGTGCGTTTTAATAAAAGTTTTGATGTTCTTTTCATTTTCTGTTTCGTAAAAGTAATTATAACGTGAGAAAATAGTAAACATAATACTCAGATGGAAAACTTACATATACATCTACACCACCTGCTTGAGCATTGTGTTTACAAGAACGGAGTAAAAATAGCTATTATTTACTAGGCAAAAATATAATCGTAAATAATAAAATGTAAAAGCAACAATAATTGCAATAAGCAACTAAATGAAGAAAATCTGATTCGACGATTTCTTTTCGATCTTTGAACCGTGAACATACAACAAGAAATAAATTATGATAAAAAAAGTGAATACGTTACTCAAAACAATCGAATCGAAATGCAGTTATAATTACGAATATTTATGTATAGACTCGAGTGCGAATTAAAATAAACAAAAAAAAAGAAATTTAGAGAATAAAAATAACGTAATTTATATAAATGGTAGTAGAAGTGTGACTATGTCGCAATGCGTCGTGTAATGTTTTCTATTCAATTTTTCATTTAGAGCTTTTTGAACTAGTTTTTCCTTTTATAACTAATATTTAAACAATCAATTACTGATATTAGTCGTGGCCTTAGTGGAGTATTAACGTTCACTAAATTGAGTTTACAAGTGAAAATGTGAGACTTGTTTTTTTATTGAAAAATAGATCGCGTTTCCTAATTATGACTGCATGACACGATTACTTCCGTTGTTGACCAGGAAATTCAGATTGTCAAACAGAATTTTCACAATCATTGGCTAGTAGTTTTCCATAATACATAATTCTAGTTTGTATTTTACTATTATTATTTTCTAAATACTATTTGCTTGTTTTTCTAGTTTAGAATTTATAGTCGATTTTATTAAAATAATATGGATTGTTAAACCTTAACAACGACTTTCCTTTCCAGTGGTTCTCTTCTTTCAGGGGAAATAGAATGCAGGGTAAGTATGCCGTCGCGAGGGTAGGGTTTAAGCAAATCCGCTGAGGTCGGTTTCGCGTCGCGCGCGGTACGCGGTACCTTTGTTGGTTTTGCCTTTTTACTAGCGTAGCTTCTGTCGGGTTTGAGTTAGCGTAGTATATTTTTCGTTGCCGCGTCGGGAATTCGGGAACGCGAAGTAAAGATTAGATTTTTGTTCTTTGACTGGCTGAATGAAGAAATACGGAGTAACGTAAAGTAGGTTTCCTCTCCGTATGGTTTTGTTTTGTGACGCGTTTGGAAACGGGCATTTATTGGTGGCTGAAAATTGTAGATGAGCGTAATCCATTTGGAGACCCGCGACCGAAATCCTCTCCGAGCTAGCTGGCCGACAAGCAGCCACCGCGAAAATGGATAACGGTGCACGGATTGGTTGACCGGTTGGTACCATCCGTTGGCACTACTCAGATTTAACGTCTAGAACCGATTCGGACATAGACTTAAAATCTTTACAACTTTAATTTATCAAATTTTAATTGCTATCGCTTTAATAATTAAAACAGATACCACACCCTTCCGTTTTTGATTCCCCTGAATTATAGAAGGCTTAAATTGAATAAATGCTTTAATTTTATTAATATGACAAAAATTGCTCATTTAATATTTATCTTTTTAATATAACTATATTACTCCCCTCAATCATAATATCAGCAATAATTGCAGGCTTAGGAGGCTTAAATCAAGTATCTTTACGTAAAATTATACCGTTTTCATCTATTTATCATTCAGCTTGAATACTAACTTCAATACAAGAATCGATCAAGTTATTTCTAACATATTTCAGATTTGATTCATTTCTGTCTATTGCTTTAATTATAATTTTTTAATTATAATAAAACTTATTTATCAACCCATTTTTTTATTAGAAATAATAATACAATCTTAAAATTTATTTTATTTATTAATTTGATATCATTGGGGGGATGGCCCCCTCTTTATTGGATTTCTTCCTAAATGAATTATCATTCAACAAATAATATTATAAAATTATTATTTTCTAATTCTTATATTTATTTTATCTTCTTTGATTTCTTTATCTTCTTATCTTCGATTAAGTGACTCAATATTTTTTATAGGTAATTCTTTTCAAACATGAAACTTAATATGTAACCCTTGCCCCAGAAAACAAAAGCAATTTATTAATCTTTAGATTCATTTCATTAATATGTTTAGCTTTAATTTCCAAAATTTATATTTAAGGCATTAAGTTTATTAAAGTAATAAGCTTCAAAGCTATAAATGTACGATGTATCTTTTAAGCCTTAGTATTGTAAATACTCTTTGAGAATTGCAGTCTAATATAATTATTGCCTATCAAGCCTAATTGATTAAAAAGGTAACCCTATATATATATATAGATTTACAATCTATCGCCTATATTTCACCCATTTAATCGCAACAACGGTTATTTTCAACTAATCATAAAGATATTAGAACCTTATACTTTATTTTTGGGGCGTGAGCGGGAATATTCGGAACATCTCTTAGTATACTAATTCAAACAGAACTAGGACATCCTGGCTCATTAATTGGGGATGACCAAATTTACCCGTCAATGGAAAACCTCAAAATGTTTCGAATCCTACAGACGGCCGTTGGAATGGCAAGTCATTATAAATTGAAAATACTGGCAGTCCAGGAAACGAACTTGACTGGTAATGATATTCAAGACATGCGATTGCACACAATATTCAAAAGTATGAAGCCTACAGGAAAACGAGAATTTGGAGTGGCCTTCATTGTGGATAGGGAGTTCGAATAGTACGTTATTGATTTTAAAGCAATAAACAAACGGTTGAGTGTGATCCGTATAAAAGCGAAATTTTTCAAAATTTGGCTGATATATGTTCACGCCCCGACCGAAGAAAAGGACGAGAAAACGAAGGAAACGTTCTACAATCACTTGGAAAGACCGGTTGACTCATTGTCTACAAACGACACAAAAATAATTCTGAATGATTTCAGAATTATTTTTGTGTCATCGTTGGCAATGAGATATTTCATCGGGGAACGACTGGAGGATATAGCCTCCACGATGAAACAAATAACAACGGCCAGTGCCTCATTGACTTTGCATGTAGCAGAAATCTAGTCATAATTTCAACTTGCTTCGCACATAGATGCATTCACAAAACGGCTTGGGTATCACAAATTGGGAACACATACAACCAGATCGATCATGTTCTGATCCAACAACGTTGGACCTCGAGCATACTTGACGTCGGTACATACCGAGCCAATTGTAACTCAGATCATTACTTGATCAAATTAACATATCGATGTCGTACGTCAAAGGCATATCCGGCGAAGACCAGAGCGCTGCAAAGATTTGACATTGAAAGGCTCCAAATGGCGTCTGTGACCAAAAATTTCACGAAGATCTTCGACAACCAGCTGGTTTCTATCTTGTCAGCCGCCTCGATAAAGACAAGCAACGAGCTCGGGATGGAAGTGAAAGTGGTTTTTAAGACCATGGTTCGATGATGAGTGCCAGAGTGCGTTAGACAAAAAGAATCAGGCGTACAAAGAATCCGTAGGTAGGAAAACCAAGACGAAGGTAAAATACTATGAAAATCTTAAAAGAGCAGCGAATAAGATAATTAGGATTCAGGAAAGAAAATACTATGACGACCAATTGAGGAGTATAGATGCAAGTGTAGCAAGCAACAACCCAAGAGAAGCATACACAGTAGTGAAAGGCCTTACACGGTTATCAGCCCAAAACCACGCCCTGTCGTGATGATGAAAGATGGGCATCATATTTCAAAAACCTCCTTAATCCTCCTCACAACTCCACAACATTGAAGGCTTTAGATGTTTGCGGAGAATGTAGTAATCGAGCAGTCACACAAGCAAACTGCTCCAAAATTTTCATTGCAAATTTAGAAAAAAAACATATTTCATTACTTCCATTCGTAGTTGTAATTTATAAAACCTTTTTTCTTCTTATTATTACTATTAAATGTAATTTTATATCAATTTTCCTTTATATTAAGTTAAAACGTTTCCCTCTAATTATATTCTTCATAAGATTTAACTTTCATTACTGTTTCAAATCGTTCTTCAATTTTCTTTACTTCAGTTAATTATTTTTTTGAAAAATTTTCAATCTACAAATTAAAATTGCGGACATGGGAGCACTAATTTACAGGGTGTTGTTTTGGTATTAAAAGAAAAATGCAATTTTTTAGTATAAATTATGAAATTTTTATTTCATTATAAAGAGGAAGGTATGCCATTAATAGTGGAAAATAACATCAGGCAAATTACCACCCCGACCACGCTCACAGGCCCATATCCTTTTCATGAAATTTCCCATAACCCAATTGCAAAGTGGCTGCCCTATGTCCTCGATAGCCTCACGAATTCCATCTTTGAGGTCTTGAATCGGCGCTGGGCTGTTGACGTAGACCTTCTCCTTCACATGGCCCCAAAGGAAGAAGTCACAAGGTGTTAAATCACAAGATCTCGGTCGCCAATTGTGATCAGCTCTTCGAGAGATAACACGGTCCAGAAACTTTTCCCGTAAAAGATCAATGGTTTCGTTGCTTGTGTGGCACGTAGCGCCGTCTTGTTGAAAGTAAACGTTGTCCAGATCAATACCATCCAATTCCGGCCATAAAAAATCAGTAATCATCTCTCGATAGCGCAATCCATTAACCGTAACTGTTGCTCCAGCCTCATTTTCGAAAAAGTAAGGTCCAATGACTCCACCGGATCATAAACCGCACCAAACAGTCACACGTTGAGGATAGAGAGGCTTTTCAACAATAACTCTTGGGTTTTCCGAGCCCCAGATGCGACAATTTTGCTTGTGACGAGGCCACCGAGGTGAAAGAAGCCCTCATCACTCAAGATGATTTTTCGATTGAACTCCGGATAATTTTCATGAATTTCAAGGACCCAATCAGTAAAGACACGACGTTTTTGATGATCAACTGGCTTAAGTTCTTGTGTTAACTGAACTTTATAAGCCTTAAGACCTATACCTTTATGTAAAATACGGTGTAATGACGTTTGTGGAATGCGAATTCTAAAGAATGACGAGGAATGGACAAACCTGGGTTTTCTTCAACACTTTCGGCGACAGTAGCAATATTCTCAGCTGTTCTTGAGTGACGTGCACGGGTTTTATTCTTCACATCACTAAGTTTTCCCAACAGCTCGAATTTTTCCACCAATTTCTGTATTGCGATCAAACAAGGCGCTTCACGACGACCCAAAAATATTCGAGTTTTACGAACCGTCTCTGCCAAATTTACACCATTTTTATAGTGGATTTTAATTATTTCAATTTATTGTTGAAGCGTGTATCGTTCCATTTTTATTTTTACTTGTCAAATGTCAAAAAATGGCAGCTTCAAAAGTGACGTCTACCAAAATAGCGGACTATTGAAAATAACATCTCCTTTTGGAAAATCCTTTAGTGCATCCCAACGGTGTATTGCATTACCGAATGCAATCGAACTCAGCTGATTCGATTTAGCCTGGCGCCACGGGAAAAGAAAAAGAAGAGATCTGGACGGTTCGGGAAGTTGATTTATCACCGCGATCCGGGAAAGACGCACGAGAATAGCCGCCGTCCGTCGAGAGCCAGGAATCTAGTTTATTCGGTGCCGTGTGAAATTATTAACATCGCGTCTTGGTCAATACTTGTTAAGACGTTCTTACGAATGATTTAAAAGTTGGGATTCCATAAAGACAATAGAGTGAGTACTCGTAGCTTGCATTACAATGATCGCGTAAATAGTTTTGGAGCGGGATAGCTGTCACGAAAAGCAGCCGAACAAGATTCACCCGAACGGTTTTGGATGAATTAATTTACGAGTCAGGGAATAGGATAAGAGGAGGAGGATTGTACCTCTGTAGAGTCCATTAGAAACAGTGACTTTGCTTCCGTTCATTTTCTGGGAAGAGTAGGAATTAAATTTCTACGGTCTCGTTGTAAACAGATGATTAGAATGAATTTCCTTGTTCATGTGGGGAATATTCAGTGCTTATTTGAAAACCTAATGCATTTTGTTCCTGCTTATACGAAACCATTAATTTAGTTTGAAGTTAGTGGATCTACCACGCTGGCACGCATTTGGGCTTATATCGGTTAGATGGTGTACCGTTGTTCCTTAAGAAGTGATATGCAATAAAACGTGAAACAGTCCATCGGGAATATTTCAACTTTATTATTAAAGGAATAAGACGGGTTTTATACATATAAAAAAAATAGTATAACAAGTGTTCAAGTGAAATTAGGAAAAGTGCCATGAGGTTGAACTTCGGAAAGCGATGAACAAAAGGTCCATTTTTGGGACGTACGTGAAAATTGTGTTCTCGTTCGAATTCGCCGAAATAACCATTTCAATTTGATCGAACGTTGATTTGCTCGGTGCTATTGCGAATAAAATTCTGCTTGCTCCCTGCAATGTATTGCAACAGTTGTAATGTGAAAAAAATAAAAATTAGTTTCGTCGTGACTGGTCAAATAGAAAAATCGCTAGAAGACGATAAATCAGCTAAAAGGGGCTCTAGATTTGTGATATTCCTGCAAGCGGGACGATTCGTTACATGTTTTCTGATCGAACGATAGTAGTCGTGACGCTAGTACTTGAATGCGCAAATGATCAGTAGAGCCGGTGTTTTCTGATCGATCGATAGTAGTCGTGTCGCGAGTACTTGAATCCGCAAAAGATCAGTACAGCCGCTGTTTAGAATTTGATTGTAGAATCAGTGAATAGCCCGTGACTTTCATTCAGGGCTCTAATTCTACTTACGCTTACTTTAAGATAGAAATTAGATACATCGATTAGATTTGATAAGCATTTAAAGGTGATACAAGGACTGAGCCATATAAAGTTTCTTTGCGAATCGCTCTTCAAACTCGATGAGATTTGACGTAAATGGAGACACAATGGAATGCATCGTTGTCACTGTCGCTTTCAATGAGAATTGGCGAGTGATCGCTTATAATTTCCTTAGCCGAAAACGTTCATATTCAAAATCGTCGATTCGGAAGCCGAAATGCGTTTTATTACTATCAACCAAAACTGACGTAAAATAGGTAGCCATATGGTAGCAAATTGCATACATATTAGTTGGCCTACTATAGGACAGGCTTCCGTGAGCTGTAAGCCAACTGCAGCATAAGCAAATGCTCATATCGCGTAAAATATACTGTTTTCCAAATGAAAATGTACGAAAACCGTTCCATGCATGCTTAAAATTCACATTGCGCTGTCCACTGTACTCCTAAACTTTTCAAGACGAGCAAATGAAGAACATGTTTTGCACCTTCCATTGATAGCTCAGCGTTGAGAAGTAAACAAACTCCTATTCATTCACTTTGCAAGGCAATAAAAATTAAACGGGTATAAGAACTGAAATAATATTCACTTCACAAGGAGTGCTTTTGTGTTCTCCGTGGACCATCTGTATTTCAATGTAGAAATCCGTCTCGAAACCGTACAAAGCCTCGAATTTTCGTTAGCACCTCCACAGTTCTTCATACAATGCCATATAAGTTAGCCAGCAAAGTCGCCCTACTAATGGTCATGTGTGTAGTAGTAAGCGCTGCTGTCATATGCCTTCCTATCTAACGTCAGTTTTGATTTCACCGTGAATAGATTGGCACGCTTGATTAACTAAATAAATTGATATCAATATCTCATGGATTTTTTCATGTCCGTAGAGCAAACTCGCTTCAGTTTCTTGCATTCCGATGAAAGTTTCGTATTGAAGTTTTGGCTGTGGATTGCCGGCAATTCTGAATATAAGCAGTTTCTTGCATTCCAATGAAAGTTTCGTATTGAAGTTTTGGCTGTGGATTGCCGGCAATTCTGTATAGCAGGTCCCCTACACTTTTGAAGTATAGAAAATATTCTGCGGAAATTATCAACGGAATAAATGTCAACTTAAGATGGATACAACACTGAGTAGGAAGCGTATGTATACATTCTTTTAAAATATCGACGTATAAAATTTAATGAATGGGTAAGACGTTATTTTGATTGAAGAAACTTACTCGTTAGTAATTTTATATTAAAACCAATATGCCATATGCTTGCTCTCTTCATATTTGCATCTTATCTGTGAAGTAAAGAGTGATTTTAGACACATTTTAATGGTCTGCACAACCTGCCAAACGAATGATTTCGCGCAATGAAAATTTAATATGAAAGATCTAATGTACATGTCCAGTAAAAACCTTCAGCTAAAATTTGAGTTGAGTGCTAATCATGACTGTGTTATTGCAATTGACACAATTTGCCTGGAAGAATATCTAACCACATGGGAAGTAGCGAATTCTTTTTGCTAGATCAATATATTTATTAAATTTGATAGTATCGATGTAGTTAAGAGGATTGTTGTTAGTTGCAGCATAGAAAAAAAAAACGGAACAAGGAAAATTGTTACAGGAACGGTTTAAGTAAGAATTCAATTATAATCTTCGGCAAATGATCTATTTGGGACTATATTTGTACTTGTTTTGGTATGGTAATTTTGATGTATACCATACTCAGGAATGGTGAAACTCAAGTAATTTGTTGAAAATAATAGAAAGAATTTCGTACAATTTCTGCATGTGGCGTTCATTTTAATATTCCAATATATTTAGATGCATGAAACGTTATGTCGCATGAGAGGTAAATTTCAAGAATTTAGTTTGTCATAGTAGAAAAACAATGAAAATAGCTTTAAAAAAACACTTTAATAGTGCAAAGTTAATTGTGTAGGTAATATATTTACAAAATGCAACCTTAATGTTGATTATTTGTGCCTGCATTCATTGTACGAATATAGAATTGAATATAAGCAACTCTTCCAGTAAAATTGAAAGTCCAGCAAAAAAAGGGCAACAAATTCATCTTCAAGTATGATGCATTCCAAAATTGAATTATATGTTCTCTTTAATCTAACCAAGATTTAATATAGTTTAAAAATCTCGGAACACGCAAATCTCGGTATACTTAATTACATAAGCTTAAAAACTTATTTAATCTGATACCATACGAGCAGGTGCTTTATTATTGATTCATTCAATTTAGCATTAGTGAATAAACTGATTGCAATTTATTGTGGGCTGACACATATTACACTCTGTCGCATAAATTACATTTAGTAAAATTCTCAAAGGACAGTAATAATATGGATTGTTAAAACTTAAAACTCGGTCTTTTCCTTGAGTTCAACCTGACCGGGCATAGGACCCGCATCGATGGCAGGCTCCTCCGCTAAAAAGGGCTAGCCGTCGGGTGCACTCTTTCTTTTCTCTTGTTAACAGGGGTCTTGGCGGGTCAGGTGACCTTCTACTCGCGTGCCTATTTATGGCATAGTGTTATGTGATTCCCTCATGTAATACTATGACATAAATTTGCGTCGTTTATATTTTTGATTTAAAGGCGAAATTCATTCAAATTATGTTTGTATGCGTTTTCCACTAAAATGAAAAATATAGCTACGTTTATATTTGGATCTTGATTCAGTTGGGAGGGTGTGAGGGGGCACCGCTCCCATCTGGATGCCCCACTCTTATTTGTGGGTCATAAGTCTCATCAGTAACGACGAAGTCATCTTAAGTCCATTTGCTTTCTCCAGGCCCAGTTTGCCTTCTGAGTCAGCATTATTCTTTGACCCTTAGTAAGTTGCCTCCTTCGAGGTAACGATATTTCTTTGACCTTAGAATTTCGTGTATGCGAACTTTTTTTGTAGTAGGTCCTTGTAGTGGGGAAAAGAATCCACCCCCCGACACCGCAACGCTAGCCTGCCAGCGCATTCACGCATCTCTCTTCCCTCCTAAAACTTGACAGCGAAGCAAAACTAGTAGGGTTACAAGTCAATGAAAATATAACAAGGCTCATTACACAGTTGAGGAAAAATACCTCAAATACACAAAATATCAAACTTGGCGAATACAGTATCGAAAACGTTAGAAAATTTGTATATTTAGGCGCCAAAATAACGAAAACGGGCAGTAAAAGAGACGAAATGCGCCGAAGAATACAGCTCGCAAATAAAATATTTTATTCAGTTTTGACGATCTTGAAGACCAGCTGCATACACACGAAAACGAAGCTCCAAGTATACAAATCCGTGATAAGACTTGTGTTACGCTTTGGGTGAAAACATGGATCCTAACCCAAGCATCCGCGAATATATTTAAAGCCTTTGAGCGACGGATCTTGAGGCGAATAATCGGAGCGAAGCTAGATGGGGACCGATGGCGAATTCGATACAACCATGAATTGTATGAAATTTTGACGAACCGAAGGTCTCAACGATTTTAAGGCTGCGTAAGCTGCAATGGGCTGGACACATGAGTCACATGGACGAACAACGGATGCCCAAAAAGGTATTCGTTGGGAGAACTGGAGGCCGGAGACCAGTGGGGAAACCGAGGAAACGCTGGTCTGGCTCGTTCGCCGAAGACAGTTCATCGCTGCTCGTATTTTGAAATTGGAGGACGCGATCAATGGACCGAGACAGTCGGAGGTGGTATTTGCAAGAAGCGAAGGGCCCGAGAGGGGCTGTAGTGCTACGAAGGAGAAGAATTTACAATGTAATCGTAACTGCCCAAGCATTTGTAACAATTTTGTTATAGTTATACTCGTTAGGACTGGTGGATTTGGAAATTGATTAGTACCTCTATTATTAGGAGCACCTGATATAGCCTTCCCACGAATAAATAATATACGTTTTTGAATATTACCCCCATCTCTTACTTTATTATTAACATCTTTGATAGTTGACGCTGGAAACGTTTAGTGAATTGCAGTAATGTAAATGCCCATAGAGGACTGCAGCGATGATCTGATGCTTTGGCCAGCGAAGGTGTTGGTGCCAGCCAAAATTGGCCTTGTCTGAGGACGCGTGAATGCACTGGCAGGCTAGCACCACGATATCGTATGGCGGGTTCTTTTCTCGAGCACAAGGGCCCACTACGAAAAAAATTTCGCATTCAGGAATTAGGGGATAAAACACTTGGTTCGACCGTGTTGAGGCTGAGGTAACCTACTAAAGGGATAGATTGTGAAAGCATAACGACTGACTTACGGCCCCAAAAAAGAGTGGGGCATCCAGATGAAAGCTCTGCCCCCTCGCAATACCTTATCTGGATTAAGATCCATTGTGAACGTGTTCAGATATTTTCCATTTGAATGAAAAACTCATACAAACGTTATTTGCATGAATTTTTCCTTCAAATGAAAAGCATCAACGCTTCAGATTTATGTTGTAATCTAATATGATGGAATCACATAATACTATAACATAAATAAGAAACTCATGCGGAAGGCCACTCTACCTGCAACACAATAGGAGGGGTGAGCTCACCCGATGGCCAGCTCATGCCAGCCAAACCAACGTTGTAGGTCCCATACTCGGTCAGGGCTCCAAGTAAATGAAAAGACCAAGTTTATTTTCAATTTATCACTACATTTGAATCATATTTGCACAAATATAAATTTTTCTTAAGAAATTCCATAAATTAAATTCTTGATAAATCAGCAAAACCTAATCATATTATTCCATTAACATTCCTATTAATGACTTTCAGAAATATATATACAATTCCAACGACAGGAAACATCAAGTCCAAATCGAACGATATCAAATACGGAAAGATGCGTTTTTGCGATTATTATAAATCAAATAAACATAATACCCCAAATGCGGTATCAATCGAAACAATTCGAAATTTTCAATTTCCAAACGTAAATAATAGTTCAATCCATTAAACCAATTTCGCATGTCAAATTAAAACACTCGAGACAGAATTTCTAAAAGTAAGCAATAACCGTGCTAAATTCTTCAACCAAATTTCATGGCACTTAAGATGAAATTTGATATGGATAAACAAATGATCTTCATAGAGGTAGGGAGCTTGCATATTCATAACTTATTGTATGAAAGACACTTTCGGACTCTAATTTCTTCATTATCATTGTGTTAAGGTACATAGTCGTATTTCAATCTAGATCAAAAAGGAAAGGGGTACTTTCCCAATCCTCCTACGATAAGTGCTCATCAACGGGATGGGTAAGGCCTGCGAGCGTTTAAAATTCCCTTTTTGGCTGCGTTTTTATGTTCTAGTCGTTTAACTTTAGCATTTATTATTTACATTGGTTCACATTTCACTTATTATAACTTGAAGTTTAGTAATTAGTATTAATTTGATGTTGTATTAAGAGATTATGAACACATTTTAAGAATGCAAAGAGTTTCGATTTTTACAAATTTTGACGTAAAAATGTCAGCGGTACACTTCTGCGTCCCGCCCCGGTTCTTTCGTAGTGTTCCAATATCGTTTTCCAGCAAAGCAATGTGTGGCGAATTCAACCGTTGTCTTGCTCACCCTTGCAAGACAGAGGCAGCCATGGTGAGATGCAGCGAATCCACGCGATTTTCGCGTTGGAAATTCCCTGCACTGTCCTGTATATGTTGAATATAAGGAATTCAGGAAGTTAAGAATGCACGGTATTTTCCACTCGTATTCGTGGTCACGATTAGTCGATATGGTTGCACTTTTGCTTGCGTGACCACACGGGACCGTAGCTTTTTTCTTCACGTTTACAGCATTTTTCCAATGGAAAATGTTCAATTTAAGTTCCAAAGCCACAATGAAGTATAGATGTATTGTTTTATAACTTCACTGAATACATATGTATGATTTTTAGTGTGAAAATTAGATGTACCACCGGCATAGACAATTTGCGACATCCAAAACGTATGGCGATAACACGAAGAATCTTAGCCTCTGGTGCTTGAAAACTTGTTCAGTAAATTGTGCAGAGAATTTACGGAACAAGTTTTCAAGCACCAGAAATCACCTTTAAAATTGTCATAAACTGAACCGAACTAACGAGCCGCAAGTTCGGAGAATTTTCCACAGCATCCGCTGTCCAGGCAAACAAAATAGAAGTTTTCGCATCTTAGCGGCAAAATCACAAAAATCGTGAAACATGCAAACTTAACCAGATAAGGTCATGCAAAACAAACAGCCAATTCTACTTTTCATGCCAGACGAGCCTCGCTCAACGTTTACCGTCGACCTTTCAAATGCGAGTCCCCTGCATGCCATCAATGTAGGTTTCCATGGTGAGCCCTCTGATTGCCGGCACCGGTGGTTTCTCTCCGTCGAGATAAAAACGCAATTTGTTTCTAAATTACGTTGCAAAGTAGGTTGGCATCATCGAATTTTACCTGTATTTTTTTATTTAATATTTTTAAATCAAAATCTTTTTTAAATATTTTGTTTTTAAGTTACAAATAAAATTAGATGATATTTAAGGATTTTTTTTGAGTAGTAAAACAAACATGCATATTTCGCCCGGGAATGTTTTTCGAGCAGTTTGCCCAGGTGACTACTCGATTACCACAGCCGGTACAGGATGAACATTATACTTAACACAAGCAGCACAAATAAAAATTTGTATGAACTTTACTGTATAAAAAAAATTATCGTTAATCCAATAAAAAAATAATACTAACTAAATAACCCCCAGAAAAATTAAAGAAATTACGATTCCTAAAAAAAGAGTTCGAGAATATTCAGAAAGAAAAAATCTTTAGCAAAAATAAGAAAACCGACTTCGAAATGAAATAAATTTTATGGAAGCGGTACCATATCATTTTTTTTTCCCGATTCTTTTGTGATGGTGTAGATGTTGGCAGTATTTCTGTTAAAATGGGGAAATTGATTCCATAAAATTTATTTCATCCTTTTAAAGTCGGTTTTCTTGTTTCTGCTAAAAGTTTTTTATTTCACCCTTTTTAGTGGCGATTTTTTTTCATTTCAAACCTTTCAAAACTCAGTTTCTTGAATACATTGTATCATGTACTCGTATACCAAAATATAATTTTTTACTGCAATGCAAAAATCACTACGGCTAAAATCTGCAGCGTTCATAGGAATTGAATTGAATTCTGATGCATTTAATACATGATCTCATCAACGTCTACCTTGATTTTTGATTTCATAAAAATCCGATATGAATTGTAGCTTTGAGAAATTTTCGAATTTCGAACTTTGCCTAACCGCCATTGTTATATTTAGATCTGACCCTGAAGTGCTTTTTAACGTTCAACTTTTTTCGAGCTATACTTTGGTCGGAACAGAAATATTTCTGAAAATTTAGCGAAAATCGAAGCATGTTTGCGACCTCCAGGCACAATTTTTGTCATATCCTATGTAGACTCACACATACAACCAACCACACATAAGCACACACACACAAATATATATATATATATATATATATATATATATATATATATATATATATATATATATATGTATATATATATATATATATATATATATATATATATATATATATATATATATTATAAATATATATAAACATATATGTATAGACATATGTATTTATGTATATAAACATAAAGTTAACTCCGGAATCCATCTCAAGAAATTTACTTAAAAAGGTCTTTCTTAACCGTATCCTTCATTCACTTTTATTCGATACCCATCGCCTTCGTTTTCGATTAACTATGGCAACTAATTTGCATGAAAGTTTCAAAAAAAAATTATACCCTATAGTTCAATTAAAACTCGGCTATGCATTTTCATCTTCATCTGTAAAGTTGTGATCAGTTATAGAAGGCAAAGTATCTCTTTCTAGGTTGCAATTCTCGGCAGTCTTTAATATGGAAATCACTAATTTTATATGTCTGGGCATATGTTATAATGTATTATATTAATTGGAAAGTAACGAATCAACTCTATAATTTGCAATCACTCAATCCTTATTATTTTTTCGGGGAATTTTATAAATCCTATGTGAAACTTTTACGTCTAAGGATGTAAGAAGGATCCTTTACTAAGCTCATCGGTAAGCAAAGAATGAATGCAGAAGAGAAAAGCATCCTGAAATTTTCCCTCTAACTATTGTTGAACTGTATTTATGCTACATTTAGAATTAATTATCTGGTTATTTCCGGTAGAAATGATTGACTAAAATGTACCGTTTGTGCAAAAAATTAACAATACTGATCATTTTTATCATCCGTTACGAAAGGACTCGGTATCTACATCAAATCTTTGAAGAGAGTGTCAACTTATTGGCACTTTTCGTACGAAATATCATTTAACTTCGGTTTCTCCACGTCAATGTACTCGTATCATATTGAACTTTTAATAGCTTCAGATTCCTTGGAAGAATCACGATTCTGTTCCGATACACTTTAGATCAATATGTTGTCCTTCATTTGAAACTCCTACAATCAAAATCCTTACACGCGTCGATCAGTTATGCTGAAAAATCGGGGTGATAGTCGGAAATTATTTAGTTTTAACAGTAATAGTCCTTTACCGTTACTTGAATTTCTTATCCTTTAAACGGGGCCTAACAGGAAGAAAGATGTATCATTTGCCGAAAATAGGACTCTTCTATCTATCACCGTTCAAAAGTTATGAGTGAACATACATTAAAAAAAAAATATATATATATACGTGATGAATTGATAACCTTCTTTCCTTTGGAAGTCGGTTAAAAATAGGAGAAATTTGAAACGATAATCCACGAGGACTTTACTAATGTTAGTTTTAATTTGTATACCGTCGTTATAGATTATCTTGCGAGAGAATTAATTTTCTTTATTTTTAGAGAAAGTATATCCGGTCAAGGTGCAGTTTATGCATTAGGAAGAAATGGGTTACATAGATTTATTTAAATGAATTGAAAATTGTAATATTTCCTTGAAAGTGGGTTTGATAGTAAAAGTATTTACGAGTATTTTGTTAACTTGATCTTAGCTTTAAAATATGTACACATCACCCGTAGTTCTTATTTCTATATCTATAAGACAAAATAAGATAATTCGTAACATAGTAGAATTACTGGAAAGTGATTCTACAGGGTGGGGCAGCATAACTTCCTTTTTTGAAATGCCCGCCCTTAAAGTGCTAACTGTTATATGAAAAATTGAAAATTTAAAGCTTATTAAGTAAAGCATTTCATTTACATTGAAAATCTTATTTTGTAAATCAAAATAAATTGATTACATTTTATTTATTTATTAATTTTTATTGTATTTAATAAAAACAATTTCATAAATAAAAAGTTTTAGTATTTCTTAAAGAAAAAATGATTTTTATTATAGTTTATTTGTACTGTAGGGGGATTTTGAAATATAGTGAAACATTATTTGAAAAGAAAATATTATTTATTGTATCTGGAGTAAAAGGGCTTATTAAACATAAATTAAATACTTAATGATTTTAGTTAATGTAAAAAATTATGTTGAATAATTTATTAGAAACGAAAAGTTATTCGTTTTTAAAGGTATCTGGTTTCTAATCTAGTAATAATGATAAAATTAGGATGCAATAATGTGTAATTAATTATACTTTATAGTTTATTTTAAGGGATTCGGCAAATTAATTAGTATTCGCCTGTTTAACAAATACATGTCCTTTTGAATTTAATATACGGTTTAACCTACCCAGTGATTTTTTTAAATGGCCGCAGTATTTTAACAATGCAAAGGTAGCATGATTATCAGCCTTTTAATTAAAGGCTTGTATGAATAGTTGGACGAGATATTAACCATCGCAATTTAATAATTAAGATTTTATATTTTAGTTAAATAGCTAAAATTTCATTGAAAGACCAAAAGACCCTATGGATCTTTATACTTTTTATTATTGAATTTTTAAAGGATAATTTGAATTTAATAATAATTAATATTTTATTGGGGTGATAATAAGATTTAATAAAGCCTTATAGCTGATTAAATTTATCATGAATATTTGATCCATTAATAATTATTTTTAGATTAATTTACCTTAGGGAAAACAGCGTAATTTATTTAGAGTGTTCACATCATAAATAAGATTGCGACCTCGATGTTGGATTAAGAGATATTGCTGGGTGTAGCAGTTCAGTTATATAAGACTGTTCGACTTCAAATTCTTACATGATCTGAGTGAAAGCTGGCGTGGTCCAGGTTGGTTTTTATTTTAGTCAGTTGAAATATTTTAGTACGAAAGACCAAATATTTAAAATAAGTTTTCAGTTATTGTACGAAATAATTAATTTACTATTTTGGCAGATTAGTGCAATAAATTTTGAATTTATACATGAGATTTTTACTACAAATAGTAAATGAATTTAATAGAATTAATTTTATCTTTCATTTTTTGACTTTATTAGAACATAAAATTTTAAGTTATATTCAAATTCGTAAGGGACCGAATAAAGTAGGTTTGATAAGGATTCCTAAACCTTATATACTTACTATTTACTAAAGAACAAACTTATCGTTTAGTTTCAAATTATATTTCTTATTATTTTTCTCCCATTTTTTAGGGTGTTGTAAAATAATTTTACAAAACCCTACTAAAATCCCGTCCTATCCGACCGTGGGTCACAGCACTATCTCATGCAAACTACTTAAGCTAGAAACATCAAATTTTATATGCAGGTGTAAAGTGGTGCTCTCTTTAAAGTTCAACTACAAAAAAATCTTATAAGTTATTTAAGGGGGGTCTCCCCATAGAGGGGAGTGACCCATAAAAAAATTACACAAACGTAGCCGACATGGATGTCAAATAAAAGGTCTTGATGAGAACTTTTCAAAGCAGGTCTTAATTTGACACTTTTTGCTTCTAGGGGTGCACAGGGAAGGGAAATATACGAAAAATGTGTTTCTCCCTCGCGATTAGACACCTGTAATCCGAAAAATCTGAAAAAATTATAGAAGTAGCTGTTTATAAGTACAATAACAACAAATACCTTAGAAGTCAAAATTCGCTCAACTTTGTTAATAATAGTGTCATATTCGAATTTCACAATAAAATCGTATAGGTAGATATTTAAGGAGTCCTATAAAGGGCCCTTAAACCTTGTTAGTTTGATAAATATCGAATCACACACACGGAAGTTATAGCCATTTGAAATTTCTACAATTACACCAACAATAACAAATGAATTTGGTATTTTATAGACTTCCCATTGAATTAGACACTGCAGTTTTGATTTGATCTTCTTGAAATTTTTAAATAAGATCAATAACATTAATATTATTGAGATTTCATGATTTGAGTGATTTTTGTTGGTTTGCAACAAAATGACGACCGTTGAAAATAGAAAATCAATGGATTTTCTTCTAAACGTGCACATCTCTTTGACATATTTCTTGACTTTATTCGTTGCTGGTGACTGCATTTCTGAGAAATTGAGTACAAAACCCTTCTCATATGGGCTTAGGTCTGTCAACTAAACTTGTCATCTTTTTTTTCTTTTTCTTTGTAAATATTCATTTAGTTAATTTGTATTCTTTTAATTTTGAATTTTTTTTATGCTATACTAGCTTAGGTGCTTATACTATGATGATTGCGGGTTAATACTCTAATTCTAATTGTGTTTTACTAGGTGATTTGCGTTCCGTTGCTTGAACTATTATGAAGTTAGTTTAATTTGGATTTTTGTAATGATTTTCTACTTTCAGATCGAACGCGGAACCGACCTCTCATCGGTTCTAGACGTTAAGTCTGAGAAGTGCCAACGGATGGTACCAACAGGTTAACCAATCCGTGCACCGTAACCCATTCACGCGGTGACTGCTTGTCGGCCAGCTAGTTCGGAGAGGATTTCGGTCGCGGGTCTCCGAATGGATTACGCTCAATTACAATATTTCAGTCACCTGAACTTGCCCGTTTTCCAAACGCGTCAACAATTACTCATCCAGAACGAGAAACCTACATTACGTTAATTCTGGATGTGATCTATCCACAGATCTCAAATCAAAAACGCTACAAAATCCCATAGGCGCGTTACCGATTCACCGACGCGGTACCGAAAAATATGCTACTCGAACTTAAACCGAAGAAAACTACACTAAAGAAATGACGAAACAATCAAAGGTACCGCGTACCGCGCGCGACGCGAAACCGACTTCAGCGGATTTGTCGAAACCCTACCCTCGCGACGGCATACTTACCCTACACTTCCTTTCACGCTGAAAAAGAACGAGCCACTAAAAAGGAAAGTCGTGGTTTATCTTTTAGCAATTCATATTATTTTAGTAATTACGGGATGGAAATGTTTAGACTACAATTTACGAAAAGAAATTAATAAAAATCGCTGTAGAATTCAAAATTATACCTAACATATACGAAATTTAATTTTTTTCTTAAAAACAAAATTATATAAATAATTGATTCGAATAAAAATTGAAACTGGTTGCATACTTTTGCGTCAGTATTATCTATATGAATTTATCCTTAATTCTCATGATCTTAATGTGAAGTTTTTTTTTTTTTGAAATTCAAAATTATTTGATGATATTTTTTCCAAATAATTTTATTAAGTCAATGCTTAACTATTTATCGATATGACGTGTGTGCTAAAATATTAGCATAGTTAATTCGACAAGTCTAGATCTCATTTCTTAGAAGAAAACAAAAGCTAAACAAATTGCATGAATGATCAATTAAAATTTACTGTGGAAATATCAACCTTAAACTTGATTAAAATTGTCTTTAAATCAATTTGACGCTACTATCCATATTGAATTGTGGCAGAGATGAATTGTTTTTTTTTTTTTTTTTTTATCCAATTCTTCCCAATTATTATCCTGTTTTCTATGAATTGTGTTTAATGGGAAACATAATTTCATATCCTTATTCGTCTATTAGTTATATTAATTTAATTTACTTAACAACTGAAGTTATTTTTTTTTTTTTTAAATTGACATATAAATCATTCCATATTAACTATCCCATCCGAGAAGAATGATTAAAATTTCTAATGCTTCAAAAATTTTTGAAAATTAGTCGAGCCCTGGGCTACATATTTTCCTTGTTCATTTAAATTAAACATTAAATTTCTTCTCTTCACTTTTTGAACTTAATCTTAAACATTCATTTTGCAATTACACTTTACAAAATAATCATCTCATAATTTGCTTGACATCTCTAGAAATTTGATGAGAAGTGATTGTTTAAATTTTTTTTTTTTTTTATAGTAATTATTTATGATTTGTTTAAATTTAATTAATAAATCACACAATATTAAACCGAGATACCATATATGTACTAAAATGATTAATGAAAGTCTAATCCTTTGCTAATTATCCAGTAAAAACGGGAGCGAGGGCAGGAATACTTGTAATTTTAGGGAGTAGACGGGAAATCGGATTAACTACCAAAGAAAGATTTACGAATCTCAAATAAGATCGGAAATATTTTGTTACGGCTCTATAATAAGTGTTGTGTACTATTCCGGTAGGCATAATAGCGCAATATGCAAAAAAATAGCATTCAAAGTAAAAAACCAATAATTTTTGATGTTCAAGCTACACATTAATAATAATTTCGGATTACATTCGTATTGGTGTGTTTTTTTTTTTTATTTTGACCGCAACTTAGTCCATAAGAAGAAAAATCTTATTTTTTTTTCATGCAAAACAAATTACTATCTAGCAGGTACATTATCCAATTTCCATTTCGACGCTACTGTGACAGATACGAGTTTTCGTTAAATGGTTTAATCTTACAGAAATTGTATTAGGTTCAATTATCATCCATGTTTAACTTTAAATGCGGAAAATTCAAAATTTAGCCCATCGGACTAATACATGAATGGAAAGTGCACAATTAAGTCCATACTTTCAAGTATCACATTATAAATTTATGAACGCTAGCTTTTATTAAATTCTAGAAGTACCAAAAATATCCATTTGACGATTCATTGGATATAAGAAATATAATTTTTTTGTTGTTTTTAACTGCCCAAACGTACGTATTACAATTGGAATTCGGATTGTATGTCGTTAGGTAAATCACATAAATTCTGGAGCAGTAAGCTGACTTCTTAAAATTACATTTTGATACCTTCCCAAAATTAATTGAAGGAGCCGTTACGCGATTTTTTCAAATAAAGATCGCTTGGATACACACACCGTATATGCCAACACAACGTATGTTTTGCGTTATTATTCTGACTTACTATCTCGCCTCATAACTTCACCGTCGAGCATAGGAATGCGATAGGATTGTGAACTCAGCTTATCGAAAACTCGCTTGCATTCACTTAATATCCGACAAACGACGTTTTGCTTGGCATGCGTGTGTCCTTTTATTGTTTAAACAACAACACTCAAATTACATAATCGAATTTCTCTATGGATTTTCGCATGTCATTCCATCAGATAATTTGTGCAAAGTTCATCAACATCAGCTGACGATTAACTCCATATTTTCAGGATATCCTGAAGGTTTATCAAATCCACTAAACCATACACTTGTGTACAGTCTTTTTTTTTTTTGCAGAGGTCAAGTTGGGATATTCCAATGAATGGGTTTCCTTTTTGCAAGCTCATTTATATTACACCACAGGATAACTAACAAAATGTGATTCCGACGCACTTGGGTGCGTGGAAAACGCCCAGTTATAGAGGATAACGTTTCAAGGTGAAAAATCGCTGTTAACCGCAATGTATTATTAGCGATATGTCCTCTGGTGGCTTTATTAAGTTAAAAGCAAATGATTATGAATTGCAATGTAGAAGCCGTATTCTACGAACTGCTGAAAAAAGCACTTCTCGTTCCATTTCGTAGGAATTTTTATTATGTGATTTGTTAATGCTTTGAAAACTTAATTTGAACACATTTCAAACTATGCAATCACTTCAATTCACTCCTGTAAGGTGAAGATTTTGGCTGGTAACCTATTTTCGAGGGTCAATTTCATCCGCACCATGCATTCACTTCCAATTTCTAGGAACCCGATGTCAGAATATTCGTGTAGTTGTTGTTCAATGGCCGAAAGTAAAATTCCAAAAAACTAGGTGAAATATTTCAAAGCAATGTTCATTTGGTTCACGGGAGGAAGAATTAAACGGACGAATCAAACTCTTATTATTGCCCCCAAACCATTTCAACTCCCAGGTACACGATCCCACACAAATCTAGGAGCCGGCCTCGCTCTGATCCTGATTCCCTCGTTCTTTGTTTTTATCCCAGAACAACAAAACCTACATACCTCGAGATCGCTTTACCTTCCCTCCTTTTTGTCCAAATCATAAATGTGGAGTTGCGTGATGATCCAAATGATGCCAATTGTTTGCCGATGGATCCCCGCCAAACAGCTGATTGGAAACGAAGATCTGTTTTGATATCTCGAGCAATTTCACGAACCAAACGTGGAACGGTGATTTCCGGATCAACAATTCTGTGGACTCCTGGTGACGACGAAGTTCTCGAAGAGCAACCGTACCGGGACGATAACGATGTGGTTTCCTTACACCTCCTGTCAATGGTAGTCTCGGTACTTGACTGTTGGTTGCAGATGGAGTTTCTACGTTTCGAATTATGCTGCAAACATGAAAAATTACAAATTTTACATATCATGGATACGAATTGTTTCATCATCCCTACCGTCACGATCTGTTCTAGCCTGAGGCACTGTTCCGGTGAATTTCTCAAGTGTTTGATGTTCCCTTTTGTTTTCTTGAGTACGTTTCGCTCCGACCAAATCCTACACACAAACGATCGTCACGAAGGTATGTTAAGAGGTAGAAAAGCACTTGAAAGGATCTAGACAGCACAAACTACGATCACGCACCATCGATCACCACAAAAAGTTCTTTTCTTTTTCTTCGCCGCCATGTGGCTGTCAAAAATCCCGGTTGTCACCTCGGACAAAACATCTGTGTGTGGAATGGCACGCCATATGGCAGCAATGTGCCTCTCCAGTTGTCGCCAGTGGCATAGTTTTCTCGATGGCCACGGTGGAGGGGCATTTCCAGATGGCTATGTCTCGAAATGTGCCGGGGTTTGGGATTAATTCTATATTTCGAATATTTATATCCACGGATCTAAATATTTGGACAGAAAAAAAAATATTTTCTGCACAACGATATCCGCACGACAGATGAAGTCCGCTGGCACTTCGAGGACATATCCATCTGGCCGGTTGCAAGGGTTCGGGATCGGAATCACTTCGATTCCCGGGCGTAGGCGTCACATTACACATTCCCCCCCCCCCAAAATCGAAGTAATTACGATCCCGTCTCCTATATAAAAGGTCTTGGTTAGGGCCATGGCGGGTCGAAGGTCGGTTTCGAAGGATAGGCTACAACCATGTTCGTGAAGACTCGACAGTGACTATATAGTAGGGAGTCGGGTGTTATTCGGAGGTCTTCGTCTAAGCAGAGATTGGGGTAAGCCAAGGTTTCTCGTGGGAAATAGTTGCACTTCATCGTCTAAGGTCTTTTGCGTGGTAAATTCCCAGGGTTTTACCAGTCATGTCCGCGATGAGGTATCGGGTGGGGCTTATGACTTGTAGGACTCGACACTTCACGAATTTCTTGTCTAGTTTGGCATTGTAATGTCGGGTGGCATCGCTCTGTCGGAAGTTTCGACGATATATTTCGTCGCCTGCCTTAAAGCCAGAAAGATGAGATCGCAAGTTGTACCGCTCCTCTCCCATCCGTCTACTTTCTTCAATCTTCTCCCGCAGTTGATCTCGCAGAAGTTGGAGCTTTTCGTGCGGTTCTAGAACCACGATTGGGTCCTCTAGCGATTTCAGCTGCCGCAATAGCCGGTAAGCGCTCCCATGACAGATCATGTACTGGCCGAACACTGCGAAATACGGCGAAATGCCGGTAGTGGCGTGGTACGACGAGCGCAGCGCACTAGTGATGGCGGACAATTTGCGATCCCAGTCCTTCTGATTCGGGTGGACATAGGCGCGGATGGCCGCTATGAGCGTACGATTCAGCCGTTCGGATGCGTTGGCTTGTGGTGAATAGACGGCAGTTCGTTTGTGGATGATGCCGTATTTGGACATTAGGTCTCGGAACTTGCTGGAGGTGAACTGGACCCCATTGTCGGAGACAAGTTTCTCCGGAACTCCAAACATGTGAAAGACCCGGTTCTCCAAAAAGTTGATTATAGGTCCAGTGTGCATGTTACGTAGTGGTTCTATGATAGGGAATTTAGAGAGCTGGTCCAGGACCACGACAGCTCCCGTGTGACCAGAAGCAGATCGAGGGTAAGGACCGATAAGATCAATGTACAAGCGCTGGAACACGCGTTCGGGGACCTCAACCTTACCCATGGGTGGCCGAAGAATGGTGTTGGGCGCTTTAGTGCACTTGCATAGCTCACAAGAGGCTACGTACGCTTTTATCTGTTGTGCCATCTTAGGCCAAAAGAAACAGGTTTTCAACCGCCTAAGTGTACGACCGTATCCGCCGTGCGCACTTGATGGGTGGTCATGAGCCCGTCTGATAAGATCAGTGGTTAATTCTTCGGGCACCCACAACTTCCACTGTTCTTCTTCTTGTATGGGGTCTCCGGATGCGTGTCCCATCCGTTTGTAAATAAATCCATCCGTCAACCGCAGTTCAGGAAGCTGGGACAGTTAATTCTGGATAGTGTGAATCAGTTGGGTGTAGCTGGCTGACTTGAAGGCAGGATGGTCCAAATCGATCAATTGGGGGCTGTCGTCCTCTTGGACCAACTCGGCTCCTTCAGGGGCGAACATTCTGGATAGGGTGTCGGGGACTACATGCTGGCTTCCTTTTCGGTGGCGAATTGTGAAGTCAAATGCCTGTAGTTTCAGTGCCCACCTTGCCAATCTGCCGTTGAGATCAGTCTGGCTCATTAGCCATTTCAGAGAAGCGTGATCCGTAACGATTTCAAAGGTGTGTCCCTCCACATAGGCTCGGAAGCGTTTCACTGCCAACACCGCCGCTGAACATTCCTGCTCGGAGACCGTGTAATTTCGCTGGGCTGGGTTCAGCTTGTGGGACATGAAGGCTATAGGTCTCTCCTCGCCGTCTTGTGCAACCTGGACTAAGACTGCTCCCACCCCATGTTGACTCGCGACACAATGGATTGAGAACGGTTTGTCAAAGTCCGGGCTATGCAGTACGGGGGCTGTAGTCAGACTCTTCTTTAGCTCTTCAAAGGCTCGCAAGCTGGGCTCTTCCCAGACGAATTTACGTCCCTTACGCAGCATGTCGGTCAAAGGAGTGGTAATGGTGGCATAGTCACGTACAAAACGCTGGTACCATCCGCATAAACCTAAGAATCGGCGTAACTGTTTGGTGGTCTTGGGTAGGGGAAAAACGTCAATCGCTTGAGTCTTTTCCGGATCGGTCTTGATATGGCCATGCCCAATGATGTGACCTAAATACTTCACCTCCGTCATCACGAACTGGCTCTTCCTTATGTTGATGGTTAATCTTGCCCTCCGGATGTGTAGAGCTACCTCCTGAAGCAGGTCGATGTGTTCATCGAAGGTCTCGGTTATAAGCAACAGATCGTCCAAGTAAACGAAAACTTGGTGCCGCAAATGAGGTGGTATCACCTTATCCATAAGGCGCGTCATTGTTTGGGGGGCATTACACAATCCGAATGGCATGGTCACGAATTGATATAAGGGCCGACCTGGGACTGTGAAGGCTGTCTTCTCCTTTGAACCGGGGTCTAAAGGAATTTGCCAGAAGGCGTCCTTGAGGTCTAAGCTCGTGATGAAATGGGCTTTAGGCAATCGACTCAAAATGCCTTCGATCAACGGTAGAGGATATGCGTCCTTGACTGTGACGGCGTTCAAGCGTCTGGCATCTAAGCATAACCGGACCTTGTTCGGCTTGACAACTAAGGTGACTGGGGAAGCCCACGCACTCTGTGATTCTTCGATTACGCCTAATGCTAGCATTCGATCCACTTCGGCATATAACGATTTTTCCTTCGCCGGAGATATGGCGAAATGTCTCTGTTTTATGGGTTTAGCATCCCCCACATCTATAGTGTGGAACACCAGGGCAGTCCGCCCGAGACCTTCTTTCTCGTGCGATGGAAAAGCCGATATAGCCGAGTCTAGACGCAGTTGCTGATTTACATCTAGAGTATGTCGTAGTAAGTTAGTGGGTTGAGATTTGTCAGGAACGGTGGTGACGGACTCCAGGGTCGAACCGGAAAATAGTGATGGGGCCAAGTTAAATTTTCGAACGAAATCCACTCCTAAATAAAGATTCTGGGTTAACTGAGGTATGATGAAAAATTCCATAGGCTTAGTTACTCCTTTAAAGGTGACATCCGTCATAATTTTTCCCACTACAGAGTGACGAGTTCCGTCCGCCATGCTTAACCAGGAGGTGAAATGACGGATTTGGTCCGCGTGCTTTGCCAGTACCTCCCCTGCAAACTCGGCAGATATGCAATTCACACTGGCTCCCGTATCGACTAAGCCTGATACTCGTTTTTGCAGGAGGTGTACTGACGCATATGGCCGAACATCATCTCTCAATAATTCGTCTAAGTATATGTCCTTCAACACTTTCCTCGACTGCCTGACTTTTCTCCAGAAGCTCCGCATCCGACGCGTGGCTCGCTTGCTTCGCGGTGGGACAGTTGTGGCCAATTCCTCATGGAAGATGCGCTGTCGAGTAGCCAAATAATTCCGCAGCCTGACATGAAAAGGTTTTACATGCCAAGGAACTTTCGCCTCGCTATCATTTCCCTGCGCGTTGGCCTCGGCGAAGGACGGCGTTGGTTGTGGAACTTCGGGAGAACTGTGTTTAGCGGTGCGAGTCAGCAGAGTTGGAGTCCTGTTGGGAGCTGGGTCATAACTAGTGATGGGATCTGGATTGGTTCGTCCGGGGTTTAGGAGTGCCGCCGGGTGGTCGCGGCACTCGGTGGCAAGTTTTTTCGCCCTTGGCAATTTGCACAGTCAGGTGCGTATGTGTCGGCCTTCCCGCAGCGGTAGCAGAAAAGCGTCGGCTCCGCTGGACATGCATAGAACCGGTGTCCCGGTTGTCGGCAATTCCAACAGACCGTCGGGCTTGTAATTGCTTCAAGGGAGGGTCGATCAATCAATGCTGGGTCCTCAAGCTCCGGTGGTGCTCCGCTCCTCGGTACTGGTACTGGATCAGCAAGCAGGTGGTCAGCTGCCATCAACTCCGCGGTGTGATGATTTCGGGGATTTGGTCCCGTTATGCGAGGTTGTGGACGGAAGGTACCACGCCGCTCATCCAAGTGTTCTTGTCTCCGGGCATGGAGGCGCAATCCCTGTATGGTGTTGATGGGAAAATGCAGAAGGCTGTTCTGGAGATCCCAGCGCATATTCTCTCTGATAATTTCTACCAGTTCGTCCTCGGGCATGGTATTTCGCAAGCAAGTGCTCAATCTCACTATACTTGTGTAGTACTGGTCGAACGGTTCGTGAGCGCCTTGTTTTCGTTTCTTTATTTGCTCTCTTAGCTCTCTCTCAGTGAAGCCATCCTCAAATCGATTGTGGAAGGCTGCACTGAAAGAGTGCCAAGTGGGACGTGGCGTTGACTCTTTAAAGCTCCAGTACCAGTCGGCAGCGTCGCCGCTGAACAAAAGATGTGCATGCCGGAGGAAGGCCGAGGAATCCCCTCCCAGGGTGCTGGATATCAACGCCTGAATCCGGAAAAGGAACCGGTCCGCCGATATCATATCGTTGAACCCTGTAAAGTTCAGGCGCCAACTCTCCATGATACGAGGCGTCGGGTCTCGAAAAAGTGCCAATGCGTTCCCGGGGGGAATCACGTCCTCGATTGACCTGTTGTACTGAACGGCCTCGGGGGCTGGAGGTACCAACGGAGGTCCGGTACTGTGTCGCGGCCTGTATTCGGGAGCTCTGGGATCCATTCCCGAGTTCCTTGGAGGTGGGACCCATTGCTCGGATTGTCGGGAGTGGGGCATCGCCACACTGGGATTTGGCTCCCAGCCAAGCGGAGTTCTCACGCGGCTGGGTGGTTGGCTCAACGGGAGATTCTGGATCTTTCCCTCCAGGTTGCCAATCCTCTCCGACATATCCCTCATCAACGCCACGAGGGTGTCAATGGAGTGGGCGGAAGGCATGGTTGTCACCTCGGACACGACACTTGCAGCCGGAACTTCACCGCCTACTGCTCCTTGCAGGTCTAAGAGTGGTTGTGACGGTTCGGCTTCTGGAGCTCCTTTCGCCACTGCTCCACGCGTCGGTAGGGGCGTTCCGAGGGGGACGTCTAGGGCGGTCCGCTCGATGGGTCGCCGACATAATGGACACAGCTCGGACGTGAGGAGGAGCTGTTGGACACAGGCACGGTGGAATGGATGTCCACAATCCAACCGCACGCTGTGTACCCCCTCCACTACGTCCTCGAAACAGATCCCGCAGTTCGCGGGTTGGACCGTTTTGGACCGGGTCCACCGCTTGTCGGGAGTCCGCTTCGTTGCCATTTTTGGTTCTGTCTTGTGTGAGGTAAAAGTAAGTTTTTTATTACTAAAAAAAAAAAAGAAGAAAAGGTTAACCCTACTATATATATGAAAAAGCCTAAAAATAACTTCGTGGCCGATAGTGGCGAGCTATATGTTAAGTGGGAAAAAAAAATGTATTTAAAGTATACTTTCCTTTTCAGTGGTCGACTCCTCCAACGGGAAAAGAGAGTGCGTGGTAATCTGCCGAAGAAAGGGTGCTTTTGGTCGATTTACGAAAATTACCCCATAACCCACATACATTACAAAAAAACCGTCTCTAAACTACGTTAAAGTGACTCGACGAGACAAGTGGTAGAGCTACCGTAACGACTTTGTACGCGGTCAAAATTCCCGACACGTGGAAGCATTCCGGGCTTCGCAACTCCAGCATACGCCACCGAACGTTGAACCGATACCACTCGTCTAACACGCATAAGAAATAGTTAGAATCCTTCCGCGACATAAAGGCAAGGTAGCCTTCTATTTTCTTGAGAGTCCATGCTGATAGGTAAACCCATCAGACTGGCAGTTCCATCAAGAAAATAGAAGGTCCTTACAGGGGTTAGCCTAGGACAACACATCGGAAGGATTCTGTCGCGAAAGCAAAATCAAACAAAGGAGAGCGGAAGCTACAACTCACGTGAAGCGACTGCGAGTGTGTATCACACAACTCCACTGCTTCTGTTAGTGGGACTCGAGTACCAAAGTACCTTACATCCTCCGTAAAGGACCAACTCGTCAGAAGACGCGAAGTTCTTTCCCCCTTAGGATGTTTTTGGCCCCACGTTGGGCGCCATTTGTAATGATTTTCTACTTTCAGATCGAACGCGGAACCGACCTCTCATCGGTTCTAGACGTTAAGTCTGAGTAGTGCCAACGGATGGTACCAACAGGTCAACCAATCCGTGCACCGTAACCCATTCACGCGGTGACTGCTTGTCGGCCAGCTAGTTCGGAGAGGATTTCGGTCGCGGGTCTCCGAATGGATTACGCTCAATTACAATATTTCAGTCACCTGAACTTGCCCGTTTTCCAAACGCGTCAACAATTACTCATCCAGAACGAGAAACCTACATTACGTTAATTCTGGATGTGATCTATCCACAGATCTCAAATCAAAAACGCTACAAAATCCCATAGGCGCGTTACCGATTCACCGACGCGGTACCGAAAAATATGCTACTCGAACTTAAACCGAAGAAAACTACTCTAAAGAAATGACGAAACAATCAAAGGTACCGCGTACTGCGCGCGACGCGAAACCGACTTCAGCGGATTTGTCGAAACCCTACCCTCGCGACGGCATACTTACCCTACACTTCCTTTCACGCTGAAAAAGAACGAGCCACTAAAAAGGAAAGTCGTGGTTTATCTTTTAGCAATTCATATTATTTTAGTAATTACGGGATGGAAATGTTTAGACTACAATTTACGAAAAGAAATTAATAAAAATCGCTGTAGAATTCAAAATTATACCTAACATATACGAAATTTAATTTTTTTCTTAAAAACAAAATTATATAAATAATTGATTCGAATAAAAATTGAAACTGGTTGCATACTTTTGCGTCAGTGTTATCTATATGAATTTATCCTTAATTCTCATGATCTTAATGTGAAGTTTTTTTTTTTTTTGAAATTCAAAATTATTTGATGATATTTTTTCCAAATAATTTTATTAAGTCAATGCTTAACTATTTATCGATATGACGTGTGTGCTAAAATATTAGCATAGTTAATTCGACAAGTCTAGATCTCATTTCTTAGAAGAAAACAAAAGCTAAACAAATTGCATGAATGATCAATTAAAATTTACTGTGGAAATATCAACCTTAAACTTGATTAAAATTGTCTTTAAATCAATTTGATGCTACTATCCATATTGAATTGTGGCAGAGATGAATTGTTTTTTTTTTTTTTTTTTTATCCAATTCTTCCCAATTATTATCCTGTTTTCTATGAATTGTGTTTAATGGGAAACATAATTTCATATCCTTATTCGTCTATTAGTTATATTAATTTAATTTACTTAACAACTGAAGTTATTTTTTTTTTTTTAAATTGACATATAAATCATTCCATATTAACTATCCCATCCGAGAAGAATGATTAAAATTTCTAATGCTTCAAAAATTTTTGAAAATTAGTCGAGCCCTAGGCTACATATTTTCCTTGTTCATTTAAATTAAACATTAAATTTCTTCTCTTCACTTTTTGAACTTAATCTTAAACATTCATTTTGCAATTACACTTTACAAAATAATCATCTCATAATTTGCTTGACATCTCTAGAAATTTGATGAGAAGTGATTGTTTAATTTTTTTTTTTTTTATAGTAATTATTTACGATTTGTTTAAATTTAATTAATAAATCACACAATATTAAACCGAGATACCATATATGTACTAAAATGATTAATGAAAGTCTAATCCTTTGCTAATTATCCAGAAAAAACGGGAGCGAGGGCAGGAATACTTGTAATTTTAGGGAGTAGACGGGAAATCGGATTAACTACCAAAGAAAGATTTACGAATCTCAAATAAGATCGGAAATATTTTGTTACGGCTCTATAATAAGTGTTGTGTACTATTCCGGTAGGCATAATAGCGCAATATGCAAAAAAATAGCATTCAAAGTAAAAAACCAATAATTTTTGATGTTCAAGCTACACATTAATAATAATTTCGGATTACATTCGTATTGGTGTGTTTTTTTTTTTATTTTGACCGCAACTTAGTCCATAAGAAGAAAAATCTTATTTTTTTTTCATGCAAAACAAATTACTATCTAGCAGGTACATTATCCAATTTCCATTTCGACGCTACTGTGACAGATACGAGTTTTCGTTAAATGGTTTAATCTTACAGAAATTGTATTAGGTTCAATTATCATCCATGTTTAACTTTAAATGCGGAAAATTCAAAATTTAGCCCATCGGACTAATACATGAATGGAAAGTGCACAATTAAGTCCATACTTTCAAGTATCACATTATAAATTTATGAACGCTAGCTTTTATTAAATTCTAGAAGTACCAAAAATATCCATTTGACGATTCATTGGATATAAGAAATATAATTTTTTTGTTGTTTTTAACTGCCCAAACGTACGTATTACAATTGGAATTCGGATTGTATGTCGTTAGGTAAATCACATAAATTCTGGAGCAGTAAGCTGACTTCTTAAAATTACATTTTGATACCTTCTCAAAATTAATTGAAGGAGCCGTTACGCGATTTTTTCAAATAAAGATCGCTTGGATACACACACCGTATATGCCAACACAACGTATGTTTTGCGTTATTATTCTGACTTACTATCTCGCCTCATAACTTCACCGTCGAGCATAGGAATGCGATAGGATTGTGAACTCAGCTTATCGAAAACTCGCTTGCATTCACTTAATATCCGACAAACGACGTTTTGCTTGGCATGCGTGTGTCCTTTTATTGTTTAAACAACAACACTCAAATTACATAATCGAATTTCTCTATGGATTTTCGCATGTCATTCCATCAGATAATTTGTGCAAAGTTCATCAACATCAGCTGACGATTAACTCCATATTTTCAGGATATCCTGAAGGTTTATCAAATCCACTAAACCATACACTTGTGTACAGTTTTTTTTTTTTTTGCAGAGGTCAAGCTGGGATATTCCAATGAATGGGTTTCCTTTTTGCAAGCTCATTTATATTACACCACAGGATAACTAACAAAATGTGATTCCGACGCACTTGGGTGCGTGGAAAACGCCCAGTTATAGAGGATAACGTTTCAAGGTGAAAAATCGCTGTTAACCGCAATGTATTATTAGCGATATGTCCTCTGGTGGCTTTATTAAGTTAAAAGCAAATGATTATGAATTGCAATGTAGAAGCCGTATTCTACGAACTGCTGAAAAAAGCACTTCTCGTTCCATTTCGTAGGAATTTTTATTATGTGATTTGTTAATGCTTTGAAAACTTAATTTGAACACATTTCAAACTATGCAATCACTTCAATTCACTCCTGTAAGGTGAAGATTTTGGCTGGTAACCTATTTTCGAGGGTCAATTTCATCCGCACCATGCATTCACTTCCAATTTCTAGGAACCCGATGTCAGAATATTCGTGTAGTTGTTGTTCAATGGCCGAAAGTAAAATTCCAAAAAACTAGGTGAAATATTTCAAAGCAATGTTCATTTGGTTCACGGGAGGAAGAATTAAACGGACGAATCAAACTCTTATTATTGCCCCCAAACCATTTCAACTCCCAGGTACACGATCCCACACAAATCTAGGAGCCGGCCTCGCTCTGATCCTGATTCCCTCGTTCTTTGTTTTTATCCCAGAACAACAAAACCTACATACCTCGAGATCGCTTTACCTTCCCTCCTTTTTGTCCAAATCATAAATGTGGAGTTGCGTGATGATCCAAATGATGCCAATTGTTTGCCGATGGATCCCCGCCAAACAGCTGATTGGAAACGAAGATCTGTTTTGAAATCTCGAGCAATTTCACGAACCAAACGTGGAACGGTGATTTCCGGATCAACAATTCTGTGGACTCCTGGTGGCGACGAAGTTCTCGAAGAGCAACCGTACCGGGACGATAACGATGTGGTTTCCTTACACCTCCTGTCAATGGTAGTCTCGGTACTTGACTGTTGGTTGCAGATAGAGTTTCTACGTTTCGAATTATGCTACAAACATGAAAAATTACAAATTTTACATATCATGGATACGAATTGTTTCATCATCCCTACCGTCACGATCTGTTCTAGCCTGAGGCACTGTTCCGGTGAATTTCTCAAGTGTTTGATGTTCCCTTTTGTTTTCTTGAGTACGTTTCGCTCCGACCAAATCCTATACACAAACGATCGTCACGAAGGTATGTTAAGAGGTAGAAAAGCACTTGAAAGGATCTAGACAGCACAAACTACGATCACGCACCATCGATCACCACAAAAAGTTCTTTTCTTTTTCTTCGCCGCCATGTGGCTGTCAAAAATCCCGGTTGTCACCTCGGACAAAACATCTGTGTGTGGAATGGCACGCCATATGGCGGCAATGTGCCTCTCCAGTTGTCGCCAGTGGCATAGTTTTCTCGATGGCCACGGTGGAGGGGCATTTCCAGATGGCTATGTCTCGAAATGTGCCGGGGTTTGGGATTAATTCTATATTTCGAATATTTATATCCACGGATCTAAATATTTGGACAGAAAAAAAAATATTTTCTGCACAACGATATCCGCACGACAGATGAAGTCCGCTGGCACTTCGAGGACATATCCATCTGGCCGGTTGCAAGGGTTCGGGATCGGAATTACTTCGATTCCCGGGCGTAGGCGTCACATTACATTTTGTTGTCTTTTATTTTTATAATTGATAGATTTGAATTTTAATTACTATCAAAAGTTTATTTGATTATTTTATTGTCTATTCCTTTAGCTTTAATTTGATTTGTTTCTAGATTAGCAGAAACAAATCGTACACCTTTTGATTTTGCTGAGGGGGAATCTGAGCTATTTTCGGGGTTTAATGTGGAGTATAGACGAGGAGGGTTTGCATTCATTTTTCTTTCTGAATATTCTCGAACTCTTTTTATAAGAATAGTAATTTCTTTAATTTTTCTGGGGGGCTATTTAGATAGAATTATTTTTTGATAATAAAAAATATCATTCTGGTTGAATATAAATTGGGGTAACTAACGGATTGGCCGGGATAAAATTGCCTGAGTCTCCCAATAAGTAGGGATTGGAAAGTGTTAATATTACTTATGCGGCTAGTATTACTACGAATCCTAGATTATCCTTGTAGGTAGAATAGGAGTGAAAGGGAATTTTATCAATGTTACAATTTACTCCTAGTGGGCTATTTTATCCTGTTTGATGTAAGAATAATTAATAAATTATAACTTATGAAATTCTTTCTTTGCTGCATGATTGAGTTGCTTATTTTAATAATTTTTCTGAAAAATTATTAGAGAAGGAAAGTGTTAAAAGAAGGTGGTATCGACGTGTGTACTAACTCTGATCGGGCCATCGCTCTTATTAGATACACACCGGTGATGGCGACCACCATGCTTAGAGGTTAGAGAGCTGTTTTTATTTTTCCTGCTTATGCGAACTCAATATGTTTTTGTAACTACGAGTTTTACTATCCCACTATTCAAGTATGTAAGAGTTGTTATTTTGATATTAAAAGAAAAATGCCATTTTTAATATAAATGATCAAATTTTTATTTCATTATAAAGAGGAAGGTATGCCGTTAATTGTGGAAAATAATATCAGGCAAATTACCACCACGACCATGCTTACAGGACCATATCCTTTTCATGAAATTTTCCATAACCAAATCGCAAAGTGGCTGCCCTATGTCCTCAATAGCCTCACGAATTCCATCTTTGAGGTCTTGAATCGACGCTGGACAGTTGGCGTAGACCTTCTCTTTCACATGGCTCCAAAGGAAGAAGTTGCTAGGTGTTAAATCATAAGATCTCGGTGGCCAATCGTGATCACCTCTTCGAGAGATAACACGGTCCAGAAACTTTTCCCGTAAAAGATCAATGGTTTCGTTGCTTGTGTGGCACGTAGCGCCGTCTTGTTGAAAGTAAACGTTGTCCAGATCAATACCATCCAATTCCGGCCATAAAAAATCAGTAATCATCTCTCGATAGCGCAACCCATTAACCGTAACTGTTGCTCCAGCCTCATATTCAAAAAAGTAAGGTCCAATGACTCCGCCGGATCATAAACCGCACCAAACAGTCACACGTTGAGGATAGAGAGGCTTTTCAACAATAACTCTTGGGTTTTCCGAGCCCCAAATGCGACAATTTTGCTTGTGACGAAGCCACCGAGGTGAAAGAGGCCCTCTTAACTCAAGATGATTTTTCGATTGAACTCCGGATAATTTTCATGCATTTCAAGGACCCAATCAGTAAAGACACGACGTTTTTGATGATCAACTGGCTTAAGTTCTTGTGTTAACTGAACTTTATAAGCCTTAAGACCTATACCTTTATGTAAAATACGGTGTAATGACGTTTGTGGAATGCAAATTCTAAAGAACGACGAGGAATGGACAAACCTGGGTTTTCTTCAACACTTTCGGTGACAGTAGCAATATTCTCAGCTATTCTTGAGTGACGTGCACGGGTTTTATTCTTCACATCACTAAGTTTTCCCAACAGCTCGAATTTTTCCACCAATTTCTGTATTGCGATCAAACAAGGCGCTTCACGACGACCCAAAAATATTCGAGTTTTACGAACCGTCTCTGCCAAATTTTCACCATTTTTATAGTGGATTTTAATTATTTCAATGTATTGTTGAAGCGTGTATCGTTCCATTTTTATTTTTACTTGTCAAATGTCAAAAAATGGCAGCTTCAAAAGTGACGTCTACCAAAATAGCGGACTATTGAAAATAACATCTCCTTTTGGAAAATCCTTTAGTGCATCCCAACGGTGTATTGCATTACCGAATGCAATCGAACTCAGCTGATTCGATTTAGCCTGGCGCCATGGGAAAAGAAAAAGAAGAGATCTGGACGGTTCGGGAAGTTGATTTACCACCGCGATCTGGGAAAGACGCACGAGAAGAGCTGCCATCAGTCGAGAGCCAGGAATCTAGTTTATTCGGTGCCGTGTGAAATTATTAACATCGCGTCTTGGTTAACACTTGTTAAGACGTTCTTACGAATGATTTAAAAGTTGGGATTCCATAAAGACAATAGAGTGAGTACTCGTAGCTTGCATTTCGATGATCGCGTAAATAGTTTTGGAGCGGGATAGCTGTCACGAAAAGCAGCCGAACAAGAATCACCCGAACGGTTTTGGATGAATTAATTTACGAGTCAGCGAATAGGATAAGAGGAGGAGGATTTGTAGTAATCGCGTTTGATATTAAACGAGTGATTCCAATCAAAACATACAATTAATTAGCTCTTATCTAAAAACAAATGCGTTCTAATCAATTACAGGGTTGTATGGGCGAATTGTTGAAAACAATACACGAGAATTGGACTATCCTGCTCGGAATTGTGATTGCGATAATTTTGCTCGAATTATTTGGATTGATATTTGTGTTGGTGTTATGTTGTGCCATCAAAAACAATGATCACTACAAAGCTTAGATATAAGAATGCTCATCTTAATTTGCTTTAATGACGAACAAAGTACGATTAAACCCACACATAATTTATAAATAGTTACTTGTGTTAAGAAAAGTCGATGAAGTATATTTTACAGCTCAGACTAGAATTTAATATAATTGCCTTAATGATTTCTCTGCGTTTGCTTGCTTCATTTAAACATTTAATAACCTACCAAGCCATTGTACGTGTGATACAAAAAAAAAAGTATTGCTCCAAAATGCTTTCGTAGGATAACTAATTTCTGAAATTAAGTTTTACATTGAATAAGTCGCCTTAATTTAATATACCATGTAACAAAACTGAAAAAACTAAATCCAGTAAAAGGCACAACACATCATAATTCATTTTGGAATAATTTAGTATCCATCCCTCACACCACTAATTTAAGTTGGAAACAATTTAGCGGCCAAAACTCAGGCGAATTTTCATATTATACAGTTACAAGAATCGTCGCTGTGGAACAACATTATATGAATTAAATATGAAATAACCGATTATATTTTTGAAAGCTCTTTTATAGAAGAATCAAAGCTGATTGCATGTATACATGCATTATATATCGTCGAATATTAAACGTGACAATTGTAGTAACCGAGGGAGAAATGAGCTTGTTGGTTTATAGCAAATATATCCCAACAAAATAGCTATCGTTCGGAGAAGCACTGAATGCAACTTACCATGAATTGATAGCACTCAAAAGACCCAAATAAAATAACGGAAAACGTTTAGCAACACATTTAGAGAATTTCCGTAAATCTCTCAACCAAAGTATCATAAAAGTAAATATAAACTAATACACAAACAAGCAAGCAAGCAAATGAAAATGAATACGTTTGTGAGCGGATTTGAGTGTGTGTCGGCGTTTATCTGGGTATAGCATCGCAAGGTTAACGGGGAGGAGAAAAAGAAGATTTTTCGCGATGAAAAAGGAGTCGAAAGTGCACCGGCAGGCAGGGCGGTACGAAACAAGGAGACTGCTTTTGAGCGTGGTGTCCGCGGGATTGGAATTCTATTGTCGCGTTTTGTTGGACTGCGGCTGAGAAGACTTTCCGTTCTAGTTTGTTTCGAAAGTTTATTCACATTTATCATTAAAAGGCTTTTGCTAATAATCTTTAACGGGTGTGTTGAGTCTCGCCGTGAAAAATAATGTTCCTGTTCTTCGTATGGTCCGACATTAGAATACCTCAACCGTTACGTACGTACGGTACACACTAGGCGGAAGAGAAAAATAGTAACGGACACGTCCGCTATTATGGTGCCGATGCGAGTAGTTAAGTGTTCGAAGAGTGTGCCGGGGCAATGAGACTTGCGTGGTGTGTTTAACACCAATGGACATTATTTAGTGAAGAAATGAAAATTGTCTCAGGGAATTAATTAGAAATCTGATTTCTAGCGCTGATAGTGAGTTCGAAATATTTTTAAGTGTCATAAGAATGTTGGCTAGTCCTAGACAAGTGTGTGTGAACGAGCGAGAGAACGGTTATCGCTGCTATTTTCATAACAACAATAAATGAAAATACATAAAATCTCCATTTGTGCGCTTAGGAATAATATCGCGAGTTAATGTTGGAAAGAAGATAATAAGAACCCATTAATAAGATAAAGATATAATACGCCTTCAGTACAAAGTAAATGTATAAATAATTAAAAAATTCAACTTAAGTCTTTTAATAGAATGCTATAAGAAAGCTGTGATATTCGTGCGACAGATTTTGAATTTGATTCGAATTCAATACTAAAAGGATAAACCCAACAACAATAATAACAAAAGTAAAACACATCACTATTCAACTTTTGTTCATTCTATTGTGAAGAAATCGTAAGGAAAAAGGAGGATGCTGGAGTGCTACGCTGACCGCGTTAAATATCGATATGAAAAACGTTTTAATTTGTAAGAACTTCATTGCCACGTGCGCGTTTGAGCATTTACCGAAAAAAAAAAGTTGTATTTACATTTCAGGGACATCGGCATCGTCGTCGAGCGCTCGAAGGACCATGCGGGTGAGTGCCCTTAATTTTGTTATATATATATATAATTTTGATTACATTTATTTTACGTCTACGTTTTTTTTTCACATCTGTCTTTATCCATTTTATATTAGAGTTTAAATTCTTTTTTTCTAAATCAAGCACTTCCGATATCAATTTAAAATTTTTTGCGTTAGATTTTTTTTTTGTGTGGTTTACCGGTCTAATTAAAAAAAAATAATTATTAAATTTTCGTTTTTTTTGGAAATACCTCAATAATTATTAAATTTTCGTTTTTTTTTAAATACCTCAATAATTATGAAATTTTCGTTTTTTTTTTGGGATTACATCAATAATTATCAAATTTTCGTTTTTTTTTGGAAATACATTGCTTTTCATTGCCTTTTAATTTCTTTTATATACATTGCTTCCTATTGTTTTTAAATTTTTTATATACATTGCTTTTCATTGCCTTTCAATTGTTTATATTCATTGCTTTTCATTGCCTTTCAATTGTTTATATACATTGCTTTTCATTGCCTTTTAATTTCTTTTATATACATTGCTTCCTATTGCTTTCAAATTTTTTATATACATTGTTTTCTATTGCTTTTAAATTTTTTATATATATTGTTTTTTATTGCTTTAAAATTTAACTGGAATTGATTTGCAATAATGAGAGAACCATGTTTGTTGAGTTTGCATGGAAAGAATGAAACAATAATAATGGATTATTAGATTAGAACGCCGGTCTTTTCATTTCGTTCTATCTGACCAGGTATAGGACCCGGTACGATGGTAGGCTCTTCACGTTACAAATGAGCCAGCCATCGGGCATTAATAATCCCATATAATCTTTTTGTTTCAGGTGACTTTATGGGTTGAGTGGCCCAAGCCAAGTGCCTTTTTATGGCATAGCGTTATGCAATTCAATTGTATAATTCGATGACATAAATTGGTCGCCGGGGTACTCCCCTTCTGATGGGAAAGTTCATATAATTCAAGTTGTATGAGTTTTCCACTCAGAAGAGGAATACCTGGCCACTTCAACAATTTAACATTGGATTTATTCCGGTTGGCTGGGCATGAAGGGGCTCCACCACCACCCGGTTGCCCCTCTTTCATTTGTGGGCCCTGAATGTATTTGGGTAAAGACGAGGTCACCCCAAATTAGTCTTTCTTGTCAGGTTGCACTTGTTCTCGTAACAAGTCATAATTCCTTCGTGGAGGTTATCTACAAATTTGCGACTTCGGTCGTCCTCTTGTGATCTCTGCAAGCAATTCGTGAATGCGAAATGTTTTGTAGTGAGTCCTCGTGCCGGGGAAACGAACCCGCCCCACGACACCGCAATGCTAGCCTGCCAGCGCATTCACGCGTCTCCGGACGAGGGCATTCTCGGCAGGAACCAACACCTTCCTCTGCCGAGGCAGCAGAACATCGCTGCAGCCCTTCACGGACATTATGGAAACTTTCATTCACTACAGATTGTACCTCTGTAGAGTCCATTAGAAACAGTGACTTTGCTTCCGTTCATTTTCTGGGAAGAGTAGGAGTTAAATTTCTACGTCTCGTTGTAAACAGATGATTAGAATGAATTTCCTTGTTCATGTGGGGAATATTCAGTGCTTATTTGAAAACCTAATGCATTTTGTTCCTGCTTATACGAAACCATTAATTTAGTTTGAAGTTAGTGGATCTACCACGCTGGCCAGCATTTGGGCTTATATCGGTTAGATGGTGTACCGTTGTTCCTTGAGAAGTGATATGCAATAAAAAGTGAAACAGTCCATCGGGAATATTTCAACTTTATTATTAAAGGAATAAGACGGGTTTTATACATAAAAAAAATAGTATAAGTCACTCAAAATTATTTTTCGATGGAATTCCTGATCATTTTCATGCATTTCAAGGACCCAATCAGCAAAGACGCGACGTTTTTGATGAATGACCGGCTTAAGTTCTTGTGTTAACTGAACTTTATAAGCCTGCCAGCGCATTCACGCGTCTCCGGACGAGGGCATTCTCGGCAGGAACCAACACCTTCCTCTGCCGAGGCAGCAGAACATCGCTGCAGTCCTTCACGGACATTATGGAAACTTTCATTCACTACAAATGGCGCCCAACGTGGGGCCCGAAAAGCCCGGCTGTATCATCAGTCGTGAGCACGAGACAGTCCATCGTCTCTAGGTGTCCCCACTAGGTGTTAGAATTTTTGGCGGGTAGATAACTCCCGAGGGTAATTGCACTAATCGTGCCCCAGCAATTTAATAACTTTCGAACTTGTGTTGTCTTCGGACATCAATATCGTTTGGTCCTGCTTTTGATTTATACTTTGGTGGTTTACCTCCATTGTATAACTAGTAAGGCCAAATGATATTAGAGTCCCTTTTTGTGTTCGGAAGTTATTATTCCAACAACTTTTTGCGGAGGATTCTGATCCGCTCCCCAAACTAGCGGTGCCTAAGTGTCTTAAATTACATGGATCTTGATTTCATGTGATTGGCTGATTAGCTAATCCATGACTATCCATGACAAGACACGCGCTGCTTGTGGATTAGAATCCCACCCTGGGCTGACAAGTTGTAACTTGAGAAGGTTGCTAATGAGGGATCACTTCTGAACCCTGATTTTCATGGTGCCACAAGAGAGTGTCCCTGAAACGTTTTAGAAGGATTGTGCCATGGTGTCCATACTTGGGAGGAAGGACGGAAAGAAAAGACCGAGTATTTTTTTTGAAAACTAAATTAATTAAACCTTTTCATACCTTGCGGTTTTTTTTTGTGAGGTTCTTTTTATAGTTCGCCACTGACGGCCACTTTAAGGATTTTATACGTTACATTTCTTGAATAATTTTTATCTATATATATATATATATATATATATATATATATATATATATATATATATATATATATATATAACATATACATATATTTATTTAGATATATATTTTTTTTCCTTTATATATAGCTATAGTTCTGTTTTTTTCTTTGCTAATCAAAATTACATTAGGAATGCCCACCAAGAGAACGCCAGAGAGGAGGAAGTTAAGGTCGGATGCCGGACCAGCTCTCTTGTGCTCCATATGTCACGAGGACATGGACGAAACCACAAGCCAGAGGTTGCAATGCGGACACAGGCTACACCAGCTGTGTTTGGCCCAACTGCGGCAAACCTCATCCACGTGCCCGCTCTGTCGTCAGCCTTTAGAAATCGCACAGCCAGCAACAGAACAACCTCAGTCCTCCAGTGCAAGTGGAGCTGTCCCCAAAAGCGGACCCCTTCCATCCACGACAAGGAGTGCACGAGAGGAAGACTACAGTGCTGAAGCAGTTCCGCCTGCAGAAGAGTCGGGACCCACTGTGGCGGTGGAAGCCACAGTTTTACAAGATCTAATGGCACTAATGCAGGACATGTCCACCCGGTTAGCCTCGCTAGAAAGCCAGAGAGAGAACCCCGCGCCACCCAGGCCAAGAACTCCTCCTATGTGGGATTCGGACCCACATCCGTGGGATTTCCCAGTAGACTCGCGGCGTGATCCCGAACGGATCCGGCCAGGTGCAACAATGAATCCGTTGGCTCCAGTTTACCGGCCCCGATTGAGCCAAGCCCCGCCACCAAATCAGGCTCCCGTGATTCCGCCGGACCAACGCTTCCATCCACACGACATGTATTGGCTGAAGCCGACACAGATCCCCAGCATCATCCAGGGATGGAATCTACATTTCAGTGGGGAACCCAATACTATAACGGTGGAAGTCTTCATAAGTCGGGTGGAGTCGCTGATTGAGCAGATGCTAGCAGGAGACCGCACAGCGCTCGCAGGATACTTGCCAATGCTGCTTAGGGGAGCAGCACGGGAGACATATTGGCGAATACATTCAGCTCCACCATCCATACGCTGGTCACGGTTGAAGGAGGTACTCCGCATGGAATACCCTACGGTCAACATGGACGAATTAGTCCTGGACAAGATGAATGCTAGATGGCAGCGTCTGGACGAGTCCTTCCATCAATATCGAGCCAATATCCTTCGGTTGAATGACCAGCTGTCAGAGCCATTGTCTTCTACCCAAATTCTGCGCCTGCTAAAGCGCAATCTAAGACCGGAGATTCGTCGGCATATCGTGAACTCCAATCCGCAGAGTATGGAGGCCCTGCTGAGAAATGTGCGTCGCATAGAAGGGTTTGAGGAAGACCTACGGGACCGGCCATACTTACTAACCAGGACGGGTCCTCGACAAGGAATCGCGGAATTGGCCCCAGATTATACCACCCTAGATCTGGAGGATGATTTGGACCCAGACCATCTTGCTGTAGCAGCAGTGGGAAGTCTTACGACCTGCTGGAATTGCCACCAAACCGGACACCGGTTCATTTCATGTCGAGCAGAACGTAAGGTTTTCTGCTACGGTTGCGGCAAGCCGGACACTTACTTCCCGGACTGTTCTGAATGTGCCGCGCGAAAAAACGGCCAAAAGAGTACCCGACTACCTCAGCGGTACTCGAAGCCCCAGCAGTAGCTCCTCAGTCAGCTGCTCACCCCAACAAACCTGACGTTAACCCACCAGCCATGACCACTACGACTGCGGATGTTCACTCTCTTCCGGAGACCTCACCAACGACAATATTAAAACGACCATCGCAGTCACTGCCAGAAGAACCGCGACAGCCTCAAGTACGCACTCCAAAACCTTATCATGTTAAACTGCAGGAATATCGGGTGGCTCGAGAGCGAATATTTGCTTCTGAAGTAGTCACTTCCCGCCCGCGCACGACAAAATGGTCAACTCGTCGTTGGCGGAATTTCCACAAGAGAGTGCGCATCTGCCGTCAAACCTTAAACTCTTGTAACATCTCGGAGGTTGCTGAGAATGAGATCAGACCTTATCATCCAATTAAAGTGTTGGGCGAGACCGTGTTTGCATTGATCGACACGGGTGCCAGTATCAGTTGTCTTGCCTCGAGCTTTGGCTCGAAGGTGCTCCAAGACTATCCGAACTTGATTAAATCCTGGCGCACTGAAATTAATACAGCTGATGGCACCAAACACCCTATACGAGGTAAACTAACCACACCCGTGACATTCAGGGGTCAGACGAAGGATATTACGTTCTACATTATTCCGTCTTTGACTCAGAATGTATACCTTGGTGTCGATTTCATCCTTCGCTTTGGACTGGCCTCAGATTTATTCACAGATTTGTCGTTAAAAACCAGAAATGTCAACGAAATCACTTCTACCCCCGATAGGCAAGACCTGACGCCTAACCAACGGCAACGCCTGGAAGCATCCATTGCTGCTTTCCCATCTTACGCTACCCAAGGTCTTGGCCGCACCACCCTAGTCTCACACGCCATCGACGTTGGCGATAGTAAACCGATTAAACAGAGACACTACGCCATCTCACCGGCCATGGAGAAATTGGTGTATGCGGAGCTAGATAGGATGCTCGAGTTGGGGGTCATAGAAGAGTCCCAAAGTGCCTGGTCATCACCGGTAACCTTGGTTGTGAAGCCAGGTAAAGTCCGCCTCTGTCTTGATGCCCGTAAGCTTAAACGCGGTTACCATCAAGGACGCGTACCCTCTTCCACTCATCGATGGAATACTAGGAAGACTGCCGAAAGCCAATTATATCACCAGTCTCGACCTAAAAGACGCCTTCTGGCAAATTCCACTCAATGAGGGCTCGAGGGACAAGACCGCCTTCACAGTGCCTGGACGACCATTATATCAGTTCGTCACAATGCCCTTTGGCCTGTGTAACGCGCCGCAAATGATGACTCGGTTGATGGACAAGGTCATCCCACCTCACCTAAAACACCAAGTGTTCGTGTACCTTGATGATCTGTTACTCATCACGGAAACGTTCGATCAACACCTCCTACTTCTACAAGAAGTAGCCCTGCACATCAGTAAGGCGGGACTCACCATCAACGTACAGAAAAGAAAGTTTGTCATGAAAGAAGTCCGATACCTAGGACATGTCATAGGACATGGCACTATCAAAACGGATCCAGACAAAACTCGTGCGATTGATGAGTTCCCCTTACCAAAAACTGTGAAGCAGCTACGACGTTTCCTTGGTGTGTGCGGTTGGTACCGAAGGTTTGTTCGGAATTATGCAACAGTTTCAGCGCCCCTGTCAGACATGTTGCGGAAAGGGAAGTTCGTTTGGACCGAACTCAGCCGAAAGGCATTTGAAGAGCTTAAACAAGCCCTCACATCAGCTCCTGTCTTGCACAGCCCCGACTTCACGAAGCCCTTCTCCATTCATTGTGACGCAAGTCAACATGGAGTAGGAGCCGTGCTGGTGCAATTGACCGACAAAGGAGAGGAAGCTCCCATCGCCTTCATGTCCAATAAGCTGAATTCGGCCCAAAGAAACTATACTGTTTCCGAGCAAGAATGTTTGGCAGCGGTAATGGCTGTGAAGAAATTCCGAGCTTATATCGAGGGCCACCAATTCGAGATCATCACGGACCACGCGTCACTACAATGGTTGATGAACCAGGCAGATTTAAGTGGACGCCTAGCCAGATGGGCTCTTAAACTGCAAGGGTTCAAGTTCTCCATCAAACATCGGAAAGGAACCCAGAACATCGTACCCGATACTCTCTCACGGATGTTTTCCCCAGAGGGAGCCGAATTAACAATAAATGTCGAGGACCCCATCGAAATAGATTTGGACAGCCCACATTTCGAATCAGACAGCTACAAAGAGTTGAGGCAAACCATAGCGACCCAAAAATCACAGCTGCCTGATTTGAAGGTAATAGACGGCTATGTGTATAGACGAAATGAATACGCCACTGGTGATCCATGGCAGGAAGAAGAGTCTTGGAAACTCTGGGTACCGGAGGAAATGACACAACATCTGATCCTCCGCGCACATGACCATCCTTTAAGTGCCCACGGAGGTTACGGTCGGACGTTACGGCGACTCAAGAAATACTTCTTTTGGCCTAAAATGGCATCCCAGGTCAAAGACTACGTGAGCACCTGTGAGACCTGTAAAGGCACCAAAGCGCCCAACCAGCCTCTTCGACCTCCTATGGGTCAACTCAACGTCCCAGAACGCGTGTTCCAGCGTCTATACATCGATCTACTCGGTCCATATCCTCGGTCTTCCATGGGACACATCGGAGCTATAGTCGTTCTAGATCAGCTCTCAAAGTTCCCAATGGTGGAACCTATCCGTAAATTCACAACTCCATCGATCGTGAAATTCCTAGAGAACCGGGTATTCCATGTGTTCGGTGTTCCAGAGAATGTGTACTCAGATAATGGAGTACAGTTCCGGTCTCGGCAGTTTAAGAGCCTACTTGAGCAGTATGGCGTTGAACACCAACTGACGCCCATATACTCTCCTCAGTCCAACGCATCAGAACGGTTGAACCGCACCCTATTGGCCGCGATCCGTTCTTACGTCCACCCATCTCAAAAGGATTGGGATCGGCGATTGTCTGCCATCACATGCGCCCTGCGATCCTCGTATCATTCCGTCACCGGTGTCGCCCCTTACTTTGCCGCCTTTGGACAGCACATGATTTGCCACGGTAAATCATACCGGCTGTTACGGCAATTAAAGTGTTTGGGAGACCCCGTCGTTGCACTGGAGCCCCACGAACGTTTAGGAGACCTTCGCCAACAAATCGGACGGAAGATTAAGGCCGCAGGAAGTGCAAAAGAAGCGCAGTACAATCTCCGGTCACGATCTGCGAATTTCAAAGAAGGAGATGAGGTTTTCCGGCGAAATTTCCGCCAAAGTGACGCCGCGGGGCATTACAACGCCAAGCTGGACAGGCGATTCTTGAAAAGCCGCATAAAACAGGTAATGGGACCTAACCGTTACTTGATAACGGAACCATCGGGAAAAGAAGTGGGGATATACCACGCGAAAGACCTGCGCCGATAGATAATTGGGCACGTCTGTTTGTCCATCCGCATATATTTTCAAAAACGCGCAAAGGTTGTATACTTCCAGGCAAACATAGACATAAGTCAGTCCGTCCGTCTGTTAATTGTGTTCTTCTTTTATTGTCCGTCATCTCTAGTCCCGACGTCGAAGCCAACCCCTGATACACAGAAATATCCTTCAGCTCCTTTTTCGCAATCCGCATTGCCTTGGGATCGCGAGAAAATTAGCTGCCCTGTAGTAATCGCGTTTGATATTAAACGAGTGATTCCAACTAAAACATACAATTAATTAGCTCTTATCTAAAAACAAATGCGTTCTAATCAATTACAGGGTTGTATGGACGAATTGTTGAAAACAATACACGAGAATTGGACTATCCTGCTCGGAATTGTGATTGCGATAATTTTGCTCGAATTATTTGGATTGATATTTGCGTTGGTGTTATGTTGTGCCATCAAAAACAATGATCACTACAAAGCTTAGATATAAGAATGCTCATCTTAATTTGCTTTAATGACGAACAAAGTATGATTAAACCCACACATAATTTATAAATAGTTACTTGTGTTAAGAAAAGACGATGAAGTATATTTTACAGCTCAGACTAGAATTTAATATAATTGCCTTAATGATTTCTCTGCGTTTGCTTGCTTCATTTAAACATTTAATAACCTACCAAGCCATTGTACGTGTGATACAAAAAAAAGTATTGCTCCAAAATGCTTTCGTAGGATAACTAATTTCTGAAATTAAGTTTTACATTGAATAAGTCGCCTTAATTTAATATACCGTGTAACAAAACTGAAAAAACTAAATCCAGTAAAAGGCACAACACATCATAATTCATTTTGGAATAATTTAGTATCCATCCCTCACACCACTAATTTAAGTTGGAAACAATTTAGCGGCCAAAAATCAGGCGAATTTTCATATTATACAGTTACAAGAATCGTCGCTGTGGAACAACATTATATGAATTAAATATGAAATAACCGATTATATTTTTGAAAGCTATTTTATAGAAGAATCAAAGCTGATTGCATGTATACATGCATTATATATCGTCGAATATTAAACGTGACAATTGTAGTAACCGAGGGAGAAATGAGCTTGTTGGTTTATAGCAAATATATCCCAACAAAATAGCTATCGTTCGGAGAAGCACTGAATGCAACTTACCATGAATTGATAGCACTCAAAAGACCCAAATAAAATAACGGAAAACGTTTAGCAACACATTTAGAGAATTTCCGTAAATCTCTCAACCAAAGTATCATAAAAGTAAATATAAACTAATACACAAACAAGCAAGCAAGCAAATGAAAATGAATACGTTTCTGAGCGGATTTGAGTGTGTGTCGGCGTTTATCTGGGTATGGCATCGCAAGGTTAACGGGGAGGAGAAAAAGAAGATTTTTCGCGATGAAAAGGGAGTCGAAAGTGCACCGGCAGGCAGGGCGATACGAAACAAGGAGACTGCTTTTGAGCGTGGTGTCCGCGGGATTGGAATTCTATTGCCGCGTTTTGTTGGACTGCGGTTGAGAAGACTTTCCGTTCTAGTTTGTTTCGAAAGTTTATTCACATTTATCATTAAAAGGCTTTTGCTAATAATCTTTAACGAGTGTGTTGAGTCTCGCCGTGAAAAATAATGTTCCTGTTCTTCGTATGGTCCGACATTAGAATACCTCAACCGTTACATACGTACGGTACACACTAGGCGGAAGAGAAAAATAGTAACGGACACGTCCGCTATTATGGTGCCGATGCGAGTAGTTAAGTGTTCGAAGAGTGTGCCGGGGCAATGAGACTTGCGTGATGTGTTTAACACCAATGGACATTATTTAGTGAAGAAATGAAAATTGTCTCAGGGAATTAATTAGAAATCTGATTTCTAGCGCTGATAGCGAGTTCAAAATATTTTTAAGTGTCATAAGAATGTTGGCTAGTCCTAGACAAGTGTGTGTGAACGAGCGAGAGAACGGTTATCGCTGCTATTTTCATAACAACAATAAATGAAAATACATAAAATCTCCATTTGTGCGCTTAGGAATAATATCGCGAGTTAATGTTGGAAAGAAGATAATAAGAACCCATTAATAAGATAAAGATATAATACGCCTTCAGTACAAAGTAAATGTATAAATAATTAAAAAATTCAACTTAAGTCTTTTAATAGAATGCTATAAGAAAGCTGTGATATTCGTGCGACAGATTTTGAATTTGATTCGAATTCAATACTAAAAGGATAAACCCAACAACAATAATAACAAAAGTAAAACACATCACTATTCAACTTCTGTTCATTCTATTGTGAAGAAATCGTAAGGAAAAAGGAGGATGCTGGAGTGCTACGCTGACCGCGTTAAATATCGATATGAAAAACGTTTTAATTTGTAAGAACTTCATTACCACGTGCGCGTTTGAGCATTTACCGAAAAAAAAAGTTGTATTTACATTTCAGGGACATCGGCATCGTCGTCGAGCGCTCGAAGGACCATGCGGGTGAGTGCCCTTAATTTTGTTATATATATATATATAATTTTGATTACATTTATTTTACGTCTACGTTTTTTTTCACATCTGTTTTTATCCATTTTTATATTAGAGTTTAAATTCTTTTTTTCTAAATCAAGCACTTCCGATATCAATTTAAAATTTTTGCGTTAGATTTTTTTTTTTGTGTGGTTTACCGGTCTAATTAAAAAAAAAAATAATTATTAAATTTTCGTTTTTTTTGGAAATACCTCAATAATTATTAAATTTTCGTTTTTTTTGAAATACCTCAATAATTATGAAATTTTCGTTTTTTTTTTTTTGGGATTACATCAATAATTATCAAATTTTCGTTTTTTTTTGGAAATACATTGCTTTTCATTGCCTTTTAATTTCTTGTATATACATTGCTTCCTATTGTTTTTAAATTTTTTATATACATTGCTTTTCATTGCCTTTCAATTGTTTATATTCATTGCTTTTCATTGCCTTTCAATTGTTTATATACATTGCTTTTCATTGCCTTTTAATTTCTTTTATATACATTGCTTCCTATTGCTTTCAAATTTTTTATATACATTGTTTTCTATTGCTTTTAAATTTTTTATATATATTGTTTTTTATTGCTTTAAAATTTAACTGGAATTGGGTTGCAATAATGAGAGAACCATGTTTGTTGAGTTTGCATGGAAAGAATGAAACAATAATAATGGATTATTAGATTAGAACGCCGGTCTTTTCATTTCGTTCTATCTGACCGGGTATAGGACCCGGTACGATGGTAGGCTCCTCACGTTACAAATGAACCAGCCATCGGGCATTAATAATCCCATATAATCTTTTTGTTTCAGGTGACTTTATGGGTTGAGTGGCCCAAGCCAAGTGCCTTTTTATGGCATAGCGTTATGCAATTCAATTGTATAATTCGATGACATAAATTGGTCACCGGGGTACTCCCCTTCTGATGGGAAAGTTCATATAATTCAAGTTGTATGAGTTTTCCACTCAGAAGAGGAATACCTGGCCACTTCAACAATTTAACATTGGATTTATTCCGGTTGGCTGGGCATGAAGGGGCTCCACCACCACCCGGTTGCCCCTCTTTCATTTGTGGGCCCTGAATGTATTTGGGTAAAGACGAGGTCACCCCAAATTAGTCTTTCTTGTCAGGTTGCACTTGTTCTCGTAACAAGTCATAATTCCTTCGTGGAGGTTATCTACAAATTTGCGACTTCGGTCGTCCTCTTGTGATCTCTGCAAGCAATTCGTGAATGCGAAATGTTTTGTAGTGAGTCCTCGTGCCGGGGAAATGAACCCGCCCCACGACACCGCAATGCTAGCCTGCCAGCGCATTCACGCGTCTCCGGACGAGGGCATTCTCGGCAGGAACCAACACCTTCCTCTGCCGAGGCAGCAGAACATCGCTGCAGTCCTTCACGGACATTATGGAAACTTTCATTCACTACAGATTGTACCTCTGTAGAGTCCATTAGAAACAGTGACTTTGCTTCCGTTCATTTTCTGGGAAGAGTAGGAGTTAAATTTCTACGGTCTCGTTGTAAACAGATGATTAGAATGAATTTCCTTGTTCATGTGGGGAATATTCAGTGCTTATTTGAAAACCTAATGCATTTTGTTCCTGCTTATACGAAACCATTAATTTAGTTTGAAGTTAGTGGATCTACCACGCTGGCCAGCATTTGGGCTTATATCGGTTAGATGGTGTACCGTTGTTCCTTAAGAAGTGATATGCAATAAAAAGTGAAACAGTCCATCGGGAATATTTCAACTTTATTATTAAAGGAATAAGACGGGTTTTATACATAAAAAAAAAAATAGTATAAGTCACTCAAAATTATTTTTCGATGGAATTCCTGATCATTTTCATGCATTTCAAGGACCCAATCAGCAAAGACGCGACGTTTTTGATGAATGACCGGCTTAAGTTCTTGTGTTAACTGAACTTTATAAGCCTGCCAGCGCATTCACGCGTCTCCGGACGAGGGCATTCTCGGCAGGAACCAACACCTTCCTCTGCCGAGCCAGCAGAACATCGCTGCAGTCCTTCACGGACATTATGGAAACTTTCATTCACTACAAATGGCGCCCAACGTGGGGCCCGAAAAGCCCGGCTATATCATCAGTCGTGAGCACGAGACAGTCCATCGTCTCTAGGTGTCCCCACTAGGTGTTAGAATTTTTGGCGGGTAGATAGCTCCCGAGGGTAATTGCACTAATCGTGCCCCAGCAATTTAATAACTTTCGAACTTGTGTTGTCTTCGGACATCAATATCGTTTGGTCCTGCTTTTGATTTATACTTTGGTGGTTTACCCCCATTGTATAACTAGTAAGGCCAAATGATATTAGAGTCCCTTTTTGTGTTCGGAAGTTATTATTCCAACAACTTTTTGCGGAGGATTCTGATCCGCTCCCCAAACTAGCGGTGCCTAAGTGTCTTAAATTACATGGATCTTGATTTCATGTGATTGGCTGATTAGCTAATCCATGACTATCCATGACAAGACACGCGCTGCTTGTGGATTAGAATCCCACCCTGGGCTGACAAGTTGTAACTTGAGAAGGTTGCTAATGAGGGATCACTTCTGAACCTTGATTTTCATGGTGCCACAAGAGAGTGTCCCTGAAACGTTTTAGAAGGATTGTGCCATGGTGTCCATACTTGGGAGGAAGGACGGAAAGAAAAGACCGAGTATTTTTTTTGAAAACTAAATTAATTAAACCTTTTCATACCTTGCGGTTTTTTTTGTGAGGTTCTTTTTATAGTTCGCCACTGACGGCCACTTTAAGGATTTTATACGTTACATTTCTTGAATAATTTTTATCTATATATATATATATATATATATATATATATATATATATAACATATACATATATTTATTTAGATATATTTTTTTTTTCCTTTATATATAGCTATAGTTCTGTTTTTTTTCTTTGCTAATCAAAATTACATTAGGAATGCCCACCAAGAGAACGCCAGAGAGGAGGAAGTTAAGGTCGGATGCCGGACCAGCTCTCTTGTGCTCCATATGTCACGAGGACATGGACGAAACCACAAGCCAGAGGTTGCAATGCGGACACAGGCTACACCAGCTGTGTTTGGCCCAACTGCGGCAAACCTCATCCACGTGCCCGCTCTGTCGTCAGCCTTTAGAAATCGCACAGCCAGCAACAGAACAACCTCAGTCCTCCAGTGCAAGTGGAGCTGTCCCCAAAAGCGGACCCCTTCCATCCACGACAAGGAGTGCACGAGAGGAAGACTACAGTGCTGAAGCAGTTCCGCCTGCAGAAGAGTCGGGACCCACTGTGGCGGTGGAAGCCACAGTTTTACAAGATCTAATGGCACTAATGCAGGACATGTCCACCCGGTTAGCCTCGCTAGAAAGCCAGAGAGAGAACCCCGCGCCACCCAGGCCAAGAACTCCTCCTATGTGGGATTCGGACCCACATCCGTGGGATTTCCCAGTAGACTCGCGGCGTGATCCCGAACGGATCCGGCCAGGTGCAACAATGAATCCGTTGGCTCCAGTTTACCGGCCCCGATTGAGCCAAGCCCCGCCACCAAATCAGGCTCCCGTGATTCCGCCGGACCAACGCTTCCATCCACACGACATGTATCGGCTGAAGCCGACACAGATCCCCAGCATCATCCAGGGATGGAATCTACATTTCAGTGGGGAACCCAATACTATAACGGTGGAAGTCTTCATAAGTCGGGTGGAGTCGCTGATTGAGCAGATGCTAGCAGGAGACCGCACAGCGCTCGCAGAATACTTGCCAATGCTGCTTAGGGGAGCAGCACGGGAGACATATTGGCGAATACATTCAGCTCCACCATCCATACGCTGGTCACGGTTGAAGGAGGTACTCCGCATGGAATACCCTACGGTCAACATGGACGAATTAGTCCTTGACAAGATGAATGCTAGATGGCAGCGTCCGGACGAGTCCTTCCATCAATATCGAGCCAATATCCTTCGGTTGAATGACCAGCTGTCAGAGCCATTGTCTTCTACCCAAATTCTGCGCCTGCTAAAGCGCAATCTAAGACCGGAGATTCGTCGGCATATCGTGAACTCCAATCCGCAGAGTATGGAGGCCCTGCTGAGAAATGTGCGTCGCATAGAAGGGTTTGAGGAAGACCTACGGGACCGGCCATACTTACTAACCAGGACGGGTCCTCGACGAGGAATCGCGGAATTGGCCCCAGATTATACCACCCTAGATCTGGAGGATGATTTGGACCCAGACCATCTTGCTGTAGCAGCAGTGAGAAGTCTTACGACCTGCTGGAATTGCCACCAAACCGGACACCGGTTCATTTCATGTCGAGCAGAACGTAAGGTTTTCTGCTACGGTTGCGGCAAGCCGGACACTTACTTCCCGGACTGTTCTGAATGTGCCGCGCGAAAAAACGGCCAAAAGAGTACCCGACCACCTCAGCGGTACTCGAAGCCCCAGCAGTAGCTCCTCAGTCAGCTGCTCACCCCAACAAACCTGATGTTAACCCACCAGCCATGACCACTACGACTGCGGATGTTCACTCTCTTCCGGAGACCTCACCAACGACAATATTAAAACGACCATCGCAGTCACTGCCAGAAGAACCGCGACAGCCTCAAGTACGCACTCCAAAACCTTATCATGTTAGACTGCAGGAATATCGGGTGGCTCAAGAGCGAATATTTGCTTCTGAAGTAGTCACTTCCCGCCCACGCACGACAAAATGGTCAACTCGTCGTTGGCGGAATTTCCACAAGAGAGTGCGCATCTGCCGTCAAACCTTAAACTCTTGTAACATCTCGGAGGTTGCTGAGAATGAGATCAGACCTTATCATCCAATTAAAGTGTTGGGCGAGACCGTGTTTGCATTGATCGACACGGGTGCCAGTATCAGTTGTCTTGCCTCGAGCTTTGGCTCGAAGGTGCTCCAAGACTATCCGAACTTGATTAAATCCTGGCGCACTGAAATTAATACAGCTGATGGCACCAAACACCCTATACGAGGTAAACTAACCACACCCGTGACGTTCAGGGGTCAGACGAAGGATATTACGTTCTACATTATTCCGTCTTTGACTCAGAATGTATACCTTGGTGTCGATTTCATCCTTCGCTTTGGACTGGCCTCAGATTTATTCACAGATTTGTCGTTAAAAACCAGAAATGTCAACGAAATCACTTCTACCCCCGATAGGCATGACCTGACGCCTAACCAACGGCAACGCCTGGAAGCATCCATTGCTGCTTTCCCATCTTACGCTACCCAAGGTCTTGGCCGCACCACCCTAGTCCCACACGCCATCGACGTTGGCGATAGTAAACCGATTAAACAGAGACACTACGCCATCTCACCGGCCATGGAGAAATTGGTGTATGCGGAGCTAGATAGGATGCTCGAGTTGGGGGTCATAGAAGAGTCCCAAAGTGCCTGGTCATCACCGGTAACCTTGGTTGTGAAGCCAGGTAAAGTCCGCCTCTGTCTTGATGCCCGTAAGGTTAAACGCGGTTACCATCAAGGACGCGTACCCTCTTCCACTCATCGATGGAATACTAGGAAGACTGCCGAAAGCCAATTATATCACCAGTCTCGACCTAAAAGACGCCTTCTGGCAAATTCCACTCAATGAGGGCTCGAGGGACAAGACCGCCTTCACAGTGCCTGGACGACCATTATATCAGTTCGTCACAATGCCCTTTGGCCTGTGTAACGCGCCGCAAATGATGACTCGGTTGATGGACAAGGTCATCCCACCTCACCTAAAACACCAAGTGTTCGTGTACCTTGATGATCTGTTACTCATCACGGAAACGTTCGATCAACACCTCCTACTTCTACAAGAAGTAGCCCTGCACATCAGTAAGGCGGGACTCACCATCAACGTACAGAAAAGTAAGTTTGTCATGAAAGAAGTCCGATACCTAGGACATGTCATAGGACATGGCACTATCAAAACGGATCCAGACAAAACTCGTGCGATTGATGAGTTCCCCTTACCAAAAACTGTGAAGCAGCTACGACGTTTCCTTGGTGTGTGCGGTTGGTACCGAAGGTTTGTTCGGAATTATGCAACAGTTTCAGCGCCCCTGTCAGACATGTTGCGGAAAGGGAAGTTCGTTTGGACCGAACTCAGCCGAAAGGCATTTGAAGAGCTTAAACAAGCCCTCACATCAGCTCCCGTCTTGCACAGCCCCGACTTCACGAAGCCCTTCTCCATTCATTGTGACGCAAGTCAACATGGAGTAGGAGCCATGCTGGTGCAATTGACCGACAAAGGAGAGGAAGCTCCCATCGCCTTCATGTCCAATAAGCTGAATTCGGCCCAAAGAAACTATACTGTTTCCGAGCAAGAATGTTTGGCAGCGGTAATGGCTGTGAAGAAATTCCGAGCTTATATCGAGGGCCACCAATTCGAGATCATCACGGACCACGCGTCACTACAATGGTTGATGAACCAGGCAGATTTAAGTGGACGCCTAGCCAGATGGGCTCTTAAACTGCAAGGGCTCAAGTTCTCCATCAAACATCGGAAAGGAACCCAGAACATCGTACCCGATACTCTCTCACGGATGTTTTCCCCAGAGGGAGCCGAATTAACAATAAATGTCGAGGACCCCATCGAAATAGATTTGGACAGCCCACATTTCGAATCAGACAGCTACAAAGAGTTGAGGCAAACCATAGCGACCCAACAATCACAGCTGCCTGATTTGAAGGTAATAGACGGCTATGTGTATAGACGAAATGAATACGCCACTGGTGATCCATGGCAGGAAGAAGAGTCTTGGAAACTCTGGGTACCGGAGGAAATGACACAACATCTGATCCTCCGCGCACATGACCATCCTTTAAGTGCCCACGGAGGTTACGGTCGGACGTTACGGCGACTCAAGAAATACTTCTTTTGGCCTAAAATGGCATCCCAGGTCAAAGACTACGTGAGCGCCTGTGAGACCTGTAAAGGCACCAAAGCGCCCAACCAGCCTCTTCGACCTCCTATGGGTCAACTCAACGTCCCAGAATGCGTGTTCCAGCGTCTATACATCGATCTACTCGGTCCATATCCTCGGTCTTCCATGGGACACATCGGAGCTATAGTCGTTCTAGATCAGCTCTCAAAGTTCCCAATGGTGGAACCTATCCGTAAATTCACAACTCCATCGATCGTGAAATTCTTAGAGAACCGGGAATTCCATGTGTTCGGTGTTCCAGAGAGTGTGTACTCAGATAATGGAGTACAGTTCCAGTCTCGGCAGTTTAAGAGCCTACTTGAGCAGTATGGCGTTGAACACCAACTGACGCCCATATATTCTCCTCAGTCCAACGCATCAGAACGGTTGAACCGCACCCTATTGGCCGCGATCCGTTCTTACGTCCACCCATCTCAAAAGGATTGGGATCGGCGATTGTCTGCCATCACATGCGCCCTGCGATCCTCGTATCATTCCGTCACCGGTGTCGCCCCTTACTTTGCCGCCTTTGGACAGCACATGATTTGCCACGGTAAATCATACCGGCTGTTACGGCAATTAAAGTGTTTGGGAGACCCCGTCGTTGCACTGGAGCCCCACGAACGTTTAGGAGACCTTCGCCAACAAATCGGACGGAAGATTAAGGCCGCAGGAAGTGCAAAAGAAGCGCAGTACAATCTCCGGTCACGATCTGCGAATTTCAAAGAAGGAGATGAGGTTTTCCGGCGAAATTTCCGCCAAAGTGACGCCGCGGGGCATTACAACGCCAAGCTGGACAGGCGATTCTTGAAAAGCCGCATAAAACAGGTAATGGGACCTAACCGTTACTTGATAACGGATGCATCGGGAAAAGAAGTGGGGATATACCATGCGAAAGACCTGCGCCGATAGATAATTGGGCACGTCTGTTTGTCCGTCCGCATATATTTTCAAAAACGCGCAAAGGTTGTATACTTCCAGGCAAACATAGACATAAGTCAGTCCGTCCGTCTGTTAATTGTGTTCTTCTTTTATTGTCCGTCATCTCTAGTCCCGACGCCGAAGCCAACTCCTGATACACAGAAATATCCTTCAGCTCCTTTTTCGCAATCCGCATTGCCTTGGGATCGCAAGAAAATTAGCTGCCCTGTAGTAATCGCGTTTGATATTAAACGAGTGATTCCAACTAAAACATACAATTAATTAGCTCTTATCTAAAAACAAATGCGTTCTAATCAATTACAGGGTTGTATGGACGAATTGTTGAAAACAATACACGAGAATTGGACTATCCTGCTCGGAATTGTGATTGCGATAATTTTGCTCGAATTATTTGGATTGATATTTGCGTTGGTGTTATGTTGTGCCATCAAAAACAATGATCACTTCAAAGCTTAGATATAAGAATGCTCATCTTAATTTGCTTTAATGACGAACAAAGTATGATTAAACCCACACATAATTTATAAATAGTTACTTGTGTTAAGAAAAGACGATGAAGTATATTTTATAGCTCAGACTAGAATTTAATATAATTGCCTTAATGATTTCTCTGCGTTTGCTTGCTTCATTTAAACATTTAATAACCTACTAAGCCATTGTACGTGTGATACAAAAAAAAGTATTGCTCCAAAATGCTTTCGTAGGATAACTAATTTCTGAAATTAAGTTTTACATTGAATAAGTCGCCTTAATTTAATATACCGTGTAACAAAACTGAAAAAACTAAATCCAGTAAAAGGCACAACACATCATAATTCATTTTGGAATAATTTAGTATCCATCCCTCACACCACTAATTTAAGTTGGAAACAATTTAGCGGCCAAAAATCAGGCGAATTTTCATATTATACAGTTACAAGAATCGTCGCTGTGGAACAACATTATATGAATTAAATATGAAATAACCGATTATATTTTTGAAAGCTATTTTATAGAAGAATCAAAGCTGATTGCATGTATACATGCATTATATATCGTCGAATATTAAACGTGACAATTGTAGTAACCGAGGGAGAAATGAGCTTGTTGGTTTATAGCAAATATATCCAAACAAAATAGCTATCGTTCGGAGAAGCACTGAATGCAACTTACCATGAATTGATAGCACTCAAAAGACCCAAATAAAATAACGGAAAACGTTTAGCAACACATTTAGAGAATTTCCGTAAATCTCTCAACCAAAGTATCATAAAAGTAAATATAAACTAATACACAAACAAGCAAGCAAGCAAATGAAAATGAATACGTTTCTGAGCGGATTTGAGTGTGTGTCGGCGTTTATCTGGATATAGCATCGCAAGGTTAACGGGGAGGAGAAAAAGAAGATTTTTCGCGATGAAAAAGGAGTCGAAAGTGCACCGGCAGGCAGGGCGGTACGAAACAAGGAGACTGCTTTTGAGCGTGGTGTCCGCGGGATTGGAATTCTATTGTCGCGTTTTGTTGGACTGCGGTTGAGAAGACTTTCCGTTCTAGTTTGTTTCGAAAGTTTATTCACATTTATCATTAAAAGGCTTTTGCTAATAATCTTTAACGAGTGTGTTGAGTCTCGCCGTGAAAAATAATGTTCCTGTTCTTCGTATGGTCCGACATTAGAATACCTCAACCGTTACGTACGTACGGTACACACTAGGCGGAAGAGAAAAATAGTAACGGACACGTCCGCTATTATGGTGCCGATGCGAGTAGTTAAGTGTTCGAAGAGTGTGCCGGGGCAATGAGACTTGCGTGGTGTGTTTAACACCAATGGACATTATTTAGTGAAGAAATGAAAATTGTCTCAGGGAATTAATTAGAAATCTGATTTCTAGCGCTGATAGCGAGTTCAAAATATTTTTAGGTGTCATAAGAATGTTGGCTAGTCCTAGACAAGTGTGTGTGAACGAGCGAGAGAACGGTTATCGCTGCTATTTTCATAACAACAATAAATGAAAATACATAAAATCTCCATTTGTGCGCTTAGGAATAATATCGCGAGTTAATGTTGGAAAGAAGATAATAAGAACCCATTAATAAGATAAAGATATAATACGCCTTCAGTACAAAGTAAATGTATAAATAATTAAAAAATTCAACTTAAGTCTTTTAATAGAATGCTATAAGAAAGCTGTGATATTCGTGCGACAGATTTTGAATTTGATTCGAATTCAATACTAAAAGGATAAACCCAACAACAATAATAACAAAAGTAAAACACATCACTATTCAACTTCTGTTCATTCTATTGTGAAGAAATCGTAAGGAAAAAGGAGGATGCTGGAGTGCTACGCTGACCGCGTTAAATATCGATATGAAAAACGTTTTAATTTGTAAGAACTTCATTACCACGTGCGCGTTTGAGCATTTACCGAAAAAAAAAGTTGTATTTACATTTCAGGGACATCGGCATCGTCGTCGAGCGCTCGAAGGACCTTGCGGGTGAGTGCCCTTAATTTTGTTATATATATATATATATATAATTTTGATTACATTTATTTTACGTCTACGTTTTTTTTTCACATCTGTTTTTATCCATTTTTATATTAGAGTTTAAATTCTTTTTTTCTAAATCAAGCACTTCCGATATCAATTTAAAATTTTTGCGTTAGATTTTTTTTTTTTTTTTGTGTGGTTTACCGGTCTAATTAAAAAAAAATTATTATCAAATTTTCGTTTTTTTTGGAAATACCTCAATAATTATTAAATTTTCGTTTTTTTTTTGAAATACCTCAATAATTATGAAATTTTCGTTTTTTTTTTTGGGATTACATCAATAATTATCAAATTTTCGTTTTTTTTTTGGAAATACATTGCTTTTCATTGCCTTTTAATTTCTTTCATATACATTGCTTCCTATTGTTTTTAAATTTTTTATATACATTGCTTTTCATTGCCTTTCAATTGTTTATATTCATTGCTTTTCATTGCCTTTCATTTGTTTATATACATTGCTTTTCATTGCCTTTTAATTTCTTTTATATACATTGCTTCCTATTGCTTTCAAATTTTTTATATACATTGTTTTCTATTGCTTTTAAATTTTTTATATATATTGTTTTTTATTGCTTTAAAATTTAACTGGAATTGGGTTGCAATAATGAAAGAACCATGTTTGTTGAGTTTGCATGGAAAGAATGAAACAATAATAATGGATTATTAGATTAGAACGCCGGTCTTTTCATTTCGTTCTATCTGACCGGGTGTAGGACCCGGTACGATGGTAGACTCTTCACGTTACAAATGAGCCAGCCATCGGGCATTAATAATCCCATATAATCTTTTTGTTTCAGGTGACTTTATGGGTTGAGTGGCCCAAGCCAAGTGCCTTTTTATGGCATAGCGTTATGCAATTCAATTGTATAATTCGATGACATAAATTGGTCACCGGGGTACTCCCCTTCTGATGGGAAAGTTCATATAATTCAAGTTGTATGAGTTTTCCACTCAGAAGAGGAATACTTGGCCACTTCAACAATTTAACATTGGATTTATTCCGGTTGGCTGGGCATGAAGGGGCTCCACCACTATCCGGTTGCCCCTCTTTCATTTGTGGGCCCTGAATTAGTCTTTCTTGTCAGGTTGCACTTGTTCTCGTAACAAGTCATAATTCCTTCGTGGAGGTTATCTACAAATTTGCGACTTCGGTCGTCCTCTTGTGATCTCTGCAAGCAATTCGTGAATGCGAAATGTTTTGTAGTGAGTCCTCGTGCCGGGGAAACGAACCCGCCCCACGACACCGCAATGCTAGCCTGCCAGCGCATTCACGCATCTCCGGACGAGGGCATTCTCGGCAGGAACCAACACCTTCCTCTGCCGAGGCAGCAGAACATCGCTGCAGTCCTTCACGGACATTATGGAAACTTTCATTCACTACAGATTGTACCTCTGTAGAGTCCATTAGAAACAGTGACTTTGCTTCCGTTCATTTTCTGGGAAGAGTAGGAGTTAAATTTCTACGGTCTCGTTGTAAACAGATGATTAGAATGAATTTCCTTGTTCATGTGGGGAATATTCAGTGCTTATTTGAAAACCTAATGCATTTTGTTCCTGCTTATACGAAACCATTAATTTAGTTTGAAGTTAGTGGATCTACCACGCTGGCCAGCATTTGGGCTTATATCGGTTAGATGGTGTACCGTTGTTCCTTAAGAAGTGATATGCAATAAAAAGTGAAACAGTCCATCGGGAATATTTCAACTTCATTATTAAAGGAATAAGACGGGTTTTATACATTAAAAAAATAGTATAAGTCACTCTAAATTATTTTTCGATGGAATTCCTGATCATTTTCATGCATTTCAAGGACCCAATCAGCAAAGACGCGACGTTTTTGATGAATGACCGGCTTAAGTTCTTGTGTTAACTGAACTTTATAAGCCTTAAGACCCAAACCTTTATGCAAAATACGGTGTGATGACGTTTGTGGAATGCTAATGACAAGGAATGGACAAACCTGGGTTTTCTTCAACACTTTCGGCGACAGCAGCAATATTCTCAGCTGTTCTCGGGCGACGTACACGGGTTTTATTCTTCACATCACTAAGTTTTCCCAACAGCTCGAATTTTTCCACCAATTTTTGTATTGCGGTCCAACAAGGCGCTTCACGACGACCCAAAAATGTTCAAGATTTACGAACCGTCTCTGCCAAATTTTCACCATTTTTATAGTGAATTTTAATAATTTCAATGCGTTATTGAAGCGTGTTTCGTTCCATTTTTATTGATGGCATAGTTTTTTCTTGTCAAATGTCAAAAAATGGCAGCTTCAAAAGTGACATCTACAAAAATAGAGGCAGAGCATATCTACTAAATAGCAGCTGCAATAAGAATAAATTTTATTTCTTACGGTATTTATAGAGTAGAGAGAATTGGACTAAAATTGCTTATGTATGGTAAATAAAAACTTGAATTTGCAAGCAATTGAACCAACTCATGGTAAACTTTAATCCATCTATTACACGTTTATTTGCCTCTCTTTTCATTTTGACAACTCCTCGATTGCAGGTGCTAGTTAGTATATAAACATACTGCTAAGTATGCAGGGAGATCATTGTTTTCTTTGAATTTAATTTAAATAGTTTAATTTCAAATATTGATTTGTGGTGTCAGGCATATTAGTAAACATTTTAAATCATGAATTTTATTACTGTTTGTTTTATTAGAATTATTGAACTTTCTTTTTGATGATTCTACGTCTAGCACTCCTTGCGTGTAGACGTGTTTTTAATCGCTCCTGTCATTAATTTTAAAAATTAATTAATATACCACAAAAGTCAGTTGAAAAAAATTATATTAATTTTTCTACAAGTCAGTCAAAAGCAAATTTTGATTTAATCGGAAAAGCATTTATCATCGAAGGCATCGACCCACGGAATCAATAAATCGACAAAAGCAAGTAAGTCGAAGACTAACTCTGGTCTGCTGTATGGAGGAGCCCGGCGGCTTCCCTCCGTTCGGGGCCCCGGGAAGAATAGCAATGCGAAATTGGCGGCAAGCGTCAATAAACGAAGACTTACGAGTACCCAGGACTCCGCAGATGGTGGGCTTAAGACTCAAATAGTCGAAGATAAGCAAGAAGTGAGTCGACTTCAGGCTGAAATTCAAGGATGAAAATAAGACTGAAAACGTACGAAGATATGTACGAGAGAGCGAAGAAAGTTTAAGATGCAGAGCCGGTGCGACAAAAAAATACGGAAACTAAGCAGAAGAAAGCTGTCAAACTAGTCATCCCAGAAGAAGTACAAAGTGCTGGAGGCGCTGATGATAGCCAGAACTACTATGCACCGCTGGACGGACTCCAACAAGAAATGGACGTTGACGAATGTACTGAAGGTAATGTTAGTCAAGATAATGATAATTTTATCCTTTATTTAAAAAAATAAGAACAAAGAGATGAAACCAGCCCGTAGTTCTACTGGTCTTCCTCAAAAAGTTGCCAAGAATACAGAGAAAGCCTGCCAATTAATGTGTTCGGTCAAAGGGAAAAGGACATGGTTCGGCTATTTGCAGCCGAAAACAAATTAACGAATTTTGAGATTAAACAAATCAATGCCGAAAAGTTAATTATCAGAACAAAATCACTGGTTGATTTCAAATCATCTTAGAAATGCTCTAAATTCTGGGGAAGTTCCACACTTACCCCGAAAAGTAAGAAGAACCAGATCTTTTTGTTGGAGAGCATGGACTGCGGAGAAGATACCGTCGATCTTCTTCAAGTGCTCAAGGAAGCAGCACCAGAAATTGATTTATCTCCGTTAAAACGTTCACGACAAGAAGGTCGACGATAGAAAAAAAAAATATACCACTTTATTTAGTGCAGATATCAAATAAGAGCAATCCAATTGATCTTCAAAAAATCAGATACTTGAACTTCCGAGTGGTGGGGTGGGAACGCCTCCAAAAAAGAGAAGTCAACCAGTGTTATCACTGACAACAATTTGAGCATTCGGCTGTCAACTGCGCCATGCATTAACGCTGCGTCAAATGTACATGGCTCAGACGTAGCCAAAAGAGAAATTATACTGTGTTAACTGCGGTGTTTTTGATCACCCGGCATCATATCGACGATACTCCCGATATCAAGATGCGAGAGTAAAATTTGTCTCAAAGCAAACACAACTACAACGCAGTGTCTTAGCTCCGAACTTCATCAAGCGCGGAGTATCATTTGCACAAGCCGCTAGAGGACCAGCAGAAAATGCGGTAAATAATGTAAATAATGTAAGTGGCAATAATGAGCTGCTTCTCAAAATTTACCAGCAACTAAGTTCTTTATCGGAGAGAATTGATAAACAAGATACGAAATTAATCTTGTTTTTCATCGTTTAGGGGTTACAAATGCCTCAAAATAATTTGTCATCCAGTCACATTCCCATGGATAGGATTCTTCTCATCTCGATCAACGTCAACTTCATTGTTACTATACCATAGGCGTGATTATCTCCTTGAATTCATTGCTAAGCAAAAGCCTGACATCATGCTTCTCTCTGAAGTCCACCTCAATTCATGGCACTCCATGACATTCAAGGATTTTGAATTCATAAGAAACGATACGGTAATAGGTGATAGGGGAGGTGGCAACGGGATATTGGTTCGAAGACTCTATTGTTTCCAAAATTTTGAAAAAGTCGAATTCAAAAGTTTTGAATCTCTTGAAGTGTCCGTTATCAAAATCTCACTGCCAGGTGGGGATAATCTCTTCGTCATCTCTACCTATGCAACTGGTGGAACTGTTCTCAAGCTCAAGGAGGAACTCAATTCCTTGTTTGAAACACTCGAATTGAACAGGCTGCATAATTATTATATTCTTGCTGGTAACCTGAATGCCAAGCATACATCATGGCTGAATGCCAACAATAATCCAAGAGGTGTATTCCTGAAATCGTGGATAACAGAGAACCAAATTGAATACAGGCGCAATCTATATGGGTCGGAGTTCCCAACATACCCTAGGAAAAGTTTGGACCTTTGCATTGCTGACGCAAGACTTGAATTCAGCTTTAATAGTAATCAACGGAAACTGCAGGTGCTTCCCTATGATAGCGACCATAACGCAATCGCAATGGAAATCAATCATCAAAGGGATGATTTCTTCCTCATTCCAGTTTAACATACAAATCAGCAGTTCAATTTAAAAAAAAACAGAATGGGGAAAGTTTCATAAGAAGTTTAATTGAGAGTACCAGAAGCAATGTCCTCCATCTGATAATGGTAACGCTTGCTCAATTGTTCATAATGACGGGAATCTAACTAACGATGAAATATATCTCTATTTGTCGAAGTTAGAGAAGCTGACATTGGAAACGATTGAGAAAGTAGTTCCCAAGATTAAACATCTAAACAATATGGAAGGGTATGAACCATCAACCATTGTAAGGTTGAAAAGATTGAAAAGCTTTCTTCTCACACGCATCAACAATATTGTCGCGTGTTATGGTTCGCGGCCAATAATTTAATGTTCCGGGAAAGTGAAAACGCAATGTCTTTTAAATTAAATTAAAAGATTTTATTTAATTCGTTAAAAATGCACAATCGCTTTACTAACAATTTCACAACTTTAATTTTCACTATTAAAATTCTACCTTCCACTTGTCCATAAATTTCTATCGCAATTGTCTTCTCGAAATCACCTCACTATTACTTGATCGCTTTTCAATTCGCTTTCCACACACTATCGCAAGTTTTTATCGCGGTCGAATGAATGATCCTCCCATTCATTCAGCTCGCCTTTATAAAGGGTCTCTAATCATTCAACTCAGTTCTCGTACATTGATGAATAAGCGGGAACATTCCAGCAGCGTAATGAATGGGCAGTGACTCACTTTCAGATGTTGATAATGCTTGTTGGGTTCTCGTGGTTTCGAGTAAATTCATTTGCTGATGTTCTTATTGATTGTGAAAACAATTGCGACAGTAGCTCGCAGAATTATTTGCGCATGTAACACTGCCCCCACCTCAGTTCTTTTCGCCCCGAAAAGATGTGTCACCAGTTGTAGTCAATTCTCCCTGGGTGGAATATGGGGCAAGACGGTCCAGATGCACGATTTTCATTTTGGCTCTCGGCTTACGATGTTCCTGTATTCGGTATACGACGTCGTTGATTCGCTTTGTAACTCGGTATGGTTCCTCCCAATTATGCTGCAACTTTGGAGACCTACCCTTTCGCCGTTGTGGGTTATATAGCCATACCAAGTCATCTTGCTGGAAGCCAGTAGAATTCGCCTTGAGATCATGCCTGGTCTTCATTTCGCACTGTCCGATGTATCTGGTTCAACCGTTGTCTTAGATCACTTGCGTACTCCGAGATCGTTTGGGGTTTCTCAGGGGGTGTTCCGAACTTTATATCGGTTGGCAGACGAATAGTCTTTCCAAAATGACTTTGGCTGGGGCTTGGCCCGTCAATGCATGTTCGGCAGCTCTGTACGCCACTAAAAATAGTGGAATATGTCGGTCCCAGTCCCTTTGGTTCTCGTCAACCATTTTGGCCAGGTGTTTATTGAGCGTGCCGTTGAACCGTTTGACCATTCCATCGGATTGGGGATGCAGCGGTGTTGTCCTCATTTTCCGTATTCCCAGCTGCTCGCACATTTCGCTAAAAACTAGTGACTCAAAGTTTCGGCCTTGATCCGAATGTAGTTCGCAAGGTACACCGTACCTACTGACCCAATTTAACACTAGCTGTTCGGCTACAGTAGTTGCTTCCTCGTTGGGAATGGGGTAGACCTCGGGCCACTTGCTGAAATAATCGGCTACAACCAGCGTGTATCGATTTCCCCATTCAGATTCAAAAAAGGGACCTGCGATGTCAACAGCAATCCTTTCAAACGGTACCCCCACGTTATAGGTTTGCATTTGTCCTCTCAGTCGTCGCTTTGGGCCTTTGACGGAGGCGCAAATTGTGCATCTGCGGCACCAGTCCTCTACGTCTTCTCGAGCGTGGAGCCAGTAGAACCTTTCCCGCAACTTCGCTAAGGTCTGTTAGCACCGAGGTGGCCTCCCGAGGATCCTTCATGCATTTCCTTAACCACATCGTGGATTCGGCTTTTGGGCAGTAAAGTTTGCATCCCATAGGAGCTGTCATCCGCCGTTTCTCATTTCCGCTTGAGTACTCCACCCTCCACCTGAAGGGAGTTCCATTGTGCCCAAAAGCTTTTCAGGGTTACGCCATGCATCGAAACGTCCTTCCACTCAGGCCGCCCAGTCGTCTCCTTCCATACGAGCAATGGTCCGATGTCTTCATCGGCTAACTGGGCATTTCGAATCTCCTCCGATGACCAGCCTTCATCGAATTCGGCCGTTATCAATCGCAGATCAACGGGCGGTTCCTTTTCCTCCATCCGTCGGCAATGCTTGCAGTTAGCTGGACATGGACGGCGGGATAGGGCGTCAGCATTTCCATGAACTCCGCCCTTCCGATGAACAATTTCGTAGTCGTATGACTGCAATCTTTCGATCCATCTCGCAACTTGTCCCTCGGGGTTTTTGAAGTTGAGCAGCCATCTCAGTGATGCATGGTCCGTTCGAAGAACAAATTTCTGGCCATATAGGTACTTGTGGAACTGCTTGGTGGCCTCTATTATAGCCAAAAGCTCCTTCCTGGTCACGCAGTAATTCCTCTCACTTTTTGAGAGAACTCGACTGTAATAAGAGAGGACTCCTTCTTCGCCATTGATCTGCTGGGAGAGTACAGCTCCAATACCGCCGTTGCTTGCATCGGTGTCAACTACAAACATTTTTTCGGGTTTCGGATATGCCAGCAGGGATGATTCATACAGCTTTTCCTTCAGGGTCTCAAAGGCTGTCTGGCATTGTTCATTCCAGACATACTGACGATTTTTCTCGGTTAACTGATGGAGACACTTAGCTATTTTGGCAAAGTCTTTGACGAATCTTCGATAGTAGGTTGCCAGACCCAGAAAACTTCGTAGTTGGCACTTGTTGTTTGGTGTTGGCCAGCTTTTTACGGCTTCAATTTTTCCAGGGTCTATTTTGACCCCTTCTGCTGATACGACGTGTCCCAGGTATTTTACTTCAGCTGCGAAAAGGGTACACTTGTCGGGACGAGGTTTCAAATTCGCCAGCCGCAATCGGGAGATGCTCTTCGAACGTTCTCCCGATGAGGATGATGTCATCTAGGTACACTAAGCAGGTTTTCCAGGTTAAACCACGTAGCACGTATTCCATCAAGCGTTCGAAAGTGGCTGGAGCATTGCAAAGCCCACACGGCATCACCACAAATTGCCACAATCCGGTCCCAACTGAAAATGCAGTCTTCTCTCGGTCCTTCTTGTTGATTTCTACCTGCCAGTAGCCACTCTTGAGATCGAGTGTAGAAAATCATTTTGCGTCGGCTAAAGTGTCCATGTTGTCATCGATGCGTGGAAGCGGGTAACTATCTTTCTTAGTGACGTCGTTAAGCTGCCTATAGTCGACACAAAAACGAGTGCTACCATCCTTTTTCTTTACTAGAACTACAGGCACGGCCCATTGACTGACAGAAGGTTCAATAACGCCTTGTTTTTCCATGTCCGTGATCAGCGCGCTCACTTCTCCTTGTTTGGCTATAGGGAGACGTCTCGGTGCTTGTCGAATCGGCTTGGCTCCCTGTGTATCTATGACGTGAGTTACCAGACTCTTTTGGCCTTGGTCATCGGGGCTTGTTGAGAAGATGTCACTGCACTTGGTGACCAGATCAGAGGCTCGTTTGAATAGCTGCACTGGCAATTTGACTTGCTTCAATATGGCAGACGTGAGTTCCCGAGCTTTGTCTCTGTCTTGCCTCCTTTTGCAATGATGGTCGTGAGTGGCTTCCAAAGAGGTGATGGTGGAAACAGGCTGGCAGCTGCCGACAACTTCTCCCACTTTGATGCTCGTGGTTGAGTCTGCGGTGTTAAGGACTCTAACCAGCACATATCCGTTCCTTAAAGATCTTACAAGGCTTCGTCCTACAATCAAACTGTGCAATGCGGACGTCTTCGTTGGCTCTATCAGATAAGATCGGTGGTCTCCAGAACCACCATCAAGCTTGGCCCATACAATGCTTTCGGAAGAATTTGGTACATCAGTGTCAGTACATACCACTACATTCATCTTGGGAATTTGGACGCTGGGATCCTCCATCAGTACTTCGACATTCTGCCATTTCAATACCCGTTTGCCCAAATCCAACGTGATTCTATGTGGTCGCAGAAAATCCATTCCGAGAATGCAGTCATCCATAATGTTCGCGACCAGAAAATTATGTCGGAACACAAGGTCTCTCAACTGTATCTGGAGGTTGACCTCTCCATGAACAGGTGCAGTTTCTCCCGTAGCTGTCCGTAGTGAGAAAACTCTGCCCTTGTGAAGTTGTTGCTGTCTAACTAGGTCTGGTCGGATAATCGATCGGGTTGCACCAGTGTCGATTGTTATGGTGCAGTGTTCTCCGTCAACTTGACCCGGAAGGCATAAGTCCGCTTCTCCACGATGTAGTCTTGACACGGTGATGGTGGTGCTGGGGACGTCGATCCTCCTAGCCAACGTCCACCCGACGAAGTTGGCCCCTTCGGTTTGATGGGCTTCCATTCTCGGCTCCTGAGTCGGTCTGGATCTCCACCACCCTGGACAGTAGCTCCGTCTTCTTCCCTTCTTCCAGTCTCTTTGCAGGTGCCCCTTCTCTCCGCATTTCCAGCATCTAGGCGCACCATTCACCTGCAGCTCTCGCTCAATTCCCATGCGCTCACACCTGCAATCATCTGCCATTACCTTGCGAACCCGGGCAGTGGTACGGGTCACATTTTTCGCTGCCTCAAAATTTAAACTATAAGCCAATGCATCCTTGACTGTTTGCTTTTGAGCTAAACGCACAGCTTGCTGCAATTCCTGGTCTTCTAAGGCGCTGATGAATGCTTCTGTTGCTGCGTCGTCTTGATGTTCCTGGTCGTACGCTGGGTAAGCCAAAAGTGCCAGTCGCTCAATGTCTTGTGCTAGCTGCTGCAAGGTTTCGCCAGACTTCTGCATCCGATGCCGTAGCTGTGCCCGGTAAATCTGCTTCAGATGATCGTCTCCATAGTGCATGTCCAGCGAATTCATTATAGCAGCCGGGTTTGAATGCAACTCAACGGGGATAGTCTGCAAAAGCTCGGCAGCTGGGCCTCTTAGAGCAAGAATTAATGCAGTTGCTCGTTCCTGCTCATTCCAGTGATTTATCCTAGCTGCGGCTTCAAACTGGATTTTGTAAATACTCCAGACCGTTTGCCCGTCGAATATTGGTGCTTGCACATTCCTAGATGAGCTTTGCGCAGGGGTTATAAGTGGGGCTGGTGAGGCGGTTACTACTGCCTTCGCTGCTTCCAATTCCTTTTTCATGTTTTCCATCTCATGGTTGATTCGCTCCTCGATCTGGCTGACCTTTTCCTCGACCTGGCTGACCTTTTCCTCGACCTGGTAAACCTTTTCCGCGACCTGGTCAACCTTTTCCTCGACGCCTTTAATTTGTTTGTTCAGATGACCGAGCTCCGCTTTTATTTCGGTTGACTGTTTGTGATGCCTGCCTTGATTTCGATCGCTTGTTGGTCCAGCTTCACTGATTGTTCATTTAACTTCGCTGATTGTTCATTTAACTTTGCTGATTGCTCATTTGACTTCGCTGATTGTTCATCTAGCTTCGTAGTTAAATTGGATGACATCAGCATTAACATTTGCATTAGCGCATTTTCTGGCTCCTTTGATCTTGGTGTTTCTACTCCTCCACCTTCTGCGCCTTTTTCTGCATCTGAGAGTTCACCCGAATCCAGATTTATGCCTTTCGACTCGATCGCGTCACGCAAGCGTGCAATCATTATGGCCTTTGTACCTTGTGTGGCCAGATTCCGCTGTTCCAACTCCTCCTTGAGCTCCGATTTTTAGATGAAAGTTTCCTGGCATTTTTATTGTTTCGGTTTTTTTCCACCAGTTTCCACGTTAGATTTCACAACTGTGCAGTTTAAAAATGTTTAAGCGTTTTCACTTCCAAAATTTTTCATCCCACTTCTGACACCATTGTCGCGTGTTATGGTTCGCGGCCAATAATTTAATGTACCGGGAAAGTGAAAACGCAATGTTTTTTAAATTAAATTAAAAGATTTTATTTAATTCGTTAAAAATGCACAATCCCTTTACTAACAATTACACAACTTTAATTTTCACTATTAAAATTCTACCTTCCACTTGCCCATAAATTTCTATCGCAATTGTCTTCTCAAAATCACCTCACTATTACCTGATCGCTTTTCAATTCGCTTTCCACACACTATCGCAAGTTTTTATCGCGGTCGAATGAATGATCCCCCCATTCATTCAGCTCGCCTTTATAAAGGGTCTCTAATCATTCAACTCAGTTCTCGTACATTGATGAATAAGCGGGAACATTCCAGCAGCGTAATGAATGGGCAGTGACTCACTTTCAGATGTTGATAATGCTTGTTGGGTTCTCGTGGTTCCGAGTAAATTCATTTGCTGATGTTCTTAATGATTGTGAAAACAATTGCGACAGTAGCTCGCAGAATTATTTGCGCATCTAACAATATTTATCGAAGATTTTTGGACTACAACCATCCCTCGTTGGCTTTGTTGAAATCACACCTGAAGAATGTCCGAAGCTAAATCCGTTCATACTCAGGAGTGAGCTCAGCAATCAGTGGGCGGAAAAATTGAGGGGTATGAGCCCACAGGACCCAGATGGCGTTTTGGCGAAAGTGAATAGCATATTCCGTAAGAAGTCTCGAGTGAAGGTATCGAATCTTGAAGTCACTAGTGATGAGATAAATCTTCTCGATAGGGCTGGTATCGAAATTGACAGTGTAACCCCGGATAGAAATAGAAACAGGATTATATATGATGATTGCAGAAACTTGCCCTGATTACAACTCATTTTGAATTGGTTCATCTACCAAAATCTCAGAGAGGGAATCAAGTATTTTCAGAGGTCGTTGAAGCAAAAGTTTCTGACTTCAAATGAATAAAGCCTGAACGGCAAATCAATTCTTCATTTCCATGAAATATTAACATCTGACCTCATATCGAGCTTGAATCTTATTGATTATTTTACCAACTATGAAGACTTGTGTTTCATCAGTCAAGATCCGAAACGTAACTGGAAAGAATTACACAGCATGGCTTGCGAGGGTAGTTCAGAACGAGTTCCACATAAATTCTGTGTTCGATACCTCGGTGTTCATCTCGATCAGTATCTGTACTATACTGAACATGTCAAAATCATGCTCAGTAAGGCATTAAAAGTAGTCATGGCCCTTCGAAGACTCTTTCATTCCAGATACATTGATCAAAAGGTCAAAATTATCTGTTACAAGACCCTGATTCGACCAGTTTTGACATATGGATGTCAGATCTGGTACAACCAGAGTGCTAGTGTCTTTGTGCATGTACTGGTTTGTACAGATAGCCTGAGACGGATCGGAAACATTATATATCGAATAGAAGAATTTATCAAACTGCTGAAGTGACGAGAGTCGATATCTTCATATTGAAACTTCTTCGGAAGCAAGATTTGTAACTGTGAGTGAAAACCCTTGGATTTCACAGTTCCACCCTACATACGGGTATATTGCGACTTGCCTCGCTACTGGCTTCGTTCCTCCAGAAGCATGCGTGTATTTGGACATGAATCGATGTTTTTGATTCTGACGGCGTCCCAATCATATATCACATATATCGACGGGCCATCGATAAGAAGATAAAATATCCCCGAAGTTTGAGTTCACGAGACCAACAATTCCAATGGAGATACTCATTTGCTAGATTCGTTGAAGCTGATCGAGCTGAGATGGGGCAATCCAGGTATTGGTGGCTGAATGACAATGTCTAAATTATTCGTGTTTATTTCCTGTTTTTGTGTTTTTCATTACTTAGTTTTTGAGTTTCAGCTCATTATTGCTACATTTATTATTGTTGTTTATTTGTGTTAAAAATTAGATATAGGTTAGGTATATGTTATGTTTATTATATTAAGTTTGAGATAAGATTAAACGCGTAGGTTGGGAAAAATTTGGTAAAATTTTTTAGTATGAAATAAAGTTTTTGATGGAATTTTATTAGAATTAAGTTAAAATAAATTAGGTGTAGGATCGAAGATCACTGTTGTGTTAAAATTATAAATAATTTTGGAATAGTGTTGGTTGGTTTTTTCTCCTTTTTCCAATTGAATTTCAAAATATGTAATAATCTTAGCTAATTGAATTCACTATAGTTTTTTTTTCTGTGAAGAAATATGTTTAATGATAACGTATAAATTTAGAGAGTCATTTGGGCTATTAAGTTTTTGTATTGTTATTGTTTGGACTTTATATACTTTGAAAATTTATACCAATTAGTATTGAATAAAGTGCTTTTGACTTTGACTTTGGACGTTTTTTGAAATTAACTAGTTTTGTTTCGGGGTTAATATATTGTTAAAAGATAAAGTTTTATTTATTGAATAAGAAGTTGAATCTTTAAATTCTAGAAGCATTATTATAACTTTTATGTGGGATTGAATGAGATTAATATTTCTATCTATTGTTTTATTTATTTCTTCTTTAGTGGTTTATTATAGAAAGGAGTTAATGGGAGAAGATATAAATATTAATCGATTTTTTATATTAGTTTTAATATTTGTTAATAATTAATTACTAACAGCAATTTAATTAGAGTTTGATTAGAATGAGCTGGGTCAGGCATAGTTTCTTATTGTTTAGGAACTCATTTTCAAAATATCAAATCTTCTAATGCCGGCATATTGACGGCTTTATCAAGTTGGATTGGGGATGTAGCTTTATTATTAGCTAGTGCTTGAATAATAAATTATGGGGGACAAAATTTTATTTTTTGGTTCGAAATAATAAACATTGATATTGAAATAAGAATAATTGTTGTATTCGATGTTTTAGCAGCTATAACTAAAAGTGCTAAGATTCCTTTTTCTTCCTGGTTACCTGCAGCAATAGCTGCTCCTACATCAGTTTCCGCGTTACTTCATTCTTCAACATTATTAACTGCCGGTATTTATTTATTTATTAATTTGGTTTAATGTTTTAATTGATACAATTTTAGTTGCTAGTATTTTATTATTATTAGTGAAATTAACAAAATTTATATCTGGGTTAGGGGCTAATTTTGAGTTTGATTTGGAAAAAAAAGATATTGCCCCTTCAACCCTAAGTCAGCTTGGACTTATATTAAGAATTCTATCTATAAGATTTCTTAAAATAGCATATTTTCATTTATTAACTCATGCCTTAATTCAGGCTTTATTATTCATATGTGCTAGAGCTATTATTCATGATATTGTTACATATACATGCAATTCTGCGAGCTACTATCACAATTGTTGTCGCAACTGTTAATAATATCGTAGTCCATGTAGTTTAGTGGTTAGAGCACGTTCAGTTATTATACGTGCTGGTTTAAAATTCATCGTGGTGGACGGAGACACACAAATCACCTTGTGGAGAGCCTATCCATTCGATCATGACAATGAGATACCCTAACTATATCTAAGCAAAGGCCCGAAAGAAGCTGTAGTGCAATGAAAAAAAATTTTTTTTTTCATTGTATGTTTCAGTTAATAACATCATTATTGATGAATGAACTCGAAAGCACAAGAATGGACCAAGTAGATCGATGATAAATATCTGAAAGTGACGTCACTACGGGTGTTCAGATTTGCTCGAATATTCCAGGTAGTTCTTGTCAGAACATTCGCCAATGTACGAGAAATGGATTGAATGACTAGAGACACTACATAAAGCCGAGCAGAATGAGTGGGAGGAATAGTAAAAACTGCGATAAGAGTGGAGCCCGAATTATAGGCAATATTGATTGAAAATGAAGTGATTTTGATGATACAGACAGTTGGAATATAAATTGATAGACAGTGAAAATTAAATTAATTATTGTGAATTCTTAGTAAATAAACTCTTTTAACTTAATTTATAAGACAGCGCGTTTCCACACTTCCAAATAATAAATTTATCCACGCGACAGTGGTGTCAGAAGTGAGAATGTAGATTTTGAAAATGAAAGCTTATAAAAAATTTTTGTAATGCACAATAGTGAAATGTAACGTGGAAACTGGTGGAGAAAATAGAATAAAAGCCAAAATAATAAAAATACCACGAAGCTAACATTTAAAATTGAATTTCGTAGCTTAAGGGAGAAGCAGAAATGCCAAAATCAAAGGAACCAGAAAATGCACTAATGCAAATGTTGATGCTGATGCAGCAAGAGTTGCGACAACAGTCATCCAGTTTAACTGCGAAGCTATATGAAAAATCAGCGCAGCTAAATGAAGATTCATCCAGTTTAACTGCGAAGCTAGAACAGAATCTGGACCAACAAGCATTTGAAATCAAGGCAGACATCACACAGAAGCTGGAGAAATAGTCAACCGAAATAAAAGTGGAGCTCGGCACTCTCACCAGCCAAATTTAATGCGCCGGGGAAAAGGTTTAAAAGGTTAAGGGGAAGATCAGCCAGGCCAAGGAGAGAACTAACCATGAGATGGAAAAAATGAATAAGGAATTGGAACTAGCGAAGGCAGTAGTAACCCACTCACCAGCCCCGCTTATAACCGCAGTGCAAACCACATCTAGAAATGTGAACGCACCAATATTCGACGGACAAACGGTCAGGAGTATTTACAAAATCCAGTTTGAAGCCACCGCCAGGACAAATCACTGGAATGAGCAGGAACGATTCTTGCTTTTTCAGACTATTTCCGTTGAGTAGCACCCAACTTGGCTGCCATAATGACTGCGCTTGACGTGGGTTATGGAGGTGATCATCTGAAGCAGATTTTTTGGTCACAGCTAGGGCATCGGATGCAGAAGTCTGGCAAAACCTTACAGCAGCTAGCCCAAGACATTGAGCGACTGGCACTTTTGGCTTACCCAGCCTACGACCTGGAACATCAAGTTGACGTAGCAACAGAAGCATTCATCAGTGCATCAACGGACCAGGAATTGCAACAAACCGTGCGTTTTGCTCAAAAGCAAACATTTAAGGACACATTGGCCTATAGTGTGAGCTTTCAGGCAGCGAAAAACGTGTCTCGTGCCAATGTCCGGGTTCGCGAGGTAGTGACAGACGAGTGCAGGGGTGAGCGCGTGGGTATTGAGTGGGAACCGCTGGTAAATGGTTCGCCTAGATAATGAAATTGCGAAGAGAAGGGGCACCTGCAAAGAGACTGCAAACAGTGAAGAAAACCGAGCTATTGTCCAGGGTCGAGGAGATCCAGACCGAGTCTGAAGCTCAGAATGGAAGCCCTTCAAACTGAAGGGGCCAACTTCGTGGGGCAGAGTTCAGCTAAAAGGATTGACGTCCCCAGCACCACCATCACCGTGTCAAGACTACATCGGGGAGAAGCAGACTTATGCCTTCCGGGTCAAGTTGATGGGGAGCATTGCACCATAACAATCGACACTGATGCAACTCGCTCGATTATCCGACCAGACCATGTGAGACAACAACTACTTCACAAGGGCAGGATTTTCTCACTACGGATAGCTACGTGAGCAACAGCACCTGTCCATGGTACAGTTGGGAGACCTTGCGTTCCAACATAATTTTCTGGTCGCGAACATTATGGATGACTGCATCCTTGGAATGGATTTTCTGCGACCACATGGAATCACATTGGACTTGGGCAAACGTCTATTGAAATGGCAAAATGTCGAAGTATTGATGGAGGATCCCAGCGTTCAAATTCCCAAGATGAATTTGGTGTATGTGCCAACACTGATGTTCCAAAACCTTCTGAGAGCATTGTATGGGCAAAGCTTGATGGTGGTTCTGGAGACAACCGATCTTATCTGATATAGCCAACGAAGATGTCGGCTTTGCGCAGTTTGATTGTAGGATGAAGCCTTGTAAGATCTATAAGGAACGGATACGTGCTAGTTACAGTCCTTAACACCGCAGACTCAACCACAAGCATCATAGTGGAAGAAGTCATCGGCAGCTGACAGCCTGTTTCCAACATCACCTCTTTGGAAGCTACTCCCCATCACCATTGCAAAAGGAGGCAAGACAGAGACAAAGCTCGGGAACTCACGTCTGCAATATTGAAGCAGACCAAATGACCAGTTTAGCTCATCAAGCAAGCCTCCGGTCTGGCTACCAAGTACAGTGGCATCTTCTCAACAAGCCCGAATGACCAAGGCCGTATGAGTATGGTAACTCACGACAAAGATACACAGGGAGCCAAGCTGATTCAACAAGCACTGAGACGTCTTCCTATAGCCAAACAAGGAGAAGTGAGCGCACTGATCTCGGACATGGAAAAACAAGGTGCTATCGAGCCTTCTGTCAGTCCATGGCCCCCACCAGTAGATCTACTAAAGAAAAAGTATGGTAGCACTCGTTTTTGTGTCGACTTTAGGCACTTAGAAAGAAAGTTACCCGCTTCCACGCATTGATAACATCATGGACACGTTAGCCGCTGCAAAATGGTTTTCTACACTCGATCTCAAGAGTGGCTACTGGCAGGTAGAAATCGACAAGAAGGACCGAGAGAAGACCGCAGTTTCAGTTGGGACCAGATTGTGGCAATTTGTGGTGATGCTATTTAGGCTTTGCAATGCTCCGACCATCTTCGAACACCTGATGGAATACGTGCTACGTGGCCTAACCTGGAAGACCTGTTTGATGTAGCTAGATGATATCACTGTTATCGGGAGAACGTTTGAAGAGCATGTGCGGAACTTAGAAGAGGTGTTCTCCCGATTGCCACTGGTAAATTTGAAATTTAGTCCCGACAAGTATACCGTCTTTGCAGCTGAAGTAAAATACCTGGGACACGTTGTATTGGCAGATGGAGTCAAACAGACCCTGAGAAAATTGCAGCCGTGAAAAGCTATCGAAGATTTGTCAAAGATTTTGCGAATATAGCTAAATATCTCCATCAGCTGACCGAGAAAAATTGTCCATATGTTTGGAATGAACAGTGCCAGGCAGCCTTTGAGACTTTGAAGGAGAAGCTGGCATATCCGAAACCTGGGAAAATGTTTGTAGTTGACAACGATGCGAGCAACGGCGGGATCGGAGCTGTACTCTCCCAGCAGATCGATGGCGAAGAAAGACTCCTCTCGTACTACGGTCAAATTCTCTCAAAAGCTGTTAGGAACTACTGCGTGACCAGGAAGGAGCTATTGGCTATAAAAGAGGCTATCAAGCAGTTCCACAAGTACCTATGTGGCCAGAAATATGTTTTTCAAACAGACCATGCATGCTGAGATGGCTGCTTAATTCAAAAATCCCGAGGAACAAGTTGCGAGATGAATTGAAAGATTTTATTCATACTATTAAAAAACTGTTCATCGGAAGAGCGAAGCTCATGGACTGACGCCCTATCTCTTCATCCATGTCCACCTAATTAAAAGCATTGCTGACGAATTAAGAACAGGAGCCGACCGTTGATTTGCGATTGATAACGGCCGAATTCGATGAAGTTTGGTCATCGGAGGAGATTCGAAAAGCCCGGCTACCCGATGAAGACGTCGGACCATTGCTCATAAAGAAGGAGACAACTAGGCAATCTGAGTTGAAGGATGTTATGATCATGGCGCAACCCTGAAATGCTATTGGGTGCAATGGAACTCCCTTCAGGGGGAGGGATGAGTACTAAAGTGGAAATGGGATGCAAGCTATACTTATCAAAAGCCGAATCCACGATGTGGTTAGGGAAATGCACGAAGGATCCTCGAAAGGCCACCTTGGTGTTAACAAGACCTTAGCGAAATTTTAGGAAAGGTTTCACTGGCTCCACACTTGAGAAAACGTAGAGGACTGGTGTCGTAGATGCACAATTGGCGCTACAAACATACAACGTGGGGGTACCGTTTGAAATGATTGCTGTTGACATTGCAGAACCCTTTCCTGAATCCAAACGGAGCAGTTGATACACACTGGTTGGGGCCGATTATTTCAGCAAGTGGCCCAAGGTCTACCCCATTCCCAACCAGAAAGTGATAAATTGGGTCAGTAGGTACGGCGTACCTTGTGAACTTAATTCGGATCAAGACTGAAACTTTGAGCCCTAGTTTTTGGCGAAATCTGTGAGCTAGTGGGAAAATGGGAAACGAGGACAACACTGCTGCATCCCCAATCCAATGGAATGGTCGAACGTTTCAACGGCACACTCAGTAAACACCTGGCCAAGATGATTGACGAGAACGAAAAGGACTTGGACCAGCACATCCCATTATTCTTGATGGCGTATAGAGCTGCCAAACATGCATCAACTGGCGAAGCCCCAGCCAAAGTCATTTTTGGAAAGACTATTCGTCTGCCGCCTGATATAAAATTTGGAACACCCCTGAGAAACCCCAAACGATCTCGGAGTACGCGAGTGAGCTAAGGCAACGGTTGAACCAGACACATCGGACAGTGCGAAAATACCTCGATTCGGCTACAGACCGCATCAAGACCAGTTACGATCTGAACCCAAATTCCTCTGACTTCCAGCAAGATGACTTGGCGTGACTATATAACCCACAACAGCGGAAGGGTAGGTCTTCAAAGTTGCAACATACCGACCATACCGAGTTACAAAGTGATTCAACGCATCGTATAACGCATACAAGAACACCGTAAGCCGAAGTTCTCCGGGAATATCTATCGGCTCCGATGTCCTGGAATTGTGTGGAGGATTAAGGAGGTTCTTAAAATATGATGCCTATCTTTCCTTAATCTTGGTTTCATCAGCGATGATATTGCCGATGTCATCACGACAGAGCGTGGTTTTGGGCTGATAACCGTGTAAGGCTTTTCACTACTTTGTATGCTTGTCTTGTGTTGTTGCTCACTAAACTTACATCTATACTCCTCAATTTGTTGTCATAGTATTTTCTTTTCTTATTCCTAATTATCTTATTCGCTACACTTCTTCATCGTCATGGTTTTCCTACCTACGTAATCTTTATACGCCCGATGCTTTGTATCTAACGTATTCTGGCACTCATCATCGAACCAATCATTCCTCTTGCGCCGGGGTTGATGTCCGATCGTCTGTTCCGCCACATTCCTAATAGCCACTTTATCTTTCATCCAGAGCTCGTTACTCCTCTTTAAGGATGCGTCTGATCAGGTAGGGGCCAGCTGGTTGTCGAGGGTCTCCGTGAAATTTTTGGTCACAGACGTCGTTTGGAGCCTTTGGATGTCAATTTTTTGTAGCGGGCTGGTCTTCGCCGAATATGCCTTTGACATACGACATCGATAGGTCAGTTTGATCAAGTAAAGATCTGAGTTGCAATTGGCTCCTCGGTATCTACGGACGTCAAGTATGCTCGAGGCCCAACCTTGTTGGGTCAGAACATGGTCGATCTGGTTTTGTGTGCTGCCATCAGGTGATATCCAGGTCATTTTATGAATGCGTCAATGTGGGAAGCAAGTCGAACGTATTACTAGATTTCTACTACATGCAAAGTCAATCTGGCGCTGGCCATTGTCATTTGTTTCATCGTGGAGGCTATATCCTCCGGTCGTTCCCCGATGAGATATCTCATTGGCAACCTTAGCGTTGAAATCACCCAGAATTATTTTTGTGCCGTTTGTAGGCAATGAGTCAACCAGTTTTCCAGGTGATTGTAGAACGTTTCCTTCGTTTCTTCGTCCTTTTCTTCGGTCGGGGCGTGAACATATATCAGCCAGATTTCGAAGAATTTCGCTTTTATACGGATGCCACACAACCGTTCATTGACTGCCTTAAAATCAATAACGTACGATTTGAACTCCCAACCCACAATGAGGGATTGGGCAGTAGGAGTTCAACCATTAAAAGAAAAAGTTAACAGCTTTTTCTTGATCTTCATATTCTCTTAATTGGAAGTTAATTTCAATAGTATCATTAACAATTATATGCCTCTTGTTGGCTTATTATATATTATATTATATTAAGAATTAGGTCGAAAGTAATTCCAATTTATCGCTTCATATTCAAGGAAGGCTAAAATTAGTACATTTTATTTGGAAAGCAAATGTTATTTTCAACTACAACCTCTACGTTGATCATTCTAGGGCTCCTTGGTTTCATTCATGATATAGGCTGCATAGTAAAATAATAATAAATAATATAATTCTTCTTATTCATACAAATACAATATACTAGAAAAATGAATAATAGGAACAATAGGTAAAATGAGGGTAATTTCAACGTCGAAAATTATAAATACAATAGCAATAAGAAACAAAATCGTAATCGAGGAGAATTTTTAGAGGAGAATTTTTAGAGACAAATTCCCATTCAAACGGTAATGATTTTTCTCGGTCTATAATTGTTTGCTTTTATAGGATTGAAGCTAGTATTATTACAATTATTGAGATTAATAAAATTATAGCTATTATTTACAGTATTATGTTAACTATTCACATATAAGAATAGTCATGCAATATCAACAAAATGTCAGTATAATGTGGCAACTTCAAATCCAAAATGATGAGTTTTACAAAAATTATAATTTAAATGGCGGAATAAACATACTGTTAAAACCTTTGTTCCGATTAATACGTGAATTCCATGGAAACCAGTTGCTATAAAGGATATTGATCCATATACTGCGTCTTCAATAGTAAAAGGAGCTTCAATGTATCCATATGCTTGGAGAATAGTAAAATAAACTCGCAGAAGAATTGTTAAGAATAATCCTTGTGTTGTTTGTGAGTGATTCCCTTCTATTAGGGTATGATGAGCTCAAGTTACAGTTACTCCTGATGTTAATAAAATTGATGTGTTTAAGAGGGCGATTTGAAATGGGTTGAACGGAATAGTTCCTATCGGGGGTCATGTTATTCCTAGTTCTACTATCAGAAACAATTTTCTTTGAAAAAAAAAACTAAAAAAAATAATTTGATGAAAAATACTTCTGATACAATAAATAAAATTATACCTCACCGAAGTCCATCATCATTGGTATATTATTAAAATAGTAATAATAGTACCTAAGAGAAGTAGGGTCGATAATCTACTGAATGAAATAGGTGGTTTGCGTACGTTGGCATTAAAATTCTCTAGAGTATAAAATTCTTTAAACTGCAAATACACAAGAATAGTTGCTAGAGCAGATTCAATGATAAGCAAGGCAATTTGACCGATCAATATAAATAAATAATGATAATGTAGATCTCGTATTTTCTAATAAAGTTATTTATAAATGCCCGGCAATTATATTTGCTGTTAATCGTACTTCTAAAGTTCCCCGACGAATTACATTTCTAATAGTTTCAATACATACCATGAGTGGTATTATTGTATACTATTAATTCACCCGAATAATATAAATCTTATCATAGGGGTAAAGCTAGTATTAAAGTTACAGCTAAATGAGTAGCTCTCGTAAAAATGTAGGGGAATAGCCCTTAAAAAATTATCAGATAAGATTACTGAGAATAATGAAATAAAAATAAACGTTCTTCTATTATAAGTTGAGTTTTTTAATAAAGTCTTAAATTCTTTATGAAGAGTGAGTAAAATTGGATATTTTATGTTAATCCAGAACTACACGATGTTTTATTACAGAAAAGTGAAACTTGACTATATTTTTAGGGGTTTGTACTAAAATACAAAACCCTATTGCAATCACGACCTGTGTCCGTCTGTCCGTCCGTGCGTCCGTCTGTATGTCACAGCACTTTTTCTCTGAAACTGTAGAGGCTACAGCCATTAAACTTTGCGGAAAGGTCAGAAGTGGTGACTTCTTGAAAGTTCAAGGGTGGAAAAACTTTTCAAACAGGTTTCAGGGGGTTCTCCCCATAAAGGGGGGTGACCCCTAAAAATTTTTTTTTCACTATTCGTAGTCGAATAGGGTGTCATTGGAAAGGTCTCAATGAGATCTTTTCAAAACAAGTCTTAAAATCGCCTTATGAGTACCGAGGGGGGCAAGGGAAGGGGAAATGTACGAGCTTTTCGCGTACCCCCCCCCCCCCCCCCTCGCGATTGGACACCTTCCATCCGAAAAATCTGAAAAAAAATCATGAATGTAGGCCTTAATGGGTACAACAACAACAAGTATATGAGAAGTCAAAATTCACTCAACTTTGTTAGTAATAGTATGATTTATCGATTTTATGTTTTCTTGAATAAAATCCAAACGGTACCGTTAAATTCAATAATGATGATTGTTTATAAGATTGAGTTTTCCTGAGAGTTTCATAAAGATCGAAAGGTATTTTACGAAGTTATAGCGATTTGAATTTTCCTGTATTACTATGGAACAATATGCCCTGTATTACTATGGAAACATATGGCTATGGAGCCATATGCGCTTTTTACCGACTTAGACACAACAGCGTTGCTAGGATTTGCATGAAAATTTCAGGAATGATAGGTATCATGAAGATGAGTACATACAATTGAAACAAGTCGAAGAGAAAGGAGAGAGCTCCTAGCAAAAGGGCTTTGTAACCATTCTAAGATTCGAAAAAACAGGCCATGAATCGATGATTACAGTATAGAGGAGTGGCCCCTGAAAAAAAATTTCATGAAAGGTAGCCGATATGAGTATCAACTAAAAGTTCTCTATGAGAGATTCTCAAAACAGTTCTTAAACTGACAGTTTTTGCTTCAGTGGGGGCACAGGGGGGGAGGGGGTAAATACATGAAAAATGTGTTTCCTCCCTCGCGAATGGACACCCGTGATCTAAAAAATCTAAAAAAATTATCAAGGGAGATATTTATGGATACAACTATAACAAATACCTCATAAGTTAGAATTCCTTCAACTTTGCTAATAATAGTATGATCCTCGAAAATGACATGTTTCTTGATTTTATTCATTACTGGTGACTGCATTTTGTAAGTAGAGTACAAAACCCTTCTGACAGAGCATAGGTCTGTCTACGCAACTTGTTTTAACTTGTGCTGTGTATAAAAGTGATGCCATCGATAAGTTTGATGAATGGAAGCATCTTAGAAGATTAGCTAACAGATACATCAAAATTGATTATGGGTCATATTTTGTGAAGGAAGACTTTAACGTTACGTGATTCTTTAAGTACCAAAAATACAACCATAAAACGTCAAAAGGCGAAGGAGAACGAATCTGTGTGAAATGTGGAGGAAAGCATGAGCTCACGGAATGCAAAAGCACACAGGAGAAATATTACAATTGTATGGGTAATAATAAGAATACTGATGATTCACACAGAACAGGCTCGTGGGAGTGCCCAAAGTACAATGAAGAATTGTAGATACAAGGAGGAGTACTGACTACAATTTTGGTGATGATTGCCAACCACACAACTCAATCAAGCGACAAATTAAGAATCTTTTATGCCAAAGTAAGAAACCTACGACACAAGTTGAGTGTTATTCAAATTGACCTAGAGCAAAATCCTGCAAGGGATTTGATTATACTAAACGAAGTATGGATCCACCCTGAAGAAGCAAAGTATTACAATATTCCGGAATATAGCTCAGTTTTCTCCTGCGGGCCCAAAAGAGGTGTAGGTATAGTACAGCAATTTACGTGAAAAATATAATTAATTTCGTAACAATGAGAGTAATATCTGACATATATAATAGAATGATAATTCAAATAACTTGCGTAGGTAAAAAAATAAATATCGGTACTTACTATAATCCCAATTGTCTAATGTGCATGACTTCTGCACAGTAATGGATACAATATACTCTACTGAAAAAAATTTGATCACAGTTGCTGACACAAACATAGAGGAGATTGTAGAATCTCCAGAATCGAGGATATACAAGGATACCCTGGAAACATAAGCAGTGGTCATTATCAATAATAAGAAAATCACTTGCCAAGTTTGATGCCTGGATTATTTAGTCTGCATCATTTAGCAACAAATGAGCAAAAAACTGCTGAAAACATTAAAATCACACTTGAAGACTGGCCTAAATTAGATAATCGTGTTCTAAAAGTTGTCATCCATGATAAAAGTTTCAGAAAGCAAAAATGTACTCACAAAATATTCAAATATTTAGACAACGATCTTTTCAAACCGAAATTTCAATAGTTACAAGCAAACCGAAAAACTGAAAAACAAACGCAGCTCAAAAATATGATTACAGAGTCCAAGCATAACTCTACCATTGAGAAAAAGATAAAATTTAGAGAATGTACATGGATAACAAAGAAAGTTACCGAGGCAAGTGTTAACAAAATTAAATATCCGTCTAACCAAGATTTTTTATTGTTTGTTGTGGTTGTGAGGTGAATATCATTTGCACATAGAGCTTTTTTTTGTGGTAGGGAGGTGAAGGCATTTACGCCCGCCGAGTCTGGCAGTGTGGGACTCCCATGGAGGATACCCTTGGACTACCCACTAAACACCTCCCCTGTCAATCTGAGGACCTAGCCTGGAACCGTTTGACACATTACTTCGGGCCAGGTCTCGTTTTGTTACGCCGTGGGGCGCCTTCAAGCTGGGGAGTCCCTTTCCTAGCGGGAGGGGAGAGGGGAAGAGGAAATGCCAGAAGAGCGATCCCCCAGCCCCAGCGCCTCTGGCTGCTGCGAGTCCCTTTTATCCTTTAGGACTGCACACAGAGCTTTAAGAGTATTAAAACGTCTCTTCAAAGAGCTAAATTTTCATATTACACCAGAAAATTGAGAACAGCGGCGGACAGCACGCACGAAATGTGGAAAATAATAAATAAAGTAAAAGACATAATTCATCACCCTGGATGATGTCACCAAATGGTAATTTTTCTTTGCATGGACCCTTATAATGCAGCACACCTATGCGGAATCGTAAACTTGCTGAACTACTTTGGTGTCCAGTCAACTAGCTTCGACATTTTCAGAGCAAAAAATAGTATTGTTGTTTACGCTTCAGGTAAATGACACATAATGATTCTGAAACTATATGACAGTAGCTTTCCAACACATATTTGGAAAGGTGAATCACTGGAATAAGAATCAAGTTACGCCATCTATTAGAAAACCGCACGAACTAACCGGTACCCCTATTATATATATATATATATATATATATATATATATATATATATATATATATATATATATATATTTATATATATATATATATATACATATATATATATTTATATATATATATATATATATATATATATATATAGATATATATATATATATACATATATCTATATATATATATATATATATATATATATTTATATATATATATATATATATATATATATATATATATATATATATATATATATATATATATATATATTGGTCGCGTGTTTTGATTCGCGGCCAATAATTTAATGTTCCGGGAAAGTGAAAACGCAATGTCTTTTAAATTATATTAAAAGAGTTCATTTAACTTGTCAAAAATGCACAATCACTTCACTAACAATTTAACAACTTTAATTTTCACTATTATAATTCAACTTTTTACTTGTCCATAAATTTCTATCGCAATTGTCTACTTAAAATCACTTCACACTCAAACAATCAATATCGCCTGTACTTCGGGTATCGCAGTTTTCTATCGCAGTTGTAATGAATGATGATTCCCCCATTCATTCAGCTCGCCGTTATATAGGGTCTGTAGTCATTCAACCCAGTTCTCGTACATTGCCGAATTCGCGGGAACATTCGAGCGACTGCAAATGAATGGAGCAGTGACTCACTTTTAGATGTTGCTCATGCTTGTTGGGTTCTCGTGGTTTCGAGTAAATTCGTGTTCTTCATTGTTGTGAAAACAATTGCGACAGTAGCTCACAGAATTATTTGTACATGTAACAATATATATATAAATATATATATATATATATATATATATATATATATATATATATATATATATATATATATATATATATATATATATTTATGAATGTATATATATATATACTACTGTGACCAAAAACTAAGGTGACATTTGAATTTAAACTGCGCGCGTCGTAGGATTTGGAGAATTATTGTTTTTGTTTTAGGTTGATAGTACTGTCAGTGACATCTATGTCAAATTTACATGTCAAAATACTCGTTCGTGTTTTTTTGTGATTTGAAAAATATATTTCTTTTATTTAAAATGGATTTGATTTAAGTGCATATTGTCCGTTATTATCTATGACCTTTCGCCATTTTTTGGGTAGAGCCATTATTCCATCGGTGTAGAACTTCTGTGGTTTATCGGTAAAAAACTTGGCTAAGTGATTTTCACAGACCCTTCGAAACATCCCAGCGAAGCTCTGTCAATTTTTGCCAGGCCATCAAAGATGAATGTGGTCTAGCATTGTCATGATGGAAAGCAACGCCCTTTCTATTGGATTCTGGCCGATTTTGTTGAATTGCTTGTTGCAATCGTGTTACTTGCTAACAATACAGAGCTGAATTGAGTGTTTGGCTAGGTTCTAGTACCTCGTGATGAACAATTTTCTTCCAATCCCACCATACACACAGCATAACCTTATTTGGTGTCAATCCTGGCTCTGACGTCGTTTGTGATGATTCACCTTTTTTACCCATGATCTTTTTCGAACGACACTCTCGTATCTTATCCATTTTTCATCGCCCGTAATGATTTGCTTCAAAAATGTCTCAATTCGTTGCGTTTAATTAACATTTTGCAAATGGAAATTCGGTCGATCAAATTTTTTTGTGTTAATTCATGCGGCACCCAAACGTCGAGCTTCTTTGTGTATCCAGTGTTAAGCAAACGGTTCAAAACTTTTTGGCGATGAATATTCAGTTCCTTAGCAATGACGTGGCTGCTTACGTGTCGGTCTTTTTCAATTTTTCGTTAGATTTAATCGACATTTTCATGATAGGTCAACCTTAGCGAGGTGCATCTTTAACATCGAAATTTCCAGAACGAAAGTGAGCGAACCATCTCTTGGCTGTGGCTTTTGATACAGTATTTTGAACGTAGACACTACCAATTTTTTCACGAGCCTGCGATGCATTCTCACCTTGATCGTAGTGATATTGTAAAGTACAACAAATTTTTTCAGAAATTTCACTCATTTTTATATCAATACAACTTTTGACACGAATGACGAAATACAAAACGTTCCGGATGAAAATTGTATACTGGAATGTCGCCTTTCAAACGCGTGTCAGTTTGACTCAATCTGATTAGTATTGCCCGACATACGACAACGAACACCATCTAGTGACAAAAACGCTCAATCCTTTTTAGACTATCCAATATATATCTCTTCTTCTTAGCACTACAGCCCCTCTCGGGCCCTTGCTTCCTGCAAATAGTGCCTTAACGTATCTCGATACATTGACTGCGTTCTCCAATTTCAAAACACGAGCAGCGATGAACTGTCTTCGTCGAACGAGCCAGACCAGCGTTTCCTCGGTTTCCCCACTGGTTTCCGGCCCTCATTTCTCCCAACGGATACCGTTTTGGGTATCCGTTGTTTGTCCTTACGATTCATGTGTCCAGCTCATTGCAGCTTCCGCAGTCTTACAATCGTTGCGACCTCAGGCTCGTCAAAAAGTTCATAAAGCTCATGGTTGTATCAAATTCGCCAATGGTCCCCGGTCTGGCTTCGCTCCGATTATTCGCCTCAGGATCCGTCGCTCAAAGACGTCCAATTTATTTACGGATGCCTGGGTTAGGGTCCATGTTTCTCACATATAGCATAACACAGATCTTATCAAAGATTTGCATACTTGGAGCTTTGTTTTCCTGTGTATGCAGCTGGTCTTCAAGATCGTCAAAACTGAATAAAATATTTTAATTGTGAGCTGCATTCTTCGGCGTATCTTGTCTTTTTCATTACACGTCTTCGTTATTTTGGCGCCTAGATACAACATTTTCGATACTGTATTCACCAAGTGTGATATTTTGTATATTTAAGGTATTTTCTTCAACTGCGTTATGAGCTTTGTTATATTTTCATTGATTTGTAGCCCTACTAGTTTTGCTTCACTGTTGAGTTTCAGAAAGAGTCTTTGGCAGTTGTTAATGACGTGACCAAATGTTTATGTCATCCGCATAGGCTACTACTTGGCTCGACTTGTACAGTTTTATACCTCGCGTATCGATATGTAGCTTCCTTATGACGTACTCCAGAGCGATGGTGCCAACCCATCTCCCTGCTTAAGTCCGATATTGGTGTCAAAGGCATCAGGCTTGCTTAAAGTCAACAAACATTTTGTGTACGTCTATATTGAACTGCCAGTATTTTTCAAGTACCTGCTTAACTCTGAACAATTGGTCTATTGTCAATCTACCTGCCTTACAACCACCTTGATACTACCCAACAGTACTGTTGGCGTGTGATCCGATTTTATTTTCAAAGATTTTCGAAAATATTTCTACGCCGTACAAAGTAGTGATATGCCTCAATAATTTTGCACTCTAGCTTCTCACCTTTTTTGTGGATAGGGAATTTAATTGATTGGCTCCACTTTTTTGGCAGGTGTTCCTATTGCTAAATGTGCTGGATGACTTTGTGAATAGCTTTATGAACACTGCTGCCACAATATTTTATGAGCTCCACTGGAATCTCATCGATGCCCAGCACTTTATTATTCTTTCTGGCTTTGATGATGGAACAAAATTCATCCATAGTTAGTGGAGCCAATGGAAGTTCTCCGGAAATATCTATCGGCTCCGATGTCCTGGAGTTGTGCGGAGGATTAAGGAGGTTCTTAAAATATGATGCCTATCTTTCCTTAATCTTGGTTTCATCAGCGATGATATTGCCGATGTCATCACGACAGAGCGTGGTTTTGCGCTGATAACCGTGTAAGGCTTTTCACTACTTTGTATGCTTGTCTTGTGTTGTTGCTCGCTAAACTTACATCTATACTCCTCAATTTGTTGTCATAGTATTTTCTTTTCTTATTCCGAATTATCTTATCTTATCGTCGTGGTTTTCCTACCTACGTAATCTTTGTACGCCTGATGCTTTGTATCTAACGCATTCTGGCACTCATCATCGAACCAATCATTCCTCTTGCGCCGGGGTTAATGTCCGATCGTCTGTTCTGCCACAGTCCTAATAGCCACTTTATCTTTCATCCAGAGCTCGTCGCTCCTCTTTAAGGATGCGCCTGATCAGGTAGGGGCCAGCTAGTTGTCAAGGGTCTCCGTGAAATTTTTGGTCACAGACGTCGTTTGGAGCCTTTGGATGTCAATTTTTTGTAGCGGGCTGGTATTCGCCGAATAAACCTTTGACATACGACATCGATAGGTCAGTTTGATCAAGTAATGATCTGAGTTGCAACTGGCACCTCGGTATCGACGGACATCAACTATGCTCGAGGCCCAACGTTGTTGGGTCAGAACATGGTCGATCTGGTTTTGTGTGCTGCCATCAGGTTTTATGGATGCATCAATGTGGGAAGCAAGTCGAACGTATTACTAGATTTCTACTACATGCAAAGTCAATCTGGCGCTGGCCGTTGTCATTTGTTTCATCGTGGAGGCTATACCCTCCAGTCGTTCCCCGATGAGATATCTCATTGCCAACCTTAGCGTTGAAATCACCCAGAATTATTTTTGTGCCGTTTGTAGGCAATGAGTCAACCAGTTTTCCAGGTGATTGTAGAACGTTTCCTTCGTTTCTTCGTCCTTTTCTTCGGTCGGGGCGTGAACATATATCAGCCAGATTTTGAAGAATTTCGCTTTTATACGGATGCCACACAACCGTTCATTGACTGCCTTAAAATCAATAACGTACGATTTGAACTCCCAATTCACAATGAGGGCCACTTCGAATTCTCGTTTTGCAGTAGGAATCTAACCATTAAAAGAAAAAGTTAACAGCTTTTTCTTGATCTTCATATTCTCTTAATTGGAAGTTAATTTCAATAGTATCATTAACAATTATATGCCTCTTTTTGGCTTATTATATATTATATTATATTTAGAATTAGGTCGAAAGTAATTCCAATTTATCGCTTCATATTCAAGGAAGGCTAAAATTAGTACCTTTTATTTGGAAAGCAAATGTTATTTTCAACTACAACCCCTACGTTGATCATTCTAGTGCTCCTTGGTTTCATTCATGATTTAGGTTGCATAGTAAAATAATAATAAATAGGGTAAGTCCGGGATAGATAGACCACTGGTATAGACAGACCATTCGAATATTTCGCTCGTCTGTCACAGCAGCACCGCATTCGTTGGCTAGTATTTTTCTACTCGTGCGGAGGTTAACACGTTTAGTTTTGCTCGTGAGTGTCGCATGATTTTAGCAAAAAAAACTTTATTGCTTTTGGTGAGTTGAAAAATATTTTTCACTGGATTTTATTGTTATTTGGTTAAGTTAAATTAATTAATTTTGATTTAAGATCAATGCTATAGCTCGATTGTATAGTTGAGTAAGGTCTTAACCTAAAATGGTGCTCCAGTAGCGTCGTTTGTCTGAATGAGTAGCTGGTCCATCTATCCCTGACAATTGGGATAGATGGATCAGTGACATTTGGGATAGTTGGCCCACTTGAAAAGAACGTGGAATAGTAGAACCATATTTCCTGTAAGACTTTACTTCTAATATAAATTAAATGATACTTATCAAATTTATTTTAAACACAAAGGTGTGTCCTGATACGTTGGTTTGTTTATGTTATAGGAAAATGCCTACGTTCTATACCAGAAAATGCATGTCTGGAAGGGTAGAATGGTCTGAACGTAGCTTGAGAAAAATGCAGCCAGAGCTGTTCAAAGTAAGGAAATGGGAGTTAATGCTGCAGCGAAGGTGTTTGGAAAACCGAAAACAACTTTGAAAAGACGTATCAAGCTACAAAGTTTTAGTAAAGGTTCTATGGGAAAAAAACTAATTGCTAGGAGTTGAAAATGAAAAAAAAATTGTAGTACACATATAAAAATTACAATCGAGGGGGTTTACTCTAACCAGAGACTCAGTACGTTCTATGGCTTACCATTTAGCTGAAAGCCTACAATTGAAGCATAGTTTCAATCATGACTGGCTTTCTTCTTTTCTTGTTCGCAATCCTGAACTGTCCATTCGGCAATCTGAAGGTGTGTCTATTGCGAGAGCAAAAGATCTAAATCAAATAGATGTCAAAGCGTATCTTAAAAAATGTTTTGGAAGAAAACGGTCTCATAGGTAAACTTGGCAACACTTTCAACATGGACGAAACAGGCTTAGAGCTAAATAACAAACCAGGGAAGGTAGTTGCTTTGAAAGGTTCCAAGAATGTCACTTCTGTTACTTCAGGAGAATTGGCAAGTGTGAATCGAGAGGGTACATTCTTACCACCTTTTTGCATAATGAAAGGAAAGAACCTAAAGCAGGAGTTTTGTGACGGCTTACCACCTGGCGCTGAAGTAAAAATGTCGCCAAAGTCTGGCTATGTAAATAGCGATTTGTTTTTTGATTGGCTGAAAAACCATTTCACTCCAAGAAAACCTGCAGGAAAGGTGCTTTTTCTTTTAGATGGACATACCTCACACACTAGCTGCGTTGAAATGCTAAAGTTCGCAGAAAATAATCAAAAAATTTTGATGAGTATTCCTCCCCACACTAATCATTGGCTTGAACCGTTTGACCGCGCTTTCTTCAAGTCTTTAAAATGAACTTTTATTCTGCTTGCTCAAAGTACGTGACCAATAACCCTTCAAGGAAGATAACTCGATTGTAGATTGGTGCGCTTCTTAGCATAGCTCGGGGTAAGTCAGCAGACGCAGAAAATGGAATAAGTGGATTTAGAACGTGTTGAATCATTCTATTTAAACCTGATTGGATACCAGAGTACGCTTTTTTGTCAGAGTCAATGGACTCCAGGCCTCCAGATACGTCTCTTGTTTTCGAAAACGTTATGACTGGTGTTGATGTTACTGGCTCCGGTAGTTCAAAAAATGATGCTACTGTTGCTGTGGTAGTTTCTAATCCCTCAAGAAGCTGTTGTAGTGCTGGTACTTCAAGAAGCTTTGAAAATGTTGCTTTACTTGGACCTTCTGAAAAGCACCAGAATAAATCTGAAATTGTGACCCCATCAAAGTTATTGGACAAACTACATCCAGTGCCTTGTGTCAACAAAGCTCAGACTGTGAAAAAAAAGTTCAAACTATATCAACAGTGTTAAGCTCTCCAGAAAACATAACTGCTCTGAAAAAGAAAAAAATGAGAAAGAGTCAAAAATTAAAATAATAGAAGAAAAGAAGTAAGACAGGGAGGAAAAAAAGAAAGACCGAGAGGAAAAGAAAAGAGAAAAAGAGAAAAAGAAGCTAGAGAAAAGAAATGAGAACAATATGCAAAGAATGATCAATAAAAGTAAGAGAACGCGAAGAGCAAAAGAACTAACGTCATCCTCAGATTCCGAAGTATTGATATCGACATAATTTGCAACGACAATCTTTATGAAAGTTACTGGGATGAAGATTTCTGTGTATGGTGTAAAGAGAACTACAACGAAACAAAACGAGATGAGATTGGATTAAGTGTGTGTCATGCTCCCGCTGGACACATGAAGGCTGTACAAGATTCGAGAATAAATGCAATTACTGCGAAAAGCAAGTTCCTCCAAACAAGATGACTGCTGAATGATATTCTTTAATTATTTTGATTGTCAAACCTAGTAATCATATCAAATAGTTTATAACTCTATACCCTAACTTTATGGCTTGGAATAAATAGTATTTATACCTTTGATAACATGTATTTCTTGTGTTATATCCTGATTCAGTCACGTAAAATAGAGGTCCATCAATCCCTATTAGGTGATCCATCTAATCCGAGTATGCTTGGGATAGACGGATCATCGAGCAAAACCAAAAAAACATCATAACTCCCGGTGTGATAAGCTTAACAACTGCAAACTTCCTTACAATTGTTTAAAAACATATATACTTATTAAAAAATATAAAACTTATCCTAGACATTGCAAAATTTCGGAAAATATAGCTTTAGAAAATAATGGTCCAACTATCCCGGACTTACCCTAATATAATTCTTCTTATTCATCCAAGTACAATATACTAGAAAAATGAATTACAGGAGCAATCGGTAAAATGAGGGTAATTTCAACGTCAAAAATTAAAAATACAATAGCGATAAAAAAAAATCGTCGAGAAAAACGTAATCGAGAAGAATTTTTAGAGACAAATTCCCATTCAAACGGTAATGATTTTTCTCGGTCTATAATTGTTTGCTTTGATAGGATTGAAGCTAGTATTATTACAATTATTGAGATTAATAAAATTGTAGCTATTATTTATAGTATTATGTTAACTATTTACATTAATTTCGTAAGCTTTATGGTTGGAAGTCATATACACCTATTATACTTTGTTAATTTATTTAACCTCCTCATCAATAAATTGATACATATAAGAATAGTCATGCAATATCAACAAAATGTCAGTATAATGTGGCAACTTCAAATCCAAAATGATGAGTTTTACAAAAATTATAATTTAAATGGCGGAATAAACATACTGTTAAAACCTTTGTTCCGATTAATACGTGAATTCCATGGAAACCAGTTGCTATAAAGGATCCATATACTGCGTCTTCAATAGTAAAAGGAGCTTCAATGTATCCATATGCTTGGAGAATAGTAAAATAAACTCGCAGAAGAATTGTTAAGAATAATCCTTGTGTTGTTTGTGAGTGATTCCCTTCTATTAGGGTATGATGAGCTCAAGTTACAGTTACTCCTGATGTTAATAAAATTGATGTGTTTAAGAGGGGGATTTGAAATGGGTTGAACGGAATAGTTCCTATCGGGGGTCATGTTATTCCTAGTTCTACTATCAGAAACAATTTTCTTTGAAAAAAAAAACTAAAAAAAAAATTTGATGAAAAATACTTCTGATACAATAAATAAAATTATACCTCATCGAAGTCCATCATCATTGGTATATTATTAAAATAGTAATAATAGGTGGTTTGCCTACGTTAGCATTAAACTTCTCTAGAGTATAAAATTCTTTAAACTGCAAATACACAAGATTGATTAGTTGCTAGAGCAGATTCAATGATAAGCAAGGCAATTTGACCGATCAATATAAATAAATAATGATAATGTAGATCTCGTATTTTCTAATAAAGTTATTTATTGATGGCCGGCAATTATATTTGCTGTTAATCGCACTGCTAAAGTTCCCCGACGAATTACATTTCTAATAGTTTCAATACATACCATGAGTGGTATTATTGTATACTATTAATTCACCCGAATAATATAAATCTTACCATAGGGGTAAAGCTAGTATTAAAGTTACAGCTAAATGAGTAGCTCTCGTAAAAACATAGGTGAATAGCCCTAAAAAATTTTCAGAAAAGATTACTGAGAATAATGAAATAAAAATAAAAGTTCTTCCATTATGAGGTGAATTTTTTAATAAAGTCTTAAATTCTTTATGAAGAGTGAGTAAAATTGGATATTTTATGTTAATCCAGAACGACACGATGTTTTGTTACAAAGAAGTGAAACTTGACAATGTTTTTACCGTGTGCTGTGTAAAAAAGTGATGCCACCGATAGTTTTGATGAATGGAAGCATCTTAAAAGATTGGCTAACAGATACGCCAAATTGATTATGGGTCATATTCTGTGAAGGAAGACTTTAACGTTACGTGATTCTTTAAGTACCAAAAATACAACCATAAAACGTCAAAAGGCGAAGGAGAAGGAATCTGTGTGAAATGTGGAGGAACGCATGAGCTCACGGAATGCAAAAGCACACAGGAGAAATATTACAATTGTATGGGTATTAATAAGAATACTGATGATTCACACAGAACAGGCTCGTGGGAGTGCCCAAAGTACAATGAAGAATTGTAGATACAAGGAGGAGTACTGACTACAATTTTTGGTGATGATTGCCAACCACAAAACTCAATCAAGCGACAAATTAACAATCTTTTATGCCAAAGTAAGAAACCTACGACACAAGTTGAGTGTTATTCAAATTGACCTAGAGCAAAATCCTGCAAGGGATTTGATTATACTAAACGAAGTATGGATCCACCCTGAAGAAGCAGAGTATTACAATATTCCGGAATATAGCTCAGTTTTCTCCTGCGGGCCTAAAAGAGGTGTAGGTATAGTACAGCAATTTACGTGAAAAATATAATTAATTTCGTAACAATGAGAGTAATATCTGACATACATAATAGAATAATAATTCAAATAACTTGCATAGGTAAAAAAATAAATATCGGTACTTACTATAATCCCAATTGTCTAATGTGCATGACTTCTGCACAGTAATGGATACAATATACTCTACTGAAAAAAAATTGATCACAGTTGCTGACACAAAAAAAAATTTGCAGAATCTCCAGAATCGAGGATATACAAGGATACTCTGGAAACAAAAGGAGTGGTCATTATAAATAATAAGAAAATCACGTTATTATCTATGACCTTCCGCCATTTTTTGAGTAGAGCCATTATTCCACCGGTGTAGAACTTCTGTGGTCTATCGGTGAAAAACTTGGCTAAGTGATTTTCACAGACCCTTCGAAATATCCCAGCGAAGATCTGTCAATTTTTGCCAGGCCATCAAAGATGTATGTGGTCTAGCATTGTCATGATGGAAAGCACCGCCCTTTCTATTGAATTCTGGCCAATTTTGTTGAATTGCTTGTTGCAATCGTGTTACTTGCTAACAATACAGAGCTGAATTGAGTGTTTGGCTAGGTTCTAGTACCTCGTGATGAACAATTTTCTTCCAATCCCACCATACACACAGCATAACCTTATTTGGTGTCAATCCTGGCTCTGACGTCGTTTGTGATGATTCACCTTTTTTACCCATGATCTTTTTCGAACGACATTCTCGTATCTTATCCATTTTTCATCGCCCGTAATGATTTGCTTCGAAAATGTCTCGATTCGTTGCGTTTAATTAACATTTTGCAAATGGAAATTCGGTCGATCAAACTTTTTTGTGTTAATTCATGCGGCACCCAAACGTCGAGCTTCTTTGTGTATCCAGTGTTAAGCAAACGGTTCAAAACTTTTCGGTGATGAATATTCAGTTCCTTAGCAATAACATGGCTGCTTACGTGTCGGTCTTTTTCAATTTTTTGTAAGATTTAATCGACATTTTCATGATAGGTCAACCTTAGTGAGGTGCATCTTTAACATCAAAATTTCCAGAACGAAAGCGAGCGAACCATCTCTTGGCTGTGGCTTTTGATGCAGTATTTTGAACGTAGACACCACCAATTTTTTCACGAGCCTGCGATGCATTCTCACCTTGATCGTAGTAATATTGTAAAGTACAACAAATTTTTTCAGAAATTTCACTCATTTTTAAATGAATACAACTCTTGACACGAATGACGATATACAAAACGCTCCGGATGAAAATTGTATACTTGAATGTCACCTTTCAAATGTATGTCAGTTTGACTCAATCTGATTAGTATTGCCCGACATACGACAACGAACACCATCTAGTGACAAAAACGCTCAATCCTTTTTAGACTATCCAATATATATTTCTTCTTCTTAGCACTACAGCCCCTCTCGGGCCCTTGCTTCCTACAAATAGCACCTCCACCTGTCTCGATACATTGACTGCGTTCTCCGATTTCAAAATACGAGCAGCAATGAACTGTCTTCGTCGAACGAGTCAAACCAGCGTTACCTCGGTTTCCCCACTGGCCTCCGGCCTTCATTTCTCGCAACGAATACCATTTTGGGTATCCGTTGTTTGTCCATACGATTGTAGTACGCATATAAAAATTACAATCAAGGGGGTTTACTCCAACCAGAGACTCAGTACGTTCTATGGCTTACCATTTAGCTGAAAACCTGCAATTGAAGCATAGTTTCAATCATGACTGGCTTTCTTCTTTTCTTGTTCGCAATCCTGAACTGTCCATTCGGCAATCTGAAGGTGTGTCTATTGTGAGAGCAAAAGGTCTAAATCAAATAGATATCAAAGCGTATTTTGACCTCTTAAAGAATGTTTTGGAAGAAAACGGTCTTATAGATAAACCTGGCAACATTTCCAACACGGACGAAACAGGTTTACAGCTAAATAACAAACCAGGGAAGGTAGTTGCTTGGAAAGGTTCGAAGAATGTAACTTCTGTTACTTCAGGAGAAAAGGGTGAAACCATATCAGTATTGGCAAGTGTGGATGGAGAGGGTACATTCTTACCAGCTTTTTGTATAATGAAAGGAAAGAACCTAAAGCAGGAGTTTTGTGACGGCTTACCACCTGGCGCTGAAGTAAAAATGTCGCCAAAGTCTGGCTATGTAAATAGCGATTTTTGTTTTGATTGGCTGAGAAACCATTTCACTCCAAAAAAACCAGCAGGAAAGGTGCTTCTATATTTTTAACTTGTGCTGTGTAAAAAAGTGATGCCACCGATAGTTTTGATGAATGGAAGCCTCTTAAAAGATTAGCTAACAGTTACGTCAAAATTGATTATGGGTCATATTTTGTGAAGGAAGACTTTAACGTTACGTGATTCTTTAAGTACCAAAAATACAACCATAAAACGTCAAATGGCGAAGGAGAACGAATCTGTGTGAAATGTGGAGGAACGCATGAGCTCACGGAATGCAAAAGCACACAGGAGAAATATTACAATTGTATGGGTATTAATAAGAATACTGATGATTCACACAGAACAGGCTCGTGGGAGTGCCCAAAGTACAATGAAAAATTGTAGATACAAGGAGGAGTACTGACTACAATTTTGGTGATGATTGCCAACCACACAACTCAATCAAGCACCTTTCGCCATTTTTTGGGTAGAGCCATTGGTGTAGAACTTCTGTGGTTTATCGGTAAAAAACTTGGCTAAGTGATTTTCACAGACCCTTCGAAAACATCCCAGCGAAGCTCTGTCATTTTTTGCCAGGCCATCAAAGATGTATGTGGTCTAGCATTGTCATGATGGAAGGAAACGCCCTTTCTATTGAATTCTGGCTGATTTTGTTGAATTGCTTGTTGCAATCGTGTTACTTGCTAACAATACAGAGCTGAATTGAGTGTTTGGCTAGGTTCTAGTACCTCGTGATGAACAATTTCCTTCCAATCCCACCATACACACAGCATAACCTTATTTGGTGTCAATCCTGGCTCTGACGTCGTTTGTGATGATTCACCTTTTTTACCCATGATCTTTTTCGAACGACATTCTCGTATCTTACCCATTTTTCATCGCCCGTAATGATTTGCTTCAAAAATGTCTCGATTCGTTGCGTTTTATTAACATTTTGCAAATGGAAATTCGGTCGATCAAATTTTTTTGTGTTAATTCATGCGGCACCCAAACGTCGAGCTTCTTTGTGCATCCAGTGTTAAGCAAACGGCTCAAAACTTTTCGGTGATGAATATTCAGTTCCTTAGCAATAATATGGCTGCTTACGTGTCGGTCTTTTTCAATTTTTCGTAAGGTTTAACCGACATTTTCATGATAGGTCAACCTTAGCGAGGTGCATCTTTAACATCAAAATTTCCAGAACGAAAGCGAGCGAACCATCTCTTGGCTGTGGCTTTTGATACAGTATTTTGAACGTAGACACTACCAATTTTTTCACGAGCCTGCGATGCATTCTCACCTTGATCGTAGTGATATTGTAAAGTACAACAAATTTTTTCAGAAATTTCACTCATTTTTAAATCAATACAACTTTTGACACGAATGACGAAATATAAAACGTTCCGGATGAAAATTGAATACTGGAATGTCACTTTTCAAACGTATGTCAGTTTGACTCAATCTGATTAGTAATGCCCGAAATACGACATCGAACACCATCTAGTGACAAAAACGCTCAATCCTTTTTAGACTATCCAATATATTGTCGCGTGTTATTGGTTCGCGGCCAATAATTTAATGTTCCGGGAAAGTGAAAACGCAATGTCTTTTAAATTAAATTAAATGAATTTATTTAATTTGTCAAAAATGCACAATCACTTCACTAACAATTTAACAACTTTAATTTTCACTATTATAATTCGACCTTCTACTTGTCCATAAATTTCTATCGCAAATGTCTACTTAAAATCACTTCACACTCGAACAATCAATATCGCCTGTGCTTCGCGTATCGCAGTTTTCTATCGCGGTTGTAATGAATGATGATCCCCCATTCATTCAGCTCGCCTTCATATAGGGTCAGTAGTCATTCAACCCAGTTCTCGTACATTGGCGAATTCGCGGGAACATTCGAGCGACTGCAAATGAATGGAGCAGTGACTCACTTTCAGATGTTGATGCTTGGTGGGTTCTCGTGATTTTGAGTAAATTTTTGATGTTCTTAATTGTTGTGAAAACAATTGCGACAGTAGCTCGCAGAATTATTTGTACATGTAGCACTGCCCCCACCTCAGTTCTTTTCGCCCCGAAAAGATGTGTCGCCAGTTGTAGTCTATTCTCCCTGGATGTAATATGGGGCAAGATGGTCCAGGTGCACGATTTTCATTTTGGCTCTTGGCTTACGATGTTCCTGTATTCGATATACGACGTCGTTGATTCGCTTTGCAACTCGGTATGGTCCCTCCCAATTATGTTGCAACTTTGGAGACCTACCCTGTCGCCGTTGCGGGTTATATAGCCATACCAAGTCATCTTGCTGGAAGCCAGTAGAGTTTGCCTTGAGATCATACCTGGTCTTCATGCGGCCAGTAGCCGATTCGAGGTGATTTCGCACTGTCCGATGTATCTGGTTCAACCGTTGCCTTAGATCACTTGCGTACTCCGAGATCGTTTGGGGTTTCTCAGGGGGTGTTCTGAACTTTATATCGGCTGGCAGACGAAAAGTCTTTCCAAAAATGACTTTGGCTGGGGCTTGGCCCGTCGATGCGTGTTCGGCAGCTCTGTACGCCATCAAAAATAGTGGGATATGTCGGTCCCAGTCCCTTTGGTTCTCGTCAACCATCTTGGCCAGATGTTTATTGAGCGTGCCGTTGAACCGTTTGACCATTGCATCAGATTGGGGATGCAGCGGTGTTGTCCGCGTTTTCCGTATTCCCAGTAGTTCACACATTTCGCCAAAAACTAGTGACTCAAAGTTTCGGCCTTGATCTGAATGTAGTTCGCAAGGTACGCCGTACCTACTGACCCAATTTAACACTAGCTGTTCAGCTACGGTAGTTGCTTCCTGGTTGGGAATGGGGTAGACCTCGGGCAACTTGCTGAAATAATCGGCTGCAACCAGCGTTTATCGATTTCCCCATTTAGATTCAGGAAAGGGACCTGCAATGTCAACAGCAATCCTTTCAAACGGTACCCCCACGTTATAGGTTTGCATTTGTCCTCTCAGTCGTCGCTTTGGGTCTCTGACGGAGGTGCAAATTGTGCATCTGCGGCACCAGTCCTCTACGTCTTCTCGAGCGTGGAGCCAGTAGAACCTTTCCCGCAATTTCGCTAAGGTCTTGTTAACACCAAGGTGGCCTCCCGAGGATCCTTCATGCATTTCCTTAACCACATCGTGGATTCGGCTTTTGGGAAGTAAAGTTTGCATCCTATAGGAGCTGCCATCCGCCGTTTCCCATTTCCGCTTGAGTACGCCACCCTCCACCTGAAGGGAATTCCATTGTGCCCAATAGCTTTTCAGGGTTGCGCCATGCGTTGAAACGTCTTTCCACTCAGGTCGCCCAGTCGTCTCCTTCCATACGAGCAATGGTCCGATGTCTTCATCGGCTAACTGGGCATTTCGAATCTCCTCCGCTGACCAACCTTCATCGAATTCGGCCGTTATCACTCGCAGATCAACGGTCGGCTCCTTTTCCTCAATCTGCCGGCAATGCTTGCAGTTAGCTGGACATGTATGATGAGTTGGGGCGTCAGCATTTCCATGAACTCTGCCCTTGTGAAGTTGTTGGGGCCCCACTAGGTCTGGTCGAATAGTCGATCGGGTTGCACCAGTGCCGTTTGTTATGGTGCAATGTTCTTCATCAACTTGACCAGGAAGGCATCTGTCTGCTTCTCCACGATGTTGCTTTGACACGGTGATGGTGGTGCTGGCAACGTCGATCCTCCTAGCTAACGTTTGCCCCACGAAGTTGGCCCTTGCAGTTTGATGGGCCTCCATTCTAGGCTCCTGACACGGTCTGGAGCTCCACCATCCTGGGCAATAACTCCGTTTTCTTCGCTTCTTGCAGTCTCTTTGCAGGTGCCCCTTCTCACCGCAATCCCAGCATCTAGGCGCTCCATTTGCCAGCGGCTCTCGCTCATTTTCCACGTGCTCACACCTGCACTCGTCTGCCACTACCTCACGGACCCGGGCAGTGGTACGAGTCGCATTTTGTGTTGCCTCGAAGTTAAGACTGTAAATCAATGCGTACTTAACCGTTTGCTTTTGAGCTAACCGCACGGCTTGTTGCAATTCCTTGCCCTTTAAGGCGCTGATGAATGCTTCTGTTGCTACGTCATCTCGATGTTCTGAGTCGTACGCTGGATAAGCCAAAAGTGCCAGTCGCTCAATGTCTTGTGCTAGCTGCTGCAAGGTTTCGCCAGACTTCTGCATCCGATGCCGTAGCTGTGCCCGGTAAATCTGCTTCAGATGATCGTCTCCTGAACGCATGTCCAGCGCATTCATTATAGCAGCCGGGTTTGAATGCAACTCAATGGGGATAGTCTGCAAAAGCTCGGCAGCTGGGCCTCTTAGAGCAAGAATTAATGCAGTTGCTCGTTCCTGCTCATTCCAGTGATTTATCCTAGCTGCGGCTTCAAACTGGATTTTGTAAATATTTCAGACCGTTTGCCCATCGAATATTGGTGCTTGCACATTTCTAGATGAGCTTTGCGCTGCGGTTATAAGTGGGGCTGGTGAGGTGGTTACTACTGCCTTCGCTGCCTCCAAGTCCTTTTTTCACTTTTTCTATCTCATGGTTGATTCTCTCCTCGACCTGGCTGATCTCAAGGTTGATCCTCTCCTCGACCTGGTATACCTTTTCCTCGACGCATTTAATTTGGCTGTTGAGACTACTGAGCTCCGCTTTTATTTCGGTTGACTGTTTTTGCAAATCCGCCTTGATTTCGATCGCTTGTTGGTCCATTTTTACTGATTGTTTACTTAGCTTGTTGATTGTTCATCTAGCTTCGTAGTTAAATTGGACGACTGTTCATTGAGCTTCGCAGTTAAATTGGATGACTGTTGTCGCTGCTCTTATGGCATCAGCATCAACATTTGCATCAGCGCATTTTCTGGTTCCTTTGGTTTCGCTGTTTCGGCTTCACCACCTTCTGCGCCTTTTTTTGCATCTGTAGGCTCACCTGAATCCAGATACGCACCTTCCGATTCAATCGCGTCACGCAAGCGTGCAATCAGTGTGGCCTTTGTACCTTGCGTAGCAAGGTTTCGCTGTTCCAGCTCTTCCTTGAGCTCCGACAGGGTCAATTCATTAATTTTTAAGCTTAGGCTTCGTGGCATTTTTAATGTTTCTGTAAATTTTACTATTGTGCACTATAAAAATGTTCAAATTTTCACTTTCAAAATTTTAATCTCACTTCTCGACACCATTGTCGCGTGTTATTGGTTCGCGGCCAATAATTTAATGTTCCGGGAAAGTGAAATCGCAATGTCTTTTAAATTAAATTAAAAGAGTTCATTTAACTTGTCAAAAATGCACAATCACTTCACTAACAATTTAACAACTTTAATTTTCACTATTATAATTCAACCTTCTACTTGTCCATAAATTTCTATCGCAATTGTCTACTTAAAATCACTTCACACTCAAACAATCAATATCGCCTGTACTTCGGGTATCGTAGTTTTCCATCGCGGTTGTAATGAATGATGATCCCCCATTCATTCAGCTCGCCTTTATATAGGGTCTGTAGTCATTCAACCCAGTTCTCGTACATTGGTGAATTCGCGGGAACATTCGAGCGACTGCAAATGAATGGAGCAGTGAATCACTTTCAGATGTTGATAATTGTTGGGTTCTCGTGATTTCGAGTAAATTTTTGATGTTCTTAATTGTTGTGAAAACAATTGCGACAGTAGCTCGCAGAATTATTTGTACATGTAACAATATATATCTCTTCTTCTTAGCACTACAGCCCCTCTCGGGCCCTTGCTTCCTGCAAATAGCGCCTCCACCTGTCTCGATGCATTGACTGCATTCTCCAATTTCAAAATACGAGCAGCGATGAACTGTCTTCGTCGAACGAGTCAAACCAGCGTTTCCTCGGTTTCCCCACTGGTCTCCGGCCCTCATTTCTCCCAACGAATACCATTTTGGGTATCCGTTGTTTGTCCATTCGATTCATGTGTCCAGCCCATTGCAGCTTCCGCAGTCTTACAATCGTTGAGACCTCAGGCTCGTCAAAAAGTTCATAAAGCTCATGGTTGTATCGAATTCGCCAATGGTCCCCGGTCTGGCTTCGCTCCGATTATTCGCCTCAGGATCCGTCGCTCAAAGACGTCCAATATATTTACGGATGCCTGGGTTAGGGTCCATGTTTCTCACATATAGCATAACACAGATCTTATCAAAGATTTGCATACTTGGAGCTTTGTTTTCCTGTGTATGCAGCTGGTCTTCAAGATCGTCAAAACCGAATAAAATATTTTATTTGTGAGCTGCATTCTTCGGCGTATCTTGTCTTTTTCATTACACGTCTTCGTTATTTTGGCGCCTAGATACAACATTTTCGATACTGTATTCACCAAGTGTGATATTTTGTATATTTAAGGTATTTTCTTCAACTGCGTTATGAGCTTTGTTATATTTTCATTGATTTGTAGCCCTACTAGTTTTGCTTCACTGTTGAGTTTCAGAAAGAGTCTTTGGCAGTTGTTAATGACGTGACCAAATGTTTATGTCATCCGCATAGGCTACTACTTGGCTCGACTTGTACAGTTTTATACCTCGCGTATCGATATGTAGCTTCCTTATGACGTACTCCAGAGCGATGGTGCCAACCCATCTCCCTGCTTAAGTCCGATATTGGTGTCAAAGGCATCAGGCTTGCTTAAAGTCAACAAACATTTTGTGTACGTCTATATTGAACTGCCAGTATTTTTCAAGTACCTGCTTAACTCTGAACAATTGGTCTATTGTCAATCTACCTGCCTTACAACCATCTTGATACTACCCAACAGTACTTTTGGCGTGTGATCCGATTTTATTTTCAAAGATTTTCGAAAATATTTCTACGCCGTACAAAGTAGTGATATGCCTCGATAATTTTTGCACTCTAGCTTCTCACCTTTTTTGTGGATAGGGAATTTAATTGATTGGCTGCACTTATTTGGCAGGTGTTCCTATTGCTAAATGTGCTGGATGACTTTGTGAATAGCTTTATGAACACTGCTGCCACAATATTTGATGAGTTCCACTGGAATCTCATCGATGCCCAGCACTTTATTATTCTTTCTGGCTTTTATGATGGAATAAAATTCATCCATAGTTAGTGGGGCCAATGGAAGTTCTCCGGAAATATCTATCGGCTCCGATGTCCTGGAGTTGTGCGGAGGATTAAGGAGGTTCTTAAAATATGATGCCCATCTTTCATTAATCTTGGTTTCATCAGGGATGATATTGCCAATCTCATCACGACAGAGCGTGGTTTTGCGCTGATAACCGTGTAAGGCTTTTCACTACTTTGCATGCTTGTCTTGTGTTGTTGCTCGCTAAACTTACATCTATACTCCTCAATTTGTTGTCAAAGTATTTTCTTTTCTTATTCTTAATTATCTTATTTGCTACTCTTCTGAGATTTTCATAGTCTTCTGTCATCGTCGTGGTTTTCCTACCTACGTAATCTTTGTATGCCTGATGCTTTGTATCTAACGCATTCTGGCACTCATCATCGAACCAATCATTCCTCTTGTGCCGAGGTTGATGTTCGATCGTCTGTTCGGCGCTGGCCGTTGTCATTTGTTTCATCGTGGAGGCTATATCCTCCAGTCGTTCCCCGATCAAAACCAGATCAACCAGAACATGGTCGATCTGGTTTTGTATGCTGCCATCAGGTGATACTCAGGTCATTTTATGAATGCGTCAATGTGGAAAGCAAGTCGAACGTGTTTACCACATGCAAAGTCAATCTGGCGCTGGCCGTTGTCATTTGTTTCATCGTGGAGGCTATACCCTCCAGTCGTTCCCCGATGAGATATCTCATTGCCAACCTTAGCGTTGAAATCACCCAGAATTATTTTTGTGCCGTTTGTAGACAATGAGTCAACCAGTTTTCCAGGTGATTGTAGAACGTTTCCTTCGTTTCTTCGTCCTTTTCTTCGGTCGGGGCGTGAACATATATCAGCCAAATTTCGAAGAATTTCGCTTTTATACGGATGCCACACAACCGTTCATTGACTGCCTTAAAATCAATAACGTACGATTTGAACTCCCAATCCACAATGAGGGCCACTTCGAATTCTCGTTTTGCAGTAGGAATTCAACCATTAAAAGAAAAAGTTAACAGCTTTTTCTTGATCTTCATATTCTCTTAATTGGAAATTAATTTCAATAGTATCATTAACAATTATATGCCTCTTTTTGGCTTATTATATATTATATTATATTAAGAATTAGGTCGAAAGTAATTCCAATTTATCGCTTGATATTCAAGGAAGGCTAAAATTAGGAAGGCTAAATTAGTATGTTATTTTTAACTACAACCCCTATGTTGATCATTCTAGTGCTCCTTGGTTTCATTCATGATATAGGCTGCATAATAAAATAATAATAAATAGGGTAAGTCCGGGATAGGTAGACCACCGGTATAGACGGACTATTCGAATATTTCGCTCGTCTGTCACAGCAGCGCCGCATTCGTTGGCTAGTATTTTTCTACTCGTGCAGACGTTAACCCGTTTAGTTTTGCTCGTGAGTGTCACATGATTTTAGGAAAAATAACTTTATTTATTTCTTTTGGTGAGTTGAAAAATATTTTTCACTGGATTTTATTGTTATTTGCTTAAGTTAGATTAATTGATTTTGACTTAAGATCAATGCTATAGCTCGATTGTATAGTTGAGTAAGGTCTTAACCTAAAATGGTGCTCCAGTAGCGTTGTTTGTCTGAATGAGTAGCTGGTCCATCTATCCCTGACAATATTTCCTGTTAGGACTTTACTTCTAATATAAATTAAATGATGTTACGAGCGATATACAATAAGCCAACCAAGCACACACCTCCATTGTCGTCGAATCATATACCTGACGACCAATGAGCAAGCGAAAAGACTTCGCAGATCGCTTTACATAAGCAATCACAAATGTTACAAGCGATCTACGACGTTGTACATATACGTTCACGCTCCGCCAACCAAGTAGATAGCACCATGGTCGTCGAATCATACCTGTATACCGGATGACCATTGAAGAAGCGAAAAGACTTCGCAAGTTGCTTTACATAAGTGATTGAATCGACGAAGACGCACACGTTAAGCTTTGGAGAATGCTACCAGCGGGGTAAAGCTGGAGAGAGAGTCGAAAGAAAAGCTTTAAAGAAAAGCTCTCACTCACTCACCAATTCGCCGCGAGAAGTTCACCATCCGGACAAGTGAGACAGAGCGGGGAGGAAAGAGCTTTTCTAAATTGAGAGCAACACGTTTCGGTTACTCAGTATTTTAAGAGTGAATCGAGGCTGAAAGCTTGCTGGAGAACCATTTAAAACCAGCCGATCGAGCCAGTAGCAGTCAGTATTGGTACGATACTACCACCGTATCCGAATTCAGAGAATTCAGTAATAAATAAGTTTAGATCGAGTCATCAGGGCAGTAGTGCGTGTATAAGTTGCCGTAAAGCTGTTGCAGTTCCAGTCCTACGATTAGTTAGATGGTGAGGTGTTGGCTCAAGCCGCGAACTTCCTTCGGCTTGATTGCGTATTACGCTGCGTAGCCACCATCAGCTAACCCTTTTCTATTGTTTCTATTTCCCAGACATCTTCGCAAGAGAAAGTTGCGGTCAGCCGCACGAGGGATTCGTGCCCAGCAAGCCCCTTGGAGTGGAGCAGGATCCAGGTCTGCGACAGCGTCCCAACGAGGCCCCCGCTCGCCAGCGTGTGCATCCCAGTTTACCGAGTGGTAGCCAGAGCGACATCAACGCGGAGCCCAGGTGCACGCCCCCATAGGACACCCCCGAGGAGCCTAGAAGAAGCACTCCGGGAAAACCCCAAGGCGGGTCCTCGACCCATCTCCCGTGAGGAGTACCTTGCCAGGTTGAAGGCACCGCTTGACACCTCAGTCCACGAGAATAAGGCCGAGCGACGGCGTGGAGGACGTCGGGAGCAGTTGAGGTAGCAGCTCTACGAGTTTAGGCGGCTAGCACGCATATCGGTCACCGAAGCAGAGAGGACCAACTTCCAACGGAAGGTTTCGGAGCTGCGGCGTCAAATCAAGACCGACATCAAGGATCGCTTACGTGCGGCCAAACAAACTGGTACACCTGTAATTAAAAAGGTTCAAAGGGTGGATCCTGAAGGTTGTAACATTGGCGCAGCCGGTTTTAGTTTCCAAACAGCTCTAGAACGGCGATTTGCTGTGGAGTAATCAATATAGTACTTACTAAATTGATAAATTGTTTGGAACTGGAATCTTATCCTTACACTCTCAACAAAGCACACTCATCCACGCATCCTGATAGCTCGAGCTTCATACTCTTGGAATTGTAGCCAAAACCACCTAGTTAGCGCTATAGGGACTTTAGCTCATTTTCAAAGAGAGGGTTGCATGATTATTAAAGTCCGGTACATTGACTTAAAAAAAAGAAGATAATATTGCGGTTTAATTTGCGCGAATGAATAATAAGAACCAGTTAACAGGAGGAATTCATTAATTAACTCCAGAGGAAAGAAACGGGCTCGTATTACGAAGCGGTAAAGCACTCTCAACCCCAAAAAGTAAGTCTGAACCTTCTTGTTACAGCTCAAACCAACAGGTGAAGCGAGAAACCGAACCCGTTGAATTGGACACAGTCCTTGAATTAGCTGATACGGTTGATAGGTTGCATCCACATTGCGTAGAGCGAATTAAGCAGTTCCGCGAGCAAACAAAGCAATTTAAAGAAGAAATTAAACACTTCGGCGGTGTCTCGCTAAACCTGACCAGTTCTTTCGATTTATCGCAATCATTAAAAACGCTGATTACGTCCCACGATTGGAATCTATCGTTTGAGGCAAGCGAATCTACAAACGCGTCCTTTGATCAGACCACTCATTCTAGTCCTGTTTGTATGACTGCTGAGGGGGCAGAGGTTACGAACCTTACAGGCAATATGGCCGAGTATGCTAAAGTAGCTAAGTTGATGGGGCAGATGATTCCTTTATTTTCAGAAGCTCCAAGCTCGTCAATAGTTTTAGAACTACAGACATTTATTGGCTGCAGCAGGCAAGTTTGGAAGTGTCTGGATAGCCAGGAGAAGGTTGCCTTTATGCAGATTTTTCCAACTCACCTTCGAGGAGAAGCTTACCAGCTGATATCGTCGCAGTTTCTGTCAACTCTAGACGCAGCTGAGGAACTTTTAAATCGGGTCTACTTGCCAAGAGAAACCTACCAGGAATTGGAGTGTGGACTCATCTCAGCCAAACAAGGCCCCACAGAGTCAGTATTGTCCTACACATCACGTCTGAGGCAAATACTTAAGCAATGCCTGGTGGCTGCTGTTGTTAAATATGGATCAGAGGCAAGTAAAATCGCGAACGCACAGCTGGAGGATTTTGCTAAGAATGCCTTCAAAAGTGGCGTTAGTAACCCCCACCTTTGTCAGTATTTGTTGACGCTGGAAACGTCTACGTTTGAGGATCTAGTCACTAAGGGTCTGAACATGGAAAAATTGCAACAAGGGGTTTTCCTCCTTCAAGGCAATTCGGCGCAGTTATACCCACAGATACCACAGGTACAACCCACTTTCAGTACTTGGTTACCTAGCCAACATGCGTTTACGCCTCAACAAGTTAGCTATACACCTAATCCGTGCGCCGGATCTTTCCAGCCACAGGTAGTAAGGGGACCAGACCCAAGCTCTGGCTCAAAGCCATCTAAAGTTCCAAAAAGTCCGAAAATCACGTGTAACTTTTGTCATAAGCGAGGTCACACTTATGCAGACTGCTACAGTTGCAAAAATACTCCTTATTGTCCAGCATGTAAGGAGTATGGTCACGATCAGAAGGATTGTAAGGCGAGGCCAGCATCGGCAACTCCAATTATTAGCGAGGGTCCAAGAGTTTTCAGTATTCAAGTAAGATGTGATTTCTGTGGCCGAAATGGCCATGGCGTTGACACGTGTTTCCAAAAGAAAAGATGGGAAGCCAAGCAATAGGGAAACGAGGCGCAGTCGAGTCGAAAATCCCCGGCTCGGCTACATTGAAGACGGTGCAATCAGGAAGCCAACCTCTCAGTAAGGAGGTTGAATCTAGGGTGACACGGAGAAACACGGTAGATAACAGTTACAGAAAATCCAGCCTCCCGACCACTTCATTGCCTTTGGATATTGGGAAACAGGAGAAAACAAAATTTACCATTGATACAGGTGCAGAGGTTAGCATAATTAGCAAATCAGCAATACGCGATTCGTGTCCAATAGATGTGAGTCATAAGCTTACTTTGTCAAGCTCTTTTGGGGAGGGAGAAACCCTTGGTTCTACGCAAGGCAACTTCGAGCTCCCCACCAAGCTTCCTTGTACCTTCCATTTAGTAGACGCAATTCACAATGATGGTCTTCTCAGAAACGACTTTCTAGCGAAAAATTGTAATATAGAAGGTCCTGTTTAGTCACTAGTGTTTCCTCGCACGGAAGCAAATAGTAATAAATTCAAGGTCCCTTTAGAGTACCATGAAGGATCAGTAGATTCACGTCCGTCTTCGGCTCAGGCGCCGAATAGCGTATACAAGTTGTCCAAAAGCGTGGCGCAAAACGCGGCGGGTTCACCAGACCAAGCTGAGGGTGTGAATTGTGGTTCTGTCAAAGGACACACTATCAGCCAAAGTGGTTGCAAGGGAACATACCGAGTCGATTTCAAGAAGATCGTCACGTTGTTGCCACGGACACAACATCTAGTAGAGGTACCGATTCAGTTGGATCAGGAAATGCTTTGTACCGCAAGTTCAATAGCGGATGGCGTGTTTCTGGCCAATGCTCTTTTAGATCCGGTTCACCCTGTAATAGGTATAATGAATTCGAGTGAGTCACCGGTCACACTTGAGCGGATTGATTTAGAACTCGAGAGATTGGATGAATATTTGGTGGATAATCTGGAGGCTACGAATAAGAGGGTGTAGCTCCAGAAAACCTCTTGCATTAACTCCCCAGTGAAGCATCTAGGTGGTATATCAACAACGACGGGTATATCGACAACTGCCGAAGGGTCACAAAAGATAAGTAACGGTCGGTTGGAAAACGAACCTGGACCAATGAATCAGGGCCTGCCGACCAGCATTATAAGAATGCATTACTAAAACAAGAACTTACGCTATATGAGCATATTAACTTGAAGAGAGGGCGGCTATTACTCAGCTATGTCAGGAGTTTAGTGGTATTTTTTTCCTGCCAGGGGATAAGTTGAGTTACACGGAGGCGATCACACATGAGATTCCACTGGTGACAGATCAAGCACCTATAAATCAGAAAATGTACCGTTTGAGTCAGCCCCAGAAGGATATTATTTTTTTTTTTGTGGTAAGGAGGTGAAGGCATTTATGCCCGCCGAGTCTGGCAGTGTGGGACTCCCATGGAGGATACCTTTGGACTACCCACTAAACACCTCCCCTGTCAATCTGAGAACCTAGCCTGGAACCGTTTGACACATTACTTCGGGCCAGGTCTCATTTTGTTACGCCGTGGGGTGCCTTCAAGCTGGGGAGTCCCTTTCCTAGCGGGAGGGGAGGGGGGAAGAGGAATTGCCAGAGGAGCGATCCCCCAGCCCCAGTGCCTCCGGCTGCTGTGAGTCCCTTTTATATTTTAGGATTGCCCGAGCATAATGTGCCACCTGGTTCCATTTGTCAACCGATTCGAGCATCACCGCAACTATATTGTCCGGGGTGAGCTCTCCCGTCTCCCTGTAGAGTTCTCTTCGCAGCCTGGCCCATTTGGTACACGCAAAAAATGTGTGACAGGCATTGTCCTCCTCTCCTGGGCAAAACCGACAATCGGGAGACCGTGACTTGCCGATCTTGTGCAGGTAAGACTGAAAACACCCGTGCCCGCTCAAAAGCTGGGTCAGATGGAAGTCAATCTCACCATGCCTTCGATTTAGCCACGGTCTGAGCTTCGATCTGTATATCTCCAATACTGATCATCCTTACTCTAGGGATTCTCTTTTTTGTCAAGATGACCACCTCGGTTTTCTCCAGTGCTAAACTGAGCCCGCGAGCAGTCATCCAGTCCCTCACTCGGCGCATTAGCATACCTAGCCTAAGTTGCGCTTGTTCAACGGTGCGTCCGGCGACCAGAGCCGCAACATCATCCGCATAGCCGACCAAGCGCGACTCATCTGGCATCTCAAGTCTCAGTAGCCCGTCGTAAGACACGTTGCACAGGTCCGGACCAAGGATAGATCCCTGGGCAACACCCGATGTAATTTCCATCCTTCGTTGGCCCTGTGTCGTGTCGTAGAGCAGGCTTCGGTCCTTTAGGTAGTTCCTCAAAAGCCGCATTAGATATTCTGGAACTTGAAAAGAGTTTTCCAGCGTGTTGTTGCGAATTCCGGCGTACCGACTTTCTCCCATTCGCAACTTCTAATTGCCGCCGTAACATTTCACCCTTCCTTTGGGCACTCCCACCTTTTCCTCTGTGTATTCATTTAATTTTATTAGCATTTTTCCAATTTCCCTTCAATTTTTATTTCTTCATCATCACAATCCTACTCTTATTTCCAACTAAAATCATATAACATATACTAATAATTTCAATTTTCCCACTAACAACACTCCCTACATTAATTCTCACTAACAAAATTTCATTCTATTCATTCTTCCTAACAAAACCTAATTCCTTCCTTCATACTAACAAATTCTATTCACTAGTTCCCATTAACAAATTTTATTTTTCTTACTAACGAAAATTAATTCACGTTTCCCTACTAACAAAATTCAATCTCATGCCCAGATACATCGTTGAAGTTGCTAATCTGATGAATGGGAGATCGATAAGGCATAGCTCCATTGGTTACGTCGCGAGTTCTCGACCGTGGGACTGCTGGAACCCTGAGTTCAAGTTCCCCCGGGCGCACGGAAGCACTCTTTTTTGGGGTATCGGCAAAATCAATAGTTTTCGTAATGTACTCGTATGTGTGACACTTTACATTCAATCAAGCGATTCTTGGGGATGTAAATTGCCATATATGCAAGTCAATGGAAACTATTGTGATTGTCGATACGGGAACAAAAAATGTGTGGGTAGCGGAATCGAAGTGTAATGAACTTCGATTACGTTACCCAGATGCGGCAGCGGTAATTTAAAAATGAAAAGGATTGCGGAATATGATTTGGGGAAGGTGAAATGGGGGATTTGTGTGCTTGAATGCGGGACAGTCGGTCTTTTTGACTGGGAGAAGATGGATATCAGTGACTTATTTTTCGGAAGAAGTTTTTTTAGATTTTGTCGATGACGACGGGGAGGAAAACCATCGAAATGTTAAGAGTGGAAAATTGGTTTAAGTAGTTTTAACACGAAAGTTTGGTAAATAAAAGCCATGATTGTGATTCGGAAAGTTTTCGGTAGTGAAATGAGCGGAAATTTGAAAGGATAGTGACCTTTTTCATGAAAAGTAACATCTGCTGGAGGGTTAAAGAATTTAAATTGCGTGTGAGTGAAGTTAAGTGGGCTAAACACAAGAGAAACACATACTTAAGTGAGGTGAAGCCGTAATAAAACAGTGTCGAATTAAATCACATAGAACAAAAGAAATTTAAATAGTATTGAATAGGAAAGAAATTGGTTTGGAGTAACAGTGGTAATAAAACAAAAAATAACAGTGGTAATAAAACAAAAAAATAATAGTGAATGCAGATTGTGGTAGATGCCGTACAGAAAATGAAAGTATGAATTAATAAAAAAAAAGCAAAAGCTTATTAATGACAAGTGAATCAAAAACCAAACCTGGGTCTGAATGAATTTGTAACGCGATCCCTGAAGGATGGATCTATAGTGCCAGGTTTCCGAAGAAAATATCTATATTTAGTGAAAAGTGTCCGGTTTAGTTGGCGTTTAGAGTAGAGTAAACATTTTTTTTTTTAATTGAAGTTAATTTTCAGTGTCCCCCCTTCAGTTGCCGAGCGCTCAGCAGCATTAATAGGGGTGAGTAATTGCGAATTTTTTTTCATTATATTTTGTTATTAATTAACATTTAATCATATTGGAATTGTCCTTTTATTACAATTATTCCCTTGGTATATATTTTTTCCCCTTTAATTAAAAATATTGGCTGGTTTTTTTTATAGAAGTGGTGAGATTTAGTTATTCAATTGATTCATAGGTTAACTTATTGCAAAACCAAAAAGAAGTAGCTTGTTAATAATAATATCTTTTTTTACATGAATTATTGTTGTGTTCTTTTTTTTCTATTTGAATAAATCGGCCACTATGCTGTAAATAAAAATAATTTTTTTTCATTTCTCAAACATGACCTCTCCCTTTCCCGTCCTTTTCCCACTGTGTTAGTTTCTTTATGTAAGGTGGCTCAGCACGAGCAGGGGGTGTCCCGGAAGACCCACGACACGACTGAGCGCTAGCCGGCCTCAGTATGCCACCCCGGGCTACACACCCCTCTGCTAATTCTTAATGTCTGCAACTGCGGTGACTTCCGTGGTTGCAACATATGGCGCCCAAACTATTTTAGCTTTGTTGGTTTTCTAATGGTTTCATTAAATTTTAATTCTAGTTTAAATTTTTCAATTTTTGATTTGTTGGGATGAGTACCTGGAGTGCCTGACTTGAATAGTGGTCTGTGCATTTCAGGGAAATAATTTTTTTTTTGTTTTCCTTTGCTTTGTTAAGAATTTTGATAAATTGATAAACAGATATAGTTTCGGTTTTATTGGATAGTTAATGATAGAATTTTGATCACGGGGTTCGCCGCAGTTGCAGTGGCGCCTACCGTGCTGAATTTATGTTTTATAGTTCACACCGGCTATGATAGTGGATAAGCTGTGGCAATGTAGATGTTGGTTGGGATCAACCGAATTTTGAGCCGTTGTTGCGAATTCCGGCGTACCGACTTTCTCCCATTCGCAACTTCTGATTGCCGCCGTAACATTTCACCCTTCCTTTGGGCACTCCCACCTTTTCCTCTGTGTATTCATTTAATTTTATTAACATTTTTCCAATTTCCCTTCAATTTTTATTTCTTCATCATCACAATCCTACTCTTATTTCCAACTAAAATCATATAACATATACTAATAATTTCAATTTTCCCACTAACAACACTCCCTACATTAATTCCCACTAACAAAATTTCATTCTATTCATTCTTCCTAACAAAACCTAATTCCTTCCTTCATACTAACAAATTCTATTCACTAGTTCCCATTAACAAATTTTATTTTTCTTACTAACGAAAATTAATTCACGTTTCCCTACTAACAAAATTCAATCTCATGCCCAGATACATCGTTGAAGTTGCTAATCTGATGAATGGGAGATCGATAAGGCATAGCTCCATTGGTTACGTCGCAAGTTCTCGACCGTGGGACTGCTGGAACCCTGAGTTCAAGTTCCCCCGGGCGCACGGAAGCACTCTTTTTTGGGGTATCGGCAAAATCAATAGTTTTCGTAATGTACTCGTATGTGTGACACTTTACATTCAATCAAGCGATTCTTGGGGATGTAAATTGCCATATATGCAAGTCAATGGAAACTATTGTGATTGTCGATACGGGAACAAAAAATGTGTGGGTAGCGGAATCGAAGTGTAATGAACTTCGATTACGTTACCCAGATGCGGCAGCGGTAATTTAAAAATGAAAAGGATTGCGGAATATGATTTGGGGAAGGTGAAATGGGGGATTTGTGTGCTTGAATGCGGGACAGTCGGTCTTTTTGACTGGGAGAAGATGGATATCAGTGACTTATTTTTCGGAAGAAGTTTTTTTAGATTTTGTCGATGACGACGGGGAGGAAAACCATCGAAATGTTAAGAGTGGAAAATTGGTTTAAGTAGTTTTAACACGAAAGTTTGGTAAATAAAAGCCATGATTGTGATTCGGAAAGTTTTCGGTAGTGAAATGAGCGGAAATTTGAAAGGATAGTGACCTTTTTCATGAAAAGTAACATCTGCTGGAGGGTTAAAGAATTTAAATTGCGTGTGAGTGAAGTTAAGTGGGCTAAACACAAGAGAAACACATACTTAAGTGAGGTGAAGCCGTAATAAAACAGTGTCGAATTAAATCACATAGAACAAAAGAAATTTAAATAGTATTGAATAGGAAAGAAATTGGTTTGGAGTAACAGTGTTAATAAAACAAAAAATAACGGTGGTAATAAAACAAAAAAATAATAGTGAATGCAGATTGTGGTAGATGCCGTACAGAAAATGAAAGTATGAATTAATAAAAAAAAAAGGAAAAGCTTATTAACGACAAGTGAATCAAAAACACAACCCGGGTCTGAATGAATTTGTAACGCGATCCCTGAAGGATGGATCTATAGTGCCAGGTTTCCAAAGAAAATATCTATATTTAATGAAAAGTGTCCGGTTTAGTTGGCGTTTAGAGTAGAGTAAACATTTTTTTTTTTAATTGAAGTTAATTTTCAGTGTCCCCCCTTCAGTTGCCGAGCGCTCAGCAGCATTAATAGGGGTGAGTAATTGCGCATTTTTTTTCATTATATTTTGTTATTAATTAACATTTAATCATATTGGAATTGTCCTTTTATTACAATTATTCCCTTGGTATATATTTTTTCCCCTTTAATTAAAAATATTGGCTGGTTTTTTTTATAGAAGTGGTGAGATTTAGTTATTCAATTGATTCATAGGTTAACTTATTGCAAAACCAAAAAGAAGTAGCTTGTTAATAATAATATCTTTTTTTACATGAATTATTGTTGTGTTCTTTTTTTTCTATTTGAATAAATCGGCCACTATGCTGTAAATAAAAATAATTTTTTTTCATTTCTCAAACATGACCTCTCCCTTTCCCGTCCTTTTCCCACTGTGTTAGTTTCTTTATGTAAGGTGGCTCAGCACGAGCAGGGGGTGTCCCGGAAGACCCACGACACGACTGAGCGCTAGCCGGCCTCAGTATGCCACCCCGGGCTACACACCCCTCTGCTAATTCTTAATGTCTGCAACTGCGGTGACTTCCGTGGTTGCAACATATGGCGCCCAAACTATTTTAGCTTTGTTGGTTTTCTAATGGTTTCATTAAATTTTAATTATAGTTTAAATTTTTCAATTTTTGATTTGTTGGGATGAGTACCTGGAGTGCCTGACTTGAATAGTGGTCTGTGCATTTCAGGGAAATAATTTTTTTTTTTGTTTTCCTTTGCTTTGTTAAGAATTTTGATAAATTGATAAACAGATATAGTTTCGGTTTTATTGGATAGTTAATGATAGAATTTTGATCACGGGGTTCGCCGCAGTTGCAGTGGCACCTACCGTGCTGAATTTATGTTTTATAGTTCACACCGGCTATGATAGTGGATAAGCTGTGGCAATGTAGATGTTGGTTGGGATCAACCGAATTTTGAGCCGTTGTTGCGAATTCCGGCGTACCGACTTTCTCCCATTCGCAACTTCTGATTGCCGCCGTAACATTTCACCCTTCCTTTGGGCACTCCCACCTTTTCCTCTGTGTATTCATTTAATTTTATTAACATTTTTCCAATTTTCCTTCAATTTTTATTTCTTCATCATCACAATCCTACTCTTATTTCCAACTAAAATCATATAACATATACTAATAATTTCAATTTTCCCACTAACAACACTCCCTACATTAATTCCCACTAACAAAATTTCATTCTATTCATTCTTCCTAACAAAACCTAATTCCTTCCTTCATACTAACAAATTCTATTCACTAGTTCCCATTAACAAATTTTATTTTTCTTACTAACGAAAATTAATTCACGTTTCCCTACTAACAAAATTCAATCTCATGCCCAGATACATCGTTGAAGTTGCTAATCTGATGAATGGGAGATCGATAAGGCATAGCTCCATTGGTTACGTCACAAGTTCTCGACCGTGGGACTGCTGGAACCCTGAGTTCAAGTTCCCCCGGGCGCACGGAAGCACTCTTTTTTGGGGTATCGGCAAAATCAATAGTTTTCGTAATGTACTCGTATGTGTGACACTTTACATTCAATCAAGCGATTCTTGGGGATGTAAATTGCCATATATGCAAGTCAATGGAAACTATTGTGATTGTCGATACGGGAACAAAAAATGTGTGGGTAGCGGAATCGAAGTGTAATGAACTTCGATTACGTTACCCAGATGCGGCAGCGGTAATTTAAAAATGAAAAGGATTGCGGAATATGATTTGGGGAAGGTGAAATGGGGGATTTGTGTGCTTGAATGCGGGACAGTCGGTCTTTTTGACTGGGAGAAGATGGATATCAGTGACTTATTTTTCGGAAGAAGTTTTTTTAGATTTTGTCGATGACGACGGGGAGGAAAACCATCGAAATGTTAAGAGTGGAAAATTGGTTTAAGTAGTTTTAACACGAAAGTTTGGTAAATAAAAGCCATGATTGTGATTCGGAAAGTTTTCGGTAGTGAAATGAGCGGAAATTTGAAAGGATAGTGACCTTTTTCATGAAAAGTAACATCTGCTGGAGGGTTAAAGAATTTAAATTGCGTGTGAGTGAAGTTAAGTGGGCTAAACACAAGAGAAACACATACTTAAGTGAGGTGAAGCCGTAATAAAACAGTGTCGAATTAAATCACATAGAACAAAAGAAATTTAAATAGTATTGAATAGGAAAGAAATTGGTTTGGAGTAACAGTGTTAATAAAACAAAAAATAACGGTGGTAATAAAACAAAAAAATAATAGTGAATGCAGATTGTGGTAGATGCCGTACAGAAAATGAAAGTATGAATTAATAAAAAAAAAAGGAAAAGCTTATTAACGACAAGTGAATCAAAAACACAACCCGGGTCTGAATGAATTTGTAACGCGATCCCTGAAGGATGGATCTATAGTGCCAGGTTTCCGAAGAAAATATCTATATTTAATGAAAAGTGTCCGGTTTAGTTGGCGTTTAGAGTAGAGTAAACATTTTTTTTTTAAATTGAAGTTAATTTTCAGTGTCCCCCCTTCAGTTGCCGAGCGCTCAGCAGCATTAATAGGGGTGAGTAATTGCGCATTTTTTTTCATTATATTTTGTTATTAATTAACATTTAATCATATTGGAATTGTCCTTTTATTACAATTATTCCCTTGGTATATATTTTTTCCCCTTTAATTAAAAATATTGGCTGGTTTTTTTTATAGAAGTGGTGAGATTTAGTTATTCAATTGATTCATAGGTTAACTTATTGCAAAACCAAAAAGAAGTAGCTTGTTAATAATAATATCTTTTTTTACATGAATTATTGTTGTGTTCTTTTTTTTCTATTTGAATAAATCGGCCACTATGCTGTAAATAAAAATAATTTTTTTTCATTTCTCAAACATGACCTCTCCCTTTCCCGTCCTTTTCCCACTGTGTTAGTTTCTTTATGTAAGGTGGCTCAGCACGAGCAGGGGGTGTCCCGGAAGACCCACGACACGACTGAGCGCTAGCCGGCCTCAGTATGCCACCCCGGGCTACACACCCCTCTGCTAATTCTTAATGTCTGCAACTGCGGTGACTTCCGTGGTTGCAACATATGGCGCCCAAACTATTTTAGCTTTGTTGGTTTTCTAATGGTTTCATTAAATTTTAATTATAGTTTAAATTTTTCAATTTTTGATTTGTTGGGATGAGTACCTGGAGTGCCTGACTTGAATAGTGGTCTGTGCATTTCAGGGAAATAATTTTTTTTTTTGTTTTCCTTTGCTTTGTTAAGAATTTTGATAAATTGATAAACAGATATAGTTTCGGTTTTATTGGATAGTTAATGATAGAATTTTGATCACGGGGTTCGCCGCAGTTGCAGTGGCACCTACCGTGCTGAATTTATGTTTTATAGTTCACACCGGCTATGATAGTGGATAAGCTGTGGCAATGTAGATGTTGGTTGGGATCAACCGAATTTTGAGCCGTTGTTGCGAATTCCGGCGTACCGACTTTCTCCCATTCGCAACTTCTGATTGCCGCCGTAACATTTCACCCTTCCTTTGGGCACTCCCACCTTTTCCTCTGTGTATTCATTTAATTTTATTAACATTTTTCCAATTTCCCTTCAATTTTTATTTCTTCATCATCACAATCCTACTCTTATTTCCAACTAAAATCATATAACATATACTAATAATTTCAATTTTCCCACTAACAACACTCCCTACATTAATTCCCACTAACAAAATTTCATTCTATTCATTCTTCCTAACAAAACCTAATTCCTTCCTTCATACTAACAAATTCTATTCACTAGTTCCCATTAACAAATTTTATTTTTCTTACTAACGAAAATTAATTCACGTTTCCCTACTAACAAAATTCAATCTCATGCCCAGATACATCGTTGAAGTTGCTAATCTGATGAATGGGAGATCGATAAGGCATAGCTCCATTGGTTACGTCGCAAGTTCTCGACCGTGGGACTGCTGGAACCCTGAGTTCAAGTTCCCCCGGGCGCACGGAAGCACTCTTTTTTGGGGTATCGGCAAAATCAATAGTTTTCGTAATGTACTCGTATGTGTGACACTTTACATTCAATCAAGCGATTCTTGGGGATGTAAATTGCCATATATGCAAGTCAATGGAAACTATTGTGATTGTCGATACGGGAACAAAAAATGTGTGGGTAGCGGAATCGAAGTGTAATGAACTTCGATTACGTTACCCAGATGCGGCAGCGGTAATTTAAAAATGAAAAGGATTGCGGAATATGATTTGGGGAAGGTGAAATGGGGGATTTGTGTGCTTGAATGCGGGACAGTCGGTCTTTTTGACTGGGAGAAGATGGATATCAGTGACTTATTTTTCGGAAGAAGTTTTTTTAGACTTTGTCGATGACGACGGGGAGGAAAACCATCGAAATGTTAAGAGTGGAAAATTGGTTTAAGTAGTTTTAACACGAAAGTTTGGTAAATAAAAGCCATGATTGTGATTCGGAAAGTTTTCGGTAGTGAAATGAGCGGAAATTTGAAAGGATAGTGACCTTTTTCATGAAAAGTAACATCTGCTGGAGGGTTAAAGAATTTAAATTGCGTGTGAGTGAAGTTAAGTACTTACTTAAGTGAGGTGAAGCCGTAATAAAACAGTGTCGAATTAAATCACATAGAACAAAAGAAATTTAAATAGTATTGAATAGGAAAGAAATTGGTTTGGAGTAACAGTGTTAATAAAACAAAAAATAACGGTGGTAATAAAACAAAAAAATAATAGTGAATGCAGATTGTGGTAGATGCCGTACAGAAAATGAAAGTATGAATTAATAAAAAAAAAGCAAAAGCTTATTAACGACAAGTGAATCAAAAACCAAACCCGGGTCTGAATGAATTTGTAACGCGATCCCTGAAGGATGGATCTATAGTGCCAGGTTTCCGAAGAAAATATCTATATTTAGTGAAAAGTGTCCGGTTTAGTTGGCGTTTAGAGTAGAGTAAACATTTTTTTTTTAATTGAAGCTAATTTTCAGTGTCCCCCCTTCAGTTGGCGAGCGCTCAGCAGCATTAATAGGGGTGAGTAATTGCGCATTTTTTTTCATTATATTTTGTTATTAATTAACATTTAATCATATTGGAATTGTCCTTTTATTACAATTATTCCCTTGGTATATATTTTTTCCCCTTTAATTAAAAATATTGGCTGGTTTTTTTATAGAAGTGGTGAGATTTAGTTATTCAATTGATTCATAGGTTAACTTATTGCAAAACCAAAAAGAAGTAGCTTGTTAATAATAATATCTTTTTTTACATGAATTATTGTTGTGTTCTTTTTTTTCTATTTGAATAAATCGGCCACTATGCTGTAAATAAAAATAATTTTTTTTCATTTCTCAAACATGACCTCTCCCTTTCCCGTCCTTTTCCCACTGTGTTAGTTTCTTTATGTAAGGTGGCTCAGCACGAGCAGGGGGTGTCCCGGAAGACCCACGACACGACTGAGCGCTAGCCGGCCTCAGTATGCCACCCCGGGCTACACACCCCTCTGCTAATTCTTAATGTCTGCAACTGCGGTGACTTCCGTGGTTGCAACATATGGCGCCCAAACTATTTTAGCTTTGTTGGTTTTCTAATGGTTTCATTAAATTTTAATTATAGTTTAAATTTTTCAATTTTTGATTTGTTGGGATGAGTACCTGGAGTGCCTGACTTGAATAGTGGTCTGTGCATTTCAGGGAAATAATTTTTTTTTGTTTTCCTTTGCTTTGTTAAGAATTTTGATAAATTGATAAACAGATATAGTTTCGGTTTTATTGGATAGTTAATGATAGAATTTTGATCACGGGGTTCGCCGCAGTTGCAGTGGCGCCTACCGTGCTGAATTTATGTTTTATAGTTCACACCGGCTATGATAGTGGATAAGCTGTGGCAATGTAGATGTTGGTTGGGATCAACCGAATTTTGAGCCGTTGGCTATATCTCCCTGCACGGGATAGTTGGACTTGGATCCAACACTTAGAATTACCCAACGCTTTCGGCCCTTCCATCATCTATCTGGTGGTAACTTTGGGATTTGTGCGGCTCTTGTCCGAGCCATTATGAAGTCCATCGAGTTTCATAATGGTCTCGTAGTCGGCCCTTTGTGGCGACAATTTGAGCGGAGTCCGCCTTCAAGTACCATCGTTATGCCAGGCAATGTTGCAGTTTGTCTGCTTTGTGTCTCGTAAAATTTTAATCACTATCCCGTTCAATTACCTTTTCTTTTCCCTTTCCATCAATGGGGAGATTCATTTTGAGAAATGAAAGTGCAAGTCAATTATTATATATAGTTCAATTTACCACTTGCGCTTATTCCACTTGCTTGTAGTTATAGATTATTGGGGTTAATTAGGGTCTTGGGTTAGATTAGTTTTAAATAATAGGTTTTTCAGTTGTTGGTTTTGAGTAATTTTAAGTTCAGTTTGGTTGATTGAGTTTAGCTTTGGTAGTGTTGATTTGCAGATTTTGATTTTGGTTTATGATTTAGATTAGTTTTAGATAATTGGGTTTACGGTATTTGTTAGTTTGGAGTAATTTTTATTAGTTTTAGTTTTGATGATTGGAGATTGCGTTTAGTTTAATTATTTCTTTTTTGGGTTTGAATAATTGTAAGGCTGAGTTTGGTTAATTGATTTTAGTTTAGGTAGTGCGTTAGGTTTTGGTTTAGTTTGGGTTAGTAGAGTTGAGTAAATTTGCTTTGTACGATAGTTTTATTGGTATTTAAATCAGGAATTTCTAATCAATTTTTATTTTAGCTTAGGTTAGGTGCTAAGATTTTATATATTTATTTACTTGTCTGTTTGTCAGTCTGGTATTCGATTCTAATTTATTTTTATTAAATTGTTTGTTTGTCCGTCTGTTATTTATTAAATTATTTATTTTATTGTCGGTATAGTCCGTCTGCTATTTATTAATTTCTCTGATTTCGTCGGTGTGTCCGTGCGTTAATTGTTAATTAATTTATTGATTTTACAATTTGTTTATCCAGTATTTATAACATTAATTTTCAATTATGGCATCGCATAACGCTTCTTACTCCAACTATTCTAGCTCTGACGACGAATGTTATTCCTTCCCACCAATGCATAAGTGGAGGGTCAGTTTTGATGGGTTTTCTGATGGTGTAGATGTTGAGCAGTTCCTGTTTCGAGCCACCACCTTGGCAAGAAATTACAACATTCCCTTGGAGGAACTGGCATCTAGCCTCCACATTCTTCTGAAAGGACGAGCAGAAAAATGGTACTGGTTGTTCCGACAGCTCAACCCCAATTTTACGTGGCCTGATTTGGAAGCTGCGTAGAAGGAGCGTTATGGATCTCATTGGACCGACGTAGATGTGCGGCGAGCAATCGATGCGCGTTTCCAGAAGCCCGGTGAATCTTTCCGTGAGTTTCATGGCTCCATAATGGAGATGGCCTTGCGTCTTAAAAATCGGTTATCTGATTTTGACATGCAGGCCATCCTATTGCGGAACATGGACGAACGAATGAGGAATCATTTGGCAGGTTTGGAGTTCGAATCGGTAACAGAGTTGGTTCGTCACTGCACTAGAGTGGAAGCTGTGTGGTATCCTTCCGGAAGACCTGTGGTTGACCATCGCAGTAGGCATTCTCCCAACATTGACGCTGTTGATATGTTGGAGAATGCCTGGTGTGATCCTCAAGAGAGATCTGCTGTAGGTTATCATGCACGCTTCCAGAGTCGGTCTCCAAGTGGGATCCCTTCGTCCTTCCATAACACGACGAATAACCAGATACCAGACCAGTGCCCATCCACAAATTTTTTCAATTTGCCTCATAAGTCCGATTCACCACCATTTTCTAGCGATGTGATTGCTCCAGGTAGGTTATCGGACTGCGTCAAATGTAATGGAAAGGCGGGCGATGATCGTGAATCACCCGCTAGTTTTAGAGCACGACCTTTTCGGGATCGCTTTCGGAGATCCTGGAGATATTTCTTCGCCAGGCGTCTCTTGAAGCGTGCCTGCGTGGAGTCAATTGTTGCAACTCCTGGTGACAATAGGCCCTACGCAGAGATTTCCGTCAAGGGTCGCAAATTGACGGGCTTGCTTGATAGCGGAGCCAGTGTCAGTATCCTCGGAGCCGGCGCCTTGGACCTGCTGTCGGATTTGGGCTTGCATATGCATACCATGCATGCTCATGTTCAGACTGCATCAGGGCACAAGGATCCAGTTCTGGGATACGTCACCACATTGGTGCAATTTAATAAAACCACCAAATTGATGAGATTCCTAGTTGTTCCTTCCTTGACGCACGCAGTGTATCTTGGAATTGACTTCTGGGATCTCTTCAAAATAGCACCAATCCAGGTCAACGCTATCGAAGCAGCCTCGGAACCTCAGAGCCCTGAATTTCATCTACTGTCCCCAAAAGATCAGCAACGACTGGACTTCGTCAAACAACAGTTTCCATCGTATAATGAAAAAAGCTTGGGTAGGACCAGACTCGTGTCTCATCACATCGACACTGGTTCCGCTCGACCCATCAAGCAGCGGCATTATGCTGTCTCGCCTGTTATACAGAAACTGTTGTATGACGAACCCGATCGTATGTTGTCTTTGGGGGTAATAGAGGAAAGTCAGAGTTCGTGGAGTTCGCCTGTGACCCTTGTCAGAAAACCCGGCAAGGTGCGTTTGTGTCTTGACGCTCGACGCCTCAACGAGGTGACTGTTAAGGACGCCTATCCGTTGCCACTGATTGAAGGGCTTTTGGCACGGTTGCAGAGTACCAGGTTCATTACCAGCTTGGACCTGAAGGATGCCTTTTGGCAAATACCATTGGATGAGGCAAGTAAGGAGAAAACGGCTTTTACTGTTCCTGGCAGGCCCTTGTACCATTTCAAGGTCATGCCGTTCGGATTGTGTAATGCTCCCCAAACGATGTGTCGGTTGATGCATAAAGTAATACCGCATGAGCTGCAGGACAAGGTATTTGTTTACCTAGATGACCTGCTTGTTACAAGTTCAACATTTGATGAGCACTTGGAGCTCCTGAGTACTGTTGCAAAACTGCTCAGGGACGCCAACTTGACCATCAATGTTGAAAAAAGCAGGTTCGTCAAGAAGGAGATCAAATATCTTGGCTTCGTAGTGAGTGATGGTATCCTGCGCACCGACCCGGAGAAGGTTTCAGGTATAGTCTCCTATCCTGAACTCCGAACGGCCAAAGACGTGAGACGGTTTATGGGCATGGCAGGATGGTACAGGCGTTTCATTCCAAACTTCGCCTCGGTTACGGCCCCTCTAACGGATTTGCTAAAGGGTAAACGCACCTTCAAGTGGTCTGCTTCCGCCAATAGTGCCTTCAATAAAGTGAAGCAATTGCTGATTTCTGCTCCAGTGCTGGCCAACCCTGACTTTACGAAGCACTTCTATATCCAGTGTGACGCAAGTACAGTGGGTATTGGAAGTGTTTTGTTCCAGAAGGACGATGAGGGTGGAGAGCATCCAATCGCATATATGTCTATGAAGCTCAACGCTGCGCAACGTAACTATAGCATTACAGAATTGGAATGCTTAGCTGCGGTGCAGAGCGTAAAGAGATTCAGGGCATATATCGAAGGGTTGCCTTTCACCATCATAACCGACCATGCCAGTCTTAAATGGCTGATGCAGCAGTCGGACCTTTCTGGTCGATTGGCTCGCTGGAGTCTGAAATTACAAGGGTTCAATTTCCAAATTGAACACCGGAAAGGTGCCCTTAACGTTGTTCCCGATGCGTTGTCAAGAACATGCTCGAGGGACGAGCGGGTGAACTCGATCATTCCCTGTCTCCCGGAGCACGGACACATTGGTGGTTCAATCCCGGAGTCTGCGTTTCAGGAGCCCGAGTATGAGCATCTCAAGGAGCAAATCTTGAAACAGCCCGATCAGTTTCAGAATTTGCACCTTGCAGATGGTCGAATCTATATTAGTACTGGTTCTCCTGTAACGTCGACTACTGATATTCCCAGAACAAAACTATGGGTTCCTGAGAGTCACCAACGAGCTCTCATAGTACGAGCTCATGATGATCCCTGGGGCTCTCATTGTGGAATTCGCAAAACAACTGAAGTTTTGCAAAGGTATTATTATTGGCCTCATTTCCGTCAAGATGTGATTCAGCACATCAAGAATTGCTTGATATGCAAACAGGTCAAACCGGCAAATTCCACAATGAGACCCCCTATGGGAGCATCACGAGACTCCGAACGACCTATGCAGCGCCTGTTTGTGGACTTCATGGGCCCATACCCTCGTTCAAAATCAGGGAATACCCAATTGTTCGTGGTCCTGGATCATTACACCAAGTTCGTATGGCTCAAGCCCATGACGAAAGCCACCGCAGAGTCAGTCGTGCGATATTTGGAGCGTGAAATCTTTCTGACTTTCGGAGTGCCTGAATGGCTTCACTCGGACAATGGTGTGCAGTTCGTCTCCAAGGTATTCGCTAAGCTTATGAGTGACTATGGGGTGCAGCACTGCTTGACTCCATACCATTCCCCGCAAGCGAATGCCTCGGAGAGATCAAACCAGTCGACACTGAACGCCATTAGAGCCTATATAGGGTCTGATCATGGCAAGTGGGACGAGAATCTTCCAGCCTCATGTTTTGCCTTCCGCAAGGTGATTCATGAGTCCACGGGATATTCGCCCTACTTTCTCATGTTCGGGTACCACTCTATCCAACATGGTTCTGAGTACGCCCTCCTCAGATGCCTTAATGCTTTTGAGGATGGTGAGGTACAGCTAAGTGCAAACAGTGATCGTCTGCGAGCTGTACAAGACTGTGTCCGAGCTAAGCTGACAGAAGCCTACCGGAAGGGAGCTCAAAGTTACAACCTTCGGGCTCGCCCCCGTGAGCTACTTCAAGGCCAGAAAGTTTTCGTGCGGAATTTCGCCGTGAGCAATGCAGCCGATCGCTTTGCTGCCAAATTCACTCCATGATTCACTCTTGCAGTGGTCCGGCGTCGGATTGGGCAAGTGGCATACGAGCTTGAAGATGAATCCGGTAAGCTGCTTGGGACCTTTCACGCCAAAGACATCCGATCCGATTCATAATTACCCCTGCCGACCTTCTTTGTTTGCCCGGCTGAATGAGACACTCAGGGTCTGGGTCGTCCCCACGATTGTTGCGAATTCCGGCGTACCGACTTTCTCCCATTCGCAACTTCTAATTGCCGCCGTAACATTTCACCCTTCCTTTGGGCACTCCCACCTTTTCCTCTGTGTATTCATTTAATTTTATTAACATTTTTCCAATTTCCCTTCAATTTTTATTTCTTCATCATCACAATCCTACTCTTATTTCCAACTAAAATCATATAACATATACTAATAATTTCAATTTTCCCACTAACAACACTCCCTACATTAATTCTCACTAACAAAATTTCATTCTATTCATTCTTCCTAACAAAACCTAATTCCTTCCTTCATACTAACAAATTCTATTCACTAGTTCCCATTAACAAATTTTATTTTTCTTACTAACGAAAATTAATTCACGTTTCCCTACTAACAAAATTCAATCTCATGCCTAGATACATCGTTGAAGTTGCTAATCTGATGAATGGGAGATCGATAAGGCATAGCTCCATTGGTTACGTCGCGAGTTCTCGACCGTGGGACTGCTGGAACCCTGAGTTCAAGTTCCTCCGGGCGCACGGAAGCACTCTTTTTTGGGGTATCGGCAAAATCAATAGTTTTCGTAATGTACTCGTATGTGTGACACTTTACATTCAATCAAGCGATTCTTGGGGATGTAAATTGCCATATATGCAAGTCAATGGAAACTATTGTGATTGTCGATACGGGAACAAAAAATGTGTGGGTAGCGGAATCGAAGTGTAATGAACTTCGATTACGTTACCCAGATGCGGCAGCGGTAATTTAAAAATGAAAAGGATTGCGGAATATGATTTGGGGAAGGTGAAATGGGGGATTTGTGTGCTTGAATGCGGGACAGTCGGTCTTTTTGACTGGGAGAAGATGGATATCAGTGACTTATTTTTCGGAAGAAGTTTTTTTAGATTTTGTCGATGACGACGGGGAGGAAAACCATCGAAATGTTAAGAGTGGGAAATTGGTTTAAGGAGTTTTAACACGAAAGTTTGGTAAATAAAAGCCATGATTGTGATTCGGAAAGTTTTCGGTAGTGAAATGAGCGGAAATTTGAAAGGATAGTGACCTTTTTCATGAAAAGTAACATCTGCTGGAGGGTTAAAGAATTTAAATTGCGTGTGAGTGAAGTTAAGTGGGCTAAACACAAGAGAAACACATACTTAAGTGAGGTGAAGCCGTAATAAAACAGTGTCGAATTAAATCACATAGAACAAAAGAAATTTAAATAGTATTGAATAGGAAAGAAATTGGTTTGGAGTAACAGTGGTAATAAAACAAAAAATAACAGTGGTAATAAAACAAAAAAATAATAGTGAATGCAGATTGTGGTAGATGCCGTACAGAAAATGAAAGTATGAATTAATAAAAAAAAAAAAGCAAAAGCTTATTAACGACAAGTGAATCAAAAACCAAACCTGGGTCTGAATGAATTTGTAACGCGATCCCTGAAGGATGGATCTATAGTGCCAGGTTTCCGAAGAAAATATCTATATTTAGTGAAAAGTGTCCGGTTTAGTTGGCGTTTAGAGTAGAGTAAACATTTTTTTTTTTAATTGAAGTTAATTTTCAGTGTCCCCCCTTCAGTTGCCGAGCGCTCAGCAGCATTAATAGGGGTGAGTAATTGCGCATTTTTTTCATTATATTTTGTTATTAATTAACATTTAATCATATTGGAATTGTCCTTTTATTACAATTATTCCCTTGGTATATATTTTTTCCCCTTTAATTAAAAATATTGGCTGGTTTTTTTTATAGAAGTGGTGAGATTTAGTTATTCAATTGATTCATAGGTTAACTTATTGCAAAACCAAAAAGAAGTAGCTTGTTAATAATAATATCTTTTTTTACATGAATTATTGTTGTGTTCTTTTTTTTCTATTTGAATAAATCGGCCACTATGCTGTAAATAAAAATAATTTTTTTTCATTTCTCAAACATGACCTCTCCCTTTCCCGTCCTTTTCCCACTGTGTTAGTTTCTTTATGTAAGGTGGCTCAGCACGAGCAGGGGGTGTCCCGGAAGACCCACGACACGACTGAGCGCTAGCCGGCCTCAGTATGCCACCCCGGGCTACACACCCCTCTGCTAATTCTTAATGTCTGCAACTGCGGTGACTTCCGTGGTTGCAACAGTGTCCAGAATATCCGCCCATCTAGCGGAGTTGAAGGCATTCCTGACGTCGAGTGTCACCAACAGGATGATCCGTCGCTTGGTGCGACTATATGCCTCTGCCTTTTGGACCGCGTTCACTACCTCTGCAATCGCATCAATGGTAGAACGTCCTGCTCTAAAGCCGTACTGCTGAGGAGATAGGTCCCCAGCAGCACGAATCCCGTCAGTGAGTCTTCCCTTGATGAGTTTCTCTAGCACTTTCCCAGCCGTGTCTGGCATGCATAACGGGTGGTATGCAGACGGCGATTCGGGATTTCCCTTCCCCTTGCTGACCAGCACGAGCCTCGCCACCTTCCATCGTACCGGGAAAACCCCGTCCCGTAGGCAAGCGTTGAATGTGCTGAGCAGCAAGTCAGGACAATGGTGATAGACGAGCTGCAAAACCTCAGCTGGAACACCATCTGGACCTGGAGCCTTCCTCGCTTTCAGGGAGAGGACTGCCTCCTCCAGTTCCAGCTGTGTGAAGAGTGGGCACTCGACTGCTGTTTCACCATGGACAGCGTCAACACGGACGGGATGGGCGGGGAAGAGTCCCCGCACTATCGCGTCCATCTTTTCCGCGTCATGTATACAAGGGTTCCGTAGGGCACCAAGTTTCCCCATGACCAGCTTGTAGCCAAGGCCCCACGGATCCCTATTTACATCGTCCACGAGGTCTTGCCAGCATCGGGCCTTGCTCTTGTTAATAAGCCTGCGAAGATATTTCCTGCCGGACCTGTATGCTGCTAGCCTAGTGTCTGCCTCCTCCCGTGTTCACACCCGCTGGGCCTCTCGCCGAAGTTTGTGACACTCGCTTCTTTGTTCGGCGATCTCGTTTGACCACCAGTATACTGGAGGCTTACCATGTCGGGGTCTCCGGCGGGGCATGGAAGACTCGCAAGCAGCTATGATGGTACTCATAGTTGAGTTCACCAAGTCCTTGGCTGTAGGCCCTCCACTCCCTGGCGGAGCTCCCAGCAACGGTGCGCCTGCCGTAAGCGCGTCAGTGAACCTCTCGACGTCCATCCTCCCAGTCCTCCATCCGAGGATTGAAGTTTGGGCATATGCACGCAGAGTGGCACCGTCGTGAATCTCAACAGCTATATACTGGTGATCACTAGCCGAGTAGTCCTCTAGTACTCGCCAGTTGTGTACTCTGGGTACCAGGGACTCCGAAGCGAGTGTCACATCGGGTATGGTTCCTACGCAACCCCAGCGGCGGAAAGTAGGGGTGTTACCAGTATTTAGGACAAAAAGCGCTGTTCTGGCCGCCATGTCCAAGATTTGCTTTCCCCTTGGGTTGGATTGTGGCATACCCCATTCGATGGCTCTAGCGTTGAAGTCTCCCCCGACCAGCATGTGGCCCTCTGTGTTCAAGACAGCGTCCTCCAGGGCATCGAGTTTGGTTCGAAAGGATCGCATTGCCTCGTTAGGCGTCAGATAAACACTGAAATATGTTATCCCTGAACACCGCACCCACACAAAACCATCCCCGCGTCCATGGCCCTGCACCTGAAGGCGGGCGCTGTCTCGAACCCAGATGGCCGAGGTACCAGATTTGTCAGGGTACCACGCTTGCGAGTCCTTGTTATGATGTTGCTCGCTCAGCAACAGGAGGTCAGCTTTCTTATCCCTCGCAAACTGCTCAAGTAGGTCCTGGGCGTTTGTGCTTCGGTGCAAATTGACCTGCAGGATACGGATCATTTGAGTATCAATTTGGCTTTAGTTAGGACCTCCTTGAAAACCCAGCATCTCCCTGTCCCCGGCTCATGTTTGAGGTCGCCGGGTGCTAGCTTAGCATCCTTGCAAAGAATGCATTTTGCCTCGTTCGTGCACTCCTTCCTTTTGTGCCCCGTTTCACCACATTTGTAGCACAGAGATCTCCTGTCGGGTCCCCTACAGCCATACGCGGTGTGTCCGTATTCGAGGCATCTGAAGCAGCGGATAGGGATCGCTCTTCTCCGTATCCTGCAGATCACCCAACCTATCTTAATTTTGCCCTTCGCCAGGATTTGCTGGGCGTCTTTATCAGCTAGTTCGACAATAGCCATGCGTTGCCCCCTTGTGTTTTCACGTGTCAATCTTGCCTTGACTTCACTTAAGCTGAATGGCATCCTCTACTTCAGCTTTGTCCGTGACGCAGTCGAGGTCCCTGATTTCCAGGGTGGCCATTGGTTCAAGCAAGGCAACCGTTGCCGCATCTCCAAGAACCTTTTGAACCGCGTCACGGAATGCATCTTTGTTTGTGGCCTATGGCCCGAATTCCACCAGCAAGCCACCGGTTCGGGTTGGTCGAACCGCTTTGATGGCAGTTTTGGTGTCGTCTGGCTTGACCGCTCCTTTAATTTCACGGAGGACATCTGCGTAGGTTCGGCCCTTAGTGGGTTTAATAAGCAGTGCCTCTCGCAAGGGTTTGCGCCGCGGTTTGCTTTTTGTTTTCTGTGGTACATCGGGGGGTTCCTTGTTCTTTTCGTGGTTGAGCTCTTTGTCTGTTTTTTCTAGGAGTAGCTTTTTGGCCGCTTTTTTTTGCTGCCTTGTTTCGCACCACATGAAACTCCTCGCCTGGAGTGTCAACTTCGTTTATGGTCTCGTCCTTCCTCCTTTTCTCACAGTCGCCTTCAATTGGGCTACCGGCAATTCTTTTGCTGCTGCTAGGACCCACTGATGCCTCGAGGGAGAGCGTGTCTTTTTGGTGCTTTTCGGTTGCAAGCCACCTCCACCTGTAGTGCGTTATGCGGCCAAAAAGCTCCTACAGTTCAAGAATGCCATTCTTGACACTCTTGCCTATGTTTTTCTGCACTTCGCAGGCAGCCCTCAGTTGTTTGACGATATTCCCCGCTTTCCGAGTAAGCCGCTCCTCTTCGGTGCGGTCAAGGGCGATTGTGTTATTTGGCGCCACCTCTCGGGAGAGGCCCCCGTTTCCTAGCCCTTTTGCTTCTATCGCTTGGGTCGCGTTTGAAGTGGCGTCGGCCAACGGCAAAACTTCTCCCTCCCCCAGTCTTACACTGGCCTCCGTTGGTGTCGCAGCTTGATCCGGATTGTGTACGTCTTGCACTGGGCGCTCCAGGGTGCGCATAGTCCTTCTACTGCGCCCAAAGGCCGCAATGATGCCAGGTTGCACAACGCACTCTACCTTCTTTCGTTCGTTAGTCCGTCTGTGGTCTGTCTCCGATGATTTAACCTGTGATGTTGACTTTGACAGTGTTTCTGGGGTTTGCTGCCTCCCCCCGCAATCGGTGACTTGTTTAATCGGTGTTCTTGCCAACAGCGGTTTTTGCCTGAAAGGGTTCTCCGTGCTAGCGTCCTGTTTGCTTGTGGTTTCATTTGTTTGCTCCATTTTATTGGGTCCCCCCTCGGAGCCGCTATCTCCGTTCGTGTGTGTAGTCGCCTTTTTGGTCCCATGGTTATCTTTGCAGAGCAGGGAGGCCATGCGAGGGTTGGCACAAGCCCTTATGGGGACAAGTGCTCAGAGCCAGACCAGCGCTAATCGGGAGTCCGTCTCAACCGAACCTACACCACCAACCCAATGGTGCGAACTTCGAACGTACTCCGAGGCCTGCCAAGGTTTTACCGGGACGGAGACGGTATGATCGTTGAATTGGAGCCGTTCACACACGAGTTTCACCTCGGCGCTACTGTGCAAAGCAACTAGGTCCAAACCATCACATCCGCCAGCCCAAAGCGTCAATTCCAGTTCGTTGTCCAAAGCGTAATCCAGATACAATAAGAGGGAACCTCACGGCACCCCCCATATCCTCGGGTCCGTGGGATGGGCACTCCCCAAAGAACGCTAGCCTCCAAGAATGTTCTTGTCGACCGGCTTTCTCCCTCCGGGAATTTCCTCGGGTACGTGGGGGCGGAACTCCCCAAAGAATGCTAGCCTTCAAGAGTGGTCTTGCCGACCGGCATTCCCCCTGCGGAGTTTCCTCGGGTACGTGGGGGCGGAACTCGCCAAAGAATGCTAGCCTCCAAGATAGCTCTTGTCGACCGGCATTCCCCCTGCGGGGGAAGGATATTATTAACGAGCAGCTCAAGGTAATGTTAGACAGTGACATTGTCCAGCCGAGCAAGAGCCCCTGGAACTCCCCCCTCTTGGTTGTGCCCAAGAAGGCCGGAGCCAATGGAGCAAAGAAATGGAGAGTAGTTGTTGACTTCAGGAGACTGAATGAGAAAACCATAGGAGACGCATTTCCATTACCCCGTATAGAAGATATTTTAGATCAGTTGGGGCATTCACGGTATTTCAGCACGTTAGATTTAGCCAGTGGGTATCATCAAGTCCTGGTGCAGCCGAAAGACCGGCCAAAAACTGCATTTAGCACCAGTTATGGGCACTACGAATTTAAGCGAATGCCTTTTGGTTTGAAGGGGGTACCAGCCACTTTTCAGAGGCTAATGAACTACATACTAACGGGTTAACAAGGTTTTGACTGTTTTGTGTACTTGGATGACATAGTGGTTTATGGGAAAAACTTGAGGGATCACATCGATAAACTACGGAAAATCTTTGTTAGGCTGAGATTAAACAACCTGAAACTCGAACCGGAGAAATGTCAGTTCTTACGACCCGAAGTGGTATATTTAGGACATATTTGCTCCCAAACGGGTGCGCGGCTAGATCCAAGTAAGACTAGCTGCGTGCGGGATTTTCCCGTCCCTACAACGGTGCGCAGACTACAGTCCTTTTTAGGACTAGTCAATTATTACCGGAAGTTTATTCCCAATTTCTCGAAGATAGCCAAGCCTCTTACAAATTTATTGCGGAAGGATGTTCGGTTTACATGGACGGATAAGTGTATGGAAGCATTTCAATTGCTGAAAAATTCGCTAGTAGAACCACAATTGCTGGCGTATCCTGATTTTTCCCAGCCATTTAATCTCACCACCGATGCAAGAAACGAGGCCTTGGGGGCCGCCTTATCCCAGGGAGAAATTGGCAAGGACCACTCGATAGCCTATGCAAGTCGGACTCTGAATAGAGTGGAGCGGAATTACTCTACAATTGAAAAAGAACTACCTGCGATGGTTTGGGCCGCTAAAAATTTCAGGTGTTATTTACAGGGACGACGTTTCACCATCTATACGAATCATAAACCCCTAAAGGGGGTGTTTAACGTAAAAGATCCTACCACACGGTTGGTAAGGTTTCACCATAAGCAGTCGGAGTTCGATTACCACATTGAGTACAAACCGGGCAAGTTCAATACTAATGCCGACGCTTTGAATAGGATTCCCCAGGATTCTTCCGGGGACGCAGGTGATAAATATCAGTGTAATGTCCTCACTAGAGCACAAAAGCGGCGAAAACTACCTGATCAATCTCCAGAAGACTCTTCAGCAGAGCCGGCACCGGGAGATGGCCGGAAAGACAATGGTATTACCACTGACGGTACGGAGGGGTCGATTGAGCCCACGCTCCCACAATCCACGCCGGAGCAACAGAATTTATCTGACTTATTTTTCGAGGATTCCTGTACAGGCCCGATACTAGGAGGGCCCCAGGAGGACATTGGTAACTACGCAGCTGATAGTGATGAAACAATTAAGATTGTCTCTCCGCAACCCGCGGTACAACCTGATATCGTGACTCTCGGTTCACCAGAGGAGGTAAGGGCGGCCTTATTGGAGTTTCACGATTCTCCTTTTGGAGGGCATCAGGGGGTTGCGAAAACATACAAGAAGATTCGCAAGAAGTATAAATGGAAGAATATGCTATCAGACATTAAAAAATATGTGAGGACGTGTAAGAAATGTCAAGTTATGAAGGCTTCTCCCCAACATCGCATGCCAATGGCTGTCACGGACATAGCGGAGAAACCATTTGATAAAGTATATCTGGATATCGTGGGGCTCCTCATTGGGACAACTTCTGGGAATAAGTACATTTTGACCTTTCAGGACAATTTAACAAAATTTGTGGATTGGTACGCTTTACCGAACGCTGAGGCGGAAACAGTAGCCAAAGTGTTCTTTGACGAGATTATTGCTATGTATAGAATACCGAAGCAGCTAGTTACCGATCAGGGGACTAATTTTGTAGGGAAATTATTCAGGCAAGTATGTAGGCTATTAAATATAAAGAAGGCTATTAAATATAAAGAAAATGCAAACTACCGCCTATCACCCACAATCCAATGGAGCCTTGAAACGAGCCCATAGACCTCTTGTTGAGTAATTGAGATCCATGGTGGATGAGAATCCGCAGGTTTGGGATCAGTTTTTGCGTACGGCCGCGTTCGTGTACAATAACAGTGAACACGATAGCACGAAACTCACTCCAATGGACTGTCTTTATGGATTCACGGCAGATGTTCCGTCGAACCTAAAGAGGGAGCCAGCTCCTCTCTATGACCATGAGAATTATTATCTATTATTAAAGCACAAATTACAAAAGATGTATACCTTGGCACGTAGGAATATACTGGAGAGTAAGTTAAAATCCAAAGTCCATTACGATAACAACGTCAGACCGGTTACTTTCCATATAGGGGATAAGGTATTGCTTAAAAATGAGAATCGTAAGCACAAGCTCGTGCAGGTATGGGTGGGACCATATGAGGTCAAAGCCGTTACTTCCCCCGTCAACACCACGATTGCGATAAAGAAAAAACTGGTCAATGTTCATAACAATCGACTTAAACTATACTACGAATAAATTGTTCTAACTCCTCCCTTTTTTCTTTTTTTTCCGTATTTCTAGTAATGGCCACCGGCATCATCATTTTAGGCCTGCTTGGCGTTGGAGTTTTGGCAACCCCGAACGAGGATCTGAAAACGTATTCATTGGAGAGCATAGCGAACACAGGAATATTATTTGAAGATATTGGCGGTCTGTTGAGCTATCACAGCACCTGGAATGTCGTAATGGATTTAGATCTAGGAGAAGTACAGGATCAAATAGGAGTGGCCGAACGAGCTTAACATCTTGTTAAAATGCTTTGTGCAGGAAAGAGTTTAGGATATGCGGAGCAGTTAAGGCACGTCCATAGCCTAGTGGGAAATCTTAAGATTCGCTCTCAAGCTCTGTTCGAGTCACTGATGCCTAAAAGGACTAAAAGGTCATTCATTGACGGGGTCGGGAGAGCATTACATTCGTTATTCGACACAATGGATGATGAGAATGAGAAAGAGTTGTACAGTCGGTTAGATAATCTGGAGGACCGGGAAAAGGAATTGGTTAAATTGGAAAAACAAAGGATAAGTGTTGTAAACATATCCTTGGAGGAAATTCATAAACCGCTATCAGATGTGATTAATAGACAAGCGGAGCTTGGCTTGCAAATTAAGGACATCTTTCTTATGGCTGACAAATTACTTGCAGCAGAACGGAGGAACGTGGTACTGACTTCACTGCTAGCTCAACTACTGGAAATTGAAACCCGGCAACGCACCCTCATTGACATAGTTGTGTCGGTGCAGAACAATATAATACATCCTCTTCTTTTTTCCAGCAAAAAGTTGCTTGAAATATACGTTAAACCGGGCAATAGATGTCCTGAGTTCTTCGAACAAATTTTGGCACAAGCAGCAGAGTTACAGCATTTCAGATGGAAAACCAAGCTAGTGGTAATAATCACGCTGCCTCTTTTACAAATACCACTAATGAAGTTGTATCAAATACACGTGTTCCCGATCAGAACTAACGGGACACTTCTTCTCATACCCGATGTGGAATACTCCTTCGTAGCGAGTGATATTACCACTCAGCAATTTCTATTACTTGCGGACAATACGCGTCACAAGAAAATAAAACATCCGCAACCTGGTGACCTTTATGTGGCACCATTAACTACGCCGATTGTTCAGTCACCACCGTCCACAAATGAAATTATTTCGCTCCTGTATAACCCACTTAAACTGAAGACAGTGCTCCCCCTTCGAGTGAGTACATCGGTAACCGATTCCTTGATTAAGATGAGTAAACCAAACAGTTGGATCTACTTCCTGCAGACAGAAACACCCATCCATATCCGATGCGACACTGGTATCACGACGCATAAGATGATTGGTCAAGGTATCCTAACCCTCCATCTCCCATGCAAAATTCAAATTAATGAAATGACTATACATTATGAAGCGGAAAGTACTCACCCTTTCAATATAATTCAACCGCAATATTTCCCAGAAATAGACCCAAGGATTTTAGAAGTAGACGTTGCTGATTTGGGGACTAATCACAGTATGCCTAAAATGAAGCTAGTTACAGCCAGAAATGGAGGTACTCAGTTTGCGGCACGCACACACAGTTTAAATGAAATTTATTCGCACCTCGAGCGGATCAAATTTAAAGAGTCAAAACCCCACCCGTTCCTTCCAATTAGTTTAGTTATAGCAGAAGAGAACGTTAACACAAAAAAAACAAAAAGCAGAAAATAACACAAAAAAAAAACATACAAGATATAGAAAAAAGCACAAAAAAGGGAAAAAAAGTCAGAAAAAAAAACAAAAAATATATATATTTATATTTATATAACACAAAAAAAATTGGGATGAAAATCATAATAACTGCACAATGGAAAAGTGAATATATTTAAAGTAATGAACTAGTTTCAAGTAAGCAAAAAGAAACAATCCCATGCATTAGCAACTGCTATAAAACATATACTAACCTCATACCTTATTAACAATCGTCAACCAAGCGACTACTATGCACAGATTCCCCACACCTCGCACGCTATAGTCATAAAGCCATGATTCACTAGCCGCGAAGCTTATCCCATACGGAAGATACGACCAACTTGCAATTACCATACCCATAACAATCTCCCTATTAGCATATCATACCAAGCGCCGGTTGCTTGCGGCGAAGCGCCAGATTCGATTCGCACATATGCGTATATGCGTTGAAAAGCAAAGAACATTATTCCCTGGTATGGAATTTAAATGAGCATGCAAACTTCCAGCCCGAAGTTTAGGTGTTATCACACCATGAGAAGCAAGTAAAACGAACGTACCCGATAAATTTCCCCATCTCGCATAAACTCAATAAAAGCTTTCTCTCTCGGCTGGAATAATAACGAAGCTAATCGAGTGCTTAGCGTTGACATTGTATCAACCGTACGAGTATGGGCAAATAGAATGCCATCAAGCTCAACTTTCTATCCCTATGAAAATACCCACACACTCCATCCCATTAAAAACTAATTAATTACGTTCCGCCTTCATACTAACGAAAATTCCCGCTAACTTATTGGCACAATAATTAAGATGGAGAACTATAAGAAAGTTTAATTTAATAAAATAAGAAAAATATCAGTAATATTAAGAATAGTAAGAAACAATTGAAAAATGAACATGCACAAATAAAGAGAAGAACCAGAATGTAGAGTAAAAAATAATAATAGGAATAGGAATAAGTATAGTGATAATCAAATATAAAATTAAAAGTAAAAATGCCAAATATAAGTAGAAATAAATATAAAGACAAAAAAGTGTTAATCAAATGTGACATTAAACGATGAAATGCCAAATATAAGTAGAAATAAATATAAAGGCAAAAAAAGTGTTAATCAAATATAAAATCAAAAGATAAAATGCCAAATATAAGTAGAAATAAATATAAAGGCAAAAAAAGTGTTAATCAAATATAAAATTAAAAGATAAAATGCCAAATATAAGTAGAAATAAATATAAAGACAAAAAAAAAATCTCAAAGAAAAGGTAAAGGAGAAAATAAAAAGTGCCATTTCACCTGCACCACTCACATTAAATCTCAACTAACGCTAACCGCTTATAATTTACTAACACCTGTACTACAGACTAATAATGCACGAATTTGTACGAAATGTACACCTTTGATTAAAAGGAAAATCGGCATTGAATATGCATGTTAAAAGAAAATGTACTGTATTATTAAGTAAAGCCGATTATATACCTATTGCAAAGAAAATTGGATACCGGTGTTATCCAAATGTAAAAAGTAATAGTTTAACCTCAAGAGAAAATGATTTAAGACCGGAAAATTGTATTTAGCCTACGGTTCAACATCTGTGACAAACGAAACATTAACTTATGGTACCCAAGGAAATATTAAAATATGATTATATTAATTTAAGATTGAATCAAACAAAATATGGCAACGAATCAAACCTCAAATTATATTTTTATTGCAGCAATTCATGCAACATTGACCTGTAATACATAATAATTAGTATGAACATTAACTTATGGTACCAACCGAAATATTATTATATTAATTTATGATTGAATCGAACAAAAATAGTATGGAATTAAACCAGATATTGATTTACAAATTTTTAAATGTGGAAATTTACTATTACAACGTTGACGTGTAAAATAACGCATTAAGTATCGTCAGTTAAAAGCATTAATACACGAAATTAAGCGATGGAATTACGTAGCACCCAGTAAATTACGCAGAACAATCAACAATAAGCAGCAGCAGCAGCAGATACACTAAGTAATTCGCATCATGGGAACAGAGCAACGATTTATTGTACTCTCCAAGTACACTAAATCCCATTTTCAACCCCCGGAAGAAATGTTACGAGCGATATACAATAAGCCAACCAAGCACACACCTCCATTGTCGTCGAATCATATACCTGACGACCAATGAGCAAGCGAAAAGACTTCGCAGATCGCTTTACATAAGCAATCACAAATGTTACAAGCGATCTACGACGTTGTACATATACGTTCACGCTCCGCCAACCAAGTAGATAGCACCATGGTCGTCGAATCATACCTGTATACCGGATGACCATTGAAGAAGCGAAAAGACTTCGCAAGTTGCTTTACATAAGTGATTGAATCGACGAAGACGCACACGTTAAGCTTTGGAGAATGCTACCAGCGGGGTAAAGCTGGAGAGAGAGTCGAAAGAAAAGCTTTAAAGAAAAGCTCTCACTCACTCACCAATTCGCCCCGAGAAGTTCACCATCCGGACAAGTGAGACGGAGCGGGGAGGAAAGAGCTTTTCTAAATTGAGAGCAACACGTTTCGGTTACTCAGTATTTTAAGAGTGAATCAAGGCCGGAAGCTTGCTGGAGAACCATTTAAAACCAGCCGATCGAGCCAGAAGCAGTCAGTATTGGTACGAAACTACCACCGTATCCGAATTCAGAGAATTCAGTAATAAATAAGTTTAGATCGAGTCATCAGAGCAGTAGTGCGTGTATAAGTTGCCGTAAAGCTGTTGCAGTTCCAGTCCTACGATTAATTAGATGGTGAGGTGTTGGCTCAAGCCGCGAACTTCCTTCGGCTTGATTGCGTATTACGCTGCGTAGCCACCATCAGTTAACCCTTTTCTATTGTTTCTATTTCCCAGACATCTTCGCAAGAGAAAGTTGCGGTCAGCCGCACGAGGGATTCGTGCCCAGCAAGCCCCTTGGAGTGGAGCAGGAGCCAGGTCTGCGACAGCGTCCCAACGAGGCCCCCGCTCGCCAGCGTGTGCATCCCAGTTTACCGAGTGGTAGCCAGAGCGACATCAACGCGGAGCCCAGGTGCACGCCCCCATAGGACACCCCCGAGGAGCCTAGAAGAAGCACTCCGGGAAAACCCCAAGGCGGGTCCTCGACCCATCTCCCGTGAGGAGTACCTTGCCAGGTTGAAGGCACCGCTTGACACCTCAGTCCACGAGAATAAGGCCGAGCGACGGCGTGGAGGACGTCGGGAGCAGTTGAGGCAGCAGCTCTACGAGTTTAGGCGGCTGGCACGCATATCGGTCACCGAAGCAGAAAGGACCAACTTCCAACGGAAGGTTTTGGAGCTGCGGCGTCAAATCAAGACCGACATCAAGGATCGCTTACGTGCGGCCAAACAAACTGGTACACATGTAATTAAAAAAGTTCAAATAAACAACAATTAACATATAACCAGGTGTTTCTTTTGGATGATTCCAGGGGTTTGAGCTAGAAAGGTAAGCTACAGGTGGCGTGGTTGGAAAGTGTTTGCAGGATAACATCAGGACAGCCCGGAAGAGGCCGGGTGGATCCTGAAGGTTTTAACAATGATACTTATCAAATTTATTTTAAACACAAAGGTGTGTCCTGATACGTTGGTTTTTTTTATGTTATAGGAAAATGCCTACGTTCTATACCAGAGAATGCATGTCTGAGAAGGTAGAATGGTCTGAACGTAGCTTGAAAAAAATGCAGCCAGAGCTGTTCAAAGTAAGAAAATGGGAGTTAATGCTGCAGCGAAGGTGTTTGGAATACCGAAAACAACTTTGACAAGACGTATCAAGCTTTCTATGCGAAACTCATTACTAGAAGTTGAAAATTAAAAAAAAAATTGTAGTACACATATAAAAATTACAATCGAGGGGGTTAACTCCAAGTAGAGACTCAGTACGTTCTATGGCTTACCATTTAGCTGAAAACCTACAATTGAAGCATAGTTTCAATCATGACTGGCTTTCTTCTTTTCTTGTTCGCAATCCTGAACTGTCCATTCGGCAATCTGAAGGTGTGTCTATTGCGAGAGCAAAAGGTTTAAATCAAATAGATGTCAAAGCGTATTTTGACCTCTCAAAGAATGTTTTGGAAGAAAACGGTCTTATAAACCTGGCAACATTTTCAACATGGACGAAACAGGTTTACAGCTAAATAACAAACCAGGGAAGGTAGTTGCTTTGAAAGGTTCCAAGAATGTGACTTCTGTTACTTCAGGAGAAAAGGGTGAAACCATATCAGTATTGGCAAGTGTAAATGGAGAGGGTACATTCTTACCACCATTTTGCATAATGAAAGGAAAGAACCTAAAGCAGGAGTTTTTTGACGGCTTACCACCTGGTGCTGAAGTAAAAATGTCGCCAAAGTCTGGCTATGTAAATAGCGATTTGTTTTTTGAGTGGCTGAAAAACCATTTCACTCCAAGAAAACCAGCAGGAAAGGTGCTTCTATATTTTTAACTTGTTATGCCACTGATAGGTTTGATGAATGGAAGCATCTTAAAAGATTAGCTAACAGATACGTCAAAATTGATTATGGGTCATATTTTGTGAAGGAAGACTTTAACGTTACGTGATTCTTTAAGTACCAAAAATACAACCATAAAACGTCAAAAGGCGAAGGAGAACGAATCTGTGTGAAATGTGGAGGAACGCATGAGCTCACGGAATGCAAAAGCACACAAAGTACAATGAAGAATTGTAGATACAAGGAGGAGTACTGACTACAATTTTGGTGATGATTGCCAACCACACAACTCAATCAAGCGACAAATTAACAATCTTTTATGCCAAAGTAAGAAACTTACGACACAAGTTGAGTGTTATTCAAATTGACCTTGACTTGAACTTGCGTAGGTAAAAATATAAATATCGGTCCTTACTATAATCCCAATTATCTAATGTGCATGTCACCATCGGTGTAGAACTTCTGTGGTTTATCGGTGAAAAACTTGGCTAAGTGATTTTCACAGACCCTTTGAAACATCCTAGCGAAGCTCTGTGAATTTTTGCCAGGCCATCAAAGATGTATGTGGTCTAGCATTGTCATGATGGAAAGCAACGCCCTTTCTATTGAATTCTGGCCGATTTCGTTGAATTGCTTGTTGCAATCGTGTTACTTGCTAACAATACAGAGCTTAATTGAGTGTTTGGCTAGGTTCTAGTACCTCGTGATGAACAATTTTCTTCCAATCCCACCATACACACAGCATAACCTTATTTGGTGTCAATCCTGGCTCTGACGTCGTTTGTGATGATTCACCTTTTTTACCCATGATCTTTTTCGAACGACATTCTCGTACCTTACCCATTTTTCATCGCCCGTAATGATTTGCTTCAAAAATGTCTCGATTCATTGCCTTTTATTAACATTTTGCAAATGGAAATTCGGTCGATCAAATTTTTTTGTGTTAATTCATGCGGCACCCAAACGTCGAGCTCCTTTGTGTATCCAGTGTTAAGCAAACGGTTCAAAACTTTTTGGTGATGAATATTCAGTTCCTTAGCAATGACGTGGCTGCTTACGTGTCGGTCTTTTTCAATTTTTCGTAAGATTTAATCGACATTTTCATGATGGGTCAACCTTAGCGAGGTGCATCTTTAACATCAAAATTTCCAGAACGAAAGCGAGCGAACCATCTCTTGGCTGTGTATACTGGAATATCACCTTTCAAACGTATGTCAGTTTGACTCAATCTGATTAGTATTGCCCGACATACGACAACGAACACCATCTAGTGACAAAAACGCTCGATCCTTTTTAGACTATCCAATATATATCTCTTCTTCTTAGCACTACAGCCCCTCTCGGACACTTGCTTCCTACAAATAGCGCCTCCACCTGTCTCAATACATTGACTGCGTTCTCCAATTTCATAATACGAGCAGCGATGAACTGTCTTCGTCGAACGAGTCAGACCAGCGTTTCCTCGGTTTCCCCACTGGTCTCCGGCCTTCATTTCTCCCAACGAATACCATTTTGGGTATCCGTTATTTGTCCATACGATTCATGTGTCCAGTCCATTGCAGCTTCCGCAGTCTTACAATCGTTGAGACCTCAGGCTCGTCAAAAAGTTCATAAAGCTCATGGTTGTATCGAATTCACCAATGGTCCCCGGTCTGGCTTCGCTCCGATTATTCACCTCAGGATCCGTCGCTCAAAGACGTCCAATATATTTACGGATGCCTGGGTTAGGGTCCATGTTTCTCACATATAGCATGACACAGATCTTATCAAAGATTTGCATACTTGGAGCTTTGTTTTCCTGTGTATGCAGCTGGTCTTCAAGATCGTCAAAACCGAATAAAATATTTTATTTGTGAGCTGCATTCTTCGGCGTATCTTGTCTTTTTCATTACACGTCTTCGTTATTTTGGCGCCTAGATACAACATTTTCGATACTGTATTCACCAAGTGTGATATTTTGTGTATTTAAGGTATTTTCTTCAACTGCGTTATGAGCTTTGTTATATTTTCATTGATTTGTAGCCCTACTAGTTTTGCTTCACTGTCGAGTTTCAGGACGAGTCTTTGGCAGTTGTTAATGACGTGACCAAATGTTTATGTCATCCGCATAGGCTACTACTTGGCTCGACTTGTACAGTTTTATACCTCGCGTATCGATATGTAGCTTCCTTATGACGTACTCCAGAGCGATGGCGCCAACCCATCTCCCTGCTTAAGTCCGATATTGGTGTCAAAGGCATCAGAGAGTTGATTATTAATGCGGACGTTATCTTCATCCTGGTAAGATGGACTGATTTGGCTGGGAAACCAAAGCAAAGCATATTTACGTACAACACGTTATGACCAATACTGTCGTATGCTTGCTTAAAGTCAACAAACATTTTGTGTACGTCTATATTGAACTGCCAGTATTTTTCAAGTACCTGCTTAACTCTGAACAATTGGTCTATTGTCAATCTACCTGCCTTACAACCACCTTGATACTACCCAACAGTAATGTTGGCGTGTGATCCGATTTTATTTTCAAAGATTTTCGAAAATATTTCTACGCCGTACAAAGTAGTGATATGCCTCAATAATTTTTGCACTCTAGCTTCTCACCTTTTTTGTGGATAGGGAATTAAATTGATTGGCTCCACTTTTTTGGCAGGTGTTCCTATTGCTAAATGTGCTGGATGACTTTGTGAATAGCTTTATGAACACTACTGCCACAATATTTTATGAGCTCCACTGGAATCTCATCGATGCCCAGCACTTTATTATTCTTTCTGGCTTTGATGATGGAACAAAATTCATCCATAGTTAGTGGGGCCAATGGAAGTTCTCCGGAAATATCTATCGGCTCCAATGTCCTGGAGTTGTGTGGAGGATTAAGGAGGTTCTTAAAATATGATGCCTATCTGTCATTAATATTTGTTTCATCAGCGATGATATTGCCAATGTCATCACGACAGAGCGTGGTTTTGCGCTGATAACCATGTAAGGCTTTTCACTACTTTGCATGCTTGTCTTGTGTTGTTGCTCGCTAAACTTACATCTATACTCCTCAATTTGTTGTCATAGTATTTTCTTTTCTTATTCTTAATTATCTTATTTGCTACTCTTCTGAGATTTTCATAGTCTTCTCTCGTCGTCGTGGTTTTCTTACCTACGTAATCTTTGTACGCCTGATGCTTTGTATCTAACGCATTCTGGCACTCATCATCGAACCAATCATTCCTCTTGCGCCGGGGTTGATGTTCGATCGTCTGTTCTGCCACAGTCCTAATAGCCACTTTATCATTCATCCAGAGCTCGGTGCTCCTCTTTAAGGATGCGTCTGATCAGGTAGGGGCCAGCTAGTTGTCAAGGGTCTCCGTGAAATTTTTGGTCACAGACGTCGTTTGGAGCTTTTGGATGTCATTTTTTTGTAGCGGGCTGGTCTTCGCCGAATATGCCTTTGACATACGACATCGATAGGTCAGTTTGATCAAGTAAAGATCTGAGTAGCAATTGGCTCCTCGGTATCTACGGACGTCCAGTATGCTCGAGGCCCAACGTTGTTGGGTCAGAACATGGTCGATCTGGTTTTGTGTGCTGCCATCAGGTGATACTCATGTCATTTTATGAATGCGTCAATGTGGAAAGCAAGTCGAACGTGTTACTAGATTTCTACTACATGCAAAGTCAATCTGGCGCTGGCCGTTGTCATTTGTTTCATCGTGGAGTCTATACCCTCCAGTCGTTCCCCGATGAGATATCTCATTGCCAACCTTAGCGTTGAAATCACCCAGAATTATTTTTGTGCCGTTTGTAGGCAATGAGTCAACCAGTTTTCCAGGTGATTGTAGAACGTTTCCTTCGTTTCTTCGTCCTTTTCTTCGGTCGGGGCGTGAACATATATCAGCCAGATTTTGAAGAATTTTGCTTTTATACGGATGCCACACAACCATTTATTGACTGCCTTAAAATCAATAACGTACGATTTGAACTCCCAACCCACAATGAGGGATTGGGCAGTAGGAGTTCAACCATTAAAAGAAAAAGTTAACAGCTTTTTCTTGATCTTCAAATTCTCTTAATTGGAAGTTAATTTCAATAGTATCATTAACAATTATATGCCTCTTGTTGGCTTATTATATATTATATTATATTAAGAATTAGGTCGAAAGTAATTACAATTTATCGCTTGATATTCAAGGAAGGCTAAAATTAGTACCTTTTATTTGGAAAGCAAATGTTATTTTCGACTACAACCCCTACGTTGATCATTCTAGTGCTCCTTGGTTTCATTCATGATATAGGCTGCATAATAAAATAATAATAAATAGGGTAAGTCCGGGATAGATAGACCACCGGTATAGACGGACTATTCGAATATTTCGCTCGTCTGTCACAGCAGCGCCGCATTCGTTGGCTAGTATTTTTCTACTCGTGCAGACGTTAACACGTTTAGTTTCGCTCGTGAGTATCACATGATTTTAGGAAAAAAAACTTTATTTATTTCTTTTGGTGAGTTGAAAAATATTTTTCACTGGATTTTATTGTTATTTGGTTAAGTTAGATTAATTGATTTTGACTTAAGATCAATGCTATAGCTCGATTGTATAGTTGAGTAAGGTCTTAACCTAAAATTGTGCTCCAGTAGCGTTGTTTGTCTGAATGAGTAGCTGGTCCATCTATCCCTGATGATATTTCCTAGTAGGACTTTACTTCTAATATAAATTAAATGATACTTATCAAATTTATTTTAAACACAAAGGTGTGTCCTGATACGTTGGTTTTTTTTATGTTATAGGAAAATGCCTACGTTCTATACCAGAGAATGCATGTCTGGGAGGGTAGAATGGTCTGAACGTAGCTTGAGAAAAATGCAGCCAGAGCTGTTCAAAGTAAGGAAATGGGAGTTAATGCTGCAGCGAAGGTGTTTGGAATACCGAAAACAACTTTGAAAAGACGTATCAAGCTACAAAGTTTTAGTAACGGTTCTATGGGGAAAAACTAATTGCTAGGAGTTGAAAATGTAAAAAAAAAATTGTAGTACACATATAGAAATTACAATCGAGGGGGTCTAACCAGAGACTCAGTACGTTCTATGGCTTACCATTTAGCTGAAAACCTGGAATTTAAGCATAGTTTCAATCATGACTGGCTTTCTTCTTTTCTTGTTCGCAATCCTGAACTGTCCATTCGGCAATCTGAAGGTGTGTCTATTGTGAGAGCAAAAGGTCTAAATCAAATAGATGTCAAAGCGTATTTTGACGTCTTAAAGAATGTTTAGGAAGAAAACGGTCTTATAAACCTGGCAACATTTTCAACATGGACGAAACAGGTTTACAGCTAAATAACAAACCAGGGAAGGTAGTTGCTTTGAAAGGTTCCAAGAATGTGACTTCTGTTACTTCAGGAGAAAAGGGTGAAACCATATCAGTATTGGCAAGTGTGAATGGAGAGGGTACATTCTTACCACTTTTTTGTATAATGAAAGGAAAGAACCTAAAGCAGGAGTTTTTTGACGGCTTACCACCTGGCGCTGAAATAAAAATGTCGCCAAAGTCTGGCTATGTAAATAGCGATTTGTTTTTTGATTGGCTGAAAAACCATTTCACTCCAAGAAAACCAGCAGGAAAGGTGCTTCTATATTTTTAACTTGTGCTGTGTGAAAAAGTGATGCCACCGATAGTTTTGATAAATAGAAGCATCTTAAAAGATTAGCTAACAGATACGTCAAAATTGATTATTGGTCATATTTTGTGAAGGAAGACTTTAACGTTACGTGATTCTTTAAGTACCAAAAATACAACCATAAAACGTCAAAAGGCGAAGGAGAACGAATCTGTGTGAAATGTGGAGGAACGCATGAGCTCACGGAATGCAAAAGCACACAGGAGAAATATTACAATTGTATGGGTAATAATAAGAATACTGATGATTCACACAGAACAGGCTCGTGGGAGTGCCCAAAGTACAATGAAGAATTGTAGATACAAGGAGGAGTACTGACTACGATTTTGGTGATGATTGCCAACCACACAACTCAATCAAGCGACAAATTAACAATCTTTTATGCCAAAGTAAGAAACTTACGACACAAGTTGAGTGTTATTCAAATTGACCTAGAGCAAAATCCTGCAATGGATTTGATTATACTAAACGAAGTATGGAACCACCCTAAAGAAGCAAAGTATTACAATATTCCGGAATATAGCTCAGTTTTCTCCTGTGGGCCCAAAAGAGGTGTAGGTATAGTACAGCAATTTACGTGAAAAATAAAATTAATTTCGAAACAATGAGAGTAATATCTGACATATATAATAGAATAATAATTCAAATAACTTGCGTAGGTTAAAAAAATAAATATCGGTACTTACTTTAATCCCAATTGTCTAATGTGCATGACTTCTGCACAGTAATGGATACAATATACTCTACTGAAAAAAATTTGATCACAGTTGCTGACACAAACATAAAGGGGATTGCAGAATCTCCAGAATCGAGCATATACAAGGATACTCTGAAAACAAAAGGAGTGGTCATCATCAATAATAAGAAAATCACGTTATTATCTATGACCTTTCACCATTTTTTGAGTAGAGCCATTATTCCACCGGTGTAGAACTTCTGTGGTCTATCGGTGAAAAACTTGGCTAAGTGATTTTCACAGACCCTTCAAAACATCCCAGCGAAGGTCTTTCAATTTTCGCAGGCCATCAAAGATGTATGTGGTCTAGCATTGTCATGATGGAAGGCAACGCCCTTTCTATTGAATTCTGGCTGATTTTGTTGAATTGCTTGTTGCAATCGTGTTACTTGCTAACAATACAGAGCTGAATTGAGTGTTTGGCTAGGTTCTAGTACCTCGTGATGAACAATTTTCTTCCAATCTCACCATACACACAGCATAACCTTATTTGGTGTCAATCCTGGCTCTGACGTCATTTGTGATGATTCACCTTTTTTACCCATGATCTTTTTCGAACGACATTCTCGTGTCTTACCCATTTTTCATCTCCCGTAGTGATTTGTTTCAAAAATGTCTCGATTCGTTGCGTTTTATTAACATTTTGCAAATGGGAATTCGGTCGATCAAATTTTTTTGTGTTAATTCATGCGGCACCCAAACGTCGAGCTCCTTTGTGTATCCAGTGTTAAGCAAACGGTTTAAAACTTTTTGGTGATGAATATTTAGTTCCTTAGCAATGACATGGCTGCTTACGTGTCGGTCTTTTTCAATTTTTCGTAAGATTTAATCGACATTTTCATGAAAGGTCAACCTTAGCGAGGTGCATCTTTAACATCGAAATTTCCAGAACGAAAGCGAGCGAACCATCTCTTGGCTGTGGCTTTTGATACAGTATTTTGAACGTAGACACCACCAATTTTCTCATGAGCCTGCGATGCATTCTCACCTTGATCGTAGTGATATTGTAAAGTACAACAAATTTTTTCAGAACTTTCACTCATTTTTAAATGAATACAACTTTTGACACGAATGACGAAATACAAAACGTTCCGGATGAAAATTGTATACTGGAATGTCGCCTTTCAAACGTATGTCAGTTTGACTCAATCTGATTAGTATTGCCCGACATACGACAACGAACACCATCTAGTGACAAAAACGCTCAATCCTTTTTAGACTATCCAATATATATCTCTTCTTCTTAGCACTACAGCCCCTCTCGGACCCTTGCTTCCTACAAATAGCGCCTCCACCTGTCTCAATACATTGACTTCGTTCTCCAATTTCATAATACGAGCAGCGATGAACTGTCTTCGTCGAACGAGTCGGACCAGCGTTTCCTTGGTTTCCCCACTGGTCTCCGGCCTTCATTTCTCCCAACGAATACCATTTCCGGTATCCGTTGTTTGTCCATACGATTCATTTGTCCAGTCCATTGCAGCTTCCGCAGTCTTACAATCGTTGAGACCTCAGGCTCGTCAAAAAGTTCATAAAGCTCATGGTTGTATCGAATTCGCCAATGGTCCCCGGTCTGGCTTCGCTCCGATTATTCGCCTCAGGATCCGTCACTCAAAGACGTCCAATATATTTACGGATGCCTGGGTTAGGGTTCATGTTTCTCACATATAGCATGACACAGATCTTATCAAAGATTTGCATACTTGGAGCTTTGTTTTCCTGTGTATGCAGCTGGTCTTCAAGATCGTCAAAACTGAATAAAATATTTTATTTGTGAGCTGCATTCTTCGGCGTATCTTGTCTTTTTCATTACACGTCTTCGTTATTTTGGCGCCTAGATACAACATTTTCGATACTGTATTCACCAAGTGTGATATTTTGTGTATTTAAGGTATTTTCTTCAACTGCGTTATGAGCTTTGTTATATTTTCATTGATTTGTAGCCCTACTAGTTTTGCTTCACTGTCGAGTTTCAGGAAGAGTCTTTGGCAGTTGTTAATGACGTGACCAAATGTTTATGTCATCCGCATAGGCTACTACTTGGCTCGACTTGTACAGTTTTATACCTCGCGTATCGATATGTAGCTTCCTTATGACGTACTCCAGAGCGATGGTGCCAACCCATCTCCCTGCTTAAGTCCGATATTGGTGTCAAAGGCATCAGAGAGTTGATTATTAATGCGGACGTTATCTTCATCCTGGTAAGATGGACTAATTTGGCTGGGAAACCAAAGCAAAGCATATTTATGTACGGCACGTTTTGACCAATACTGTCGTATCTTTGTTTAAAGTCAACAAACATTTTGTGTATGTCTATATTGAACTGCCAGTATTTTTCAAGTACCTGCTTAACTCTGAACAATGGGTCTATTGTCAATCTACCTGCTTTACAACCAACTTGATACTACCCAACAGTACTGTTGGCGTGTGATGCGATTTTATTTTCAAAGATTTTCAAAAATATTTCTACGCCGTACAAAGTAGTGATATGCCTCAATAATTTTGCACTCTAGCTTCTCACCTTTTTTGTGGATAGGGAATTTAATTGATTGGCTCCACTTTTTTGGCAGGTGTTCCTATTGCTAAATGTGCTGGATGACTTTGTGAATAGCTTTATGAACACTACTGCCACAATATTTTATGAGCTCCACTGGAATCTCATCGATGCCCAGCACTTTATTATTCTTTCTGGCTTTGATGATGGAACAAAATTCATCCATAGTTAGTGGGGCCAATGGAAGTTCTCCGGAAATATCTATCGGCTCCGATGTCCTGGAGTTGTGCGGAGGATTAAGGAGGTTCTTAAAATATGATGCCTATCTTTCATTAATCTTGGTTTCATCAGCGATGATATTGCCAATGTCATCACGACAGAGCGTGGTTTTGGGCTGATAACCGTGTAAGGCTTTTCACTACTTTGTATGCTTTTCTTGTGTTGTTGCTCGCTAAACTTACATCTATACTCCTCAATTTGTTGTCATAGTATTTTCTTTTCTTATTCTTAGTTATCTTGTTCGCTCCTCTTCTGAGATTTTCATAGTCTTCTCTCGTCGTCGTGGTTTTCCTACCTACGTAATCTTTGTACGCCTGATGCTTTGTATCTAACGCATTCTGGCACTCATCATCGAACCAATCATTCCTCTTGTGCCGGGGTTGATGTTCAATCGTCTGTTCTGCCACAGTCCTAATAGCCACTTTATCTTTCATCCAGAGCTCGTTGCTCCTCTTTAAGGATGCGCCTGGTCAGGTAGGGGCCAGCTAGTTGTCAAGGGTCTCCGTGAAATTTTTGGTCACAGACGTCGTTTGGAGCTTTTGGATGTCAATTTTTTGTAGCGGGCTGGTCTCGCCGAATATGCCTTTGACATACGACATCGATAGGTCAGTTTGATCAAGTAAAGATCTGAGTAGCAGTTGGCTCCTCGGTATCTACGGACGTCAAGTATGCTCGAGGCCCAACGTTGTTGGGTCAGAACATGGTCGATCTGGTTTTGTGTGCTGCCATCAGGTGATACTCAGGTCATTTTATGAATGCGTCAATGTGGAAAGCAAGTCGAACGTGTTACTAGATTTCTACTACATGCAAAGCCAATCTGGCGCTGGCCGTTTTCATTTGTTTCATCGTGGAGGCTATACCCTCCAGTCGTTCCCCGATGAGATATCTCATTGCCAACCTTAGCGTTGAAATCACCCAGAATTATTTTTGTGCCGTTTGTAGACAATGAGTCAACCAGTTTTCCAGGTGATTGTAGAACGTTTCCTTCGTTTCTTCGTCCTTTTCTTCGGTCGGGGCGTGAACATATATCAGCCAAATTTTGAAGAATTTCGCTTTTATACGGATGCCACACAACAATTCATTGACTGCCTTAAAATCAATAACGTACGATTTGAACTCCCAATCCACAATGAGGGCCACTTCGAATTCTCGTTTTGCAGTAGGAATTCAACCATTAAAAGAAAAAGTTAACAGCTTTTCTTGATCTTCATATGCTCTTAATTGGAAATTAATTTCAATAGTATCATTAACAATTATATGCCTCTTTTTGGCTTATTATATATTATATTATATTATATTTAGAATTAGGTCGAAAGTAATTCCAATTTATCGTTTCATATTCAAGGAAGGCTAAAATTAGTACCTTTTATTTGGGAAGCAAATGTTATTTTTAACTACAACCCCTATGTTGATCATTCTAGTGCTCCTTGGTTTCATTCATGATATAGGCTGCATAATAAAATAATAATAAATAGGGTAAGTCCGGGATAGATAGACCACTGGTATAGACGGACCATTCGAATATTTCGCTCGTCTGTCACAGCAGCGCCGCATTCGTTGGCTAGTATTTTTCTACCCGTGGAGACGTTAACACGTTTAGTTTTGCTCGTGAGTGTCGCATGATTTTAGGAAAAAAAAACTTTATTTATTTCTTTTGGTGAGTTGAAAAATATTTTTCACTGGATTTTATTGTTATTTGGTTAAGTTAGTTTAATTGATTTTGACTTAAGACCAATGCTATAGCTCGATTGTATAGTTGAGTAAGGTCTTAACCTAAAATGGTGCTCCAGTAGCGTCGTTTGTCTGAATGAGTAGCTGGTCCATCTATCCCTGACAATTGGGATAGATGGATCAGTGACATTTGGGATAGTTGGCCCACTTGAAAAGAACCTGGAATAGTAGGACCATATTTCCTGTAAGACTTTACTTCTAATATAAATTAAATGATACTTATCAAATTTATTTTAAACACAAAGGTGTGTCCTGATACGTTGGCTTTTTTATGTTAGAGGAAAATGTCTACGTGCAATACCAGAAAATGCATGTCTGGGAGGGTAGAATGGTCTAAACGTAGCTTGAGAAAAATGCAGCCAGAGCTGTTCAAAGTAAGGAAATGGGAGTTAATGCTGCAGCGAAGGTGTTTGGAAAACCGAAAACAACTTTGAAAAGACGTATCAAGCTACAAAGTTTTAGTAACGGTTCTATGGGAAAAAACTCATTGCTAGGAGGTGAAAATGAAAAGAAAATTGTAGTACACATATAAAAATTACAATCGAGGGGGTTTACTCTAACCAGAGACTCAGTACGTTCTATGGCTTACCATTTAGCTGAAAACCTACAATTGAAGCATAGTTTCAATCATGACTGGCTTTCTTCTTTTCTTGTTCGCAATCCTGAACTGTCCATTCGGCAATCTGAAGGTGTGTCTATTGCGAGAGCAAAAGGTCTAAATCAACTAGATGTCAAAGCGTATTTTGACCTCTCAAAGAATGTTTTGGAAGAAAACGGTCTTATAAACCCGGTAACATTTTCAACATGGACGAAACAGGTTTACAACTAAATAACAAACCAGGGAAGGTAGTTGCTTTGAAAGGTTCCAAGAATGTAACTTCTGTTACTTCAGGAGAAAAGGGTGAAACCATATCAGTATTGGCAAGTGTGAATGGAGAGGGTACATTCTTACCACCTTTTTGTATAATGAAAGGAAAGAACCTAAAGCAGGAGTTTTTTGACGGCTTACCACCTGGCGCTGAAGTAAAAATGTCGCCAAAGTCTGGCTATGTAAATAGCGATTTGTTTTTTGATTGGCTGAAAAACCATTTCACTCCAAGAAAACCAGCAGGAAAGGTGCTTCTATATTTTTAACTTGTGCTGTGTAAAAAAGTGATGCCACCGATAGTTTTGATGAATGGAAGCATCTTAAAAGATTAACTAACAGATACGTCAAAATTGATTATGTGTCATATTTTGTGGAGGAAGACTTTAACGTTACGTGATTCTTTAAGTACCAAAAATACAACCATAAAATGTCAAATGGCGAAGGAGAACGAATCTGTGTGAAATGTGGAGGAACGCATGAGCTCACGGAATGCAAAAGCACACAGGAGAAATATTACAATTGTATGGGTAATAATAAGAATACTGATGATTCACACAGAACAGGCTCGTGGGAGTGCCCAAAGTACAATGAAGAATTGTAGATACAAGGAGGAGTACTGACTACAATTTTGGTGATGATTGCCAACCACACAACTCAATCAAGCGACAAATTAACAATCTTTTATGCCAAAGTAAGAAACTTACGACACAAGTTGAGTGTTATTCAAATTGACCTAGAGCGAAATCCTGCAATGGATTTGATTATACTAAACGAAGTATGGATCCACCCTGAAGAAGCAAAGTATTACAATATTCCGGAATATAGCTCAGTTTTCTCCTGTGGGCCCAAAAGAGGTGTAGGTATAGTACAGCAATTTTCGTGAAAAATATAATTAATTTCGAAACAATGAGAGTAATATCTGACATATATAATAGAATGATAATTCAAATAACTTGCGTAGGTAAAAAAATAAATATCGGTACTTACTTTAATCCCAATTGTCTAATGTTCATGAGTTCTGCACAGTAATTTTTTTTTTTTTTGTTTTTTGTGGTAGGGAGGTGAAGGCATTTATGCCCACCGAGTCTGGCAGTGTGGGACTCCCATGGAGGATATCTTTGGACTACCCACTAAACACCTCCCCTGTCAATCTGAGAACCTAGCCTGGAACCGTTTGACACATTACTTCGGGCCAGGTCTCGTTTTGTTACGCCGTGGGGCGCCTTCAAGCTGGGGAGTCCCTTTCCTAGCGGGAGGGGAGGGGGAAGAGGAATTGCCAGAAGAGCGATCCCCCAGCCCCAGTGCCTCCGGCTGCTCTGAGTCCCTTTTATCCTTTAGGACTGCCCGAGCATAATGTGCCACCTGGTTCCATTTGTCAACCGATTCGAGCATCACCGCAACTATATTGTCCGGGGTGAGCTCTCCCGTCTCCCTGTAGAGTTCCCTTCGCAGCCTGGCCCGTTTGGTACACGCAAAAAATGTGTGACAGGCATTGTCCTCCTCTCCTGGGCAAAACCGACAATCGGGAGACCGTGACTTGCCGATCTTGTGCAGGTAAGACTGAAAACACCCGTGCCCGCTCAAAAGCTGGGTCAGATAGAAGTCAGTCTCACCATGCCTTCGATTTAGCCACGGTCTCACATCCGGGATGAGGCGCGCAGTCCACCTTCCCTTCGTGCAATTCCTGCAAGACTGCTGCCAATCGTTGAGCGAGCGTTGTCTCTCCTCGCGGACAACCATCTCCCTCGCATCCTCGTTTCGGCACAGGTAAATAGCGCGGCGCTCTCTAGCAAGGAGGGCGACAGGTATCACGCCTGCAATCACTCTCACCGCCGAGTCGGAGACTGTTGGATACGAAGATGCAATTCTCAGTGCTCCTCTTCTCTGTACCTGTGCCAATCGTTTCCGGTATACCTCCTTGCTGAGAGCGTCGCCCCATACCTCTGCTCCGTACAGTAGCACTGACCCTACAGCACTCATCAAGAGGCGTCTTCTTGATGGGCTGGGTCCCCCTACGTTGGCCATAAGTCGACTCAGGGCCGATATTCCCGAAGCAGCCTTCTCAGCCGTTGCCCTGATTTGCTCAGAGAAACTCATCTTCGAGTCGATCAGTAGCCCCAGGTACTTCACCGCTGGCTTCGATTCGATTTGTATACCTCCAATAATGATCATCCTTACTCTAGGGATTCTCTTTTTTGTCAAGATGACCACTTCGGTTTTCTCCAGTGCTTAACTGAGCCCGCGAGCAGTCATCCAGTCCCTCACTCGGCACATTAGCATACCTAGCCTAAGTTGCGCTTGTTCAACGGTGCGTCCGGCGACCAGAGCCGCAACATCATCCGCATAGCCGACCAAGCGCGACTCATCTGGCATCTCAAGTCTCAGTAGCCCGTCGTAAGACACGTTCCATAGGTCCGGACCAAGGAAAGATCCCTGGGAAACACCCGATGTAATTTCCATCCTTCGTTGGCCCTGTGTCGTGTCGTAGAGCAGGCTTCGGTCCTTGAGGTAGTTCCTCAAAAGCCGCATTAGATATTCTGGAACTTGAAAAGAGTTTTCCAGCGTATCCAGAATATCCACCCATCTAGCGGAGTTGAAGGCATTCCTGACGTCGAGTGTCACCAACAGGACGATCCGTTGCTTGGTGCGACTATATGCCTCTGCCTTTTGGACCGCGTTCACCACCTCTGCAATCGCATCGATGGTAGAACGTCCTGCTCTAAAGCCGTACTGCCGAGGAGATAGGTCCCCAGCAGCACGAATCGCGTCAGTGAGTCTTCCTTTGATGAGTTTCTCTAGCACTTTCCCAGCCGTGTCTAGCATGCATAACGGGCGGTATGCAGACGGCGATTCGGGATTTCCCTTCCCCTTGCTGACCAGCACGAGCCTCGCCACCTTCCATCGTACCGGGAAAACCCCATCCCGTAGGCAAGCGTTGAATGTGCTGAGCAGCAAGTCAGGACAATGGTGATAGACGAGCTGCAAAACCTCAGCTGGAACACCATCTGGACCTGGAGCCTTCCTCGCTTTCAGGGAGAGGACTGCCTCCTCCAGTTCCAGCTGTGTGAAGAGTGGGCACTCGACTGCTGTTTCACCATGGACAGCGTCAACACGGACGGGATGGGCGGGGAAGAGTCCCCGCACTATCGCGTCCATCTTTTCCGCGTCATGTATACAAGGGTTCCGTAGGGCACCAAGTTTCCCCATGACCAGCTTGTAGCCAAGGCCCCACGGATCCCTATTTACATCGTCCACGAGGTCTTGCCAGCATCGGGCCTTGCTCTTGTTAATAAGCCTGCGAAGATATTTCCTGCCGGACCTGTATGCTGCTAGCCTAGTGTCTGCCTCCTCCCGTGTTCGCGCCCGCTGGGCCTCTCGCCGAAGTTTGTGACACTCGCTTCTTTGTTCGGCGATCTCGTTTGACCACCAGTATACTGGAGGCTTACCATGTCGGGGTCTCCGGCGGGGCATGGAAGACTCGCAAGCAGCTATGATGGTACTCATAGTTGAGTTCACCAAGTCCTTGGCTGTAGGCCCTCCACTCCCTGGCGGAGCTCCCAGCAACGGTGCGCCTGCCGTAAGCGCGTCAGTGAACCTCTCGACGTCCATCCTCCCAGTCCTCCATCCGAGGATTGAAGTTTGGGCATATGCACGCAGAGTGGCACCGTCGTGAATCTCAACAGCTATATACTGGTGATCCGAGTAGTCCTCTAGTACTCGCCAGTTGTGTACTCTGGGTAACAGGGACTCCGAAGCGAGTGTCACATCGGGTATGGTTCCTACGCAACCCCAGCGGCGGAAAGTAGGGGTGTTACCAGTATTTAGGACAAAAAGCGCTGTTCTGGCCGCCATGTCCAAGATTTGCTTTCCCCTTGGGTCGGATTGTGGCATACCCCATTCGATGGCTCTAGCGTTGAAGTCTCCCCCGAGCAGCATGTGGCCCTCTGTGTGCGAGACAGCGTCCTCCAGGGCATCGAGTTTGGTTCGAAAGGATCGCATTGCCTCGTTAGGCGTCAGATAAACACTGAAATATGTTATCCCTGAACACCGCACCCGCACAAAACCGTCCCCGCGTCCCTGGCCCTGCACCTGAAGGCGGGCGCTGTCTCGAACCCAGATGGCCGAGGTACCAGTTTTGTCAGGGTACCACGCTTGCGAGTCCTTGTTATGATGTTGCTCGCTCAGCAACAGGAGGTCAGCTTTCTTATCCCTCGCAAACTGCTCAAGTAGGTCCTGGGCATTTGTGCTTCGGTGCAAATTGACCTGCAGGATACGGATCATTTGAGTATCAATTTGGCTTTAGTTAGGACCTCCTTGAAAACCCAGCATCTCCCTGTCCCCGGCTCATGTTTGAGGTCGCCGGGTGCTAGCTTAGCATCCTTGCAAAGAATGCATTTTGCATCGTTCGTACACTCCTTCCTTTTGTGCCCCGTTTCACCACATTTGTAGCACAGAGATCTCCTGTCGGGTCCCCTACAGCCATACGCGGTGTGTCCGTATTCGAGGCATCTGAAGCAGCGGATAGGGATCGCTCTTCTCCGTATCCTGCAGATCACCCAACCTATCTTAATTTTTCCCTTCGCCAGGATTTGCTGGGCGTCTTTATCAGCTAGTTCGACAATAGCCATGCGTTGCCCCCTTGTGTTTTCACGTGTCAATCTTGCCTTGACTTCACTTAAGCTGGGGAACTCCCTCCTAATGGCATCCTCTACTTCAGCTTTGTCCGTGACGCAGTCGAGGTCCCTGATTTCCAGGGTGGCCATTGGTTCGAGCGAGGCAACCGTTGCCGCATCTCCATGAACCTTTTGAGCCGCGTCACGGAATGCATCTTTGTTTGTGGCCTCTGGCCCGAATTCCACCAGCAAGCCACCGGTCCGGGTTGGTCGAACTGCTTTGATGGCAGTTTTGGTGTCGTCTGGCTTGACCGCTCCTTTAATTTCACGGAGGACATCTGCGTAGGTTCGGCCCTTAGTGGGTTTAATAAGCAGTGCCTCTCGCAAGGGTTTGCGCCGCGGTTTGCTTTTTGTTTTCTGCGGTATATCGGGGGTTTCCTTGTTCTTTTCGTGGTTGGTCTCTTTGTCTGTTTTTTCTAGGAGTAGCTTTTTGGCCGCTTTTTTTGCTGCCTTGTTTCACACCACATGAAACTCCTCGCCTGGAGTGTCAACTTCGTTTATGGTCTCGTCCTTCCTCCTTTTCTCACAGTCGCCTTCAATTGGGCTACCGGCCATTCTTTTGCTGCTGCTAGGACCCACTGATGCCTCGAGGGAGAGCGTGTCTTTTTGGTGCTTTTCGGTTGCAAGCCACTTCCGCCTGTAGTGCGTTATGCAGCCAAAAAGCTCCTCCAGTTCAAGAATGCCATTCTTGACACTCTTGCCTATGTTTTTCTGCACTTCGCAGGCAGCCCTCAGTTGTTTGACGATATTCCCCGCTTTCCGAGTAAGCCGCTCCTCTTCGGCACGGTCAAGGGCGATTGTGTTATTTGGCGCCACCTCTTGGGAGAGGCCCCCGTTTCCTAGCCCTTTTGCTTCTATCGCTTGGGTCGCGTTTGAAGTGGCGTCGGCCAACGGCAAAACTTCTCCCTCCCCCAGTCTTACACTGGCCTCTGTTGGTGTCGCAGCTTGATCCAGATTGTGTGCGTCTTGCACTGGGCGCTCCGGGGTGCGCATAGTCCTTCTACTGCGCCCAAAGGCCGCAATGATGCCAGCTTGCACAACGCACTCTGCCTTCTTTCGTTCGTTAGTCCGTCTGTGGTCTGTCTCCGATGATTTAACCTGTGATGTTGACTTTGACAGTGTTTCTGGGGTTTGCTGCCTCCCCCCGCAATCGGTGACTTGTTTAATCGGTGTTCTTGCCAACAGCGGTTTTTGCCTGAAAGGGTTCTCCGTGCTAGCGTCCTGTTTGCTTGTGGTTTCATTTGTTTGCTCCATTTTATTGGGTCCCCCCTCGGAGCCGCTATCTCCGTTCGTGTGTGTAGTCGCCTTTTTGGTCCCATGGTTATCTTTGCAGAGCAGGGAGGCCATGCGAGGGTTGGCACAAGCCCTTATGGGGACAAGTGCTCAGAGCCAGACCAGCGCTAATCGGGAGTCCGTCTCAACCGAACCTACACCACCAACCCAATGGTGCGAACTTCGAACGTACTCCGAGGCCTGCCAAGGTTTTACCGGGACGGAGACGGTATGATCGTTGAATTGGAGCCGTTCACACACGAGTTTCACCTCGGCGCTACTGTGCAAAGCAACTAGGTCCAAACCATCACATCCGCCAGCCCAAAGCGTCAATTCCAGTTCGTTGTCAAAGCGTAATCCAGATACAATAAGAGGGAACCTCACGGCACCCCCTATATCCTCGGGTCCGTGGGGGCGGCACTCCCCAAAGAATGCTAGCCTCCAAAAATGTTCTTGTCGACCGGCTTTCTCCCTGCGGGAATTTCCTCGGGTACGTGGGGGCGGAACTCCCCAAAGAATGCTAGCCTCCAAGAGAGCTCTTGTCGACCGGCATTCCCCCTGCGGGGTCTGCACAGTAATGGATACAATATACTCTACTGAAAAAAATTTGATCACAGTTGCTGACACAAACATAGAGGGATCGTAGAATCTCCAGAATCGAGCATATACAAGGATACTCTGAAAACAAAAGGAGTGGTCATTATCAATAATAAGAAAATCACGTCATTATCTATGACCTTTCGCCATTTTTTGGGTAGAGCCATTATTCCATCGGTGTAGAACTTCTGTGGTCTATCGGTGAAAAACTTGGCTAAGTGATTTTCACAGACCCTTTGAAACATCCCAGCGAAGCTCTGTCAATTTTTGCCAGGCCATCAAAGATGTATGTGGTCTAGCATTGTCATGATGGAAGGCAACGCCCTTTCTATTGAATTCCGGCCGATTTTGTTGAATTGCTTGTTGCAACCGTGTTACTTGCTAACAATACAGAGCTGAATTGAGTGTTTGGCTAGGTTCTAGCACCTCGTGATGAACAATTTCCTTCCAATCCCACCATACACACAGCATAACCTTATTTGGTGTCAATCCTGGCTCTAATATTATTTGGGTCAATCCTGGCTCTGACGTCGTTTGTGATGATTCATCTTTTTTACCCATGATCTTTTTCGAACGACATTCTTGCATCTTACCCATTTTTCATCGCTCGTAATGATTTGCTTCAAAAATGTCTCGATTCGTTGCGTTTTATTAACATTTTGCAAATGGAAATTCGGTCGATCAAATTTTTTGTGTTAATTCATGCGGCACCCAAACGTCGAGCTTCTTTGTGAACCCAGTGTTAAGCAAACGGTTCAAAACTTTTTGGTGATGAATATTCAGTTCCTTAACAATGACATGGCTGCTTACGTGTCGGTCTTTTTCAATTTTTCGTAAGATTTAATCGACATTTTCATGATAGGTTAACCTTAGCGAGGTGCATCTTTAACATCAAAATTTCCAGAACGAAAGCAAGCGAACCATCTCTTGGCTGTGGCTTTTGATACAGTATTTTGAACGTAGACACCACCAATTTTTTCATGAGCCTGCGATGCATTCTCACCTTGATCGTAGTGATATTGTAAAGTACAACAAATTTTTTCAGAACTTTCACTCATTTTTAAATGAATACAACTGTTGACACGAATGACGAAATACAAAACGTTCCGGATGAAAATTGTATACTGGAATGTCACCTTTCAAACGTATGTCAGTTTGACTCAATCTGATTAGTATTGCCCGACATACGACAACGCTCAATCCTTTTTAGACTATCCAATATATATCCCTTGGTGCCCATCGGAAGCCCTGCTTACATGAAGCAGAGAAGGTGGACGAGATCGTACGGGCACTATTCCCCACGCACCCTGTCTGTGTCGATTCAGCTCATGCACAAACACCAATAGAATGCTCACCTTTCACAATGATGGAATTGGAGCAGGCAATTCTATCCATGAAAGCAAGGAAGGCACCGGGATCAGATGGCGTTCCTGCTGAGGTTTCGCAGCTTGGCTACAAGCTTTGTCCTGGCTTGTTGCTCAGTATGTTCAACGCTTGCCTTTACGAAGGTGTATTTCCGGAACGCTGGAAAGTGGGGAGGCTCGTACTGATCAGCAAGGGGAAGGGAAATTCCGAGTTGGCGTCTGCATACCGCCCATTATGTATGCTAGACACGGCTGGGAAAGTGCTCAAGAAACTCATCAAGGGAAGACTCACTGACGCGGTCCGTTCTGCCGGGGACCTATCTCTACGGCAGTATGGTTTTAGAGCAGGTCGCTCCACTATTGACGTGATAGCGGAAGTAGTGAGCGCGGTCCAAAGAGCGGAGGCTCACTGCCAGTCAAACAAAAGGGTTGTGTTGCTCGTGACGCTTGACGTCAGAAACGCCTTCAATTCCGCTAGATGGGCGGATATTCTGGAAGCCCTGGAAAACTCTTTTCAAGTTCCAGAATATCTGATGCGGATTTTGAAGAACTACCTGACAGACCGGAGCCTACTCTATGAGACGAAGGAGGGTCGGCGGAGGATGGAAGTTACATCGGGTGTTGCACAAGGCTCCATCCTTGGCCCAGACCTGTGGAACATCACGTACGACGGGCTACTGAGAATCGAGCTGCCGGATGAGTCGCGCTTGATCGGCTATGCAGACGATGTCGCGGCGGTAGTTGCGGGACGCACAGTTGAACAAGCGCAACTCAGACTGGGTATGCTTATGCGCCGAGTGAGGGACTGCATGACTGCTCACGGGTTCAGCTAAGCTTTGGAGAAAACCGAAGTAGTCATCTTGACAAAGAAGAGAATCCCTAGAGTAAGGATGATCAACATTGGGGAAGCACTCGTTGAGACCAAACTAGCAGTGAAGTACCTGGGCATTTTGATCGACTCGAAGATGCGTTTCTCCGAGCAAATCAGGGCGATAGCTGACAAGGCTGCAGCGAGTGTTTCGGCTCTCAGCCGGCTAATGGCCAACATAGGGGGTCCCACCTCATCAAGAAGGAGACTTCTGATGAGTGCAGTACAATCTGTGCTGTTGTACGGATCGGAGATATGGTGTGAGGCTCTCAACAAGGGGCTGTATCGAAGGCGGTTGGCACAGGTGCAGCGACGGGGAGCGCTGCGGATTGTATCTGCATATCGGACTGTCTCGGAGTCGGCAGTGCTGGTCATCGCAGGAGTGATACCCATTGCCCTCCTTGCCAAGGAGCGCCGCAGAATCTACCTGCGGAGGAACGAATGCGACAGAGATGCTGTCGCCCACGAAGAACGAGAACGCTCACTCAGTGATTGGCAAAAGTCCTGGGTGAGCGCTACAAAAGGTAGGTTGACCGCACGCCTTATTGGTGACCTGAGGCCGTGTCTCAATTGAAGGCATGGTGAGACTGACTTCTATCTAACTCAGCTACTGAGTAGACATGGATACTTCCGGTCTTACCTGCACAAGATTGGTAAGTCACGGTCTCCTGACTGCATATTCTGTGCTGGAGAGGTCGATGATGCCTACCACACATTTTTTGTAAGCAAGAGGTGGGGAAAGCAGCGCGGTGACCTCATTGAAGAAATGGGAGATCTCTCTCCGGATGAACTCACTGGAGAGATGCTCACATCCGTTGATAAATGGAACTGTGTGGCACATTACGCTCGGGCAGTCCTTAAGATAAAAAGGAAAATATATGAGCGCCTGGAGGCGTCCAGGGCGGAGGGGTCTCTTTTCTAGAAATCCCTCTCCCTTCCCCTCTTTCCGTTGGAAAAGGGATCCCTGTAGCCCGGTGGCGCCTAAGCGCGTAGAGAAATGAGGCTTAGCCCGAAGTAATGTGTCAAACGGTTCCAGGCTAGGTTCTCAGATTGACAGGGGAGGTGTTTAGTGGGTAGTCCAAGGGTATCCTCCATGGGAGTCCCACACTGCCAGACTCGGCGGGCGTAAATGCTTTCACCTCCCTACCACAAAAAAATATCTATATCTCTTCTTCTTAGCACTACAGCCCCTCTCGGACCCTTGCTTCCTACAAATAGCGCCTTCACCTGTCTCAATACATTGACTGCGTTCTCCAATTTCATAATACGAGCAGCAATGAACTGTCTTCGTCGAACGAGTCAGACCAGCGTTTCCTCGGTTTCCCCACTGGTCTCCGGCCTTCATTTCTCCCAACGAATACCATTTTGTGTATCCGTTGTTTGTCCATTCGATTCATATGTCCAGCCCATTGCAGCTTCCGCAGTCTTACAATCGTTGAGAACTCAAGCTCGTCAAAAAGTTCATAAAGCTCATGGTTGTATCGAATTCGCCAATGGTCCCCGGTCTGGCTTCGCTCCGATTATTCGCCTCAGGATCCGTCGCTCAAAGACGTCCAATATATTTACGGATGCCTGGGTTAGGGTCCATGTTTCTCACATATAGCATAACACAGATCTTATCAAAGATTTGCATACTTGGAGCTTTGTTTTCCTGTGTATGCAGCTGGTCTTCAAGATCGTCAAAACCGAATAAAATATTTTATTTGTGAGCTGCATTCTTCGGCGTATCTTGTCTTTTTCATTACACGTCTTCGTTATTTTGGCGCCTTGATACAACATTTTCGATACTGTATTCACCAAGTGTGATATTTTGTGTATTTAAGGTATTTTCTTTAACTGCGTTATGAGCTTTGTTATATTTTCATTGATTTGTAGCCCTACTAGTTTTGCTTCACTGTCGAGTTTCAGGAAGAGTCTTTGGCAGTTGTTAATGACGTGACCAAATGTTTATGTCATCCGCATAGGCTACTACTTGGCTCGACTTGTACAGTTTTACACCTCGCGTATCGATATGTAGCTTCCTTATGACGTACTCTAGAGCGATGGTGCCAACCCATCCCCCTGCTTGAGTCCGATATTGGTGTCAAAGGCATCAGAGAGTTGATTATTAATGCGGACGTTATCTTCATCCTGGTAAGGTGGACTAATTTGGCTGGGAAACCAAAGCAAAGCATATTTACGTACAGCACGTTATGACCAATACTGTCGTATGCTTGCTTAAAGTCAACAAACATTTTGTGTACGTCTATATTGAACTGCCAGTATTTTTCAAGTACCTGCTTAACTCTGAACAATTGGTCTATTGTCAATCTACCTGCCTTACAACCACCTTGATACTACCCAACAGTAATGTTGGCGTGTGATCCGATTTTATTTTCAAAGATTTTCGAAAATATTTCTACGCCGTACAAAGTAGTGATATGCCTCAATAATTTTTGCACTCTAGCTTCTCACCTTTTTTGTGGATAGGGAATTTAATTGATTGGCTCCACTTTTTTGGCAGGTGTTCCTATTGCTAAATGTGCTGGATGACTTTGTGAATAGCTTTATGAACACTACTGCCACAATATTTTATGAGCTCCACTGGAATCTCATCGATGCCCAGCACTTTATTATTCTTTCTGGCTTTGATGATGGAACAAAATTCATTCATAGTTAGTGGGGCCAATGGAAGTTCTCCGGAAATATCTATCGGCTCCGATGTCCTGGAGTTGTGCGGAGGATTAAGGAGGTTCTTAAAATATGATGCCTATCTTTCATTAATCTTGGTTTCATCAGCGATGATATTGCCAATGTCATCACGACAGAGCGTGGTTTTGGGCTGATAACCGTGTAAGGCTTTTCACTACTTTGTATGCTTGTCTTGTGTTGTTGCTCGCTAAACTTACATCTATACTCCTCAATTTGTTGTCGTAGTATTTGCTTTTCTTATTCCTAATTATCTTATTCGCTCCTCTTCTGAGATTTTCATAGTCTTCTCTCGTCGTCGTGGTTTTCCTACCTACCTAATCTTTGTACACCTGATGCTTTGTATCTAACGCATTCTGGCACTCATCATCAAACCAATCATTCCTCTTGCGCCGGGGTTGATGTCCGATCGTCTGTTCTGCCACAGTTCTAATAGCCACTTTATCTTTCATCCAGAGCTCGTTGCTCTTCTTTAAGGATGCGTCTGATCAGCTAAGGGCCAGCGAGTTGTTAAGGGTCTCCGTGAAATTGGATGGAAATTTTTTGTAGCGGGCTGGTCTTCGCCGAATATGCCTTTGACATACGACATCGATAGGTCAGTTTGATCAAGTAAAGATCTGAGTAGCAATTGGCTCCTCGCTATCTACGGACGACAAGTATGCTCGAGGCCCAACGTTGTTGGGTCAGAACATGGTCGATCTGGTTTTGTGTGCTGCCATCAGGTGATACTCAGGTCATTTTATGAATGCGTCAATGTGTGGAAGCAAGTCGAACGTGTTACTAGATTTCTACTACATGCAAAGTCAATCTGGCGCTGGCCGTTGTCATTTGTTTCATCGTGGAGGCTATATCCTCCAGTCGCTCCCCCATCAGATATCTCATTGCCAACCTTAGCGTTGAAATCACCCAGAATTATTTTTGTGCCGTTTGTAGGCAATGAGCCAACTAGTTTTCCAGGTGATTGTAGAACGTTTCCTTCGTTTCTTCGTCCTTTTCTTCGGTCAGAGTGTTAGGACTATTCCGGAGGCCTAACCAACCTTGGGCGAGTTTCGCTGGACGTAGCACCAAAATACCCACTTGTATTTTTTGGTGCGTACGCGTATGCACTCGCTTGCTTAGGAATACCTGTAAGCTACACTCAACTCCACTTTAAAGTTTTCCTAATGAAATACACGTTTCCTCCATCAAATACATTTATTCATCAAACAACTACAATTTCTCATTTGAACTTTTTTACGGCACTGCTCTGCCTTGAAATCTGACTCCAACGCTTTGATTTCTGCTCGAAATGCCTCCCGCTCCGCTTTGGTAACCGCAAGACGTGCCAACCGGCGCAGATCACTGCTCTTGCCGCGGAACTCAACAATACGCCCACCTCTAGGCCGCTTTTCTTCCGGCGCGTCGACCGTCGTATCGAGCGGCTTGATTAAGCGTGCCCGGTACTCGTCGATTGTGATTGGTCTCGGACCCGCTCTGGGCGTCGCAGCAATTGCTTCCTCGAGCGACGGATGGGGTTGTGTCGTCATCACAGGCTGTAGGTGGTGGTTGTCCAGTCACCGCCCACGTATGTCGGTGATGGTGGTTGCTGGTGGTGCGAGCTGGTAAATTCGTTGTGGATGGTGATTTGGCCCAATTGTTACGTCCACACGATGCTAATGAATGATGCCGGTGGATCTGCTGGGGATGCGTGTCGGTCGTTTTCAGAATTTAGTTTTATTAATGGTTGGTAGCAACAATAATATTTCCAAACATAAAAAAACAGTTTTTGTAGTTTTTACTTTTTTTTTACTTGTCTACTAAATTTTTTCTAACGCATTTGTTAAAGTTTATTATGATTTTCAGTTTGAAAGAAAAAATCCTTCATTTGTATGATTTTTCTTTATAATTAAATTTCCAGACTATAACGAAAAGCTTGCTAAATAAGCTTTTGACTATGTACTTTGCAATTACTCTGTTAATATACATATTAGTAGGGAATGAATTTTTCTTGATTCTGATTGGTATGTTTTCAGTTCGTATTTCGTTGGGAGTAGTTTTGTTAATCTGTACATAGGGAATTAGGGTTTGGTGAGTCATAATGTTGATCAATATTTCCACGATCGCCCACAGTTGTTCGTATTCGTGGGCCAATAAGCTTGGAGCCGAAAGAAAGCTTTCTATCAAGATAGGTATTGGATTGAGTAGCTCGAGATTGTTCGATAATTATAGAACTTATTGTCTGGAGTTGGGTGGGAATTTGCTATCATTCAGTTTAATGAATATTGCTGTCCGAGACAGTCGCGTTACGCGATTATGGATAGACCAGTATGAGCGAAAATGGATGGAAAACTTTTGAGCATTTTTTTTCTTAACTTTCATTTATTTTAAGCTATTTGAATTGCCATAAGGGATAGTTTTAAAGATGATGAGGGTATGCAACCTTGCCTTTGAGGCTTGTTTTCTGTTTTTTTAAGTATTTTACACTAATTGAAACGAACGAACTGTAGGAACTAATGGGAGTGTTGTTGGTGGGGTGTGTGGTGCGTTTATTTTTTCACTGTTTTGGACTACTGGGTTAGTTTCTGTTACTGCTGACTGCCCGTTGAGATTAAGAGTAACATGAGAAGTAAGAGGTTTTTCTGTTTTGCTATCTTCTGAATGTGGGTTGAGTGCTTTACATGGTTTACGACATCGATATAATACAATTCGAATAATCAGATATGCTCCAATACCTAGAATAAGGAGTGCTACAATGGAAGTAGAGAGTTTGGTTAGTTGGATGTGGGTTTGGCTAGTTTCCTTGATTTTGATCTGATCTAGCTTGGAATAGATTTCTGTTAGGGAATGAGTATTGCTTTGGAAGATTTTATCTTCATCCGTATGTGGGGCTAAATGCAATGATGCATTAGTATGTCTAACTGCAAGAGCTGAGAGGTCGAGGTTAAATAGGTTAGTATCGAATTCCGGGAAAAAAGGTGGATATTGCATTACGAAATCTTGAGAACTTTCTGTTTTGTGCGGGATCAGAAGTTCATTTATTTGCAGGCTACAAGGCCGAGTAACGGTCAGGACCCCCTGACCTCTAAGAAGATGCGTCGTTACGTTGTTTTCACATTGCACGTGGATGGGTGTGGTAGTTGGGAGAAAATACAGCCAACTATTGGGCTTATTTAATTTAATGATGGCATTACGTGGAGATATATTTATACGAAGAGGTAGGGAAATTTTTTTGTGATATGGGTTATGTAGAAGTTTGATAATTTCATTTTCAGAAGATGGAGAGCGAATTATTGGGACATACAATGGCATTACATACAAATCTCCGGGTTCGGGGCGTCTGATTTTTTTAAGACTTCGAACATTTACCGAGGTGAATAGAAGGAACTGCTGTGTAAGAAAATGGCTTGCAATGTATGTAATATTGACATCAGGAACCAAAACATATGTTTCATTCGATAATGTTGCAAGTTAGCTGACTGAAATAAAATTTGCTCACAAAAACTAGGGCAAACATTTCCAGACTTAGTATAAACTTCTTGGAGCTTTTTCGTGGATATTGGTAGGGGGTGTATTCTATTATTGTTAGTCGAGACTATAATGTCAATAAGTTTTTGCTGCCTAGACTCTATTTCTATTATTTGAGCAAGCAGAATTGTGATTATCTGCGTTTTCCGTTCATTTACCAATAAAACATTGGTAACATTTTCGATATCCCTGATTTGCATAGCCAATTGTTGTTGTCTGTCCATAACATGGGCTAAAGGTCTATGAAGCTCTTCCAAAGAGGTTTTAATTACAATAATTCTTTGTTTTTCTAGTTCAACTAGTTGTTCTTCATTTTTTTCCACACGTTGCAGTTTACTATATAGCTCATTTTCGTTCTCATTGTCCATTGTGCCGAATAGATAGTGCATAGTACGACCATTCCCATCGAATAGGGACCGTTTAGACTTTCGGGGCATCCACGATCCGTAAAGTGTACTAGAGCGGTACTTCAAATTCTCAACTAAAATGTGTATGTGTCTGTCCTGATCTTGGCATTCCGTGTTGTTGAAGGAACAAAGTAACTGCATCAGATGCTCTGCCCGCTCAGCAAGCGATATTTGAGTTTGTATCTCTCCCCAGTCCAATTCCATCACGATGCTCCAAGAGCTTTGATAGCATAAAAGGTCGCCTGTGGTTTCCAACAGAACCCCTGTATTATTTATTGGTGTGATCATGAATGGAAGTGCTTTGATTCGTATTTCCGAAATTGCCGACGTTACAAGGGTAACAATCCAAAAACCACCCATTGCTGTTAGATAAAGGAAAAGAAAAAATAAGAAAGAAATGATAAAATTGAAGGCGCTTATCTATTCATGAAAAAGTTTTAACCTATTGTTATGTATGTTGATGTGTTTTTTCCCCATCGCAATCGTGGTGTTGACCGGTGAAGTAATTTTCTTAACGATATACGGGCCTTTCCATACCTATACTAACTTGTGTTTCCTATTTTCATTTCTGAGCAATACCTTATCCCCTACATGAAAAGTTATGGGCCTAGCTTTTTGGTCGTAGTTTGCTTTAGATTTGGTTTTACTGGAAAGTAAGTTTTCACGAGCTATTTCATACATTTTCTGGAGCTTAAATTTTAGAACATAGAAGTAATTCTCGTCGTTATATAAGGGAACAGGGTCCTTTTTAAGGTTAGACGGAATATCTGCTGTAAAACCAAACAAACAATCCATTGCGGTTAGTTTAGTACTGTCGTGTTCACTGTTATTATAGACGAATGCGGCAGTCCTCAAGAACTGATCCCTAACTTGTGGATTTTCATCCACTGCGGTCCGTAAATACTCAACCAAAGGTCGGTGAGCTCTTTCTAAGCCCCCATTGGACTGAGGATGAAAAGCAGTTGTCTGTAACTTCTTAATATGTAGTAGCTTACACAATTGCTTAAACAAATTACCCGCAAAATTCGTCCCCTGGTCCGTAACGACCTGTTTTGGGATTCTATATCTTGTTATTATTTCCTCAAAAAAAATTCGAGCTACTGTTTCAGCCTCTGCATTTGGCATTGCATACCAGTCAAAAAATTTGGTCAGATTGTCTTGAAAAGTGAGAACGTATTTATTTCCTGCTGAGGACTCAACTAAGGGGCCTACGATGTCAAGGTATACTGTGGTTTATCAGCTATGTCTGTAATCATCATTGGCGTACGATACTGGGGACTGTTCTTCATTGTTTGGCATTTTTTGCACTTTTTTATGTAAGACTTGATATCCCTTAACATGTGTTTCCATCTAAAAACTCTTCTAAGTTTCCGGTATGTCTTCGAAACTCCCTGGTGACCTCCAAAAGGAGAGTCATGAAATTCATGGAGTGCAGCCTCAATCTCCTCAGGGGTATGTAACATGGTGTACCTATTCATTTCTGAGGTTACCCTCTGAGTCTCTTGAGATTGACTTGATCCCTGGGGCAACTCATTATTCGTAGTACTTAATGTGTCAGGGTGGGTCACTGGGTCGGGTTGCTCTTGTCCCGGGGATTCCCCGAAAGTTGGTTTAGGTATGTCCTGTTGCACTCTTGCCTGTTTCTGCTGAGATCAGGTAGTAATATTACACTGATGTACCGTATCTTCAACTACAGGCTCCTCAACAGGGATTCTGCTGAGAGCGTCGGCGTTTGTGTTATATTTACCGGGCTTATATTCTATACTGTAGTCGTACTCTGAAAGTTTGTGGTGAAACCTGATCAGGCGTGTGGTAGGGTCCTTAACGTTGAAGATTCCTTTCAAAGGTTTGTGATCAGTGTATACTGTAAACTTACGGCCTAGCAGGTAACAACGGAAATTGTTGGCTGCCCAGACTATTGCTAATAGCTCCTTTTCGATAGTGGAGTAATTTTGTTCCACTTTGTTTAATGTCCGACTTGCATACGCTATTGGCTTGTCTTTTCCTATTTCACCTTGAGATAAAACTGCACCCAGAGCTTCATTGCTGGCGTCAGTGGGAAGGTTGAAAGGTTCACTGAAATTGGGGTAGGCTAGTAGAGGTGGTTCAACCAACGCAGTCTTAAGAAGTTGAAATGCTTCTTGGCATTTGTCTGTCCAATTATATTTAACACCCTTCCTGAGCAGGTTTGTTAGTGGTTTGGCCACTTTTGAGAAGTTGGGTATGAATTTGCGATAGTAGTTCATCAGGCCTAGAAAAGACTGCAACCTTCTTACCGTGTTTGGCTGGGGAAATTCTTGGACACAGCTGGTTTTGCTGGGGTCCAGACGGGCGCCAGCCTGGGAGCAGATATGTCCCAGATAAACTACCTCAGGACGCAGGAATTGGCACTTTTCCGGTTGTAGCCTTAAACTATTCTCCCTTAGTCGGTAGAATATTCTCCTAAGTTTGTCAATGTGCTCGCGTAAGTTTTTCCCATAGACGATTATATCGTCTAAATATACAAAACAATCAAAACCCTGAAGGCCTGTCAGGATGTAATTCATTAACCGCTGGAAAGTACCAGGAGCCCCCTTTAATCCAAATGGCATGCGCTTAAACTCATAATGACCATAGCTTGTGCTAAAAGCTGTCTTAGATCGATCTTGGGGTTGTACGAGATGGTGGTAGCCACTGGCTAAATCTTATGTGCTAAAATAGCGTGAATGCCCCAATTGATCCAAAATATCCTCGATGCGAGGCAGGGGGAATGCGTCTCCAATAGTCTTGTCGTTTAGTTTCCTAAAGTCAACGACTACACGCCAGGGACTTCCAGGGACTTTTGCTAGGCTGCACGATATCATTGTCCAGCATTTCTTTCACCTGTTCGTTAATGACTTCTTTTTGTGGAGGAGCTAACTTGTATATTTTTTGATTTATGGTGGCTTGATCGGCGATCAATGGTATTTCATGCTGGATAGCGTTTGTGTGTGTGAGTTTATCTCCTGATAAGAAGAATACATCGTTAAATTCTTGACATAGTTGCGTAATAGTCATTTTTTCTTCAGGATTCAGATGTTCGTAGAACATTAATTCATTCTCCAGTCTAACATTTCTTTGTGTGCTGGCAAATCCTGTTTTATTTGCCAGGGGTTGCTCAAGGCTACTGTAATCGAGTTCAGTTGGATTATAAATTAGTCCTAGTTGTTCCGTTCGAACCTGTGAATTACTATTCTTGGCTGTAGGGTAGCCTGCTAACTTTTCCTCTTCAGCTTTTAGCTCTTTGATAGTGTATTAGGTGGTCGCTTCTAAGGTAAGATCCACATGTGTCAAGATAATAGGTATACTAGTAGTGTTAAGTACTCCGATTAATACTCGGGATGGGTTCAGTAGAGAATCAGCTATGAAAACTCCATCACGTATTTCCTGCGAATAACAGATCATTTCCTGAGGCAATTTGAGGGGCACTTCCACTATCTGCTGGGTACGGGGGCACAAGGTGACAGCCTTTTCCAAAGAAACCATGTACCTCCCACCTTCCTTATCTTTACTGGTCGAGCCTAACTTTTGGCTTTGATAACCGTGAATGGGTGGCTCGAGCGTCACGCCTGCTTGCTCCTTACTAAGGTCTAAGTCTGCGTTATTTGACGCTCTCTTGTAACTCTGCTCTAGATGGTTTCCATTCAAAGGGAGGGTCAATGGGAGGGAAAACTCTCTGAGGTTGATTTCCGTGCGAGGAAATCTGAGAGTTTGAGTGGGGCCCTCCACGTTGCAGTTCTTAGCTAGAAAATCATTGCCTATCCATCCATCATCAGTGACTCCGGGTATTTCATCTACCACTTGAAAGATACAGAAAAAAGGAGTGGGGAGGCTAAATTTTCCTACTATAAGCCCCAGAGTTCTCCCCCGTCCAAACGGACACTGAAGTGCTACCTTTTGACGTGGATCTACGTTGCTTGGTTTGATAGCAGATTTTTTGATCGGACTTACTACTGCGCCAGTGTCTATGGTCAGAGTAGTTGGAGGTTTTATTTCTATATCTAGGGGTAGAGTGGCAGAAAACAGTTTAGTTCCGCCGACATTAGTGCCCAATTTAATTATAATTAGAGTCGAGCCGGGAATTTTTGACTCAACTTTTTAGCATTTCCCGAGTTAGTACTTTCCCATTTCGGTTTTTCGCGGCAGTCCTCCACTTGATGTCCTTGGTGACCACAGAAATCACAAATTACTGACGTGCAATACCCCTGGAGATTACCCTCTTGTTTAATTGTGGCTTGCTGGGCCCTGCAGTCTCTGAGATCATGACCATATTGCTTGCAAGTAGGACAGAAAGGGGTGTTTTTACGCTTTAAACACTTGGAGTAAGTATTTTCAAGTTTACGACAGAAGTTGCAAGTTATCTTGTGTTATTTTTTGCACTCTTGCACATGCGCTGGGATGCTTTCTTCGTTCTCATTCCAAGGCTGGAACGATGGTGTGAGGGGGTTGGGTGATAAGGTGGTTTGCCTCATTGGATAGCTGAAACTTAGTTCCTGGGGAGTCCACTGAACATGGGCAGCCCCTTGCTGCATTTTCTCCATGTCCAAAGCCTTAAGTATGAGTTCCTCAGACGTGAGCTTCGCCAATGGCAGTAAATACTGGCGTAGGTGAGGGTTCGTGACTCCCTTTTCTAGGGATGTCATAGCAAAATCCTTCAATTGCTGTCTTTAAACCTTTACTGCCTCCTTTCCATACTTGATATTGGCCGCTTCCTGGCTACGCTTCAACAGTTGTCGCATACGTGAGGTGTAGGCAGTAAGCGTTTCAGTAGGGAACTGCTTGACTGTGGCTAGCCCGATAACTAACTCCTGATAAGTTTCCCGGGGTAGTTACAATCGGTTTAGAAGCTCTTCAGCAGCATCGAGTGTTGTGGGGCAGCTAGAGGAAATCAACTGGTAGGCTTCACCACGCAGCCTAGTTGGGAAGATTTGCATAAACGCTGATTGCTCCAATTTGTTCAAACATTGCAGACTTGTTTGCTGCATCCTAAAAAGGTTTGTAACTCGTACGCTATGGTAGAGCTTGGGGCTCCTGAGAACAAGGGAATCATTTGCCCCATTAGTTCGGCTACTTTCATGTAGTCTGCCATTTCGCTGGATGTCCCTCCTACCATGGAGTCGTGAGTGACAAATAATGTATCACCTAGTTCAAGAGAAATTTTCCAGTCTTTGGAAGTTAATAATGTTAACTGATTGCGATGGACTGACTGAGCTTGGTGCCTGGCTATGCGAGATTCCTCTGAACTTTTCGATTTCTCTCTTAAAATCTTCTGTGTGCTGCCGAAATTTACTGATGACCTCCAATCGTCGAGTATGGATTTCCTCTACAGTGTCGGTCAGGGTCTGATATGACGTCAGTTCTTGGGAATCTCGAAGAATCTGGGCTGTGGTTACTTGGTTAGTAGCCTCCGACGGTTCGGACTTACTTCTTTGCGTTTTAAGTATTCTTCCGCTCCGTAAAATGACTCCGCTGGGTTTACTTGCAGGCGTAGAATGGTGAAGAATGTCCTCCGCGCTGAAGGGTTTGTCGGTCATAAGTTAATCCTGGAGTGTTAACACTTTCTTATTATTCGACACGCGGGTTTCTGTCGTTTTCACTGAATCTTTTATTTTGTGTTCTAAATGTTCACTTTCCACTCGAAATTTTTCACTAAATTGTAAAGTTCACTTTCTGCTTGTTTACTTGTCTCGCTTAGTTTGAGGTTTATATCTGCGTACCACTGTAATTAAATTTTTTTTAGTACGTAAATTGGAGATAGCGTGACTTTACACTGAGTCAACTGAGGAGTGAAGAGTATTTGGCAAAAAAAAAAAAACAAAATAGATATTCCAGGCAATGCTTGTTTCCAACCTCGTTCCCAGGTACCAAAAGTTTGGTTCAGATATCAGCTGATGTTCCCATCGATTAGAATGCCATACAGTCTCTGACCGTTATCTCAGCAGAACCGATATCCTACCGGCTGCGCCAATTTTGTTAGGACTATTTCGGAGGCCTAGCCAACCTGGGGCGAGTTTCGCTGGACGTAGCACCAAAATACCCACTTGTATTTATTTGGTGCGTACGCGTATCCACTTGCTTGCTCTGGAATACCTATAAGCTACACTCAACTCCACTTTAAAGTTTTCCCAATGAAATACACGTTTCCTCCATCAAATACATTTATTCATCTAACAACTACAATTCCTCATATGAACTTTTTTACGGCACTGCTCTGCCTTGAAATCTGACTCCAACGCTTTGATTTCTGCTCGAAATGCCTCCCGCTCCGCTTTGGTCACCGCAAGACGTGCCAACCGGCGCAGATCACTGCTCTTGCAGCGGAACTCAACAATATGCCCACCTCTTGGCCGCTTTTCTTCCGGCGCGTCGACCGTCGTATCGAGCGGCTTGATTAAGCGTGCCCGGTACTCGTCGATTGTGATTGGTCTCGGACCCGCTCCGGACGTCGCAGCAATTGCTTCCTCGAGTGACGGACGGGGTTGTGTCGTCATCACAGGCTGTTGGTGGCGGTTGTCTAGTCGCCGCCCACGTATGTCGGTGATGGCGGTTGCTGGTGGTGCGAGCTGGTAAATTCGTTGTGGATGGTGATTTGGCCCAATTGTTACGTCCACACGATGCTAATGAATGGTGCCGGTGGATCTGCTGGGGATGCGTGTCGTTCGTGGTGGCTGCTGGCGATGCGAGCTAGTAAATTCGTTGCGGATGGTGAATTGGCGCGAATTGCTATGTCCACGCTATCGCTTGATCGGTATCCCGTTAATTTGCTCGTCCCTGGGCGAAATGCCTTAGGGAAACAACTGCTCGGGCAAAGGCCTTGAGCAGGGAAATTAACGCTGTTTGGGTTGGGCTGCGAAATAGCTGGTTGATGGGCGTAAGGCAATTGATTGCCGTTGTTGTTGTTGTTGTCCGTACGATTGCTGGATCGAAATTACTTCAATTTGCTCGTCCCTGGGCGAAATGCCTTAGGGAAACTACTGCTCGGGCAAATGCCTTGAGCAGGGCAAGTAACGATGTTGGGCTGCAAAATAGCTGGCTGATGCGCGTAGGGCGATTTCCGTCCGGCTACCTGGATCCTGGCTGGTACTCTCTTGAATTTGTCAGCCTCGGGCTAAATGCCTTGAGATGATTCTACTTGGGCAAAGGCCTTGAGTAGGACAAGCGTAGTATCAAGAGTGTTTGGTTTGTTGATGGCCATGAATATTTATACAAAAATAATGCTTAGCTCCAGTTTACTTTCGTTCTCATTCAGTTGCATTACATATTGGGTGCATTTACCTCTTTGCTTAGTCAACTAAAATAATGATTAATTAATAGTAAATTAGGTCAGTGGATTGTTATTGGAAATTTTCACCTGGCCATCTATCGGTGACTAGCAACAATGCTTAAGCTTTTCGAGAAGTGATTTTCTATGTGTATTATTTCCATTTACCGCAGATTTGTGGGTTGGTCAATGCCAAGCTAAGTGGACGAGCACGAAATATATGGCATACTCACGCATACACTTACTTCTCAAGCCTTTGCACATGATGCAGTATACCTACGCGAACCAATGTGTGAAGCGTTAGTAATGCTCGAGACAATGGCCGAGCCTAATGTCTCGAGGTTGATGCGGTTCACCACAACATCCCTTTCCCCGAAAAAAAAGTTCACGAGTGGCTTGAAGAGCCTAATCATGACAAAAATATTTCTGATTTCGTTATTTTAGTTGCTAAGCTCCTGATCTCTTTAAATTGATAACTGATAGTTGAAAAGGTAAACGAGAGGTATTTGCTTGTTTCGATAAGGTTCTTTCATGGCTCTCATATGTAGCTTAACATTATTAATAATACATTCCTTTTGATTCCAATATTTTGATTTTTAGCTCAAACAATTATCTACAATTATTAATATGTCTTACACTTTGATTGTAAGCAATTATTTTCACTTTCATTTAAAAGTATTTTAATTTTCTGTTTGTTACAATATAGTTGAATGCTTTTCTTTATTAACTTCTTTCTTTATTTCGTAATTGTTGTTTTTTTTATGTAATAATTAAATTTTAAGGAGATAGAGGAATATTTTCATGTTTTGTTTAACATTTCCACATTATTATTTTGTATTAAATATTTTTAAAGGAGAATATTTTCTCTCTCTCTAATAATTTTTCAATACGATTAACTGTTTAAATGGCATTATAGCTTGTTTTGAGCGGGAGATACAAAACTATAACTAGTTTCGATAGAATTTTATTTATATTTGGACTATTTAATATTTGTATCAGTATGTTTCTGTTCTTTACTCAATACACTGTCTTGTTGTATTGCAATAACTTATTTACTATAATGAGTTTCTTTTTTTCTTCTCTTTTGTTTTTATTTCTTTCTTTTGTTTTACTAAAATGATAATGCGTATGAAGATAACTAATTTCATAAACATTTTCCGTTGCTAATTTGTATTTTTTTTAATAATATTCTTTGTTTTGAGTTCATTGATCTTTCCCACTTTACATGAAAGGCTTTCTTTTAATATTTCAGTAAGTGTTTTTTTTTTTTTTTGCTTTATTTCTTTATTTCTTTGATAGTGCATATGGAGATATAACTATTGCAAAAATATATATCGCTTCGGTTATTTGTCTTTCTATAATTTTTGGTTTTGTGTTTCTATAATTTTTGTCTTTCTATAATTTTTGTTTTTTTATTGATCTTTATAAAATTATATGAAAGGCTTTGTTTTAGCACATTTACTACTATGTGTAATTTATATTATACAACTTCTTTTTAGCTTCGTTTCGTCCTATTCCTTTTATTGTTACATTCATTTGTTTTTAACTTTATTCAGATTTCTTTCAATGTATTATGTATAAAGTTCGTTAGCTTCGTTACACCAATTTTTGTTTGTTATTCGTTTTCAGAATTTGGTTTTATTGATGGTTGGTAGCAACAATAATATTTCCAAACATAAAAAAACAGAAAAGATGTATCAAGCGACTCAGTACGTTCTATGGCTTACCATTTAGCTGAAAACCTACAATTGAAGCATAGTTTCAATCATGACTGGCTTTCTTCTTTTCTTGTTCGCAATCCTGAACTGTCCATTCGGCAATCTGAAGGTGTGTCTATTGCGAAAGCAAAAGATCTAAATCAAATAGATGTCAAAGCGTATCTTAAACAATGTTTTGGAAGAAAACAGCCTTAAAGATAAACCTGGCAAGATTTTCAACATGGATGAATCAGGTTTACAGCTAAATAACAAACCAGGGAAGGTAGTTGCTGTAACTTCTGTTACTTCAGGAGAAAAGGGTGAAACCATATTAGTATTGGCAAGTGTGAATGGAGAGGGTACATGCTTACCACCTTTTTGCATAATGAAAGGAAAGAACCTAAAGCAGGAGTTTTTTGACGGCTTACCACCTGGCGCTGAAGTAAAAATGTCGCCAAAGTCTGGCTATGTAAATAGCGATTTGTTTTTTGATTGGCTGAAAAACCATTTCACTCCAAGAAAACCAGCAGGAAAGGTGCTTCTATATTTTTAACTTGTGCTGTGTGAAAAAGTGATGCCACCGATAGTTTTGATAAATAGAAGCATCTTAAAAGATTAGCTAACAGATACGTCAAAATTGATTATTGGTCATATTTTGTGAAGGAAGACTTTAACGTTACGTGATTCTTTAAGTACCAAAAATACAACCATAAAACGTCAAAAGGCGAAGGAGAACGAATCTGTGTGAAATGTGGAGGAACGCATGAGCTCACGGAATGCAAAAGCACCCAGGAGAAATATTACAATTGTATGGGTAATAATAAGAATACTGATGATTCACACAGAACAGGCTCGTGGGAGTGCCCAAAGTACAATGAAGAATTGTAGATACAAGGAGGAGTACTGACTACAATTTTGGTCATGATTGCCAACCACACAACTCAATCAAGCGACAAATTAACAACCTTTTATGCCAAAGTCAGAAACATACGACACAAGTTGAGTGTTATTATTATACTAAACGAAGTATGGATCCACCCTGAAGAAGCAAAGTATTACAATATTCCGGAATATAGCTCAGTTTTCTCCTGCGGGCCCAAAAGAGGTGTAGGTATAGTACAGCAATTTACGTGAAAAATATAATTAATTTCGTAACAATAAGAGTAATGTCACGGGAGCCTTCCACACACGAGTTTAAGGGTGCCCGCGGTCTTATTTAAAAGTATAATAAAAAAAAAAAAACAAAAAAAAAAATATAAGTTCTCCGCGAGGATAACTTCCCGAGCCAAGCGGAAGTAGATATTTAAAATGTATTTAATCCTATAAATTATATGGTATTATATGGAAAGCGGAGATATTACCATCATGAGGTTAACCCGTCGGACGCTGGAATATACGATCGGGTGGTTGTTATTGACCTCATCAAACAAGTAGCACAAAGTCACCAAATTGACCCAGTTGGCCAGAATAATTTCAAGTAATTGTGTTGCCTGAAGTGAAAGGCTTGACAAAAGATGCTCAACATGCGCTTCGTCGAACGATGGAGAAGTATATCGCCACCTGCCGAATTATACTGTCCGTCAACGCCACATCGAAAGTAATCGCCGCGATAAGAAGTCATTGTTTGGGTGTTCGTGTTGCCGCACCGCAAACGGACGACATCATATCTATCTTGAACAATATGTGTCGAAAGGAGAACCTGAATCTATCCGCAGAATTGGCGTAGTGGATCGCTGCGAAGCCCAAAAGAAACCTGCGCCGAGCAATTCTAATGCCAGGAACTTGTAAAGTATAACAATATCCATTCACACCCAAACAAGAAATTACTGATCTTGATTGGCAGACTTACTTGGAAGAGACAGCGAACCAAATTATCCTAAAGCAGACACCGCAGCGGCTGGGAAAAGTCCGGGAATGACTCCATGAACTGTTGTCTCAAGGTATTCCACCAGATATTATTTTTAAAGGACTCATGCAAAACTTGGTGAAAATTGCGACATGCCCTTGAAGGCTAAAACACCGGAGTACGTTTATTTGTACGAGCATAGGATGCAAAATGAATCAACGTACATTTTCCATTTGGAAACATTCTACAAAGGAAAGTTTCACCAATATGTAGACAACATCAAAAGGCTGACTGTGGTAACTTACGTGGATTGTCAGCTAACTTCCTGTCTTCACTGTAGGAGTTAACCAGGCGTGCGTCGATATGCGAGGATGTTCTGTCATGTGGGGTAGGGAAGCAGCTACAATACCATGGTTTCAGAACAAAACGCAAAACAAAAGTTGGTCTCGGCAAATAAATAAACATTGGGAATGACAGTTCCCACCGAGAACTTTTGAGCTGCCATATGATCAGTGCGTTCAACTGAACGATTTCAACAACGCCTACGGATAATGCAGCAAAGTCTGTAATGCCGCGCGCCTCCACTGGACGAGAAAGTGGAGCCAAGCTCGGAAGCTCGCTTGGAGGAAAGCGTGGCAACCAGAAACGATAAAAGGCCCCGGATGGAGCTTGAAAAGGTCTCTTTTTTGGATTCTGGGAATTCGACTAGGCGAGCGTTTTTGGCGGAATTTTCTTTTGGAGGTTAGGCGGGATATTCAAGGAAGTACAATTTTGGAGTTGGGGGACGGTAGATTTCGGCGAATTGCACGGAAAAAGGCGATTGATGGAGAAAGCCAGGAGAACGCTACAGTTGGAAGCCGCAGACTAGGGGGCCCCCGGATAGTTAGCTACTATCGACATACGAGCGTAAGAGTATTTTCGTTGCAGTTTTTCTTTTTTTGTATAATTTATTTTAAAATCTGAATTTCACGATCAATAATAATTATTTCCAATAATATTTGCTGGTGTAGAATTTATTTCCACAAGTGGAACGTGCCAAAGTGTAAGGTTTGGCTCGGGAAGTGGCGTAGTGGGCGAGCACGAATAGTACCCCAGGTGTGGAAGGCTCGAGGGTGCTCCGCCAACACGTGGTGTGGCTCAAGGGTCCGGCAGGACATAAATTCCCCTTAGATTCCACGCGCTGTTTAGGTGTGCGAGTTTGTGTCGGGAGGAATAGGCGACACAGTCGGTACGCGAGCGCGGAAATAGAGTGCGTAAATAACATCGGTGCCGGTACGAGTCTTCGACAAGTCGCGATTCTCGCTTGGCGACTCCCGTGGGGCCCATTGGAAAAGCGAGTGGCGCACGGCCCCTCTTCATTGGGCTAACCGGGTCCGAGGGCCCCAGTCGAAGGTCTGATTAATTTGGGTACGTATCTTTTAGAGAAGATGTCGAAATCAGGAAGCTTCTTGGTCGATCGTCTCGCGAAAGATGAATTGGCGTACGAGCTGGTCATACGCGATTTGCCAACGGGAACGATCGAGATTATGCGGACAACTCTGCGGGACGCACTTCGGTCGGAGGATGACGCCAACGAGTCCCTACTAGCGAGGGAGTACCCGATACCATATGCGGATGATCTGGCCGGAATGACGGACAAGGTGGCAGAGGTCGAGAGCCTGGCAGCGGTAGAACGGAAGCTAAGGGACATCCAGAAGGTTAGGGCAAAGGTGGCGTTTGGACTACGGAGACTACGCTACATGTCAAATTCCCCAGAGGCTTCGCTCCCCGTAATAGATAAGATGCGACAACGGCTGTTGATGGCTCTAGGAAGAGTAGTCCCGGGATCACCTTCAGCACCAGAGGTGGAGGAGGAGGTGGACACGCCAAGTCACGAGGTAGAAGTGAAGGCGCCTACAGCGGATCCAGATAAGCCGAGCTCCTGTTCTACGCTGCTGCCAGGGCAAGAGGAAGGAAACGCCGAAGCAATGCAAGAGCCACAAGGGGGCATAGGGACTTCGGAGGGGCAATCGAGGAGCCATGGCGGACAGGAGGTGGACAACGCGTTACATGAAATCGGGAGGAGCGAGCCGCCACAGCCAGTCATTCGAGTGGGCTCCGTAACTCCCAAAGGGTTCGACATCCACAAATGGGGTTTAAAGTTCAGCGGGGACTCTGGATCTTTGAGTGCGTTCCTGGAGCGGGTCGAGGAGCTACGACTCGCTCGAGGAATGTCTACCGCGCGGCTCTACCAATCGGCCGTAGAGCTATTTGAAGGCCGAGCGTTAGTATGGTTTCGCGCCAACCGTGCCAGGGTGAGCTCATGGGCGGAATTGATGGTAGAATTGCGAGCCGAGTTTCTTCCTCCAATTTACGATAAAAAGTTGCTGGAGGAAATCAAGGAACGTACCCAGGGCCCCGACAAAACCGTAGGGATGTATATAGCGATAGTAGAGGGGTTGTTTCGGCGCAGGTCAATTACATGCTCAGAGGAGGACAAGCTCGAGATTCTCAGGGCAAATCTCACGCCTTTCTACCAGACTCAGTTGTCCTTGGAGTCGGTGAAGACAGTGGCCGAGCTGGTAAAACTGGGCCGGAACCTGGAGACAACACGGGCATCAGTAGAAGCTTATCGACCCCCACCGCTTGCGAGCTCCCAACACTTGCTGGAGCCTGACTTGGCCTACGCGGGAAGACGAGGATCGACTAGGGTAGCCGCGGTGCACAGTTCGGGGATACAGTGTTGGAACTGTAATGGCCTGGGTCACACTTCAAGGGAGTGTGCTGCGCCTTTGAAAAGTTTTGGGTGCGGCCGAGAAGGGGTTAGGAAGAGCAATTGTCCTAACTGCCGACAGGCCGCGAAGTCGAATTGGCCGCGACAGTGGGAGATTACTCAAGGAAATAGAAGGGCCAGTGAGAGAATGGGGGGACAGAGGCCATCGCATGCAACCCCAACCCAACCAGCGTCGGAAAACTTCCGCGGTGCTCAGTAGGCGGCGAACCGAGCACGTATAGAAGGGGGAAAGAAGCCGCGGTACCGGGGGTAGCTTTTCTGTTGAGAGATATGGGTGGAGACAATAGGCCTCACTTGGAGGTGGAGGTGTTGGGGAATAAGTGGCTGGGGCTCGTGGATTCCGGGGCAACGCATACCATCTTGGGAGGATCCAGTTGGGATTTGCTGCGAGCACAAGGGCTAAAACTTCGGGAGGCAGGACACTCGGTTATACGGCTAGCGGACAGTGGTTGTGTTCGAAGTGAAGGAGACGTTTGGGTTCCAATAACCGTGAAAAAGGTCACCAGATGGATGAGGGTTTTAGTGGTGCCCGCAGTCCCACAAGCGCTGATTCTAGGAGTGGACTTTCTGCGCTTATTCCGGATTGTCCTGGATCTCGGCCGGGAATCGTGGGAATTTGCGGCATTGGCCTCCTGTGAGACGTTGCAGAAGAGGACTAGGTTGACACCACATGAAGAGACACGCCTAGAATCGCTAGTAGCGGAGGAATTCCAGTTGATGGGAGACGGCCTAGGGTGTGCTCGAGGGATGGAACATGTCATCAAGACGTCGGCCGAGCCCATTAAGCAGCAGTATTACCCCGTGTCTCCGGCGGTGCAGGCACACATCAACGAGGAGCTGGACGAGATGCTGCGGCTGGGGGTGGTGGAACCTTCCGGAAGTCCATGGTCATCACCCACCTTCTAGTGAAGAAGAAGGACGGAAAATTTCGGTTTTGCGTGGACTTCCGAAAATTGAATAGCGTGTCCGAGCGGGACGCCTACCCACTACCCCACATCGCCACCACATTAGACAAGTTGCATGCAGCACGCTACCTCTCCTCGTTGGACATCAAATCGGCTTACTGGCAGATACCTATGGCAGAGGCATCTAAGTCGCTCACAGCTTTTACTGTGCCTGGTCAAGGCACCTTTCATTTTAACCGCATGCCTTTTGGGTTGCACAATGCTCCAGTGACGTGGCAGCGTTTTATAGATCACGTTTTGGGGCCGGAGTTAGAACCATACGTGTTCGTGTACCTAGACGACGTGATAGTAGTCACTGAGGATTTCGAAAAACACCTAGAGATCTTCCGAGTGGTACTGTCACGTCTCAGGGGAGCTGGACTACGGATTTCACGGGGAAAGTGTGAGTTTTGTCGGCCGCAGCTCAAATACTTGGGATATGTAGTAGACGAAAGTGGACTACACGTTGACCCAGAAAAGGTAGAATGTATACTGCATATCCCCCGGCCGAACAACGTGAAGAAGGTCCGGCAATTTCTGGGCATGGTGTCTTGGTACCGGCGATTCATCCCGGACCATGCAACGTTGACAGCACCACTCACAAATCTTCTTCGAAAGAATAAGAGGTTCGAGTGGACGGAGCAATGTGAGCTGGCTTTCTTGCGCTGCAAGACGATGCTGTCAACGGCACCCATCCTCACCTGCCCGGACTTCTCCCTACCGTTTAAGGTGCAAACAGATGCTTCAGATCATGGCGTCGGGGCGGTGTTGAGCCAGAGCCACCCAGAGGGTGAAAAGGTGGTATGCTACCTTAGTCGTGGCCTTTCCAAGGCGGAAAAGATTTACTCCACCACCGAAAAGGAGTGTTTGGCGGTGCTGTGGGCCGTGGAGAAACTCAGGCCCTACTTGGAAGGGTCACGCTTTACGGTGGTTACCGACCACCACTCGCTGGTGTGGCTCAATAATCTGCGAGACCCAAATGGTCGACTGGCGCGCTGGGCGGTAAGGCTCAAGCAGTTTGATTTTAACGTCATTCACCGGAAGGGTAAGGTGCATTTGGTACCCGACGCCCTGTCGCGAGCAATCCCAGAGGTCTGCATGATAGAGATGGGAAACCAAGGGGACAATGCATGCGGGCCAAGATATTGGAAGAGCCCGACAAGTTCCCCGACTGGCGAGTGGAAGGAGAGACCTTATGGAGGCATCTACCAGGTCGACATGCGGAGTTGGCGGGAAATTCATGGAAACAGGTGGTTCCCAAGCACGAGCGGCAGGCCACCCTCCTACAATATCATGACGATGCCACGGCTGGGCATATGGGGGCTAGCCGGACATATGACCAGATTGCCCAGCGGTTTTTCTGGCCGAAAATGAGGGCAGACGTTTGTCGGTATGTGGCACGGTGCAGAACCTGCCAAGCGACCAAGGTGGAGCGGAGATCTCCCTATGGGCCGATGGCCTCCAGAGCGGGGCAAACCAAAGAACCCTGGGAGGTTATTTGTGTCGATTTGGTGGGACCTTTACCGCGTTCCACTCAGGGGAATACTCATATTCTGACAGTGGTGGACTATTTTTTCGAAATGCCCTTAATTTTTCCCCTCCGGCAAGCGACAGCGGCCCAGGTAGCGAGGCTGTTAGAGGAACGAATCTTCCTGGTGTTCGGGGTCCCCGCCTTGGTTATCTGCGACAATGGTGTCCAATTCAGGTCCAAAGAGATGGACAAGCTAGTGACCGGGTATGGAGGCCGAATACAGTTCACGCCCTTTTACCATCCACAAGCCAATCCCGCAGAGCGGATCAACCAGACCATCAAGCAGATGTTGAGAGCGTATGTGGGCGACAATCACCGGAAGTGGGATGTTCAGCTACCGAAGATTGGGTGTGCGTTGCGTACATATACGCATGAGGCCATGGGAAGCACCCCATTTTTCATTAACTTCGGTCGGGAGATGGTGGTTACGCGGAAGGGGCCAAGTTCACCCACGGATGAAAACACGTTGAAAAATCCTACAGAGAGGGCCGTGAAACTAGGGGAAGTAAGGGAAGACTTGCTTAGGCGTTTAAAGGAGGCCGCGAAGAAAAGTACCCAACGGTATAATCTTCGGGGGCGGACCCCCCCTTCCTCCCCAATGACTTGGTGTGGAGGAGGAATTTCGGGTTGTCTGATGCGGCCCAGTACTACTCGGCTAAACTGGCACCGGAGTACCTTGGCCCCTTCAAAATTGAAAAACGCGAGTCACCAGCTCTGTTCAGACTACTGGATATGGATGGAAGGAGTGCAGGGACCTGGCACGCAAAGGACCTCAAGCCATACCTATCCTGAGACCGCAAACAATGTCGAGTGTGCGAGGGAGGCCGACCAGCGAATTAGTGAATAAGTTAGCTAATAAGTTTAATCAGTAAGATGGTGGAAGGTACTAGTGCTAAGTTTCTTTAAGGTGGTGGTGGGTTATGGTATTAGTTTAAATATGAAGCGGATTATGCGCAACCGGCTAGTAATGCGGCAAGTAAGTCTCGTCGATGGCAACGCGTATCGGGACGCGTGCGCTACGGTCTAAGGACCCCGTGGTCCTCGTCTTACGTCCTATCGGGATTAACTAACTGGCCTATTTATGCCAAATCACGTTTCACTCTCCGGGAGACGCGAAGTTTTCGGAAAAGAAGTCTTCGGACGGAAATCGTACTGGCAGGTCGCACAGGTTTGCTATGCAAGGCGTTACGAGCCTGAGACAGGGGGAAGATGTAGAATGTAGCGGTATTACAGTTTAGACTAGATTAGGATGTCGAAGTCATAAACTGTGACTTATATTAGAATATAGGCCGTATAAAATGGAGACAATTAGGCGATGCTTATGTTAAAGTGGGCGGTACATATAGTGTAATTTAGAATCCAGATAGTTTATAATCGAGTTCATAGCATATTAGAATTTAGAATAAATATATATATATAATTTAAAATACGTTAGGAGTTTAGAAATATAGAATTCGGAATAAAGAGCAATTTGAAATATTCTAGACGGCACAACATGAAGAAAATGAAATATATACCGTCTCTGCTTAATCTTTGCTACGTTGTCAGCTGGAGTGACCTGATTGACTCCTTTTCCTTTCCGTTTATCGTTAGTTCGCGGCACAAGGTGATATAGTTGGATCATCTATTTGCGCACTTTTCCTTTTTATTTTTTGTATTATTTTATCTTCCTTCATCCGAACTTGAGCTAAAAAAAAAAGAATAGACCGTTGGCGTTAGGACTAACTTAATGTGGTTCGAGTTAAGGGGAGTGACAAATGGGAAATGGAAGAGAGGCTTCGAGGAAATTCTGGTCGATAGGCGTAAGGGTAAATAGTTTAGAAGTAGCAGATTATTGTTAGGTGTAGGTTAGAATTAACAGATTATTGATAGGCACACGACTTAGAATAGTTAAGGGTGAAATCCAATTTAAGATATTGATCTGAGGAATAGTTTTTCAATGAGTGAATTTTAGCAAAATTCCCTTGAAGTAAGGGAGGGATTGTCACGGGAGCCTTCCACACACGAGTTTAAGGGTGCCCGCGGTCTTATTTAAAAGTATAATAAAAAAAAAAAACAAAAAAAAAATATAAGTTCTCCGCGAGGATAACTTCCCGAGCCAAGCGGAAGTAGATATTTAAAATGTATTTAATCCTATAAATTATATGGTATTATATGGAAAGCGGAGATATTACCATCTTGAAGTTAACCCGTCGGACGCTGGAATATACGATCGGGTGGTTGTTATTGACCTCATCAAACAAGTAGCACAAACTCACCAAATTGACCCAGCTGGCCAGAATAATTTCAAGTAATTGTGTTGTCTGAAGTGAAAGGCTTGACAAAAGATGCTCAACATGCGCTTCGTCGAACGATGGAGGAGTATATCGCCACCTGCCGAATTATACTGTCCGTCAACTCCACATCGAAAGTAATCGCCGCGATAAGAAGTCATTGTTTGGGTGTTCGTGTGGCCGCACCGCAAACGGACGACATCATATCTATCTTGAACAATATGTGTCGAAAGGAGAACCTGAATCTATCCGCAGAATTGGCGTAGTGGATCGCTGCGAAGCCCAAAAGAAACCTGCGCCGAGCAATTCTAATGCCAGGAACTTGTAAAGTATAACAATATCCATTCACACCCAAACAAGAAATTACTGATCTTGATTGGCAGACTTACTTGGAAGAGACAGCGAACCAAATTATCCTAAAGCAGACACCGCAGCGGCTGGGAAAAGTCCGGGAATGACTCCATGAACTGTTGTCTCAAGGTATTCCACCAGATATTATTTTTAAAGGACTCATGCAAAACTTGGTGAAAATTGCGACATGCCCTTGAAGGCTAAAACACCGGAGTACGTTTATTTGTACGAGCATAGGATGCAAAATGAATCAACGTACATTTTCCATTTGGAAACATTCTACAAAGGAAAGTTTCACCAATATGTAGACAACATCAAAAGGCTGACTGTGGTAACTTACGTGGATTGTCAGCTAACTTCCTGTCTTCACTGTAGGAGTTAGCCAGTTGTGCGTCGATATGCGAGGATGTTCTGTCATGTGGGGTAGGGAAGCAGCTACAATACCATGGTTTCAGAACAAAACGCAAAACAAAAGTTGGTCTCGGCAAATAAATAAACATTGGGAATGACAGTTCCCACCGAGAACTTTTGAGCTGCCATATGATCAGTGCGTTCAACTGAACGATTTCAACAACGCCTACGGATAATGCAGCAAAGTCTGTAATGCCGCGCGCCTCCACTGGACGAGAAAGTGGAGCCAAGTTCGGAAGCTCGCTTGGAGGAAAGCGTGGCAACCAGAAACGATAAAAGGCCCCGGATGGAGCTTGAAAAGGTCTCTTTTTTGGATTCTGGGAATTCAACTAGGCGAGCGTTTTTGGCGGAATTTTCTTTTGGAGGTTAGGCGGGATATTCAAGGAAGTACAATTTTGGAGTTGGGGGACGGTAGATTTCGGCGAATTGCACGGAAAAAGGCAATTGATGGAGAAAGCCAGGAGAACGCTACAGTTGGAAGCCGCAGACTAGGGGGCCCCCGGATAGTTAGCTACTATCGACATACGAGCGTAAGAGTATTTTCGTTGTAGTTTTTCTTTTTTTGTATAATTTATTTTAAAATCTGAATTTCACGATCAATAATAATTATTTCCAATAATATTTGCTGGTGTAGAATTTATTTCCACAAGTGGAACGTGCCAAAGTGTAAGGTTTGGCTCGGGAAGTGGCGTAGTGGGCGAGCACGAATAGTACCCCAGGTGTGGAAGGCTCGAGGGTGCTCCGCCAACACGTGGTGTGGCTCAAGGGTCCGGCAGGACATAAATTCCCCTTAGATTCCACGCGCTGTTTAGGTGTGCAAGTTTGTGTCGGGAGGAATAGGCGACACAGTCGGTACGCGAGCGCGGAAATAGAGCGCGGAAATAACATCGGTGCCGGTACGAGTCTTCGACGAGTCGCGATTCTCGCTTGGCGACTCCCGTGGGGCCCATTGGAAAAGCGAGTGGTGCACGGCCCCTCTTCATTGGGCTAACCGAGTCCGAGGGCCCCAGTCGAAGGTCTCTACCAGAGGCCCAGAGTGCTCCGGGATAGAAAAATTGTAATAAAATATAATAGAATAATAATTCAAATAACTTACGTAGGTAAAAAAATAAATATCGGTACTTACTATAATCCCAATTGTCTAATGTGCATGACTTCTGCACAGTAATGGATACAATATACTCTACTGAAAAAAAATTGATCACAGTTGCTGACACAAACATAGAGGGGATTGCAGAATCTCCAGAATCGAGCATATACAAGGATACTCTGAAAACAAAAGGAGTGGTCATCATCAATAATAAGAAAATCACGTTATTATCTATGACCTTTCACCATTTTTTGAGTAGAGCCATTATTCCACCGGTGTAGAACTTCTGTGGTTTATCGGTGAAAAACTTGGCTAAGTGATTTTCACAGACCTTTCGAAACATCCCAGCGAAGCTCTGTCAATTTTTGCAGGCCATCAAAGATGTATGTGGTCTAGCATTGTCATGATGGAAGGCAACGCCCTTTCTATTGGATTCTGACCAATTTTGTTGAATTGCTTGTTGCAATCGTGTTACTTGCTAACAATACCGAGCTAAATTGAGGGTTTGGCTAGGTTCTAGTACCTGGTGATGAACAATTTCCTTCCAATCCTACCATACACACAGCATAACCTTATTTGGTGTCAATCCTGGCTCTGACGTCGTTTGTGATGATTCACCTTTTTTATCCATGATCTTTTTCGAACGACATTCTCGTATCTTACCCATTTTTCATCGCTCGTAATGATTTGCTTCAAAAATGTCTCGATTCGTTGCGTTTTATTAACATTTTGCAAATGGAAATTCGGTCGATCAAATTTTTTTGTGTTAATTCATGCGGCACCCAAACGCCGAGCTTCTTTGTGTATCCAGTGTTAAGCAAACGGTTCAAAACTTTTTGGTGATGAATATTCAGTTCCTTAGCAATGACATGGCTGCTTACGTGTCGGTCTTTTTCAATTTTTCGTAAGATTTAATCGACATTTTCATGATAGGTCAACCTTAGCGGGGTGCATCTTTAACATCAAAATTTCCAGAACGAAAGCGAGCGAACCATCTCTTGGCTGTGGCTTTTGATACAGTGTCTTGAACGTAGACACCACCAATTTTTTCATGAGCCTGCGATGCATTCTCACCTTGATCGTAGTGATATTGTAAAGTACAACAAATTTTTTCAGAAGTTTCACTCATTTTTAAACGCATACATCTTTTGACACGAATGACGAAATACAAAACGTTCCGGATGAAAATTGTATACTGGAATGTCGCCTTTCAAACGTATGTCAGTTTGACTCAATCTGATTAGTATTGCCCGACATACGACAACGAACACCATCTAGTGACAAAAACGCTCGATCCTTTTTAGACTATCCAATATATATCTCTTCTTCTTAGCACTACAGCCCCTCTCGGACACTTGCTTCCTACAAATAGCGCCTCCACCTGTCTCAATACATTGACTGCGTTCTCCAATTTCATAATACGAGCAGCGATGAACTGTCTTCATCGAACGAGTCAGACCAGCGTTTCCTCGGTTTCCCCACTGGTCTCCGGCCTTCATTTCTCTCAACGAATACCATTTTGGGTATCCGTTATTTGTCCATACGACTCATGTGTCCAGTCCATTGCGGCTTCCGTAGTCTTACAATCGTTGAGACCTCAGGCTCGTCAAAAAGTTCATAAAGCTCATGGTTGTATCGAATTCGCCAATGGTCCCCGGTCTGGCTTCGCTCCGATTATTCGCCTCAGGATCCGTCGCTCAAAGACGTCCAATACATTTACGGATGCCTGGGTTAGGGTCAATGTTTCTCACCCATAGCATAACACAGATCCTATCAAAGATTTGCATACTTGGAGCTTTGTTTTCCTGTGTATGCAGCTGGTCTTCAAGATCGTCAAAACCGAATAAAATATTTTATTTGTGAGCTGCATTCTTCGGCGTATCTTGTCTTTTTCATTACACGTCTTCGTTATTTTGGCGCCTAGATACAATATTTTCGATACTGTATTCACCAAGTGTGATATTTTGTGTATTTAAGGTATTTTCTTCAACTGCGTTATGAGCTTTGTTATATTTTCATTGATTTGTAGCCCTACTAGTTTTGCTTCACTGTCGAGTTTCAGGAAGAGTCTTAGGCAGTTGTTAATGACGTGACCAAATGTTTATGTCATCCGCATAGGCTACTACTTGGCTCGACTTGTACAGTTTTATACCTCGCGTATCGATATGTAGCTTCCTTATGACGTACTCCAGAGCGATGGTGCCAACCCATCTCCCTGCTTAAGTCCGATATTGGTGTCAAAGGCATCAGGCTTGCTTAAAGTCAACAAACATTTTGTGTACGTCTATATTGAACTGCCAGTATTTTTCAAGTACCTGCTTAACTCTGAACATTGGTCTATTGTCAATCTACCTGCCTTACAACCACCTTGATGCTACCCAACAATAATGTTGGCGTGTGATCCGATTTTATTTTCAAAGATTTTCGAAAATATTTCTACGCCGTACAAAGTAGTGATATGCCTCAATAATTTTTGCACTCTAGCTTCTCACCTTTTTTGTGGATAGGGAATTTAATTGATTGGCTCCACTTTTTTGGCAGGTGTTCCTATTGCTAAATGTGCTGGATGACTTTGTGAATAGCTTTATGAACACTACTGCCACAATATTTTATGAGCTCCACTGGAATCTCATCGATTCCCAGCACTTTATTATCCTTTCTGGCTTTGATGATGGAACAAAATTCATCCATAGTTAGTGGGGCCAATGGAAGTTCTCCGGAAATATCTATCGGCTCCGATGTCCTGGAGTTGTGCGGAGGATTAAGGAGGTTCTTAAAATATGATGCCTATCTTTCATTAATCTTGGTTTCATCAGCGATGATATTGCCAATGTCATCACGACAGAGCGTGGTTTTGGGCTGATAACTGTGTAAGGCTTTTCACTACTTTGTATGCTTGTCTTGTGTTGTTGCTCGCTAAACTTACATCTATACTCCTCAATTTGTTGTCATAGTATTTTCTTTTCTTATTCCTAATTATCTTATTCGCTACTCTTCTGAGATTTTCATAGTCTTCTCTCGTCGTCGTGGTTTTCCTACCTACGTAATCTTTGTACGCATGATGCTTTGTATCTGACGCATTCTGGCACTCATCATCGAACCTATCATTCCTCTTGCGCCGGGGTTGATGTTCGATCGTCTGTTCTGCCACAGTCCTCATAGTCACTTTATCTTTCATCCAGAGCTCGTTGCTCCTCTTTAAGGGTGCGTCTGATCAGGTAGGGGCCAGCTAGTTGTCAAGGGTCTCCGTGAAATTTTTGGTCACAGACGTCGTTTGGAGCCTTTGGATGTCAATTTTTTGTAGCGGGCTGGTCTTCGCCGAATATGCCTTTGACATACGACATCGATAGGTCAGTTTGATCAAGTAAAGATCTGAGTAGCAATTGGCTCCTCGGTATCTACGAACGTCAAGTATGCTCGAGGCCCAACGTTGTTTGGTCGGAACATGGTCAATCTGGTTTTGTGTGCTGCCATCAGTTGATACTCAGGTCATTTTATGAATGCGTCAATGTGGGAAGCAAGTCGAACGTGTTACTAGATTTCTACTACATGCAAAGTCAATCTGATGCTGGCCGTTGTCATTTGTTTCCCTGATCAGATATCTCATTGCCAACCTTAGCGTTGAAATCACCCAGAATTATTTTTGTGCCGTTTGTAGGCAATGAGTCAACCAGTTTTCCAGGTGATTGTAGAACGTTTCCTTCGTTTCTTCGTCCTTTTCTTCGGTCGGGGCGTGAACATTCTTCAGCTAGATTTTGAAGAATTTCGCTTTTATACGGATGCCACACAACCGTTCATTGACTGCCTTAAAATCAATGACGTACGATTTGAACTCCCAATCCACAATGAGGGCCACTTCGAATTCTCATCTTCCAGTAGGCTTCCCACTTTTTTATATTTTCTGCGATTTCATGTCTTGAATGTTGTTTCCAGTCCAATTCGTTTCCTGGATTGCCAGTATTTTTAATTGATATTGACTGGCCTATTGTAAAAGGTCCTTACCAGTGCCAGGGTGGTTGAGTGACCTGACGTTCCAGGATCCAAAGCCATATTCCTTTTTTCGTTTGCGAAGCCGTGGCCATTTGTCCAGTGCCTTCCGAGGCCCATCTGCAGGTTTAGAAACATTTTGAGGTTTTCCAGGGATCAGGAGCTAGCCCGTCGCCCAACCTCCATGCCGGTGGCATGGTTATTAAGTCGATTCCGTTATCAGGCGTGGAAGATTCACCTTCACCCTCTTACGTCGCCACATAAGAGGTGTTAGTTGGATTTAGAAGCAGCGCTGTGGATGTATTTACAGTTATTAGCATTTCTTGGTATTTAATGTCCCATTATCGGAGAACCAGTAAACCCAATGTACGACCCCGAGAACATTTGCTACCATGTAATTGGGGGGGCTTGGGATGAGGAAAAATGAAAGCTGTTGGTTGGATAAACAAATAGTTCCCTCCTCCCTCCTGAAACGGGCTTGGGACCGTCTACGGCGGAGTTATATATATATATATATATATATATATATATATATATATATATATATATATATATATATATATATATATATATATATAAATATATATATATATATATATATATATATATATATATATATATATATATATATATATATATATATATATATATATATATATATATATGTATATATACGAGTATATGCATATATACTCGTATACATATATATATATATATATATATATATATATATATATATATATATATATATATATATATGTATATATTTATATATATATATATATATATATATATATATATATATATATATATATATATATATTTATATATATACATACATATATATACTCGTATATATATATATATATATATATATATATATATATATATAAACACTATATATATTCTCGCGTGTTACGGTTCGCGGCCGATAATTTCAATGTTCCGAGAGAGTGAAAACGCATTGTCTTTTAAATTAAGTTATTTTTTACTAAGAATGCACAATAGTTAACTTTACTATTTTATAAGTCACATTTTAGTTTACTTTTCACTTGTCCTTGTCATGTTTCCAATGTCTTCAAATATGTCACGAAAAACTTTTACTTCACTATCAATAAATATCGCCTTCAACTCGCGCTCTACACTTATAGCAATTTTTAATATCGCTATTTTATTATTACTCCAACCCATTCGCTCAGCTCGGCTTTATATTGGGTCTCTAGTCATTCAAACCATTTTTCGTATATTGGCGAATGTTCTGACGAGAACTACTTGGAATATTCGAGCAATTATGAATACCCGCAGTGACGTCACTTTCAGATATTGATCATGGATCTACATGGTCGATTTTTGTGCTTTCAAGTAAATTCGTTTACTGATCATGATGTTTTTAATAGTTGCGACAACAATTACGACAGTAGCTTGCAGAATTGGTTGGACATGTAGCAATAGCATCATACATTGCGACAACGAAGTTCTCGGAAATCATAATTAAAATTTCCCGTGTAAACGGCATTTCAAAATAAATATTCTGTTACGTTGGTAGGGCTATCCTTAATTACTCTGCCAAAAAATTGCGCGATCTGTCGACCAGTTTATTTACAGCAGCTGCTTTAGTCAGTACATCTCAGAAGTCCGTTGCGATTTTCTGATTTTTTGTATTGTAACCGAATTTAAAGCCAAAAACGCAATAAATACGATCAATCCACTACCGTATTCACCAGATTTGGTTCCGCGTGATTTTGATGAATGATTAAATATTTTGCGTGTTGTTTGCAATTTCTGGGTAATTTTAGGCACAATGTAAAACAAAACTCGCTGAAGGAGTCGAAGGCCATCCCAAAAAGTGCTTATGAAAAGTGTTTCGATGACTGGAAAAATCGTTGGCGTAAGTGGCGTGCATCCGATGGGGATTACTTTGAAGGCAACAAAATAAATATTGATGAATAATTGACTATTTTGCATGTTATTTGCAATTTTTGGGTACTTTTTTGTCGCAATGCGTATACACTTGCCAGAAAAAGTATCCGTACAACATCAAAACAAAGCAACACATTAGGAAATTCATGTTCAAGAAAGTTGCTATACTTAAATATTTAAGCATCAAAATTTATTCATCAATTAAACTATCTTTTGTATAAATTTTGTCTGTAGAATTCCTTTGAAAACTAGATTTTGCAAAATAAAAACAAAAAATTCTCATTTAAACGAACCAGAAAAAATATCCGTACATGACAATATTAATTTGAAATATTCAAATATTTTATTACATATCAGGGCTTAATAACTTGTCGGATAACCTTGCGCAGACGTGCTTATGAAATAATACTCAACGTTAATTTAATGACACAATGAAGTTTATTTAAACGATAACTACAAACTGACTATAAAGGCAAATCAAAGATGGCCGGTGCCATTCGTATTAATTGTTACGGAGCGTGTTAGGTACGTCCGGACACGATCAACTCCAGTTGAAGAGTGTTGGCTTGACAACAATTCTGCAACACCGCTGCTGTGATCAGCGAAATCTGGTTGTCGTATGTCATGACCGTCACAACCTTATCTCTTATGGAGCCCCTTAAAGTGATTTAGTATGGATGTTTTGTGTTCTAAGGCAGTCAAAGCTTCATTGTGTGTGCTGTTTGCTGGGGATCACTATCTTGCTGGAACCAGAAATCGTCACCAAGCCTCAACTGCTGAACGCTTTGCTTCAAATTCGCCTTCAAAATATTAAGTTAGCCTTATTGATCCATAGTTGATTCTATAAACACAAGTTGGCCAACTCCTTCTGCCACCATACACCCCTAGACCATAAAATCACACCACCATGTTTCACAGTTGGTAAGAGATTTTCTTTTTCGAAGGCAGTACCGCTCTTCCACCACACTAATTTTCTTCGTCTAATGCCAAATATGCAGAATTTGCTTTCGTTGTAGAGTAGGACCTGTTCCCAAAACTCTGGTGGCTTGTTTACATATTTTTTTGCGAAACCCATACGTTTTTTCCTGTTCACTTCCGAAAGGTATGGCTTCTACGTGCTATGCGTGAGAAATATCCATCTCTCTTTAGTATTTTCCGAATGGTTTCTTCGTGGAGAGCCGTGCCAAAAGAGTCTTTTATATTTTTAACAATTTGGGAAGCAGTAACTCGAGAAGTCTTTTTAACTGCCTGCAAAACGTTTCTTTTTTCGCATTCAGTCAGTATGGAGGGTCGGCCACAACGAGGCTTTGACATAATTGAACCAGTTGTGTTAAATGATTTCACGACAAACTTGACAGGGAAGTGAATTCTGCCTACTATTTGACCAATTTCGGGGTAAGTTTCCCCATCAATCTTATGTTTCAGCATAATTTTCCTCTCCTCAGCACTGATTTCGCTAATTTTGGGCATCATCATGTATTCTAGTGCACAAAAAATTTAAAAAAAAAACTGCACTCCCTTTTAAACCTATCACAACTGAAAGTAGAATTATTATCTAACCTTAAAACATTAGAGTGCATCTGCATATGTCATCGCGTAACACGGAGAATCCCCCGGTGTGTGAAGAATCATCGATACAAGATCATGAAAATAATGTGACGCTTGAATCAAATGCAACAGTAAGAGATAAGATATTGCCCTCGAATCGAGTAACAAGAAGAGTTGGATTTGTGATTGCAGAGAGATACGGATACACACAAAACACCATAACATTTATTTTATTTATCTTATTTTTAAGAGAATGAGAAACGGAGAAAGAAAAACGGTGGCTTGCAGCTGTGTGATAATAACGTGAGGAGTCCTTGTTATTGCTCCGTTGCATTTGGTTCAGTCGAAGAAAAAAGGGAAAATCTCGAGAACATCGCGGAAGTTGGTTGTTTCGCAATATAATGAGGTGTTCTGTTATTGTGTTTTGTAGGAAAAAATAAAGATTCGCAAGCAGAGGCTATTGATACCATATCCGTCGGAGTAGCGTTCGATACGAAAAATCTGGAACGCATCGTTACAACACCGGATCGTGCAAACCTAGTAACTTTTCGCGGAAACAGTTTTCCCGATTGAATATTGAAATGTACTTAAATTGTTGCTAATGTATGACTTAAGAATTCAATGTTTAAGTGTCTTGTAGTTCCCTGAGTGTTGTTTTTCTCTTTCCGTGGAAGTAGCGAAGAAAATATTTCCGATTGTGGAAGTTTGCCCGTGTTGAACTTGAGTGAGATCAAGTGCGCGGACTTAACTTTAGATATGAGAAAACCCGTCAAAATTATGCTATTTGCTGTTATACGTTGTCAGCGAGGTGCATAAGTGAATGATAAGTGCAGACTACACACGTATGAAGTGGGCGAAGTAAATAATCATTTGATTGCGCGACAGATATGCCACTAATCGCAAATCAGACCAATACGTACTCCTAACCATAATTCTTGATTTTCCGAGAGTCAGCAATGATTTGCAAATGTTTAAGAGCGTTCGGTTTGCTGATTACATCGACATGCGATGATTTATGGAGCATAGTTGGTGATGCAGGTGATATGTAGGAGCCAAGCAAGTATTAAGGTGTGAAAAGAGGATGCGGGGAGAACAATCAGCTTCCGTTTAATCTTATCTCGCGCTAGCAGTATCTCGGCGAACATACCTCGCGACAAGGCACTACCGCCGAAATCAGTGATTTTTGTCATTTGATCGAACCTTGCCTACTTTCTATCAATAATCCGATAACGGCAGATTAATATGCATGCACGCCAAACTGTGGAAATGAAAACTCCCGCAACGCGACGACGACGTCATTCACAGCTTTATCAGAGCACCGGTGTTACCGGTGCAATTCATAATAAAAGAAGTAGTGATGTGAATAGGCAACGCATGCATTTCGGATAACTTGGTGTTTCCAATAAGTTTTCAAAAATTTCTCGTTAATTTCAATTACTATATATGGATCAATTCTCGAATCGAACAAATTATAAAGTTGAATGAGAAATATAAGTTGAATGTTATTTTCAAATGTTGGCATTCCAAATTCAAACTCGAAATTTTCGTGTAAGAAAAATTTCCAGGACCTGCCCACCTCGTCTACGAGCAGTCGTCGAAAAAGCTGGGTAAGTACTCTTTTAGTCTTCTATTTTTTTATATGTGTTAAATCTTTACTCTATTAAATATTTATATATTTATATATTGCCAAGATAACAGAAACAGAAAACATAACAGTAGCTGCAGCTACAAATAATTTATTTATGTTTCAGGATAAAATTTTAGCTAACTGTGTTGTTGTTATTGATCTTAACTTTCCTTCTATATAACACATGCAAATTTGTTCAGTCACAATTCGTTCGTTTTATTTTTAAATTTCCGAGAATTGATTTAATCAAAGAGATAAAGAATTATTTATAAAGATACATGAATAGAATACAATGAAGTAATTAAAGATACACTTCGGTCTTTTTATTTTTGTTCTTTTGACCGGGTACAGGGCCCGGTGCGGTGGAAGGCTTTTCCAAAGAAAAATAAGCTAGCCAGTTTCAGAGACTCTTGCGGGTTGGGTGGCCTCCAGTTTAAGTGCCCTTTTTATGGCAAAGGGTTATGTCATTCGATCACATAACTCTATGACATAAATTGATCATCGTTATATTTTTTTTCTGATGAGAAGGCTCATGCTAAGTAGGTTTGTATGAGTTTTCCACTCAGACGGGAAATATGTGGTCACTGCAACATTTTTGGATCTTGATCCGGTTTTGCGGGTGCGAGGGGGCACGACCACCATCCAGTTGCCCCACTCTTATTTGTGGGCCATGAGAATCGTCGGATAACGACGAAGTTGCCCTAAGTCCACCTGTTTTGGCTTGTTTCGACATGTTGTCTGGAACAAGCAATTTTCCTCTTTGTAGTTACTTACATTTTTCGACTTCGGTCGACCTTTTTTCTGAGACCCAAGAATTCGTGAATCCCGAATTCTTTTGTAGTGGGTCCTTGTGCAGGGGGAATGAACTTGCCTCAAGACACCGCAATGCTAGCCTGCCAGCGCATTCGCGCGTCCCCAGACAAGGCCATTCTTGGCGGATTTTAACATCTTCTTCCGCCGAGGCAGAAGACCATCGCTGCAGTCCTATACGAACATCATCACTACAGTGTAATAAAATATTTGAATATTTCAAACTAATATTGTCATGTACGGATACTTTTTCTGGTTCGTTTGAATGAGGTTTCTTTGTCTTTTTTTTGTAAAATCTAGTTTTTAAAGGAATACCACAGAAAAATTTTTTAAAAAGGAAGTTTCATTGATGAATAAATTTTCTTGCTTAAATATTTAAATGTAACAGCCTTCTTTAGCATAAATTCTCTAATATATTGCTTTCTTTTGATGTTGTACGGATACTTTTTCTGGCAAGTGTATATACATATATATAAATATAAATATATATATATATATATATATATATATATATATATATATATATATAAATATGTATATATATATATATATATATATATATATATATATATATATATATATATATATATATATATATACATGTATACATGTATATTTATATGTATACATGTATATTTATATATATACATGTATATTTATATATATATACATGTATATATATATATATATATATATATATATATATATATATATATATATATATATATATATATATATATATATATATATATATATATATATTATATACAGGGTGCGTACGGTATTTGAGGACAACTTGAGAGTAAAATTGATTAGCTTGTATTTTTAACAAAATTTAATGAAATTTCAGGATTTTTTTTATACAACATTAAATTAATACATGACAATAAAATCGCCATTAGCAGCAATAACCTCTTCGATCTGGGTCCGGAAACGATTACATGCCCGAATCAAATGCTCCTTGTTCATATTGGCCATAACGGCATTAATAGCAGTCTTCAGCGAAGAAGTGGTATTATGAGGATGCTTATTGGTCTCACGCTCAACTATGCCCCATACGTGATAATCCAGAGGATTAAGGTCTGGGGAGCTAGGTGGCCATATGTTCGGTGTGATGTGGTCATGAAAACTTTCGGCCATCCAATCTTGTGTCGCCATCGCTTTACGTGAAGGAGCAGAGTCTTGTTGAAAAATGTATGGTCTAGCTTCGCTGGCATTGTCTATCCAGGGGTTCACTACCGTCTCCAAACCCTCGATGTATGCAGCAGAGTCCACTCGATGTCCGCGAGTAAAAAAGTGTGGTGGCATAACATGTCCTTCGTTGCTAACACCTAAAACCATAACAGTGGCTGGAAATTTTGTGTGCATAACAGCAGGAACCTTCGCAGGATTTGAACATAGCCATCCGTCATTTCTGCGATTGGTCTTTTGATCTTGGTCAAAATTTTTTTCGTCGGAAAAAAACCAAAAGATTTTGGGCGCCTCAAGTCATTTGATTTTGTTTAACAGACGTTTTGATCAGAGAACTCTCTGTTCCCGTGTTCGTTCCGGAATGAACTGTTCTCTGCGCATCACGTAAGACTTATACCGGGGGTTTTCGTGGACAATTCTACGAATAAGGCGCTCAAAAACATGAAGCTCACTCGCAAGGACCCTCATTGATTTTGAAGGGTCCTCATCTATGATCGCTTGCACTTGCTCTAAAAATTCTGCAGATCGGACAGTGTCAGAACATTGTTCGTGCTTTTTGCGTTTCGCAACCGATTCTGTATCGCCTCGTGATGCTTCCAATTCACGGCGAACCTTATGCACGAATGAACGGGCGCAATTAAGAAAATTAGAGAGCTCTAAATCATTTCTTGAGTGATGTTGTAGTCCGCCATTTCTTCATTTCTTATCTGAAAAGGAAAAAATTTTAAAAAAATTCGCGAATATATAGTCACATTTATGCATGTCCTCAAATACCGTACGTACCGTATATATATATATATATATATATATATATATATATATATATATATATATACATATATATATATATATATATATATATATATATATATATATATATATATATATATATAAACATATATATATATATATATATATATATATATATATATATATATATATATATATATATATATATATATGTTACATGTACAAATACTTACATGTACAAATAATTCTGCGAGCTACTGTCGCAATTGTTTTCATCATCATTAAGAACGTCAACGAATGAATTTACTCGAACCCACGAGAATCCAACAAGCATGATCAACACCTGCAAGTGACGTCACTCCATTCATGAACTTGCTCGAACCTACCAGGTACCTCTCGGTAGAACATTCGCCAATGTGCGAGAAATGGGTGAATAGGTAGAGACCCTATATAAAGGCGAGCTGAATGAATGGGGAAATCATTCATTCGACCGCGATAAGAACTGCGATTGTGTGTGGGAAGTGTGTTTCGTAATAGTGAAGTAATTTAGAAGACAATTGCGATAATAAATTTATGGACAAGTGTTAGATTTTTTTTTAATAGTGACAATTAAAATTAGTGAAAGTGTTAACTGATTATTGTGCATTTTATTTAATTAAATAAACACTTTAAACTTAAATTAAAAGACATTGCGTTTTCACTTCCCCGGAACATTAAAATTATTGGCCGCGAACCGGAAAACACGCGACAGTGGTGTCAAGAAGTGCGAAAGAAAAATTTTGAAAGTGAAAATTTGAACATTTTTACAGTGCACAATAGTAAAATTTAAAGAAACATTAAAAATGCCACGAAGCTTAAACTTAAAAATTAATGAATTGACCATATCGGAGCTCAAGGAAGAGTTGGAACAGCGGAATCTGGCCACACAAGGTACAAAGGCCATACTGATTGCACGCTTGCGTGACGCGATCGAGTCGGAAGGCGTGAATCTGGATTCGGGTGAGCTCTCAGATGCGGAAAAAGGCGCAGAAGGTGGAGAAGTAGAAACACCCAAATCAAAGGAGCCAGAAAATGCGCTGATGCAAATGTTAATGCTGATGTCATCCAGTCTGACTGCGAAGCTAGATGAACAGTCATCCAGTTTAACTGCGAAGCTAAGTGAACAGTCATCCAATTTAACTACGAAGCTTGATGAACAATCAGCAAAGTTAAATGAACAATCAGCGAAGTTAAATGAACAATCAGCGAAGCTAGACCAACAAGCGATCGAAATCAAGGCAGATTTTCAAAAACAGTCAACCGAAATAAAATCGGAGCTCGGCAGCCTGAACAAACAAATTAAAGGCGTCGAGGAAAAGGTTTACCAGGTCGAGGAAAAGGTCAGCCAGGTCGAAGAGAGAATGAACCATGAGATGGAAAAAGTGAAAAAAGAATTGGAAGCAGCGAAGGCAGTAGTAACTATTTCACCAGCCCCGCTTATAACCGCAGCGCAAAGCTCATCCAGAAATGTGCAAGCACCAATATTCGATGGGCAAACGGTCTGGAGTATTTACGAAATCCAGTTTGAAGCCGCCGCTAGGATAAATCACTGGAATGAGCAGGAACGAGCAACTGCGTTAATTCTGGCTCTAAGAGGCCCAGCTGCCGAGCTTTTGCAGACTATCCCCGTGGAGCTGCATTCAAACCCGGCTGCTATAATGAATGCGCTGGACATGCGTTATGGAGACGATCATCTGAAGCAGATTTACCGGGCACAGCTACGGCATCGGATGCAGAAGCCTGGCGAAACCTTGCAGCAGCTAGCACAAGACATTGAGCGACTGGCACTCTTAGCTTACCCAGCGTACGACCCAGAACATCGAGATGACGTAGCAGCAGAAGCATTCATCAGCGCCTTAAAGGACAAGGAATTGCAACAAGCCGTGCGGTTAGCTCAAAAGCAAACAGTCAAGGATGCATTGGCTTATAGTTTAAATTTTGAGGCAGCCAAAAATGTGACCCGTACCACTGCCCGGGTTCGCGAGGTAGTGGCAGATAATTGCAGGTGTGAGGGCGTGGGAATTGAGCGAGAGCTGCAGGTGAATGGTGCACCTAGATGCTGGAATTGCGGGGAAAAAGGGCACCTGCAAAGAGACTGCAAGAAGGGAAGAAGACCGAGCTATTGTCCATGGTGGTGGAGATCCAGACCGTGTCAGGAGCCTAGAATGGAGGCCCATCAAACTGCAAGGGCCAACTTCGTGGGGCGAACGTTGGCCACGAGTATCGACATCCCCAGCACCGTGCCAAGGCAAGATCGTGGAGAAGCAGACAGATGCCTTCCTGGTCAAGTTGATGAAGAACAATGCACCCTAACAAACGACACTGGTGCAACCCGATCGATGATCCGACCAGACCTAGTGAGGCCCCAACTGCTTCACAAGGGCAGAGTTCATGGAACTGCTGACGCCCTATCTCGTCATCCATGTCCAGCTAACTGCAAACATTGCCAACGGATTGAGGAAAAGGAGCCGCCCGTTGATCTGCGAGTGATAACGGCCGAATTCGATGAAGGTTGGTCATCGGAGGAGATTCGAAATGCCCAGTTAGCCGATGAAGATATCGGACCATTGCTCGTATGGAAGAAGACGACTGGGCGACCGGAGTGGAAAGACGTTTCAATGCATGGCGCAACCCTGAAAAGCTATTGGGCACAATGGAACTCCCTTCAGGTGGAGGGTGGTGTACTCAAGCGGAAATGGGAAACGGCGGATGGTAGCTCTTATAGGATGCAAACTATACTACCCAAAAGCCGAATCCACGATGTGATTAAGGAAATGCATGAAGGATCCTCGGGAGGCCATCTTGGTGTTAACAAAACCTTAGCGAAATTGCGGGAAAGACTCTACTGGCTCCACGCTCGAGAAGACGTAGAGGACTGGTGCCGCAGATGCACAATTTGCGCTTCCGTCAAAGGCCCAAAGCGACGACTGAGAGGACAAATGCAAACCTATAACGTAGGCGTGCCATTCGAAAGGATTGCTGTTGACATCGCTGGACTGAATCTGAATGGGGAAATCGATACACGCTGGTTGTAGCCGATTATTTCAGCAAGTGGCCCGAGGTCTACCCCATTCCCAACCAGGAAGCAACTACTGTAGCCGAACAGCTAGTGTTAAATTGGGTCAGCAGGTACGGCGTGCCTTGTGAACTACATTCGGATCAAGGCCGAAACTTTGAGTCACTAGTTTTTAGCGAAATGTGCGAGCAGCTGGGAATACGGAAAACGAGGACAACACCGCTGCATCCCCAATCCGATGGAATGGTCGAACGTTTCAACGGCACGCTCAATAAACACTTGGCCAAAATGGTTGACGAGAACCAAAGGGACTGGGACCGACATATCCCACTATTTTTAATAGCGTATATTCGTTTGCCAGCCGATATAAAGTTCGGAACAACCCCTGAGAAACCCCAAACGGTCTCGGAGTACGCAAGTGATCTAAGACAACGGTTGAACCAGATACATCGGACAGTGCGAAAACACCTCGAATCGGCTACTGACCGCATGAAGACCAGGTATGATCTAAAGGCTAATTCTACTGGCTTCCAGCAAGATGACTTGGTGTGGCTTTATAACCCGCAACGGCGAAAGGGTAGGTCTCCAAAGTTGCAACATAATTGGGAGGGACCATACCAAGTTACAAAGCGAATCAACGACGTCGTATACCGAATACAGGAACATCGTAAGCCGAGAGCTAAAATGAAAATCGTGCATCTGGACCGTCTTGCCCCATATTACACCCAGGGAGAATTGACTACAAATAGCGACACATCTTTTCGGGGCGAAAAGAGCTGAGGTGGGGGCAGTGTTACATGTACAAATAATTACATGTACAAATAATTCTGCGAGCAACAAGCATGATCAACACCTGCAAGTGACGTCACTCCATTTATGAACTTGCTCGAACCTACCAGGTACCTCTCGGTAGAACATTCGCCAATGTGCGAGATATGGGTGAATAGGTAGAGACCCTATATAAAGGCGATATATATATATATATATATATATATATATATATATATATATATATAGATATATAGATATATATATATATATATATATATATATATATATATATATATATATATATAGATATATAGATATATATATATATATATATATATATATATATATATATATATATATATAGATATATGGATATATATATATTTATATATATATATATATATGTAAATATACATACATACAAATGTATTCGTATATATATATATTTATATATATATAGATATATATATATATATATATATATATATATATATATATATATATATATATATATATATATATATATACATATATATATATATTCTTCTTCTTCGTAGACCGTGTCCTCCAATTTCGAAATCCGAGCAGCGATGAACTGTCATCGTCGACCGGGTCAGACCAGCGTTTCCTCGGTTTCCCCACTGGTCTCCAGCCTTCAGTTCACCCAACAAATGTCTTTTTGGCGATTCGTGTGCCCAGACCATTGCAGCTTCTGTAGTTTACAATCGTGGAGACCTCCGGCTCGTCAAAATGTATCGAATTCGCCAGTGGTCCTCGTCAGGCCTCGCTCTAAATATTTGCCTCAAGAATCATCTCTTGAAATCATTTAATTTGTTCCCAGAAGCTTGGATCAAGGTCCAGGAATCACACCCATAGCATACCACAGGTCTTATCACAGATATGTATACTTGGAGCTTTGTTTCCTTGTGTATGCAACTGGTCTTCGAGATCGCCAAAACTGAAAAAAAATTTTTATTTTCGAGCCATATTTTTCGGAGTATTTCATATCTTTCATTACCGGTTCTAAATTTTTTGGCACATATGTACACAAATTTGCCCATGTTTTCAGTATTGCATTCGCAAAGTGTGATATTTTTAGCGTTTGAAATATTTTTCCTCGACTAAGTTATAACCTTTGTTTTATTCTCATTGATTTGTAGCACTTCCAGATTTGTATCACTGTTGAACCTCAGAAAAAGTTCTTTTCCGGTTGCTAATAAGTGTGACAAAATATTGATGTCGACCGTATAGGCTAGCACTTGGCTTGACTTGTATAGTAACGTACCACGTGTATCGACAGGTAGCTTTCTGATGAGATATTACAGAGGCAAATTGAATTGCAATGGGGCCAGCCTACCTCCCTTCTATAGTTCGATTTTTGTGTGAAAAGCATCGACGGGTTGGTTATTGATGTGGACATAGGAGAATATCGACGACGTTTAAATTGTGGTAAGATGGACTAATTTGAGTGCGGCCACCAAAATAAAGCATTATTTGGTACAGTAGGTTTTTTTTTCGTGGTAAGGAGATGAATGCCTATTTACACTAAGATTGTGGGGCTCCCATGCTCGCAAGAAGGTGACTGTACTACCCACTCAACACCACCTCTGTTAAGCAGAGATCCTAGCTTTGGACCGTTTGACACATTATTTTGGCCCAGGTCTCGTTTTTTATGCTGTAAGCCGCCTTCAATCTGGAGGATCCCTCTAAAAGCGGAAGGGGAGAGGGGAAGAGAAAATGCCAGAAGAGCGATCCCCCAGCCCCAGTACCCCCAGCTGCTGTGAGTCCCTTTTATCTTTAGGACTGCCCGAACATAATGTGCCACCTGGTTCCATTTATCAACTGATTCGGGCATCACCGTGGATATATTATCCGGGGTGAGCTCTCCCGTCTCCCTGTAGGGATCCTTTCACAGCCTGTCAGATTTGATGCACGCAAAAATGTGTGGCAGACTGGGCAAAACCGACAATCGGGGGATCGTGACTTACCAATCTTGTGCAGGTAAGACTGAAAACACACATGCCAACTCAAAAGCTGGGTCAGATCGAATTCAGTCTCACGATGCCTTCGATTGAGCCAAAATCTCACATCCAGAATGAGGCACGAACTCCACCTTCCCTTCGTGCAACTCTCCCAAGACTGCTGCCAATCGTCGAGTGAGTGCTGTCTCTCCTCGCGGACAACCATCTCCCTCAACTCTCACCGCAGAGTCAGAACCTGTCGGATACGAAGATGCAATTCTCAGTGCTCCTCTTCTCTGTACCTGTGCCAAACGTTTTCGGTATACCTCCTTGCTGAGAGCATCGTCCTATATCTCTGCACCGTACAGTAGCGCTAACCCTACAGCACTCATCAAGAGGCGTCTTCTTGATGGACTCAGAGCAGACACTCCTGAAGCAGCTTTCTCAGCCGTTGCCCTGATTTGCTCAGGTAAGCTCATCTTTGAGTCTATCATTAGCCCCAGGTACTTCACCAATAGCTTCGATTCAGCTTATATGTCTCCAATACTGATCATCCTTACTCTAGAGATTCTCTGTTTTGTCAAGATTACCACTTCGGGTTTCTTCAGTGCTAAACTAAACCCGCGAGCAGTTATCCAGTCTTGCACTCAATGCATTAGCATTCCTAGCCTAAGTCGTGCTTGATCAATGGTGCGTCCAGTGACCAGAGCCGCAACATCATCCGCATAGCTGATCAAGCGTGACTCATCTGGCATCTTGAGTCTTAGTAGCTCATCGTCAGACACATTTCATAGTTCCGAACCAAGGATAGATTTCTAGGCAACACCTGATGTTACTTTCATCCTATTTTGGCCCTGTGTTGTTTCGTACAGTAGGCTTTGTTCCTTCAAGTAGTCTCTCTAAAAACGCATAATATATTCTGGAACATGAATAGGGTTTTCCAGCGTATCCAGAATATCCACCCATCTAGTGGAGTTGAAAACGTTCCTGACGTCGAGTGTTACCAACAGGACGATCCGTCACTTGGTTCAACTATATGCCTCTGGCTTCCGGACCGTGTTGACGGCCTCTGCAATCGCGTCAATGGTGGAGCCTCCTGCTCTAAAACTGCACTGCTGAGGAGATAGGTCCCCAGCAGCACGAACCGCGTCAGTAACTCTTCCCTTGATGAGATTCTCTAGCACTTTTCCAGCCGTGTCTAGCCTGCATAACGGGCGGTATGCAGACGGTGATTCGGGATTTCCCTTCCCCTTGCTGATCAGCACGAGCCTCAGTTCCGGCTGTGTGAAGAGTGGACACTGGGCTGATGTTTTACCATAGACAGCGTCAACATGGACGGGATTTGCGCGGAAGAGTGCCCGCACTATCGCGTCCATCTTTTCTGTATCATGTATGCAAGGCTTCCGTAGGGCACCAATCTTCCGCATAACTAGCTTGTAGCCAAGGCCCAGCGGATCCTTGTTCATAGTGTCCACTAGATCTTCCCAGCGGTGAGCGTAGCTGTTGTTGATCAATTTGCGAAGGCATTTCCTGGCCGACTTATATGCTGCCACCCAGTCGCATGCCTCGTCACTGTTCCATGCCCGTTGAGCCTCACGTCGAAGCTTGTGACCCTCCAATCGCTTTTCAGCGATTTCAGTTGACCACCAGTACACTGGGGGCTTGCCGTGCCGGGATATTCAATGGAGCATAGAAGCTTTGCAAGCAGTCGTAATGATGCTCATAGGAGAGTTCACCACGTCTTGAGCTGCATATTCTGCTATTTCCTGCAAATTTTCCTGCAGCAATATACCTGCCGTAAGCACCTCGATGAACCTCTAGACGCCAACCCTTCCGAAGTTCCATCCAATTGTAGAAAGCCGAGAGCACGAACGTCGGGTGACAACATCGCTGATCTTAAGCAGAATGCACTGATGATCACTGGCCGAGTATTCCTCTAATACTTTCCAAATACGTAGCCTCCGTACTAAGGACTCTGAGGTGAATGTCACGTCCAGTATGTTTCCTTTACAGCCAATATGGAGGAAAATCAGCATATTTCCAGTTTTTAGCACGAGGCGCATCGTCCATTTCTAGGATTTGTCATCCCCGTGGATCCGTTTGAGGCATGCCCCATTCGATTGCTATAGCGTTCAAGTCTCTCCTAACGAGCACGTTTCCCTCTACGTTCAAGACAGCCCCCTCAAAAGCATTAAGCTTGGCTTGAAAAGACGATATCGATTCGTTTGACGTTAGGTACACACTAAAGAAGGTGGTCCCAGAGACCGCACCCACACAAAACCTTCTCCCCATCCACAGCCCTCCACTTGGAAATCACTGTTTCGAGCCCAGATATAGTGGCAGCGCCAGTTTCATCAGGATACCATGACGCCGAACTTTTATCGTGGTGAGCAACAGCATCAAAAAATCAGCTTTCATGTCCATCGCAAACTGCTCAAGCAGACTTTGGTTGGTTGATCTGCGGTGCAGATTTAGTTGTAGGATGCGGGTCATCGATGTTCTGATTTTGCCTTGGCTAGGGCTTTCTGGAAAACCCAGCATTTTTCTGATCCCAAGACGTGTCCAAAATCAGACCTTGGATCAGCATCCTTGCAAAGAATACAGTGTGCCTCCTTCGTACACTCTTTGCCTTTATGTCCCATTTCGCCGCGTTTGTAACATAGGGAACTCTTATTGGGTCCATAGCCAAGGCATTTGAAACATTGAAGAGGCCCTGCTCTTCGCCGTATCCTACAGACAACCTACCCTATTCTTATTTTGCCCTTATTCAGAAATTATTCGGCGTCATTTTCAGTCAAGTCAATTATGGCCATGTGTTGTCCCCTTAGATTTTCTGGTGTTAGCCTCGCTTAGATCCCGCTCACGCCAGGGAAGTCCTTTTTGATGGTTTCTACCTTGGCCAGATCCGTGACGCAGTCAATATCTCTTATTTCGATCGTTGCCATCGGCTCGAGCAAGGCTATATTTGCGCTTTTGCTGAGGACTTTCTTTACTGCGTCGCAAAATGCTTCCCTATTATCGGCCTCTGCTCTGAATTCAATCAGTATGTGGCCCGACGGCGTAGGTCGTACTACTCTGATGGAAGTGTTAGTGTCGTCAAGCCTTACGTTTCTCCTGATATCCCGCAGCACCTCCGCGTAGGATCAGCCATCTTGGAGTTTTACGAGCAGTGCCTGCTGCTGAGGTCGTTGCCAGAAATTCTTTCCTTAATGTTTTGCATCAGGTCTTTTTTCTTGTTGGCTGTCGGTGCGAACTTTATTTTCTGGCACTTTTTGAAGGAGTTTCTTTGCAGCTTTCTTCGCTTCTTTTGTAAGCACTGTCTGGAACCCGTGATCTGGTGCTCCGTGCTCATCAAGTGCCTCTTCCTTCCTTCTTTTATCCCGATCTCCTTCGATAGGGCTAATAGCCATTCTATTATTGATTTTTGTTGGCGGACTATCCGCACGTGTACTTTAGATTTAGCCCCCAGCACCTCTTTAGCCTTCTGCTCTTCTGCGGCCTTCTGGTCCTCTTTGGCCTTTAACTAGTTCCTCCGATAATGCCCAATGCAGTCTAGGAGCTCCTCCAGTCCATGGAGCCGAATATTTACTGCTTTGTAGATTTTTGGCGATCGGCATGCTTTTCCTTTATAGGACTCTCTAGCGTTCGCATCATTTTTTGCTGCACCCGAACGCCGCAGGAATCTCAGTCTGGACAAGACTGTCTGTTAATCTCCGTTTTTCTTCTATTTTTCCTGTCATTGTATTAATCGTCGTTTTTGTTGTCTTTACTACCACTCCCGATGTGCTGTTAATATCGTGGCTGCAGTAGCTGATTGCGTGGTCATTGTTATTATTTTTGCTTTCTTTGTTTGGGTTTTTTAAATCTTTTTTTAGGGTTTTTGGTTGTTCCAGTTTTATTGGGTCCCTTTGGAGCCGCTATCTCCGTTCGTGTGTGTAGTCGCCTTTTTGGTCCTGTGGTTATCTTTGCAGAGAGGGAGGCCATATGAGGATAGGCGCAACCCCCTATGGGGACAAGCGCTCAGAGCCAGACCAGCGCTAATCGAGTGTCCATCTCAACCGAACCTACACCATTAACCTAATTGTGCGAACTTCGAACGTACTCCGAAGCCTCCCAAGGTTTTACCTGGACAGAGACGATATGAGACTTGAACTCACGTATGAGTATCACCTCGGCGCTACCGCGGAAAGCAACTAGGTCCAAACCATCATATCCGCCAGCCCAAAGCATAAATTCCACATCGTTGTCCAAAGCGAAGTCCAGATCCAGTACGGGTCATTACGTGTAATCCCAGTAAGGCACTTGACGGCAGCCCCCGTATCCTCGAGTCCATTGCGGTGGCGCTTATCAAAGAATGCTAGCCTCCAAGAATACTCTTGTTGACCGGCTTTCCCCCTACGGGGATTTTCTGGGGTGCATGTGGGTCGAACTCCCCAAAGGATGCTAGCCTCCAAGAGTATTCCTGTCGGCCAGCATTCCCCCTGCGGGGCATCTTCGGAAACGTGAGGACAGAAATTCCCGAAGAACGCTAGTCTCCAAGAGCATTCTCCCACGGGGGAACAGTACATTACGATTAAGTATGCTTGCTTAAATTCAACGAAAATTTGGTGTTCGTGTAGT